>OX463833.1:26643779-27878779 GCA_949825045.1 Argyresthia goedartella | reverse complement strand
GCTGTCAAAATAACTGTATTACAAGCAAAAAATAACGCGATCTTCTCTCGTTTGACTAGTCTAAATGACGTCGCTCAGAAAATAAATATTACGGAGGTAGAATTGCGTTCCACTGAGACTTTTATGGCTGAGAGTGAGACGCTGCAAGCCATTCGCTCGGACTTTAGTTCGAATCTGGATTCGATAAATGAGTTAGGTTTTCAGGGAAATCCGAACTTTGTACCTAACTATAGCGCGCTTAACGCTTTCGAAGATATTTACGCCAGGATACAGAGAGTACGTTCTCGCATATTATCAAAAAACAAACCGCATCACTCAAACGAGACCAAAGGTTCGTCTTCACCGTTCAAACTCCCGCCAATTAACCTTCCTGCGTTTGATGGAAAGATTGATAGTTGGCCTGTGTTTTACGAATCGTTTAAGGCGAATATACACTTGAACCAAGCTTTAAGTGACGCTCAGAGAATTCAATATTTAACCGGTAAATTGTCCGGTCCCGCATTGAAAATAATCGCTGGTATTATTCCGTCAGGTGAGAATTATACTTCCATCTGGGAAAGTCTAGTTAAAAAGTACCAAGATAAAAGAGCTCTTGGAAGTCATTACGCATCTATTCTTTTGAATATCAAACCCGCGTCGAATAATTCTACGTCATTAAATACGTTTATAGAAACATTCGATTCCGCGGTTTCGGCTTTAGAATTATTAAAATTCAAGGACTTAAAGGATTTTATTTTGATGTCTATGGCCATACGTAAAATTGATTCAGCCACCGCGCACGCCTTTGAAACATTTATCAGAGACAAGGAAATTCCTTCCTATAAGGAGTTCGTTGACTTCATGAAAAGCCAAGTTAAAATATTAGAGCGGACCGCTGCTGCTCCGTCGAACCGCGCTCCCACGTCAGTGGAGAACAACCCTAATAATAATAATACAAAACCGAATCGCCCGCGCAATACCTACCAATCACAAACGTTTCTAACGAGTGACAGTAACGGTGTTGGTCCCTGTTTGATGTGTCATAAATCTGATCATCATCAGTTATATAAATGTACCGCCTTTAAATCTCTTCCCGCCAAAGGCCGTTTTGATTTCATAAAATCTAAACGTGCTTGTGTGAACTGTCTCAGTTTATCTCATACCGCTTCTCAGTGTAACTCCACATATACATGCAAGTCCTGTAACAAGGCTCACCATACTTTGTTGCACCTTGGAGGTACCAGCAAAATAACCTCTTCCGCTTCCGCGCCTCACGCGCCGCCGCCGCCGCCGCCGCCGCCCGCTCAGAACAACGATGCCACTAGCGGAGACGTAATGTCGTCTCGCTCGCACCCACAGGAGAGCGCGTTGCCTAACGTGTCGCTTTGTGCTCACGCTCGCTCTGACTCTGGCCAATCGTTTATTCCGTCTACACCGCATACGACTATATTACTTTCAACCGCTGAAGTTAATGTTTTAAATCATGACAAACAGAATGCTTCTGTCCGATGTTTGATCCGCCTCTCAAAACAATCTAATTACGTCCGCTTGCTGTGATCAGCTCGGTCTAAAGCCCATTCCGCTTGCGAATTCATTCATAAAGGGCGTCGGATCCGCTTCCCAAACGGTTCACGGGTACGTTTCGCTACTCGTTACCGCGAAAAATAAAAAATACTCATATAATATTACCGCTTTGGTTGTCAATAAAATAACTGACCGCATGCCCTCCGAATATGTTGACACTTCTATAGTGCAACATTTGGTTGACTTACCGCTCGCAGATCCACTTTGGCACATTCCGGGTGAGATCCATCTGATCCTCGGCGCTCAGCTGTTTCCGCATCTACTGCTAGGGGGCAGGGTTGTCGCTCCTCCCGCTCCACCCGCTATTGAAACCGTATTCGGATACATTTTAATGGGTGATGTACCTGCCGCTTCTAGCTATAATAAAAATTATAATACCGCTTCCGCATCTAAACAAATAAATACCGCGACCTTCTTCACTTGCTCTAATAGCATGGAGATGAGTGACCGCTTTGATAACCTCCACCTTGATAAATCTTTAACTAAGTTTTGGGAAATGGAGGAAATGCCTTCTAAGAAGTTCCTTAGCCCAGAGGAAAGTCAATGTGAGGAAATATATCGCTCCACTGTATCACGTGACTCGTCTGGTCGCTACTGTACCGCCTTACCTTTTTGTCGAGATCCGTCCGAGTTAGGTGACTCTCGCTCCATCGCTGTTCGCCGGCTGCTGTCGCTGGAACGTAAACTGCAGGATCCTGAGTTGAGAGCTAGCTATAATGAAGTTGTGCAGGACTACATAGATAATGATTATCTGTCCGAAGTGCCGCCTGACAGTGAGGACTCCCAGGGATATTACATACCGCATCATGCCGTCGTTAGACGCGATAAAACAACTACTAAAGTACGTGTCGTGCTCGACGCTAGTGCTAAATGCCATAATGGTATTTCACTCAATGACACTCTTCACGCAGGGCCGAATCTACAGGCTGATATTTTCGTCCTTTTACTTAATTTCCGCTTGTTTGAGGTAGCGATGGCGGCCGACATAAAACAAATGTATCTTAGAATTCTTCTCCAGCCGCAGCACCGCAAATATCAGAAGATATTATTCCGCTTTGACCCTTCGCAACCTATACGCGAATTTCAATTTAATCGAGTTGCCTTTGGATTAAAATGTAGTCCTTTCTTAGCTATGCGCACTGTGCGACAGCTGGCACTTGATGAACAAAATCAATTCCCGCACGCTGCGGACATAGCCGCTCGTGAGCTGTACATGGATGATTTGACCACTTCGGTCCCTACGGTAGATGAGGGAATTTCAGTCTCACGCGAACTCATCGACTTCTTTAAGACTGGTGGATTTAATTTAACTAAATGGATTAGTAACTCGATGGAGTTATTAAATTCCGTACCGGAATCGAACCGAGCCTCGCTCGAATTCTCCGACGATACGAAGATATTGGGCCTTAAATGGCTACCCGCTAAAGATATTCTTACTTTTTCGACTGCTCCTATAAAGGATACGTTCACTAAACGAACTATTCTGTCGAGCATCGCCTGCTTGTGGGATGTTCTTGGTTTCGCGGCTCCCGTCATATTGTATGCTAAACTCTTAATTAAAGAGCTCTGGCTACTTAAAGTCGACTGGGACGAACCCCTGCCCGACGATATAAATGTTTTATTTCATGACTTTAATCAGCAATTGCCTCTACTTTCCAGTTGTGAAATTCCGCGTCACTTGGGTGTACGTACGGGCTGCAGCACAAATATTGTTGCTTTCGCGGACGCAAGCATGAAAGCATACGGTTGCGTCGTGTATCTCCATGTCACGGACGATGACAGAAACGTGCACGTCAATATCGTTTGCGCCAAATCCAAAGTCGCCCCCGTAAAGGTTGTGTCACTAGCACGACTCGAATTGTGCGCCGCTGTCCTTATGGCTAAACTAGTTCGCCTCGTTCATGAGACATACAGCACGCGTACCAAAATTGACAACATCTTCGCATACTCTGATTCAAAAATTGCTCTTTCATGGATTAACTCTTCACCACATAGATGGGATATTTATGTTAGTAACCGCGTCGCGAAATGTCAAGAAAATCTCGATCCGCGCCACTTCTATCATGTCAGGGGGAAAGAAAATCCCAGTGATTGCCTCTCTCGAGGTCTCTTACCTGACCAGTTGCTGTCTCACCCATTATGGTGGCACGGCCCTACTTGGCTCCGCTCTCAGGTGTCTCACTGGCCGGTTACTCCATTCATTCCGGAGGCCTGTGAGACATTACCTGAATTTAAGACCAAAACTCTAGTTTGCTCTTCCGCTAGTACTGTCGCTTCGAGTTTGCTCTATGAACTAGCTCAGAAGTTTTCCTCGTATAATAAAATTCTGAGAATTATTGCTTTTGTACTTAAATTTATGAAAATTATACCGCGTGACTATACGGTATCGGTTTCACAGCTCACAGTAGCTGAACGATATCTTATCCGCGCTGTTCAGAGTTCCCATTTTACGCAAATGAAACAGGACTTAAAATCTAACAAACTTATATCTTCACCGCTTAGAAAACTTGATTTATTTATTGATGAACATGATATTATACGAGTAGGAGGTAGGCTGTCGAACAGCAATCTACCATACGAAGCTAAACATCCCGCAGTGTTACCAAAACACGATCATGTTACTCATATTTTAATTGACTATTATCACCGCTTACATTGCCACACTGGTGCCAATGTCCTCAGTGCTCTGTTGAGACAAAAATATTGGATTTTGTCTTCACGAAACGTGATTAGACAACGCATTCACGCTTGCAATGCGTGCTTCAAAAATTCTCCTTCTCCGCTTCATACTAAAATGGCCGATTTACCTTCTTATCGTGTCCAAGAAACTAAAGCTTTCGTTCATACAGGTGTCGATTATGCTGGCCCTATTAATATTACACTATGTAGACGCCGTGGGCAAAAGAGCCAAAAGGCCTACATTTGTTTATTTATCTGTTTAGTGACTAAAGCGGTTCACGTTGAACTGACTACAGATCTGTCATCAGATACGTTTCTATCCGCCTTTAAGCGTTTCATTTCCAGGCGTGGCCCTGTTTCCCACATGTATTCCGATAACGGAACTAATTTTGTGGGAGCTAAGTCTCAACTAAACGATTTATTTACTGACCATCGTATTGAATGGCATATGATACCGCCCCGCGCTCCACATTTCGGGGGACTGTGGGAATCCAATATTAAAAGTATTAAATTTCATTTATACCGCGTAATTGGCTCGCAATTACTTACTTATGAGGAGCTTTTAACTGTTTTGACGCAGATTGAAACTATATTAAATTCTCGACCGCTTTGTGTCCTCACAGAGGATCCACATCCGGAGCCATTGACTCCAGCTCACTTCATAATGGCTTCTCCTTTAACATACCTACCTTCCGCGAATATCTCCGAGGAATCTAAATCCCTGCGTCATCGCAAACAGTTGCTCGATCAAATGGTCCATAGCTATTGGAGAAGGTGGCGTTTGGAATATTTAAATTCATTACAAGCGAGAGAAAAGTGGCTTAAGGACACAGACAATGTGAAACCGGGTACTGTCGTACTAATACATCAGGATGATGTTCCCCCGCTTCGCTGGCCGTTAGGCACTATTCAAGAGGTTTACCCGGGTAAAGATGGTAGAGTTCGAGTTGCTCTAGTTAAAACTGCGACAAGCACTTTCAAACGACCTATCGTCAAACTTTGTCCATTGCCATCTCAGTAAATACATAAATTAAAAATAGACTAATAACTCTTCTTAAATAATAGGTAGGTAGATTATATACTCATATAACATAACATAAATACTTAAATCAATATATTTTTCATAACCGTTTTTTTTTTTTGATAATACTATGTATACGTATTCTCAAGGCCGGGAGGATGTTTACGCCAATACCTAATTTAAATTTAAATTACGGATATGCACTCGAATCCTTCCTATATCCACCTCTCCTTCCTACTCACTCATCGCACAACGCGCCGAACGAGATAGAAGACTCGAGTGGCGCCTGCGGTGTCAAAAACTGGAACTACTAAGAAAAAAAAAAATATGGACGTCTGAACACTTTGCTTCCGTGTCGTCTACCGCTAATAAATTAATTATCCGCTTTACTGTGAATCTAACGATTGCCAAAGTGATAGTGCATCTGTGGGAGCTGGCCAGCTTATATTTGTGCAAAGGATTTGGGACCTGGGCGTCTCGTCTCGAAGCATACAAATTCCCTCTGCATCGAAGCAGGTGAAGGAAGCCGCTATATCCGGATTGCTGATTGCTGACCGCTGGTGAGTCCCTTCCCAATCTGTTCTGTCTCTCTGTCTTCTAATTCCTCAGGCAGGACCGTTTCCCCTATCAATACGAGTGCATCTCCGATTCAACCGCGATAATATTTCAACCCCTTCTAATAGGATTATATACCGCCCCGCGATACAGTCCACTTAAAATTAATAAAAATAACTAATGAACCAACCCAAATATTGAACACTGACCTAACCTTACCTAACCTAACCTAACCTAACCTAACCTAACCATAACCAACAACGGGGTGGGGGCCGCTTTCACCTGGTGGAAGGATGGGGTGGAAGCGGCCTTTAGAACATTCCGCCTGGAACCATTCTGTACAGTTTTCCAGGCGGAAATGTACGCAATCAAAATGGCAGTGGAACGGGCTCGAGATTGCAAAGAGTCCGTCATTAACATATTCAGTGACTCGCGGTCGTCTCTGGAACTCCTGTCGAGCGGTCGAGTGACCCACCCGCTGGCGCTTGCAACGCGTCGCGCTGCCACAGATTGAGGGCAGTGGGTGGTGAGCTGCGGCTGTTCTGGGTACGGGCGCACGTGGGGACGCCCGGCAACGAGCGAGCAGACGAGCTCGCAAAACGTGCGGCCCACAAAAAAACGCGTGCCGACTACGACCGGTACCCAGTATCGTTCGCTAAAAGAACGATACGGCAGGAGTCCATTGCCGAATGGCAGAGCCGGTACGAATCCGGAGACACCGCTTCAGTCACAAAAGCGTTCCTCCCAGATGTCGCCCAAGCACACCGCACGATGCTCCATGTGCAGCTCGACAATTTCCTCACCCAAGCGCTCTCGGGGCATGGCGGGTTCCTTCAGTACCTACATAGGTTCAAACTGAAGGACAGTCCCACATGCCCCTGTGGTGATGCGGATGAGGACCCGCTGCACATTTTCATAGAGTGTCCGTTGTATGGGAGGAGAAGGTTCGAGGCCGAGATGGTCATGGGCGGCCAAATAACTAAGTCGAACCTACCAAACCTCCTACAGGACAAAACAACGCGCCCAGTCCTGGCGGCATTCATGAGGGAGATCGTGCGGTTATGCAATATAAGAAATAAATAGGTTCTATCCGGGCACCGATCCAAGTAATTATTAATTAATTATTGAATGAATTGTGAATTAATTATTTTGAGTATTTATTTATTGAAATGATTTTTATGTTATTGCTAATGTCAATGTCATTGTATTATGTTAATGAGTAAATTAAATAGACGCAACTTAACGTCAAAAATGTAAATATTTTAGGATTAAGTTAATTTTGTTAATACTAAGTTTAAAGCCAAAAAAAAAAATATATATATATATATAAATAAACGATGTATAAAGGCACCTAAACCACGAGGTGGAAAAAAAAAGAAAGTGGGCATACGGTGTTTTTAGTCGGTAAGAGTCCGACACTGCCAGGGCCTCCCTTCCCTGGCGTCCATGAGGATTTTCACCGTGTGTCCAGAAACAAAAAAAAAAAAAAAACCTAACCTAACCTAACCTAACCTAACCTAACCTAACCTAACCTAACCTAACCTAACCTAACCTAACCTAACCTAACCTAACCTAACCTAACCTAACCTAACCTAACCTAACCTAACCTAACCTAACCTAACCTAACCTAACCTAACCTAACCTAACCTAACCTAACCTAACCTAACCTAACCTAACCTAACCTAACCTAACCTAACCTAACCTAACCTAACCTAACCTAACCTAACCTAACCTAACCTAACTTAACCTAACCTAACCTAACCTAACCTAACCTAACCTAACCTAACCTAACCAAGCAAAGCGTGGCAAGCCTTTGGCAGTTATAGGGGGGAGGGACTTGGAGAGCAGGGTGCACTACACGCTAGCTCCTCATCCTGCTGAGAACTTCAGTGTCGAATTCGCCTGCTTGGTTGATATGCAGTTGCGGACCCTAGCCAAACACAATATCCAGGGCTTACAAGTATTTACTGACGGAAGCAAAATTGAAGGCAGGGTCGGGGCTGCACTGTCTTTCTGGCGGGACGGTACGGAACGGAAAAGCAGGAAGTTCAGGCTGGATCCTTTCTGCACTGTGTTTCAGGCAGAGATGTTCGCTCTGCTACAGGCCACGAAACTTTTGTTAAGGGAAAGAGATATCGAAGCAAATATCTTCAGTGACTCTAGATCCTCGCTGGAATTACTTCAGAATCCGGACTCCTCACACCCGTTGGCTGTCGAAATAAGGAGCAATATCAGGCAGCTTTATTACCAGAATAAAAAAATCAGGTTATTCTGGATAAGAGCACATGTCGGAGTGGAGGAAAACGAGCGCGCCGACTTGCTGGCCAAAGAGGCCGCACTGCAAAGGAAGACGGCACCTGATTATGGTCTTTGCCCAGTGTCGTTTGTTAAGAGACAGATTCGCCACGAGACCCTGGTCGAATGGAACAACCGCTACGTTACTGGAGAGACTGCTTCCGTAACTAAGGACTTTCTCCCAAATGCCGTGGTAGCCTATAAAGTGATCAGAAATATACAACTGAACCCTCTTCTTGTGCAGGCGCTAACGGGTCATGGCGGTTTTGCGTTCTATCTCCACAGGTTTAAATGCAAGGATAGCCCCGCCTGCATCTGTGATCCGGCGGTGGATGAAACAATCACGCATCTTTTATTAGAGTGTCCTAAATATGGAGCCGACAGATTGAACCTAGAAATCGAAACGGACCTAAAGCTGAATAAAGACAATCTGCCGGAATTCTTAACTTGCAAAATTAAAGATCGATTTGTAGATTTTATGGAAAGAATTGTTCAGCAAGCAGGAAAAAGAAATGGTAGCAAAAATATAGGTAGGAAGCCATATGTTCTTGGAACATAATAATCATGTTTCGAAACATATAAGCAACAAATATATATATATATATATTGTTCGATTCAAAATCGATACTCGATCGATGGTTTCGGAACGGCCATTTTGAATTTGACGGTGCTGCCAACCTAGCAGTTTTTGACAACTGACAAAAAAAAGCCCCCGCAATGTGACGCGTATTGATTTGGGTATTGAAATTAAATCGTAAGCCATCTGGAATTGTATTCGGGTTCCCCTCAGGATTGTCTATATAGCTGAGTGTATTGAGGTTCCCCGAACCAGATAAAGTTCGCATTTACGTAACATAACCTGTGTTGGAACACTGTGCTAGTCGAAGCTGGCCTGCCAGCCATACCTGGTTGGCTGAAGAACCTGTCTACCAAGAAGAGCCTAGGGTGCACCCAGGCCTTGCAGAGAGACAGGTGTTTGACGGGAACGAAGCACAGACCAGGTCAGATAGAATCTATTTACTTTAGCTCGGTGAATCGCCGACGTTCTTGCTTCTTGGCATCCGATCGCTACGCTACCTCGTAGCTATGAGCCCCTGCGAGGTCATTGGGTGCCGAGAGGCCTGAACATTTTGGTAGCAAGAGCGTGGTTTCCTGAGATTTGCAGCCGTCAAGGGCTCCAGGAACCCACGATTTGGGACTATCAATCTGTAGGTATAGGCGGTTATTAGCTAACTTGGTGTTGTTCCTGTATCCACATAGATTGGTAGTATTGTAAGGTATAAGTCTATTGCTGGTAGTAGACAGACAGATATTACAGTTTTCCCTAAATGACCAGTTGTACTGAGATGTGACTCAGAATAGTAGGTGAATTGAAATTTGCATTGAATTACCAGTTAGTCAATCTACTAGTGGTCTAGTAATGCTATTGAAGAATGTTTTGGTTAACATAGGTAGTTACATCTATTGATAGCAGGCTATTGCATTGTTTTCAGTTTATAGCAATTTATAACTTGAACTAATATTGACTATCTGTGTGTGTTATAATGATAAGGGGAAACTAAATTGTACTTACAGAATTTATATAGATATAAAACTCGGTTTCTATTGTTTAAGGAAATCAACATTGTTTAAGTTATAGTTTAGGGTTCCCTCGTTTGGGTTATAGACTGGAGGGTCCAACAAAATTGAGTTATTGCAAATTGTGAGTAAGTATCGTTCCGATCATGTCGTTATCTGAAATACAGAAGGGTGTTTCTAAGGAACTCAGATGGTTTTCCTCCGCACACGGTCTGATAGACCGTTTAGATAGGCATGATGTGGTATTGGAGCGGTCTATGGACGTTAAGGAACGTTACAACAGGGTGCTCGAATTGTCCGCGCAGGCGGAATCAGTTGATGGTTGCGCACCTGACAGGCTGTCACGGTTGCTAGGGGATGTCGACCAATGTATGGAGATGGCAGCTGCTATCACGCAGAAGGCTGCGGACATACGTAGGCAGCGCGAGTCCAGCCATGGTGGTGACATTGAAGCACCTCTGCCGCATCAGGGATCGGGGACCAGGTTACCCGTTATAACTATGCCTACTTTTGACGGAGTGTCCGGTGAATGGATGAGCTTCATCAATCTGTTCGACAGTTTGGTGCACATGCGATCGGACATTACCAAGTCTGTCAAAATGGCTCAGCTGGTGGCAGCATTGAGGGGTGAGCCTAGGGAGCTGGTCGCTCATTTGACAGTTACGGAGGGTAACTATGAAACGGCCAGGCAATTGTTGGTCAGACGTTACCACAACAAACGGAGGTTGGCCGATGCCCAACTGAACCGTTTGTTTAGCATCCCGGTTGTGAACAAGGTCGGGGCCATACAGACGGAGGTTTTGAACCCGTTGTTGTCCGTCACCAAGGCCCTAGAGAATCTTGGACTTCCGGTTGGTGAATGGTCGTACCTACTGCTGTACATTGTACTTTCCCGCCTACCCGCTGACGTGCAGACTCGTTTCGAACAGTGTCACGGGAGGTCGGCCGAGGACCTGCCCGCCTTCTCCGACTTGGTCGGATTCTTGGAAGAGGAGGCTCGACGGGCAGAGAATTTGGGGTTGACGGTCACCCATCCTTCGGAGCCACAGAGAGCTGCCGGGAGCGCTGTGAGTAGGGGCCCTCCGACGAGGAAGGACCGCACCAACCGGCAGTCGTATGGGACTGTGAGTGCATTGACCCCACAAAATGAGACCTGCCCATGTTGTTTGCAACTTATTGCAATTGGCCACAGCATGGCCAATCTGCCGGCTATGCTGTGGCCAATTGCAATAAGTTCGGGGAACTTAGGGTTGAGGGACGGCGCCGGATGGCCAAGCAGCGGAGCTGGTGTTTCCTGTGCCTCGGGCCACACATGGCTAAGGACTGCACGCGCACAAAATTGTGCGGATATTGTGGTGGGGCCCACAACAATCTGTTGTGCATGAACCGGTCCGGCCAACAGCCACCACAGGGCCGTACCCAGGGTGACACGGCATGGGGCCCTGAGAATTCGTTTGCGACTTGGAGCGCAACTCAGAGGCCAGCGTCCCCACGTGCACTGGGTAGTACTAGGGTGCGGGGCCGCACTCAGGGTCATCACATGGGGGGCCCTGAGTTTTCGGTTGCGACTCAGCATCCGACTCAGCGGGCAATGGGGCCACAAGCACGCAGCCACCCAGGGGTGCAGGGCCGCACTCAGGGTCATCACATGGGGGGCCCTGAGTTTTCGGTTGCGACTCAGCATCCGACTCAACGGGCAATGGGGCCACAAGCACGCGGCCACCCAGGGGTGCAGGGCCGCACTCAGGGTCATCACATGGGGGGCCCTGAGTTTTCGGTTGCGACTCAGCATCCGACTCAGCGGGACATTGGGTATGTTGAGCAGGCCGTAACGGGCGGGTGGCATGGGACACCTTCGAGCTATGCGGATGCGGTTCGGACGCCGCCTCAGTTGTCGCCCCGCTCGTCGCCTCGTCCTCGTCGGTCGCATGTGATGTCCCCCCCGCTCATGGAGCGGCCACGGTTGAATTCACGCCCACCCCCCTTCGGGGGGCGTCGTAGGGTGGCAATGGAACCGGCGCGTGGGCTATTTGTACAATGGGACCCTCTGGCGTATAGCTGCCTACCTGATCGGTTACAGGCACAGTGGGGCTCCGGGGGCCCTCGCTAGGAATTTGCGGCCCAACAATTTGTTGCCCCCCAACCGGAGACGGTGGTGTTACCGATCGCCTCTGTGCTTGTTTGGGATTTGGCGGGCAACCCAACATACGTTCGCGCCCTATTAGATTCTGGAGCTCAGGGCTGCATTGTATCGAACGATTTAGCGAAATGGTTGGGCCTCAATATAAATAATGTATCGCTGCCGAGGAAATTGCTCCCTGCTGGGGATTACAGGGCAACCCTTCACGGGTTTTGTGATGCCTCTGAACGAGGGTTTGCGGCAGCGGTTTATTTGCGAACCGTCACCTCCACCGGGGAGGTCGACGTGCGTTTGGTTTTAGCAAAAAGCAAGGTAGCGCCTATTCGGACAAGGATGACGATTCCAAAACTGGAACTGTCCGGGGCTGCTCTTTTGACCAAACTTTTGAATCACACTCTAACAGTGTTGCGTGGGTCAGTGGTTTTGGAGGATACGGTGTACGCGTGGACGGACAGCCAGATTGTTTTGTGCTGGCTGAAGGCAGCGGTCCATAACTTAGAGGTTTTTGTTGCGAACCGTGTCTTCCAGATTGTGTCGTCTGAGGTCCCACTGACCTGGAGACATGTACCAGGAGAATTGAACCCGTCTGATTGTGCATCCAGGGGATGTCGGGCTCCTGAACTCGAGCTCGTTGCTGATCTCTCGACAGAGGCTTTCATTGCTTGTTTGGATAGGTTTGTTTCTCGAAGGGGACTTCCAACTTTGATCCGCTCTGATAACGGCACTAACTACATCGGTGCGGAACGATACTTACGAGAGATAGTCAACTTTTTGAATGTAAATAAAGTGGATATTGGAACGGCCCTCTCCCGTCGGGGTATACAGTGGACCTTCAGCCCACCGAGTTGCCCCCACTGGGGTGGGATTTTTGAGGCCGTAGTTAAGTCAGCTAAGACGCACTTGGGGCGTATAGTAGGTCAGACCGCGCTGACTTTTGAGGAGCTCGCGACATTGTTTTGTAAGATCGAGGCCGTTCTCAATTCGCGACCGTTGTGTCCGCTCAGCTCGGATCCAAATGACCTGGAGGCTCTGACCCCAGGCCAATTCTTGATAGGACAGCCACTTAACGCGTTGCCCGAGCACCCCTTCGAGGGAGTGAAATTGTATCGGTTGTCAGGGTATCAGATGTTGCAGCAGTTTACTCAGAATTTCTGGAAGCGTTGGTCGCTCGAGTATCTGCATATCTTACAACAGCGCCTTAAGTGGACTGACAAAACCAGCCCCCCTAGTGTTGGTGACCTCGTTCTGGTTGAGGATGCTAACCTACCGCCACTGCGTTGGCGCAGGGGGCGTATTGTTAACTTGTTCCCTGGCAGGGACGGGACCCCCCGGTCTGCAGAGGTTCTAGTAGGAGGCTCGGTACTAAAACGAGCGGTAGCAACGTTGTCTCGGCTGCCCGTAGATTAAGGGACAGGTGGGTGCCTGTCCGGGCGGGTGATTGTTCGATTCAAAATCGATACTCTATCGATGGTTTCGGAACGGCCATTTTGAATTTGACGGTGCTGCCAACCTAGCAGTTTTTGACAACTGACAAAAAAAAGCCCCCGCAATGTGACGCGTATTGATTTGGAAATTGAAATTAAATCGTAAGCCATCTGGAATTGTATTCGGGTTCCCCTCAGGATTGTCTATATAGCTGAGTGTATTGAGGTTCCCCGAACCAGATAAAGTTCGCATTTACGTAACATAACCTGTGTTGGAACACTGTGCTAGTCGAAGCTGGCCTGCCAGCCATACCTGGTTGGCTGAAGAACCTGTCTACCAAGAAGAGCCTAGGGTGCACCCAGGCCTTGCAGAGAGACAGGTGTTTGACGGGAACGAAGCAAAGACCAGGTCAGATAGAATCTATTTACTTTAGCTCGGTGAATCGCCGACGTTCTTGCTTCTTGGCATCCGATCGCTACGCTACCTCGTAGCTATGGGCCCCTGCGAGGTCATTGGGTGCCGAGAGGCCTGAACATATATATATATATATATATATATATATATATATATATATATATATACATATAAGCAAAATAGTAATAAGAATGTAAATGTAAGAAAATTGTATATAAAATTATATAATTGTATATTATATAATATTTATATATAAAGTAAGTATATGTAAATTACGAAATAAAAAAGAAATAAAAAAAAAAAAATAAAAAAAAAAAAAAATAATAAAAAAAAAAACCTATCAAAGAACCGAATATTTTAAATAAATATAAAAGTATTAAAAAAAAAAAAAATGTGATGTGGTTGTCATGGTAATTAGTTAACAAAATTCTTAGTAAATGTACATAAACATTTCTACTTTATTTTGTTCTGTTTTATGCTATGAAGATACAAGACGTAACAAAGCGTGAGCACGTCTCACGTGACGGAAGAAATTGGATGAAGAAGACAAAAGAAAACATAATTTATAATATCTCCGAGTAATTTTTTCGGAGGAAACACTGTCTGGACAAATCGGCTTTTTAGCCGGTAGGAGTCCGGCACTGTCTGGGTTCCCCTTCCCAGACGTCCATGATGGATTTTCCCGGTATGTTCATTGAAGAAAAAAAAAAAAAAAAAAAACCTAACCTAACCTAACCTAACCTAACCTAACCTAACCTAACCTAACCTAACCTAACCTAACCTAACCTAACCTAACCTAACCTAACCTAACCTAACCTAACCTAACCTAACCTAACCTAACCTAACCTAACCTAACCTAACCTAACCTAACCTAACCTAACCTAACCTAACCTAACCTAACCTAACCTAACCTAACCTAACCTAACCTAACCAAACCTAACCTAACCTAACCTAACCTAACCTTACCTAACGAACCTAACGAAAGGAGGGTGAAAATCAAGTATGCTGGAGGGGAGGCGGAAAAAAGCACCACAAAGGGTTGTGTCCAGGGTTCAATAGCTGGACCCACCCTGTGGAATGTGGTGCTCAATCCCCTCCTCAATGAGATGGACACCCTCCAAGTCTATAGCCAGGCCTTTGCAGATGACGTGGTCCTGATATTCTCCGGAAAGTCGGTGGTGGCCCTGGAGGCTGAAGCTAACAGAGTCCTGGCGGCAGTCTTCTCCTTGGGGGTTAGAAACAAACTTAAATTCGCCCCCCATAAAACCAGTGCAATGGTCGTCACAAAAAAGCTCAAGTATGACGACCCCCACATCCAGATGGGCGGCGTACCGATTGCACTGGTGGAGGAGATAAAGCTTCTGGGAGTCATCATCGACCGTAAACTTACGTTCGGCTCCCACGTGGTAGCCGTATGCAAAAAGGCGACCAACATATATAGACAGCTTGCCTGCGCCGCAAAAACCACGTGGGGGCTGAATCCGGAGGTGGTCAGGACAATCTACGTCGCGGTAGTGGAGCCTGTAATCCTTTACGCGGCAAGTGTCTGGGGAACCGCCGCTGACAAACAAATGACGCAAAAAGTGCTCAATTCTGTGCAGCGGGGGTTCCTCCAGAAGATAGTGAAGGGTTATAGGACCATTTCCCTAAATGCAGCACTGGTACTGGCTGGCCTGCTCCCCCTTGATATCAGAATTAAAGAACAAGTTAAACTTTACAAGGCAAAGAGGGGCGGGCCAATGGGCGACATCCCGTCAGATAGGAAAATAGAGGAACGCGCCCCCTTTGCGGAGGCACCACATCCAGCGCGAGACGAACCACTGACATTCGAGTGCCTGGAAGATTTTGCGCCCACCACTGTCGACCACCTTAACATCGTCGGCCCCCAAGTCTACACTGACGGCAGTAAGATTGGGGGCGGGGTGGGGGCCGCTTTCACCTGGTGGAAGGATGGGGTGGAAGCGGCCTTTAGAACATTCCGCCTGGAACCATTCTGTACAGTTTTCCAGGCGGAAATGTACGCAATCAAAATGGCAGTGGAACGGGCTCGAGATCGCAAAGAGTCCGTCATTAACATATTCAGTGACTCGCGGTCGTCTCTGGAACTCCTGTCGAGCGGTCGAGTGACCCACCCGCTGGCGCTTGCAACGCGTCGCGCTGCCACAGAGTTGAGGGCAGTGGGTGGTGAGCTGCGGCTGTTCTGGGTACGGGCGCACGTGGGGACGCCCGGCAACGAGCGAGCAGACGAGCTCGCAAAACGTGCGGCCCACAAAAAAACGCGTGCCGACTACGACCGGTACCCAGTATCGTTCGCTAAAAGAACGATACGGCAGGAGTCCATTGCCGAATGGCAGAGCCGGTACGAATCCGGAGACACCGCTTCAGTCACAAAAGCGTTCCTCCCAGATGTCGCCCAAGCACACCGCACGATGCTCCATGTGCAGCTCGACAATTTCCTCACCCAAGCGCTCTCGGGGCATGGCGGGTTCCTTCAGTACCTACATAGGTTCAAACTGAAGGACAGTCCCACATGCCCCTGTGGTGATGCGGATGAGGACCCGCTGCACATTTTCATAGAGTGTCCGTTGTATGGGAGGAGAAGGTTCGAGGCCGAGATGGTCATGGGCGGCCAAATAACTAAGTCGAACCTACCAAACCTCCTACAGGACAAAACAACGCGCCCAGTCCTGGCGGCATTCATGAGGGAGATCGTGCGGTTATGCAATATAAGAAATAAATAGGTTCTATCCGGGCACCGATCCAAGTAATTATTAATTAATTATTGAATGAATTGTGAATTAATTATTTTGAGTATTTATTTATTGAAATGATTTTTATGTTATTGCTAATGTCAATGTCATTGTATTATGTTAATGAGTAAATTAAATAGACGCAACTTAACGTCAAAAATGTAAATATTTTAGGATTAAGTTAATTTTGTTAATACTAAGTTTAAAGCCAAAAAAAAAAAAAAAAAAATATATAAATAAACGATGTATAAAGGCACCTCAACCACGAGGTGGAAAAAAAAGAAAGTGGGCATACGGTGTTTTTAGTCGGTAAGAGTCCGACACTGCCAGGGCCTCCCTTCCCTGGCGTCCATGAGGATTTTCACCGTGTGTCCAGAAACAAAAAAAAAAAAAAACCTAACCTAACCTAACCAAACCTAACCTAACCTAACCTAACCTAACCTAACCTAACCTAACCTAACCTAACCTAACCTAACCTAACCTAACCTAACCTAACCTAACCTAACCTAACCTAACCTTGCAGATGACGTGGTCCTGATATTCTCCGGAAAGTCGGTGGTGGCCCTGGAGGCTGAAGCTAACAGAGTCCTGGCGGCAGTCTTCTCCTGGGGGGTTAGAAACAAACTTAAATTCGCCCCCCATAAAACCAGTGCAATGGTCGTCACAAAAAAGCTCAAGTATGACGACCCCCACATCCAGATGGGCGGCGTACCGATTGCACTGGTGGAGGAGATAAAGCTTCTGGGAGTCATCATCGACCGTAAACTTACGTTCGGCTCCCACGTGGTAGCCGTATGCAAAAAGGCGACCAACATATATAGACAGCTTGCCTGCGCCGCAAAAACCACGTGGGGGCTGAATCCGGAGGTGGTCAGGACAATCTACGTCGCGGTAGTGGAGCCTGTAATCCTTTACGCGGCAAGTGTCTGGGGAACCGCCGCTGACAAACAAATGACGCAAAAAGTGCTCAATTCTGTGCAGCGGGGGTTCCTCCAGAAGATAGTGAAGGGTTATAGGACCATTTCCCTAAATGCAGCACTGGTACTGGCTGGCCTGCTCCCCCTTGATATCAGAATTAAAGAACAAGTTAAACTTTACAAGGCAAAGAGGGGCGGGCCAATGGGCGACATCCCGTCAGATAGGAAAATAGAGGAACGCGCTCCCTTTGCGGAGGCACCACATCCAGCGCGAGACGAACCACTGACATTCGAGTGCCTGGAAGATTTTGCGCCCACCACTGTCGACCACCTTAACATCGTCGGCCCCCAAGTCTACACTGACGGCAGTAAGATTGGGGGCGGGGTGGGGGCCGCTTTCACCTGGTGGAAGGATGGGGTGGAAGCGGCCTTTAGAACATTCCGCCTGGAACCATTCTGTACAGTTTTCCAGGCGGAAATGTACGCAATCAAAATGGCAGTGGAACGGGCTCGAGATCGCAAAGAGTCCGTCATTAACATATTCAGTGACTCGCGGTCGTCTCTGGAACTCCTGTCGAGCGGTCGAGTGACCCACCCGCTGGCGCTTGCAACGCGTCGCGCTGCCACAGAGTTGAGGGCAGTGGGTGGTGAGCTGCGGCTGTTCTGGGTACGGGCGCACGTGGGGACGCCCGGCAACGAGCGAGCAGACGAGCTCGCAAAACGTGCGGCCCACAAAAAAACGCGTGCCGACTACGACCGGTACCCAGTATCGTTCGCTAAAAGAACGATACGGCAGGAGTCCATTGCCGAATGGCAGAGCCGGTACGAATCCGGAGACACCGCTTCAGTCACAAAAGCGTTCCTCCCAGATGTCGCCCAAGCACACCGCACGATGCTCCATGTGCAGCTCGACAATTTCCTCACCCAAGCGCTCTCGGGGCATGGCGGGTTCCTTCAGTACCTACATAGGTTCAAACTGAAGGACAGTCCCACATGCCCCTGTGGTGATGCGGATGAGGACCCGCTGCACATTTTCATAGAGTGTCCGTTGTATGGGAGGAGAAGGTTCGAGGCCGAGATGGTCATGGGCGGCCAAATAACTAAGTCGAACCTACCAAACCTCCTACAGGACAAAACAACGCGCCCAGTCCTGGCGGCATTCATGAGGGAGATCGTGCGGTTATGCAATATAAGAAATAAATAGGTTCTATCCGGGCACCGATCCAAGTAATTATTAATTAATTATTGAATGAATTGTGAATTAATTATTTTGAGTATTTATTTATTGAAATGATATTTATGTTATTGCTAATGTCAATGTCATTGTATTATGTTAATGAGTAAATTAAATAGACGCAACTTAACGTCAAAAATGTAAATATTTTAGGATTAAGTTAATTTTGTTAATACTAAGTTTAAAGCCAAAAAAAAAAAAAAATATATATATAAATAAACGATGTATAAAGGCACCTCAACCACGAGGTGGAAAAAAAAGAAAGTGGGCATACGGTGTTTTTAGTCGGTAAGAGTCCGACACTGCCAGGGCCTCCCTTCCCTGGCGTCCATGAGGATTTTCACCGTGTGTCCAGCAAAAAAAAAAAAAAAAACCTAACCTAACCTAACCTAACCTAACCTAACCTAACCTAACCTAACCTAACCTAACCTAACCTAACCTAACCTATTGCGCCAGGGTATTGTTTAAGGACGCCAGTGCTTCCTACATAAGGTTCTTGCACTAGAGCGATTGATATACCCCTGTCTTTTGCTAACTGAAATAATTCGGCTGTTGCCTGTCTGGAGCGTTGCAGGTTCGCTTGGATGATGTGTAACCTGCCATTTGTACCCGTGTATGAGGCAACAGTGGGCTCGTTGTCTTGGGCGCCCTTAGCAGTAGCATACGCGTGAGCGTGCTATTGCGTCCCATTTTGTCCATTCTGGACATTCTTTGTTGAAGGCAATGTGGTCAGTTTCCTCACTTTTTGCTTTCGAGCAGTTCTTACATGTTGGAGCTTTGTTCTCCAATCGGTCCCGGCATTTCTCCCAGGAGTGTGCATCTCCACAGTATTTGCAGAGATCCTCCTTTTCCTTGCACAAGGTCTTCGACTGGCCAAAGCTGAGGCATTTGGTACACTGCACCAGCGGTGAGTGGTCCTCGATCTTCGTCCTCTGCATACCTATGTATAGAATGCCGGTTTCTAGGAACCGCTTGTGGAGTTTTGGTGATAACTTTAGCACTGGGTGACATTGGTGTGAATTCCTCGCTCTTCGGCGGTATCGCACTCTGATTGTCGTTTCGACCATGTTGATGTCATCCAGAAGATGCTTATTTTGTGCAACAATGTGTTCCACGATTTGGGCATCTGTTAAGTATGACATAAGGTCCTTCACAATTAAGAGTGGGTTGCGCGAGGTTGCCACTTCTGCCTTCAGCGTCTTGTTTAGTTTGACCCTTTCTTGGATCAGGGTCAGATCTTCTTTTGTGGAGCAGCTCACGATTATTTTTTGATTGCGAGCTTTGCGCATTCTGTCTACTTTTACGCCGGTCTTTGTGAAATCGAGAGTTTCCCTAATTGTCTCGATTACCTTATCGCCGTTGTTTTTGGGATCGGTGGAGGAGACAATCAGTGTGTGGTTGGGTCTCGGTGGTGGTGGCACCTTTTTGGTCACTTCTGCATAAGCTGGTTTGGTTTTAGGCTTTGTCTTCGGTGGTTTGTTTGCCTGCGTTGCTACCGCGCATTCCTCCTCCAGGCTTGGGAGTATCGTTGGTGGTAGACGATTTTGCTCCAGTTCACGCATCGTTCTTAGTTCGGAAGACACAATTTCCAGACCTTCCTGGATTGGCTGAAGGTGCTGTTTCAGGTCTAGATTTGGTAGGGGGGCGGTCTGTTGGCTGGGTGATTCTGGTTTCCTGGTGAGGTGAGTTTCTATGTTTGATATTGAGAAACTTATGCTCTCCAGTTTGCCCTCTATTTCCGGGTTTTCGTGATGCTTCGGACACTCAGCTGGTGTGAGCGATTTGAGGCCCTTTTCAAGGATCTGGTTGGTTTGATCTTTGATTACTTCGAGGCCTCTGCGCAGCTCATCTATTTGGTTGGAGATGGCTGCAACAACCGGTGCAATTTTGGGGATATCTATATCCTTTGCTCTCCCTTCTGTGCTATTTTGTTGGGCTGCAACTCTCCCCAGAGCTTTTATGTTTTGGGGCTCAGTGGTTTCATGCCCCAGCCAGTCGCGGATGTTTTTGGCCTCTTTGAGACTTTCTTTTATGTCTGAGCGGGCATGGCTGAGCTCCTCAGACAGGGACTTTGTGAGCACTGTAATCTCCTTGGTGTGAGCGCGCTCCACTCGCACAAGTTCCTTTGCGTTGCGGCAGCGCTCTTGTTCCAGGTTAAACTTATGTCTTGACCTGGAATCTGAAAGGGATAACACAGTCTCGTAAAGGGTGTGTAAGCACTCCAGTGTTGTCTGTTTACACTCTTTTTTCATATTGCCCGCCGCTTCAAGAGCTTCTTTGGCCCGCAGCAGCATTTCGTTGGCTACTTTATTTGCCATATCCATCTCTACCCCCGTGCGCCTGCTTGTTTTGAAAAGCATGCTTTTCCTTTTGCTGCATTCGGGAGCGGATGCCACTGAGGTGATGGACCTCTCGTCGTCCGATATTATTGGGCGGGGCTGTTCCCCTTCTACCCATTCCAGGGTTCTTTCCAGACTCCGGAGAACATCTTTGTTGGTTTCTGGGAGCTCCTGTATGTCGTCTGGTTTAGACACTAGTGGGTTTTTCAAGACCTTTTGCCGTAGTGAGTCATGGCCTTTGGTCGAGGGGAAACGGGAGCCTGCTGTTTTTGTCTCCCGCTTTTGCCTCGCAGCTTCCACTTCCGATTTCGCGCTCTTTGTGGAGATGGACATATTGGAGTTATAGGTGTTACGCTAATGAATATTTAAAACGAATCAAAACTAAAACTAAATAAAAGATATAATTAATACAATATAATATATATATATATATAAAAGTCTTCCTGCGATGTTGTGCAGCTCTGCGGAGTACCAAGTCGCGCTGGGATCCTGATGATATAGATCGTCGGTGATGCTTGTGAGAACGGTTTAGGGGGTGAATACCTTAGCTTTCCCACGTTGATAGAGTACAAACTCGAGGATTTCGTCAAACAAACTCGGTAGCTGTGGCCGGAGGGAAATCGGTCCCTTTTCCAGCGGTTTCCCGGGATAGGTGCGCCTGATGGGAATTCCTTGAATTTCTGGGAGTTTGTATTTTCTTGACGAATCCAACGAGTCCAAACTTGGGTATCTTACCTCTGCGGGTTGTTAAGATATTTGGCCGGGAGTGCTGTGGTTCCCTTTGTCGCTTTTTCCTGGATGATAGCACCTGGTGGGAATTCTGAGGGTCCAAAATCTTCTTCATGTCCTGCAGATTCCTTATAGCCCAAACTCGGGTATTTTATTTCAACCGGGTGTTGAGTAACGGCGGGAGGGGTTTGGCGTCCCTTTTTCGATGATATCCTGGATAGGGAGCACCTGATGGGAATTCTGTTGGAGCCAAAAACTTCTTCTTGTCCTGCCGCTTCAGGAGAATCCAAACTCGGCTGCTCTATCTCTACTGGTTGCTGAGTTACGGCGAGGGGGGGTGAGGTAACAAAGGGGGGGGGGGACTTTCACGTGGACTCAATTGGGGGGGGGGGGTTTCGAATATTAAGGGGGGAGTAGTCAATGGGGTTCGGGGGGGGTATTTTGCATCCAAGAGAGGGTGTACGGGGTGGGGGGGGGGGGTATTCGGAGGGGGTTATATGGGTATTGGGGCTATTGTTAACTTGGTGGTGCTGATGAATTCTTGACTGACCTGATGATGGAGTGGACCTGGCTGCGTGGGACTAGGGCGTGGTGGTGGAAACCGTCAAGTGCGAGGTTTCTTACACGTGCCGTCGATCTACTTAGGCTTACACGTGCCGTCTTATCTAGGTGGATTGTACACGACTCGAGGTCGATGGCTCTCTGACGCCGTCTTGGTCACGTACGCCGATGTCTTCCTGATATATAGTGGTAAATGAGGTATACTGATTTCCTTTGTAACGTCGGTGTTTGTAGTCCGATTTCCACAAGGTTTTCACCAAATTTACGGCAGTAAAAAGATCTATAAAAAGCCGTTTACCACATAATTATATCTCTTTTGGTTCGACAGCAGCTTTGTACCGAAGTTGGAGTCCCGAAAACTCTGGAACCACTGTAGGGATCACTTTCATCACACGTATTCTGGTTAGTCAGTCACTTAGTAAACACGTAACATCACTTGCAAGCGCGTAGCTCTTTAAACGCGATTTATAGAAATTTTTAACGCGGAGCTATATGTTGTGTGTATCGCGGTTGGCTTAGTACTTACTTAGTATATAGCGGTATATACTCGTCCAAACCCATTGTGCACTCCCTGCGAACGCAAAGATACAGAGGCTCACAGATACCAAAAACCCTTCCACGTACGCTCTACCTGGTTCACACCCAAGCAGAGAAGGCACTCCTCACCAGCCAACAATACGGGACAGGAGAAGGATCTCGGACACTGACAATCCACGAAGCGCAGGGACTGACATACGAGACTGTGGTGATCGTGCGAACAACAGCAACAAGGACAAGGCTACACGAAAGCGTACAGCACGCCGTAGTAGCAATCTCGCGGCACACTGTTAGTTGTACTTACTACACTGACGACAGTGGAGACGCGATAGGCGGCATCGTCAAAAAAGCTAAAACAGCCAGCACAAAAACAATTCTGGAGCACAACCTTAAGATGGCAATTCGGAACCGAGATATGCCTGTCATGGAGGCACTAGTGGAAATAAGCAACAGGGGACAAAAGACCGAAGCTTCCCCTTCCGACAATGCTCAAACCATGACCAGTGACGGATTGTAATATCAACTGCTGTAGCTAGATAATAACTTTTGTAATTAGTTAAGACCATGCGAAACGTGAAAAAAGACACAGCATGCCAGAACATGACGGCATGAAAAAACAAATATACTATATAATACAAAAAAAAAAAAAAAAAAACTCGAACATAGCATTACCAAGGCATGCGAGGCGTCGATACCAAAATTTTCTCCAGCAAAGGGAAGGAAGTTCCCATGGTGGACGGCTGAGCTAGACTCACTCAAAATAAAAGTGAGTCGAAAAAGGGGTCACATTAGAAACGCCGCTCCTCACCGAAGAGCACACGTCGTAGACCAGTACCTGGAGGCTCGCGGAAGATACGGCAGGGTGGTCAAAGAAGCGATGATCACTAGCTGGAAGTCCTTCTGTGCCGCCCAAGACCGCGATAGCCTCTGGGATGGTATATATCGGGTCCTTCGCAAAACAACGCGAAGGCCCGATGACGTGCTGCTCAAAGACAGGAGCGGGACCTGCCTAGACCCCGAAGGCTCGGCTGCAGCCCTGGCGGCCACTTTCTTCCTGGATAATGACGACGCCTCAGACAACCAGGACCACCTCCTCGTAAGGCAGGCAACTATTGACCGGTCACCTGGCGATCATGAAGCCGCCCAAGACCCACCATTTGATGAGGCAGAAATGATGAAGGCTGTGCGTTCCTTTTGCCCAAAAAAGGCCCCGGGCCCAAATGGTTTTTCAGCAGACATTTGCGTGGCCGCCATCGAGAGGCACCGGGATGTATTCCTGGCTCTGGCGAACAGATGCCTGAGCCTGGGATGCTTCCCGAGGTCATGGAAAGAGGCAGCCATTTGCGTGTTGAGAAAGCCCGGGAAGGATGATTATGCGCAGCCCAAATCATACCGACCGATTGGCTTCCTCTCTGTCTTGGGCAAAGTGCTGGAGAAAATGGTAGTAAAGCGACTCCAGTACCATATACTGCCCAAATTGAATCCTAGGCAGTATGGCTTCATGCCACAAAGATCCACTGAAGACGCCCTCTATGATGCGGTGACACACATACTAGCGGAAGTCAAACGAAAGAATATTGTTATAGTTGTGTCTCTCGACATCGAGGGGGCGTTCGACAACGCCTGGTGGCCGGCTATTAAACTGCAACTATTAGAATTGGGGTGCCCGGATAACCTATATAACATTATAGAAGACTACTTTATGGAAAGGAGGGTGAAAATCAAGTATGCTGGAGGGGAGGCGGAAAAGAGCACCACAAAGGGTTGTGTCCAGGGTTCAATAGCTGGACCCACCCTGTGGAATGTGGTGCTCAATCCCCTCCTCAATGAGATGGACACCCTCCAAGTCTATAGCCAGGCCTTTGCAGATGACGTAGTCCTGATATTCTCCGGAAAGTCGGTGGTGGCCCTGGAGGCTGAAGCTAACAGAGTCCTGGCGGCAGTCTTCTCCTGGGGGTTAGAAATAAGCTTAAATTCGCCCCCCATAAAACCAGTGCAATGGTCGTCACAAAAAAGCTCAAGTATGACGACCCCCACATCCAGATGGGCGGCGTACCGATTGCACTGGTGGAGGAGATAAAGCTTCTGGGAGTCATCATCGACCGTAAACTTACGTTCGGCTCCCACGTGGTAGCCGTATGCAAAAAGGCGACCAACATATGAGGAGGTAAAAAGCAAAACGTGTTTTGTCCGTCACCTCCAAATGACGGGAAAACAGAAAAAACTTCTAATTATCTCATACCTTGCAAAAACAATTAGATGTCTATTTTGTATGAAAGATATTATGTTAGGGAGCATAAAAATGTTCCGTTTACTTTAAGATTCAACCTGATTTAGCTAGAACATAGAAAATTAAATTGGACAAAAACTTTTTTGCATGAACTTCAGGGAAAAATCACCTTTTTCATGGATGGGTTTTTTATATTGTTTTGCATGAAACAAAATAAAATAACAGCAATAGTTTTTATTATAATTATTTATTTTACTTCTATTTCTATGTATTATTATGGATAATACCTGTTCTAAACAGTCACAACTTAAAAATTACAGCAATGGTTTTCATTAATATTATTTATTTTATTTATATTCCTATTATATTTATAGGATACTTCCTCTTCTAAACAGTCAAGCTTGTCGGCAACTCTGTAAAGGTTTTGTCTTATTGCTTGAACCATATTTGGTGTTATCTTGCTACATTTAAATCTTTTATTAGAGTCATTGAGAGTATAAGGCACATAGAATGTCTATGCTGCCAGAAGGAGCAGAGTGCCTTTTAATCTTCGCTTCAGCTCTTTTACCTTCTGTTGATTTTCTTTTTCGACTTCTACGCTAGCTTCTCGAACAAGAACCGTTTCAGTTTCATCTTCGTCCATTATTTCAACTGATAAACTGTTTTGAATAAGAAATTTACGAAATTGCACTGCAAAATGAATAAAATAAAATTATAACCTCAAAGTCGTTAAGTTACGTTCAAAAAGTGTTTTGTCCATCGGAAACTGACGCTCTGATTGGAGGAACGGACCAATCACTTTATGAACGAAACTTCAGCTTGGACAAAGCGCTTTTTGCTTGTAAGGTCGTTTCTGAGCCAAGATTTTGTATAGGACCGAACACGTTTTGACAAAAATCTAAAACACAGAAATGTTGCTATTTAGAAAATGGAGGGAATGGCAATCATAATTTTTTTTCTTACTTTTTGTGACAAAACACGTTTTGATTTTTACCTCCTCATATATAGACAGCTCGCCTGCGCCGCAAAAACCACGTGGGGGCTGAATCCGGAGGTAGTCAGGACAATCTACGTCGCGGTAGTGGAGCCTGTAATCCTTTACGCGGCAAGTGTCTGGGGAACCGCCGCTGACAAACAGATGACGCAAAAAGTGCTCAATTCTGTGCAGCGGGGGTTCCTCCAGAAGATAGTGAAGGGTTATAGGACCATTTCCCTAAATGCAGCACTGGTACTGGCTGGCCTGCTCCCCGTTGATATCAGAATTAAAGAACAAGTTAAACTTTACAAGGCAAAGAGGGGCGGGCCAATGGGCGACATCCCGTCAGATAGGAAAATAGAGGAACGCGCCCCCTTTGCGGAGGCACCACATCCAGCGCGAGACTAACCACTGACATTCGAGTGCCTGGAAGATTTTGCGCCCACCACTGTCGACCACCTTAACATCGTCGGCCCCCAAGTCTACACTGACGGCAGTAAGATTGGGGGCGGGGTGGGGGCCGCTTTCACCTGGTGGAAGGATGGGGTGGAAGCGGCCTTTAGAACATTCCGCCTGGAACCATACTGTACAGTTTTCCAGGCGGAAATTTACGCAATCAAAATGGCAGTGGAACGGGCTCGAGATCGCAAAGAGTCCGTCATTAACATATTCAGTGACTCGCGGTCGTCTCTGGAGCTCCTGTCGAGCGGTCGAGTGACCCACCCGCTGGCGCTTGCAACGCGTCGCGCTGCCACAGAGTTGAGGGCAGTGGGTGGTGAGCTGCGGCTGTTCTGGGTACGGGCGCACGTGGGGACGCCCGGCAACGAGCGAGCAGACGAGCTCGCAAAACGTGCGGCCCACAAAAAAAACGCGTGCCGACTACGACCGGTACCCAGTATCGTTCGCTAAAAGAACGATACGGCAGGAGTCCATTGCCGAATGGCAGAGCCGGTACGAATCCGGAGACACCGCTTCAGTCACAAAAGCGTTCCTCCCAGATGTCGCCCAAGCACACCGCACGATGCTCCATGTGCAGCTCGACAATTTCCTCACCCAAGCGCTCTCGGGGCATGGCGGGTTCCTTCAGTACCTACATAGGTTCAAACTGAAGGACAGTCCCACATGCCCCTGTGGTGATGCGGATGAGGACCCGCTGCACATTTTCATAGAGTGTCCGTTGTATGGGAGGAGAAGGTTCGAGGCCGAGATGGTCATGGGCGGCCAAATAACTAAGTCGAACCTACCAAACCTCCTACAGGACAAAACAACGCGCCCAGTCCTGGCAGCATTCATGAGGGAGATCGGTCGGTTATGCAATATAAGAAATAAATAGGTTCTATCCGGGCACCGATCCAAGTAATTATTAATTAATTATTAATTATTAAATGAATTGTTAATTAATTATTTTGACTATTTATTTATTGAAATGAATTTTATGTTATTGTTAATGTCAATGTATTATGGTAATAAGTAAATTAAATAGACGCAACTTAATGTCAACAATGTAAATATTTTAGGATTAAGTTAATTATTAACTTATTAATTATTATAATTATTATGTTATTATACTTAGTTTAAGTTAATAATGTTTAGGGCAAACCTGTATGATTCTGGCGTCTCCAAATAACAAAAAAAAAAAAAAAGGAAAAAAAATAAATATATATACTGTATATAATAAAGAAATAAAAATGTATAAAAATAATAACGATAATATCTATAATTATAATTTCATATCTAAATGTAATAAATATTTATACGATAGGATTTAAATTTTGATGAATTGTAAGGAGACGCCAAAAAAAATTAGAAATAAACGATGTATAAAGGCACCTCACCCACGAGGTGGAAAAAAAAGAAAGTGGGCATACGGTGTTTTTAGTCGGTAAGAGTCCGACACTGCCAGGGCCTCCCTTCCCTGGCGTCCATGAGGATTTTCACCGTGTGTCCAGATAAAAAAAAAAAAAAAAAAAAAACCTAAGAGCATTTAGTTGGTTCTGAATGGTCTCGTACTGACGGTCATTGTCTTCAAGTTCCAACATATGATATCTTGATAGGCTCGTATTGATGTAATAGTTGAGGGGGGACACTCTTTCAGTCAGGTGGAAAGCTTCTTCATTGTTGATAAAGATTTGGTTACGATAGTCATGGTGTCCCAGTATAGTAAAGAAGTCTCCTTTGATGACGCAATCCTGACCTAGGGTAATTATGCCATTATCACGCAGACTTTGCGACGACGGGCCAGCCGGGCATAAAATGCGGACGGGGCATTCTCCGCAACATGAATAGAGCCAGGAACTACCGGAGTGTAACTTCATCCAATTGCTTAGGCATTCCGCCGACCTTGTCTTGCAAAACAATTGTTCACCTACTTTGCTCATTACCTTGACATCGCATATTGATTGTTTTACCGCAAGTCCATAGATAGGGTTATTTAAATCGCAGAGGAAGCGCCTTTGATTGTATTTGATACACGAAGACAAGTCGGTCTGTGATATTGGGATAAATGTATCCTGTCTTGTGGTGAACGCGATGTAGTCGGTCCATGGTGTCACATAATAGGTCTTGAGATTCCGTTTCTGCAGTAATCTGACGACGTAATCAAGTTCGTAACTCTCCTTAGTAACCAGTGGTATTTTTATTTCTTTGATAAGGTAGGCATCTGTCACCTTGGCCCTTGCTTGTAATAGCTGATGTAGAGTTTTGATATCGTCCGGCGGAGTTGGTAGTGATAAATCGCCTTGTAACTGGCCGGATATCATGTGCATTTGGTTTTGCAACTGTTGTGGTGATAATAAGCTCAAACTCAAACTCAAAACGTTTATTCTGTAAATAGGCCACAAGGGCACTTTCACAAGTCATTTCATTTCATTTTTTACAGAACATTTGGTATTATTATTTGTATCATATTATCAGAAAAAAAAGTACTTAATTATTGTTTCTGAGAGATGTAAAAAGTCTCAAATGTCATAATAAAATAATTAAAATATAAATAACAGAGATGTATAGTCTCTGTAAGTGCGCGTCGAGGCGGCCTTGATAGATGTCGGTGACGGTATTGACTAAGGTCTCTTGTATACGTCTGATATTTGATATGATGACGTCAATGGACATAGCGCTCGTAACAGTGTAAAATGCATTTAATGCAGATTGGCTTATCCTTTCGGCTTAATAGATTTCCATTGATATGTTGTTGATATGCCGGTTAATAGCCATAAATTGTCCGTTCATGAGTTTCTCGTTACGATGTAAAATGTTATTCTGCGCTTCAAGGATGGACGTCTGGTTTTTCAAAAGTTTCAAGAGATGGTTTTCGTTTAGTTGGAGCTTCTCAATGTCGTGGGCGTATTGATCCGCAAATTTGTCGTCTAACACTCCAAAGAGATAGTTTGCAATATTCCCAATGCCGTTTATCAGTCCTCTTTTTATTCTCGATTGCTTATTGCGCCTGAAAAGGTTTTTGTAGTGTTGCATCTCCTTCAGTTTGTGATCGAATTATGAAGTGATGATAGAACATAATTCGTCCTTGGCACTATCGTTCTTAAGATAGTTTACATATTGCTCAATACTTGACATGCTTTGCCAGAAAGTTGACATGTTATAATGTTTTAATATAATTATTTATGATTATGTATTTTTTTGTTTTTCCAAGCGGAAAATACTATTATCTAATTTTCTCTAATGTTAATCTAATTTACTTAATCTAATTTAATTCTATTGATAATTATGATTATTAAATTGCCATGCCTCCATTGGTAAAATTACATTAGCACATTATATTATATTACTTAAGATCTGTAACAAATACTGTAATTTATCGCAATAAAATGAAATGAAATGAAATGAAATGTACAAAACCATGTTCCAGTGATCTTTGATAAACCGCAAGTCTGCCGTTTTGTCGAAGTAGAGAGAGTTGCCATTGTTTATACTTGTCACGTTGAAGGACTGTGATGAGGCAGTTGGAAGGATCACAGAAAACAGGAGTAAGAGCGTCGTGAAAAGATTCTTGAAGATGCCTTTTTTCTGCTTTGCCCTTCTGCTCATTTGTTGATCGTCATCTTGATCGGCAGTGAGTGTTTTGTCCACCAATGATTTATCTTGTTTGTCGCCTTCAGTTACTGGTAACCGGATCATCTTGGTGATAGGTCGTTTGATAGCGTGGTCCTTGGTCTTGAGGGAGACAACTCTGGTATAGCCATCCTTTCCAGTATGGACGTCAGTTATTCGGCCCAAAGCCCATTCCCCGGGGGGCATGTTGTCCTCTTTGATAATAACCACATCGCCTAAATCCAAGTTCCTTGTTGGGTATCTCCACCGTGATCTTGTCTGAAATAATTCTGTCTGAAGTCGCTGGACCATTTCTTCCAGATGAGTTTGTTCATTGTCTGAAGCATTTGCCATCGGTTTGATAAGTTCAAGTGGTCAGGGTCCGATTGAGGGCGTGATAAAATTGGACCTCCTACTAGAAAGTGTCCAGGAGTGAGAATGTCGTCATCTGGACTCTCTGATAGGGGACGCAATGGCCTTGAGTTAAGGCAGGCTTCAATTTGATAGAGTAACGTAGTGAACTCCTCGTACGTTAACCTTTGCTCTCCCAGGACTCTCTTGAGATGGTACTTGAAGCTCTTGACAGCTGCTTCCCAAAGTCCTCTTGCAGATGGCCAGGCGGGAGCGTTGAAGTGCCAGGTGATGCCCATCTCATTGATGTCTTGAATAGCCTCAGGGTTGATACTTTGAAGAATTATCTTGTACTCTGCTTTCAGGATTCGAGAGGCACCCACAAAGTTCGTGCCGTTATCACTATAGACGTGTCCTAGCTTTTTTCGGCGAGAGCACATCCTTCTGAATGCAGCTAGGAATGCTGCTGTGCTTAAATCCGAGACCAGTTCAAAATGTACACCTTTGGTGGCCAGACATACGATGACTGCCACATAGCCTTTGCTAGTGAGTATGCCTCTTCCTTTATTTGATTTGATGCTGATATGGCCCGTAAAGTCAACCCCAGTGTTGGTGAAGGGCCGGGAAGGGATGACACGCGGTTGAGGCAGGTCTGCGATGAGCTGTGGTCTGGTCTCTTGTTGATAACGACAGCACTTGACATAGCGTCATAGTTGTTTTTTCACGGTACGAATTCCACTGAGGATCCAGTACTGTTCTCGTATGTGTGACATGGTTAGTTTTGGGCCACCGTGTAGAGTCGTTGTGTGCGCTTGAGCGATTACCAGTTCTGTCAGGCGACTGGATGGTGATAAGATGATTGGGTGCTTCACGGAATCAGGTATGAGCGCGTTAGCAAGGCGTCCAGCAACCACCAGTAGTCCCTGTTTGTTCAGGAACGGATTCAAGCTTGATAGTTTGCTATTGTGTTTTACTCGACACTTTGATTTTAAATCTGATATATCTTCTCCAAAGTCAACGCGTTGTACTGTCTTGATAATAAGATTCATAGTACTCCGTAGCTCAGCCGTTTTTATTGCACATTCTAATGGTCGGGGTAAAGTTTTTCGCTGACTCGGGCTAAATCGTAGTATTCATGCAATTGTTTTCGCTACACGCGTAATGGAACTGTTGTTTTGCAATAAAGTCATTATTATCGAAGCTGAGTTATCTTTATGTAAGGCTGCGTTCACATTGTGCTGTCGCTTGACTTCGATCGTCGGTTCTTGATATGTGGCTTGTTTGGGAATACTTGAGTCGAATGTTTTCAACCATGAAGGGCCTTCCCACCACAAGGGGTGTTCGAATAGTTGTACGCTTGTCAATCCTCTTGTGGCGCCATCCGCAGCATTTTCTTCTGATCGAACGTGTCTCCAAGAGCCCTTAGGAATTGTAGAGATGATTTGTTGGACCAAGTTCGCAACAAACTGCTTCCATCTTGATATATCTCCATGTATCCATCCAAGTACAATCATGGAGTCCGTCCAAGCATGTAAATGTGTTCAGGCTTCTTGGCACCTAATGACCTCGTAGGGGCCCATCAGCTACGAGGTAGCGTAACGATCAGTTGCCAAGAAGTGTGAACGTCGGCGATTCACCGAGCTGAAGTAATTGGGGTCGATCTAACCTGGTCTGTGCTTCGGTCCCGTCAACCTCCTGTCTCTCTGCAAGGCCCGGGTGCACCCTAGGCTCTTCTTGGTAGACAGGTTCTTCAGCCAACCTCCTATAACTAGCGGCCAGCTTCAATGAGCACAGTGTTCCAACACAGGTTATGTTACGTGGTAAAAACCAATCGGCCACGTAAATGCGAACCTTATCTGGTTCGGGGAACCACAACACACTCAGCTATATAGACAATCCTGAGGGAAACCCGAATACATTCCAGATGGCCTGCGATTTAATTTCAATACCCTAACCAAAACGCGTTTACATTGCGAGGGCTTTCGTCTGTCAGTTGTCAAAAAACTGCTAGGTTGGCAGCAACGTCAAATTCAAAATGGCCGTTCAGAAACCATCGATCGAATATCGATTTGGAATCGAACAATCACCCGCCCGGACAGGCACCCACCTGTCCCCTAATCTACGGGCAGCCGAGACAACGTTGCTACCGCTCGTTTTAGAACCGAGCCTCCTACTAGAACCTCTGCAGACCGGGGGGTCCCGTCCTTGCCGGGGAACAAGTTAACAATGCGCCCCCTGCGCCAACGAAGTGGCGGTAGGTTAGCATCCTTAACCAGAACGAGGTCACCAACACTAGAGGGGCTGGTTTTGTCAGTCCACTTAAGGCGCTGTTGTAAGATATGCAGATACTCGAGCGACCAACGCTTCCAGAAATTCTGAGTAAACTGCTGCAACATCTGATACCTTGACAACCGATACAATTTCACTCCCTCGAAGGGGTGCTCGGGCAACGCGTTAAGTGGCTGTCCTATCAAGAAATGGCCTGGGGTCAGAGCCTCCAGGTCATTTGGATCCGAGCTGAGCGGACACAACGGTCGCGAATTGAGAACGGCCTCGATCTTACAAAACAATGTCGCGAGCTCCTCAAAAGTCAGCGTGGTCTGACCTACTATACGCCCCAAGTGCGTCTTAGCTGACTTAACTACTGCCTCAAAAATCCCACCCCAGTGGGGGCAAATCGGTGGGCTGAAGGTCCACTGTATACCCCGACGGGAGAGGGCCGTTCCAATATCCACTTTATTTACATTCAAAAAGTTGACTATCTCTCGTAAGTATCGTTCCGCACCGATGTAGTTAGTGCCGTTATCAGAGCGGATCAAAGTTGGAAGTCCCCTTCGAGAAACAAACCTATCCAAACAAGCAATGAAAGCCTCTGTCGAGAGATCAGCAACGAGCTCGAGATGTACCGCCTTGGTGGATAAACAAACAAACACACATAGGTACGCCTTGTATTGCCTAGCGGTACGCAATCGTGAACTCTTCACCATAAACGGTCCTGCAAAATCCGTACCAACACCTGAAAACGGTCTGACCTCATTCACACGATCAGGGGGCAAGTCCCCCATGAGAGGTTGCATCGTGGCAGCCTTAAGTCGATAACAAGGCATGCACCGAAACACGATGTTCCGTATGACACGGCGGGCAGATAAGATCCAAAACTCCCGCTGGAGCGTGGCCAACAACGCGTTACAGCCGGCATGCGCGTTTTTAATATGACGATCAGTCACCAGCAATTCAACTAACTGTCCCCCCTTGGGGAGCAGAAGTGGGTGACGAGCCGAATACGACAGATTCGCATTGCGCAATCTCCCTCCTACCCGAAGTAACCCGGTCGAATCAACAAAGGGGTTGAGACGCGCGACGGCTCCCTTCAATTTCGAACGTCCACTTCGTATGATCTCCAATTCTGCCCCAAACTTCGAGGACTGTACCAACCGGACCAAATTCAACAGCGACTCGTTTCGCTCTGCCGGAGTCAGAATAGGGTTCAACGTTCGCTGATCGCGAGGAGTACGACAATTTCGAGCGAATCTCCTAATCCAAGTGGACACATTTATCAACTTGTCAAGTGAGCTATACCGGTCCAGCAGAAACCCGGCGTCAGGGTCCTCAGCCTTCTGGGTAACATGCACGGCTGCTCTGGGGCCATGATCCGAAGTTACTACTACATGGCTGTGGGGCCAGTCCGATTCTCTCTTGGCAAGCCAGGGTGGTCCCCACCACAAATGGTGTCTAACGAGTTCAGGAGCCCGACATCCCCTGGATGCACAATCAGACGGGTTCAATTCTCCTGGTACATGTCTCCAGGTCAGTGGGACCTCAGACGACACAATCTGGGAGACACGGTTCGCAACAAAAACCTCTAAGTTATGGACCGAAGCCTTCAGCCAGCACAAAACAATCTGGCTGTCCGTCCAAGCGTACACCGTATCCTCTAAAACCACTGACCCACGCAACACTGTTAGAGTGTGATTCAAAAGTTTGGTCAAAAGAGCAGCCCCGGACAGTTCCAGTTTTGGAATCGTCATCCTTGTCCGAATAGGCGCTACCTTGCTTTTTGCCAAAACCAAACGCACGTCGACCTCCACGGTGGAGGTGACGGTTCGCAAATAAACCGCTGCCGCAAACCCTCGTTCAGAGGCATCACAAAACCCGTGAAGGGTTGCCCTGTAATCCCCAGCAGGGATCAATTTCCTCGGCAGCGATACATTATTTATATCCGATAGCGAGGTGAACATTCGCGTCCAATCAGTCAACAAATCACCTGAGAGGTGGGTGTCCCAGGTCAACTGGGCCGCCCATAGCCTTTGCATAAAACATTTGAGAGCAAAGGTGACTGGAGAAATCCATCCATTCGGGTCGAACGTTCTCGCAATCGTTGACAGTACTGACCGCTTCGTCCAGGCCTTCGGTGTTTCTAAAACCACCCGATAGGTAAACTCATCATGGACGGGCCGGTACTGAATTCCAAGCACTGACAACATGTTAGGGTTGTCAGGATTCTCAAAAACGTGCGGGTCTTGTTGAAACTCATCTGGGAGACCAGCCATCAACTCAGGGGAGTTGGACATCCACTTGCGTAGTTCATAGCCGCCTCGTTCCAGCAATTGAATGAGCTCGTCACGTCGGTCCAGAGCTTCCTCCACACTGGCTGCCCCTGTGCAGACGTCATCGACGTACAAATCTTGCTCCAGGATAGCGGCGGCTCTAAGATAGCTCACAAGGTCACGCGATGCCAACTCCCGCAGGGTACGCATTGCCAAATACGGGCTAGACCGTAACCCATACGTGTTCGTGTTTAACTCATAGACCTTGACTGGCTCGGCCGTGGACTCACGCCAAAGTATCAACTGATACCTTCTGTCAGCCGGATGAATTACCGTTTGCCTAAACATCATCCGAATGTCTGCGACAAATACAATCTGGTGCCTCCGAAAGCTCGCGAGAATATCCGAAATATCACGACTCAACTTGGGTCCCGAATGTAGACACTGATTCAGGGACATCCCGTTCGAGGTAGGTGCTGACCCATCAAAAACAACTCGAATCTTGCCGGTAGGGGTTCGTAGGACGGCATGGTGTGGAAGGAAACAATGATCCTCCAGTCCACACCCGATACCGACATGTGTCCTAACGACTCATACTCCCTCATGAAATCAACATATTTTTGTTTAAATACGGCGTCCCTTGTCATCCTACGCTCCATCGACATCAATCTCGTCTCAGCCATCTTCCTAGATTCTCCTAGTGGCGGTCGATCGGCCCTGAAAGGCAGTCGAGTTACAAAACGACCAGAACGAAGGCGACCAGTACTACTCTGGTAAAACAACTCGCACTCTTCTTCGTCTGCGTCGACTCGACGAGCGGTGGGAGGTTCCTCTATCTCCCAGAAACGTTGGATAGCGTCTGACAACGCTGAGCCAATAAGTATGCCATCTGACTCGGCAGGCCTAACCATTGGCAATGCCGGACCCATGATCACGTGACCAAACTTAGTATCCACAGCAATCAACCCGTCCGGCTGAAGAACTCGCCGATCCGACAACAGAAACCTACCCAGAACGTCTGCTCCCAGTAGCAGGTCGACCGGGGCTGGAGTGTCAAAATCGGGATCCGCCAACTTGAGTCCTGATGTCAGGAATCTAACGGCCGGATTCAACTTCACCAAGGGGTGTCTGCCCATGACATGCGTCATTACTAAAGCTTGCACGGATGTTTTTGTCAAAATGTCATAACGTGGAGAGAACGTGATCACCGATTGACCAACTACATTCGTAACCGTAACATTCCCCACGCCCCGTATTGATTTATTATACCTATTTACCTTGAGGCCCAACCATTTTGCTAAATCATTCGATACAATGCAGCCCTGAGCTCCAGAATCTAATAGGGCGCGAACGTATGTTGGGTTGCCCGCCAAATCCCAAACAAGCACAGAGGCGATCGGTAACACCACCGTCTCCGGTTGGGGGGCAACCAATGGTTGGGCCGCAAATTCCTAGCGAGGACCCCCGGGGCCCCACTGTGCCTGTAACCGATTAGGTATGCAGCTATACGCCAGAGGGTCCCATTGTACAAATGGCCCACGCGCCGGTTCCATTCCCAACCTACGATTCCCCGTAAAGGGGGGTGGGCGTGAATTCAACCGTGGCCGCTCCATGAGCGGGGGGGACATCACATGTGACCGACGAGGACGAGGCGACGAGCGGGGCGACAACTGAGGCGGCGTCCGAACCGCACCCGCATAGCTCGAAGGTGTCCCATGCCACCCGCCCGTTACGGCCTGCTCAACACACCCAATGTCCCGCTGGGTCGGATGCTGAGTCGCAACCGAAAACTCAGGGCCCCCCATGTAATGGTCCTGAGTGCGGCCCTGCACCCTGGTACTGCCCTGTGCACGTGGGGACGTTGGCCCCTGAGTTGCGCTCCGAGTCGCAAACGAATTCTCAGGGCCCCATGCCGTGTCACCCTGGGTACGGCCCTGTGGACGTGGGGACGTTGGCCCCTGAGTTGCGCTCCGAGTCGCAAACGAATTCTCAGGGCCCCATGCCGTGTCACCCTGGATACGGCCCTGTGGAGGCTGTTGGCCGGACCGGTTCATGCACAACAGATTGTTGTGGGCCCCACCACAATATCCGCACATTTTTGTGCGCGTGCAGTCCCTAGCCATGTGTGGCCCGAGGCACAGGAAACAACAGCTCCGCTGCTTGGCCATCCGGCGCCGTCCCTGAACCCTAAGTTCCCCGAACTTATTGCAATTGGCCACAGCATGGCCAATCTGCCTACAACATGGGCAGGTCTCACCATGTGGGGTCAATTCACTCACAGTCCCATACGACTGCCGGTTGGTGCGGTCCTTCCTCGTCGGAGGGCCCCTACTCACAGCGCTCCCGGCAGCTCCCTGTGGCTCCGAAGGATGGGTGACCGTCAACCCCAAATTCTCTGCCCGTCGAGCCTCCTCTTCCAAGAATCTGACCAAGTCGGAGAAGGCGGGCAGGTCCTCGGCCGACCTCCCGTGAGACTGTTCGAAACGAGTCTGCACGTCAGCGGGTAGGCGGGAAAGTACAATGTACAACAGTAGGTACGACCATTCACCAACCGGAAGTCCAAGATTCTCTAGAGCCTTGGTGACGGACAACAATGGGTTCAAAACCTCCGTCTGTATGGCCCCGACCTTGTTCACAACCGGGATACTAAACAAACGGTTCAGTTGGGCATCGGCCAACCTCCGTTTGTTATGGTAACGTCTGACCAACAATTGCCTGGCCGTTTCATAGTTACCCTCCGTAACTGTCAAATGAGCGACCAGCTCCCTAGGCTCACCCCTCAATGCTGCCACCAGCTGAGCCATCTTGACAGACTTGGTAATGTCCGATCGCATGTGCACCAAACTGTCGAACAGATTGATGAAGCTCATCCATTCACCGGACACTCCGTCAAAAGTAGGCATAGTTATGGCAGGTAACCTGGACCCGAACCCTGAAGCGGCAGAGGTGCTTCAATGTCACCACCATGGCTGGACTCGCGCTGTCTACGTATGTCCGCAGCCTTCTGCGTGATAGCAGCTGCCATCTCCATACATTGGTCGACATCCCCTATCAACTGTGACAGCCTGTCAGGTGCGCAACCATCAACTGATTCCGCCTGCGCGGACGATTCGAGCACCCTATTGTAACGTTCCTTAACGTCCATAGAGCGCTCCAATACCACATCATGCCTATCTAAACGGTCTATCAGACCGTGTGCGGAGGAAAACCATCTGAGTTCCTTAGAAACACCCTTCTGGATTTCAGATAACGACATGATCGGAACGATACTTACTCACAATTTGCAGTAACTCAATTTTATTGGACCCTCCAGTCTACAACCCAAACGAGGGAACCCTAAACCACAACTTAAACAATGTTGTTTTCCTTAAACAATAGGAACTGAGTTTTATATCTATATAAATTCTGTAAATACAATTTAGTTTCCCTTTATCATTATAACACACACAGATAGTCAATATTAGTTCAAGTTATAAATTGCTATAAACTGAAAACAATGTAATAGCCTGCTATCAATAGATGTAACTACCTATGTTAACCAAAACATTCATTCAATAGCATTACTAGACCACTAATAGATTGACTAACTGGTAATTCAATTCAATATCTGTCTATCTACTACCAGCAATAGACCTATAGCTTACAATACTACCAATCTATGTGGATATAGGAACACAACCAAGTTACCTAATAACCGCCTATACCTACAGATTGATAGTCCCAAATCGTGCCTTCCTGGAGCCCTTGACGGCTGCAAATCTCAGGAAGCCACGCTCTAGCTACCAAAATGTTCAGGCTTCTCGGCACCTAATGACCTCGTAGGGGCCCATCAGCTACGAGGTAGCGTAACGATCAGTTGCCAAGAAGTGTGAACATCGGCGATTCACCGAGCTGAAGTAATTGGGGTCGATCTAACCTGGTCTGTGCTTCGGTCCCGTCAACCTCCTGTCTCTCTGCAAGGCCCGGGTGCACCCTAGGCTCTTCTTGGTAGACAGGTTCTTCAGCCAACCTCCTATGACTGGCGGCCAGCTTCAATGAGCACAGTGTTCCAACACAGGTTATGTTACGTGGTAAAAACCAATCGGCCACGTAAATGCGAACTTTATCTGGTTCGGGGAACCACAACACACTCAGCTATATAGACAATCCTGAGGGAAACCCGAATACATTCTAGATGGCCTGCGATTTAATTTCAATACCCTAACCAAAACGCGTTTACATTGCGAGGGCTTTCGTCTGTCAGTTGTCAAAAAACTGCTAGGTTGGCAGCAACGTCAAATTCAAAATGGCCGTTCAGAAACCATCGATCGAATATCGATTTGGAATCGAACAAAATGAAATAAAATGAAATGATGAAATGAAATGAAATGAAATGATGTTTATTTGCTTGAAATGTGGTACAATATATGGTGGTAAATGTAAAAAATGTAAAAATGCTCAGCACATTTCACCTGTCCAGGTATGCAATTTTTTTATCTACATCTAATATGTCATTTGAAGTCTATTTACATTATATTAATATGTCATTCCTTAGATATCAATAATTTTAAGATAAAGGTATTCATCTACATTATAGAAATATTCCTTCAAGAGCCATCTTTGTAGTGTGGACTTAAATAGTGTCAATGGCAACGTTTTAATTGACTGTGGGAACTTATTGTATATTTTTAATAACATTCTGTAACAACTTCTATTGCAAAATTCAGTCCTGCATAGTGGGGTTACAATTTTATCTGGATATCTTGTGTTAAATGTGTATGCATCCTTATTTATTTTGAAAATATTTGGTTGACTGTGAGCAAAACATTCCATTTCAAATATGTAGAGACTTTGCAACGGCAAGATTTTAAGTTTAATGAATAGAGGCTTACATGACTCTATAAGGGATGTGTACGGCAGATTGCTCTAATGCATCTTTTTTGTAAAATAAAAACTTTTTTAAACTCTCTTGCGTTACCCCATAGAATTAGGCCGTATCTTAATAAAGAGACCACATAACCGTGGTATGCCATTAAGGTTGAATGCACGTCAGAGGTTCTTTGTAGCCTGTGTAGAGCGTATATATATTTGTTCAGTTTTTTGCACACTTTTTCAATATGTGGTAGCCATAAACAGTGCTCATCTTCGACGATACCTAGGAAAGTAGTGGATGATGTTGGTTTAATTGGAATATTATTGCATTTTACATCGATATTTTTTAATGTCATTTTATTATTTCTAAATTGTATATATTTTGTTTTATTCTCATTCACCAGTAGATTATTTGCTTCCAACCATTCTGAGACCTCTTTTATGCCAGTATTGACATCTGATTCAAACCTGTTGTCGTCGATGCATTTAATTGTCATTGAGATATCGTCAGCGAATAATACACATTTATTTTTAGTAATCTCTGGGAGGTCATTTACATACATATAACATGAAAAGTAATGGTGATAGGACACTTGAGGAACTCCATAGGTATTTATCTCAGAAGGAGATCTATGTATTTCTAATTCATTGTCATGTGAGAGTGAACATATTTCCACCATTTGTTTGCGGTCAGAAAGATAGCTGCTTAGCCATTCCCATGCTGGGCCTCTGATACCAAATCTTTCACATTTATCTAACAACAAAGTATGTGGGACATAGTCGAATGCCTTAGTCATATCAAAAAATATAACAGCTACAGGTTTTCCCTTGTCTACATACTCTATAATTTCTGTTGTTAATTGAAAACCTGCCAGACTCGTCGATATATTTTTTTGGAAGCCGTTTTGCTCGATTTTTATTATGTTATGTTTTTCCAGAAACTTATTTATTCTATTTTGCATGGCTTTTTCATAAATTTTTGAAAAAATACTAATTAGGGCAATCGGGCGATAGTTATTTATGTCAGTCCTGTCACCTTTTTTATGTAGAGGTTTTATAATAGATGGTTTTAGGGCTTTAGGAAATCGTCCCAATTCAAAAGAAGTGTTGATTAAATAGCATAGGATGTTTGCTATGTCATGGCAGCAATGTTTAAGAATTTTATTATTGATACCATCGTAGCCGACGGAGCTTGTTGATTTCAATGATTTTTTTATGGATATAGTTTCTTTCGAGTCACAGGGATGCAGGAACATGGATTTTGAATTTCTGACTTTTTTACTTGTATTATTATTGAGATGTTTACTTTTTGATTCTTTATCTATATTTTTTTTATTGAATGCGGTAGCTATTTCTTCCGGGTTTGTGATAATTTGGTCATTTAATATTATTTTGTCTATGTTGTTTGGTTGTGTAGTGTTATTGTTGTCTTTGATAATATTCCAAATAGTTTTACATTTATTTTTTTATTGTGATATGTAGCGTTGTTTTGTTTTAGATTGAGCTACGTTTATACATTTTTTTAATGATTTTGAATAGTTTAAATATGTGTTTTTGTCGTGTAAGTTTCTTGTACTGTAGTATTTATACCTTAATTGTCTATTTTTTTGCACGATAGTTTTATACCTGGTGTTAGCCATTTCAACCCGTTGATGCCTACCTTAATTTTTACTCTTATCGTTGAGAAACATAGTGAGTAAAATAAATCAAAATATTCGCTAAATTTATCAAACGCTTGGTCCGCATCTGACATTTCAAGTATTTCTGACCAAAATAATGATTTTAAACACATCTGGAACTTGTCAAGGTTTTCTTTGCTGTAATCTTTCTTTTTTACAAAATATAACTTGTTTAATTTATGTAGTTTTTCTGTAAAGAATGTCGAAATTTGACAGGTATTGTGGTCCGACAGTCCGCTTTGTAGAGTTTAAGATAGTTCTATGCCTTTTACGTTACTCGCAATATGATCAATATATGATTGTTGTCTGGTTGGCCCTGTTATGTGTAGTTGCATGTTATAGTTTTCTAGTAAAGATATTAGTCCTTTTGTTTGTGTGGAATTTGTTTTTAGTGTGTCAATATTAAAGTCACCACATATAATTTGTACGGTGCGGGCTGCTATTATCACACACCGAATGCCAGATAGTATGGCGAGGGTTGAGAGATGTCAAAGGAGAGACGACCGATACTAACGAATGCGTTTATTGCACTAAAAAATATATTACAAATAATGAGTGAAGTAATTTAGGTAGGTACTGCAGAGTTAGCATAATTACAATGTACTAATGGCTCGTACAATTATAATTTTTCTGTTTCCACTGCTTAGTTTTTGAAGAACACATTCCAGTTGGGTAAGGAATATCTTTACGTCTGAGGAAGGTGTGCGGTATATACATATTATTATGCACTTTATTTGGGGTATTTCTATAGCGCAGCATGCAAATCATTTTTTCATAGCAAAGTCTTTAATAAATAGACTTTCTTTTACCGGAATATCTGCCTTAGTGTAGATACAAACGCCGCCTCTTTTTTGTAATTTACGTGAAAAGAAAGAACTCAGTTTATATCCTGCCAATTGAGCATTGATTTCCGTGCCTTGTTTGAGGAATGTTTCACTTAAGCAAACAATATCGTTTGATATATTTTGTGCTTTGAGTTCATTTAGGAGGATTTCTAAGAAATCGCGTTTGTGTAATACTCCCGCAATGTTTTGGTGGAAGCATGATAGAGTATGTCTCGGCTCACACTGAGGTGGAGAGACGAAAAAACATGTTTTTATTAAGAATGTTTTGAAAGGGAGAGGTTATTGTTGCTTTGTCCGCTTCATTTCTAGTTAGACTATTAGTTGGTAGGCAATTTTTCTTTATGTGTTCTCTTCTTATTTGCATCTCTATTTTAATGTTTTTTATGAATCTATCATTATAGTCTCTACAGTCTATGGCAAAGTTGATGGCTTTTGAAGTGAATGTTAGATACTGTTTTCTGCCGTAGTTTTCTGAGACAGTATCGAGGAACTTACATTTGGTCACGTTCTTGCAAAGTGCTTTTAAGGTTTCATTTAATCTAGAAACATTTAGGCGAGTACTATCGTTTACGCTCAACACTATTAGATTACAGTTTTTACAGAGTTTTTGAGCGAGCTGAGCTCTCTTATTACCTTTGTGGGATTTGAATCGTTTTCGCCCAAACATAGAATCACTGTGTCCTGATCTTTAAAGTTATAGCTATTCATAGCGCCGACGATGTCATCAGACTGCGCGTTTGGCTTGATGAATGAAGAAACTTTGTACTTCTCATACGGTAGATGTCCTCTATCTATGTTTGTCGCTTTCGCCAGTTTGTCGCTTTCGGTTCGCATTGTTGCGAACTGAAAAACAGAATTTGTCGGGGGTTTTCTTCGCAAGAGGTATTTTTGCTTGGTAGTTTTCCAGCCGAGTTTCCCGACAAGATATTGGTTTCAGGGTTCGTTTTGTCTATGATAGCTGCCGAATTTCTAACATCAGTCTGGGATGGTGTTTGACTCGTGTTAAGTTCTTCAGCGTCCAATGCGAAGTTAATTTTCTTTTGTTTTATTTTTTGTCTCTTCGCTTCTTTACCTTGTTTTTTCTTTGTCGAAACAGATTCGTTGCAATTTTTTTTGAGATTAGTGATTCTGAACTCATTTTCTAGTGTATCCGATCTCAACTTTCCATTTTCGATTTCGTCCTTTGCACTCTATAGCTGTAATTTTAATTCAAGTATTTGTTGTTTGAGGTCTTCCATTTCAGTTGCAGAATGGTAAGTCGACATATCAGGCAAACTCGTAGTGTCGTAGTCAGAAAAGGACTGGCAGCTTGAGTCGGTATCTATGGGTGACATGATTTGTTTTTTATTCCTTAAAGTTATGTTGTCTTCTCTAAATGGAGATTGAGGGCAGTTTCTTGCGGATCTATGGGAGAGACATTCAATGCATTTACAATTTTCTTTGTTTTCCTTCGTCTTCAGACAGTATAACTTATCGCTAATGCTGCTGCAAATTAGGCATATAAGGTTATTGCAGATTGAGCATGGCAGCGCTTCGTTTCGCTTTAGGCTCGTTTTTCCACATTTATTGCAAGGATCTTTGTAGACTGGTATTATGTTTTTTGAAGTCATATTTTATTTTATATTCTCTGTCGGCGTTATCGTGAACTACAGGGAGCGTTCGGTGCTGCCCTCTGTCGGTGAGTAGCGGTAAACGGAATGATTCTTTCTGTATGGATCTTTGCAGTAGGTCGTTCTTGCGTAGTTCCATTAATCTACGATAGATAGACGTGAGTGCGATTTCGGAACATTTTGTTGGATCGATGCAGTATCAAAAGGATGGAAGTCAGATGTCAAACGTCAAACAATCAGCTGATTGGAGTTATTGTTTTGGTGATAGTGTGATCTTGATTTTCTTTCCGTTTGTTATATTTTTGAATTGTGTATATCATATATATATTTGTTTATATGTTTTCACCGACGCATTAAAATGATTTTTTCCGTGTTTTTCAGCCCTCGGCGTTGAGATTCAGTGTTAATTACTCACAGGTTAGGTTATGCTTGTTGTTTTGTTTTCACTTTCACTGAGATTAACGCACTTTTTACGCACTTTAGGCAATACTTTTTATGGATTCTCTTAGTAAACAAGTTTTTCGACCAAGTCCGCGTTTCGATCGGGTGCACTAGCCCGCCTTGAGCGTTTTGAGCTACCAGCCGTCTCCGTAGCGCAGCAGTCTGCCGGTGTAATTTTTGCTGCATGTTGAAGACACAATCCGAAGATCACTGGTTCAAATCACGCCTCGTCAGAATAAAATACAAAAATCACTTTTCTATGTTCTATCTGAACTAGTGACACCTATCCCGTAGTTTGTGAATTTAGTCCAATAATCTTAACAGGGTTAACAAATCGATCGATTGAAAGTGAAAATAGTGACACCTACGACTCAATAGAGGAACTAAAGCAAAGAACTCACCGAGTATTACTAGCGACATCTAGTGCCGTAAATGTGAACCACTTCCTTGCTGCAGGACCAACCATTTAAGGATCGATATCGTATCGACAGCCATCACACAAGAGGTCACCACCAGTCGCAAAAATGAGTACAAGTCAGAAGTGTTCAGAAAGTGAATAATGTGGATAAAATCGACATAACAAAAATCCAGTGCTTAAAATACAAAACTACCATATAAACAAAGAAGACCCAATGAACAAAACTGCAATTACACAAAGTTAAGTGACTCAAACATTACTCTGTGTGAAAATAACCAGTGCTAATAAGTTAATCAAGCAAAATTGTGTAATTGGAAACCGTTTATTATACAAATACGGAGGACGCCTCAATACGGAAATTTCGCACGATCTTATATCTATACCAGTGGCGTGAGCCGAGTAAAGGCGACTCACATGCGAGAGGTCCATGGTTCAAGTCCCAAGAAAGGCAACATTTTAATTTTAGTTTTTCTTATTTTTCTTACTTGTACCACCTTGTACCACCTTGTAATACCTCATAAACACTATTCTCGGCGGCGGCGGCGTGAGTTGTGAGCGTGTGATAAAGCTCCATCTAGCGACAAGTAGCAGATTAATCATAATAGAAAAATACGAGGCCAAATACTAGTCTTTCTAATCAGCCACAGATGTCAGCACTGACAAATTTACCAACGCCATCTAGATCTGAATAGCAGGACTTAAAACACTCCAAATCTCAGTTCTGTTAACGATGGACGACAATCCAAACTACATAACCATCCGTAATAAATATAGATCCGCATCAGCCGAAGATATATCGCAGTCTTCACTATTTAATAGCACACAACTAAGTCTGCCAAATACATCATTCAATAACAGTGAACCAAACACAGCATTGAACGATGAAATACTTCAACTTAAGAACGGTCTTAGTGCAGCGGAGCTAGAAATTGAGAACCTTAATTTCGAAAACCATCACTTAAAAATTGAACTAGAACAATGTCAAAAATTGATAGCTACATATAAGGCATTCAATTTTACAGATACTGTAATGACTCCCATATCAGCAAGAAGGAGAAAAAAACCAAAAACTAAGTGTGTAAGCTCGCAACAGACAATACATAATTTACTTAAATATAATACTGAAGCTGATCCTCTTAAAAGTAATGGACCACGTATGCAGACTAGTGAGGAGAAAAATGTAGAGGTCAATATAGAGATCAATGATGAGACTAATATTGAAGCTATGGTAGAGCCCAAAATGATCGATCATCTAGAACCAAATGATAATGTAGAGATAATAATAGAAGATAATGTAGAGACCAGTGTAGAGGCTAATATCATAGAGACATATGTAGAGAGTAGTAATCGACCTAACAATGAGCTGCATCGTAAAAAAGGGATTGTAGAGACTCTGAACTCTAAAAACACATTAAAATCCCAGAAATATCAGCTGCCCTATGCGGAGAAAATTAAAACTAAAATGACTTCACGGCGGCGTAAGGTGATTATTTTAGCTGATCAACAGGGAAGACACCTACAAAAGACCTTACAACAGTTACTTGGACAGGATTTCCTTGTTACCTGTTTTGTTAAACCGCAAGCAAAGCTTACGAACATTATTGACGCAGATAAATATGAAATATCGACACTGACCATGGATGACTTTGTAGTGCTGCTGTCAGGGACGAATGATCATAACCCCTGTGAGTTCCAATTCGAACTTAGGGCCTGGTTGCAAAAAGTACAGAACACAAATATAATCATTCCAAAAGTTACTCATAGTCACTACTTAAACGAAAAGAAGTTAAATTATGAAATCAAATTCATCGCGAGTGCATTTAAAAACTGTACATTTGTTGATCTGCCACTGAAGAATAATGCGCATATACTTAGGTCAGTATTTCTGTCTCAATCACTCCTCAGGGAAATGCTGCGCATAGACTATAAAATAAAGTTTGATGCGCATATTTACGCAGCAAAGCAAGGCCGGATTGAGTCAAGAAAGAGCGAAGATAAATGTACTCAAACTCAAACTGACTCTACATATTATATACAAAAAGAAAGCTGTGTGACAAACCCTCAACAAAACAGTGATGATAATTGCAATACTAATGGAAACGAAAAGTGTAACAATACTGATTTTTTTCGTGAATAATGTTATACATTTATTCCATCAAAATATTGATGGACTTATAAGTAAATCTGACATGTTATCCATTTACCTAGAGGAACTTAGAAATAGCGGAACTTCAGTAGATGTCATAGGCATAACAGAACATAACATGTTAAAAACTGATGTAAATGCACTTAATGTTGTAAATTATACACTGGCTACCTATTCAGCCAGAAGTACAAGGAGTGGTGGTACAGCTCTAATTGTAAAAAATGGACTGAAATTTCAGAATATTGACATAGCTGACTGTAATATTACAAATGCAATAGAGTGCTGTGGTATAATACTTACAGAGCATAATTTAAATGTGATATGTATATATAGGAAATGTAAATATGATGTAGAGTCTTACGATAAATTTTTCGAAAACTTAGATAGGCTATTGTCAAAACTTTGCCGTGGTAGACGTAAGACTATAATATGTGGAGATTTTAACATAGATCGTCTTCGTCAAGATAAGAATGCAGCACATTTTGAAGAATTACTATTAAATTACAACATGAGACTAACATTCAACGAACCCACACGTCTGAGTAGTGGGACTTGTCTTGACAATTTTATTCAAAACATTAGAGGATGCAAAGGCCGAATAATAGAGTTAGCGCTCTCAGATCATACTGGACAGTTATTGGAATGCCCGGTGAGAAAATACTGTACGCTTGAATATTGGTTTGTGGAAAAAAGAGATTTCCATAAAGATAACCTGGACAAATTTAAAGAGTGTCTGTCAAATCTGAGTTTCTCTGAGACTTTAACAAGCTCTGATGCCAACGTTGCATATAATGAATTCCATGATATATTTGTGCTTATGTATGACCTGTGCTTTCCAGCAATCAAAATAAGATGCTCTAGCAACGCGCGACCTCGGTGGATCTCTAAGGGCATACGAGTATGTTCAAAAAGAAAAAGGGAGCTATTATGGACATACAGACGTGCTCCAAACGATATCAATAAATATAACTTCAAAACCTATACTAAAAGACTTAAGAAAATAATAAAACTGACACAAAAATCCCAAAACTATTATTATATACAATCCTCAAACAATAAATGTAAAGCTACCTGGAAAATTATAAATAATAACTTTAATAATAAAAACAATGCACCAAAAGAAAGTATCAAACAAATAAAATTCAATAATTGTGTAATTACTGATCCTATGGAAATAGCCCAAGCTTTTAATAATTTTTACATAGATCAAGTAGAGCAACACCAAAAGGTTGAGGTGACTAGCAGCAGATCAAAACTGCCTTGCTTTCCTAAATCTCTATTCTTTAATCCCACCTCACCTATTGAAGTATATCAAATAATAAAAGGACTGAAAAATACAAATAGTACGGGGTATGACCACATATGTACAAGCGTGATAAAGCATGTAGCGTTGATCATAGCTCCAATATTAAGTCACGTCATAAACCTGTGCATAGAACAAGGAGTGTTCCCTGAAAAGCTCAAAACAACAATTATCAAGCCAATGTTTAAAAAAGATGACAGAGAAAATATGTCCTTCTATAGACCAGTTGCACTTATTCCTGTATTCTCCAAAGTAGTCGAAAAAGTAATTTATAATGCTATAAACGCCTTTTTTGAAAGAAACAATTTATTTAGAAGAGAACAAAAAGGGTTTCGAAAAAATAAAACAATAGATCAAGCTATTTATGATTTCCTCTTTCGCGTAGTCACCAGCCTAGATAATAAAAATCCTGTATCAGCATTGTACATGGACATGACCAAAGCGTTTGATTATGTCGATCATTCCATCTTGATAAATAAACTCTACATGTATGGCGTCCGAGGTAATGTGCTTAATCTTATTAAATGCTATCTGTGCAACCGGCAACAACTGACTCAAATGTCCAGAATAGACAAAGCAAGTAAGACAGAACAGCATTATTTTTCAGATTCAAGGACAGTACAATATGGGGTACCACAAGGTAGCGTTTTGGGACCACTTTTATTTATTATTTATATAAACGATTTACCTGACGCGGTTAGTTTCCCAATTGTCATGTTTGCTGATGACAGTACAATGATAGCAGAAGGCCAGAATATTAATATTAATTCCTATGAATCTGACATAAATAATTCCCTAGAAAATATTATTGAATGGCTCGGACAAAATAATCTTATAATAAATTTGAATAAAACTAATATAATGACATTTAAAAACAATTACAATAATATAACAAATAAAATTGACATCCACTATGGTACAAAAATAATTGAGGAAATTAATGACACAAAATTTTTAGGATTAACGATCGACTCCCACTTGACATGGAAAACACACATTGACAATGTCTGCACAAAGTTGAGCCAATTTTCATATGCTCTGTTTATGCTCGCTAAGGTAGTTGGAGTCACTGCCTTGCTATCAACATATCATGCTTATGTGGCTTCGACTCTCAAATACGGCGTTATATTCTGGGGCAACTCAACGGATAAAGACAGAGCTTTTAAAGCACAAAAGAGATGTATAAGGGCGATATGTCACTTGAAACAAATAGAAACATGTCAGCCACATTTCAAAAGATTAAGAATATTAACTCTACCATCGTTATATATTTACGAAATGGCTGTTTATTTAAGAAATAATTGGGATCATTTTAATAAAATAAAGTCGAAAAGAAACATTAAGTTAAGCATCACGCGGCACTCTACCGCACTATTTCAAAAAAGTGTGTTTGGGATGATACCAAAAATTTATAATACTTTAGCTAAATGTATCAGAGAAATAGAATCCTTTAATTTATTTAAATCAAAGCTTAAAGAACATTTGCTTAATAAAGCCTACTATAGCGTACAAGATTTCCTCAACGGTGACTGAAAGATTGTTTCAAGAGTGATTGTTTAGTGTATGTTTTAAGAATCTATGTAATTTTCAGTATTGACTATTCAAACGGACATATGTAATGTAATGTAACTTTTATTTAATCTAATCTAAATTTAATTTAATTTAATTTAATTTAAATTAATATTTGTACACCTTTAAGGTAGAATGTGGCAAGAACAATATTTATTTAACAACCCTGTAACCCACATTTACAAATAAAATATCTTTATCTTTATCTTTATCTTTATCTTTGTGTCGTTTAGTTTATTGATGTATTGCCGCTTGAAACCGCTTGGTGTCCTTGTCACTGTTTTGATGTAATTGTCACTTCTCAGGTTGTGATAACACTCCCGTAGGTCAATTGTCACTTGTTCTTTAAGTCAAAAAAAGAATCCAGGTATATTTACACGAATTCTATTTTAAATTTGATTAAGATGTAGATCGTCTTCAAACTGCTTGTTTACATCGCAGCACCCCCTGGTCACACTGCATGTTGGATCATTGCTTGTATTATTCTCTTTATAACCCTTTATAAGTGACATCACATACTCACTTCGGACGAGATACCGGCCTGATGCAAGCCATGAATACAGGTTATTTAGTAGCCTAGCTATGGCAGCAGACATCACTATTTTTAAGCTTTCTGTAACAATTTTTGCTATGAATAAATACTTTTTATTTATTATTCTAATAAATATGACGTGACTAAGTCATAAGCCTTTGTTTATACCACACCGTATACCGTGTATGGTGATATGTGCCACTGATAGTGATTCAGTGACCTTCTTCACTAACTGGGATAGTAGGAGTGCCCCCAGTAGCTCGAGTCGTGGCAATGATACCTTCTTCTTGGTAGGTGCTATCTTTGTTTTGGCAGCCACCAGAGTTGATGTGTACTCGCCCTTATCGTTCGTGGCGATTGCAAACACGGCACACGCGTAGCTTGATTCTGACGCGTCACAGAATCCGTGTAGGCAAAGTGATTGACCGATGTGACCCACATATCTGGGTATCTTGATATTGTTCATCGACTGTAGGTCTGCCTTTAGTTTGATCAAATCAGTCGGTAGTTCTGGTTTCAATTTGCTGTCCCATGACATCTCTTCTAGCCATGTTTTTTGAAACAGGACCTTGCTTCTGATGGTCAGCGGTGATAACCAACCTAGAGGATCGAAGATTTTTGATATTTCTGATAGCAACAGTCTTTATGTGATGACCGTCTTGCTTGACTGATCCAACTTGTTCTGATAAGTAAAGGCGTCTAAAGTGGGGTTCCATTGTAGTCCCAGTGCCTTGCGTGTTTCGGCATCTTTGAAGTCCTTTGGCGCGTTTAGTTGGTCGGATGATAGGTTTGCAATGACCACTTCCGCAGGTTCATGCCAGCTCTTTGGAGAAGTTCGATCAGTTGGCATTGCAGTTCTCTTGCTTGATCTAGTGAGTCATGGCCACTCAGTAAATCGTCCATGTAAAAGAAGTCTTGTAGAGCCATCGTTGCGAGTTTGTAGCGATGGTCGTCGGCGTTATCCTTGGCTATTTGTCTGAGGGTGCGCATTGCCAGAAACGGGGCAGCCTTAGTCCCGTAGGTGACGATGGTCAGATGATATTCTTGGACTGGCTCTCGCGGTGAATCTCGCCACAATATCGACTGTAATGGTTGATCCTCTTCCCTCACAAGGATTTGGCGGAAGAATTTTCCAATGACTGCAGTGATTACAAACTTAAGGGTCCTCCATTTAATGAAAGGCCTTGTAGATCTTGTTGTAAGTTGGCGCCGCATTTCATTAGGTCATTGAGACTGTAACCCGATGACGTCTTTGCTGAGGCGTTGAAAACAACACGTAAGGCGGTCGTAGTTGAGTCTGGCTTCAATACACCGTGGTGCGGTAGGTAGCATACGGGTTCATTCACCCGAGCGGGCTTGCGTATATGACCGAGTTCTTGATATTCTGTCATGAATTCTTTTTTGCCGATGATAAAGTTGGGTTCCTTGTCATTTTTAGGGTTCCGTACCCGAAGGGTTCCAAACGGGACCCTATTACTAAGACTCCGCTGTGCGTCCGTCCGTCCGTCCGTCCGTCTGTCACCAGGCTGTATCTCAAGAACCTAGCTAGCTAGAGAGTTGAAATTTTCACAGATTATGTATTTTACAACAAATTTATAGGTTGTTTGTTCATAAAGGCTATACAATATGACTCTACTTTTATGAATTCCAAACGTGGCCCAGTCATTAAATTTAGTTTTACCATTGTAGTCACAGATTTTCTTTACTTTAAAAACTTTATTAAATTCTGTTTGAATAATGTTGAAGAAGTCTGAATAGATTTTATTTGGGTTCTATTCATTAAAATACGGTACTGGTAAATTTATATCTAATCTATGGGGTCTCTAGTCTATGGGATGTAATTAGCCTATACAATGATGGACCAGTCTTAACCTTACTAGCAACTGGAAATGAATCATCGCAACGCTTGGGATTGTAGCAACCTTGTCAGTTAGGTGACAATTTGGGGTCTCATTGGTCCTATGGTCCTTTCAGGAGAATTATAATCACGTGCAATACAAGAAAGTATGATTCGCTACGTACTCGACAAGAGCCGTTCCTTCGAATAGTTTCCGTATCTCTGTCCTCGCTTGCCGCCGGGAAGCGATTACTCGTAACTACGTTCATCATGCTGTGCTTTGTGCAAGGGTTGCTTGGTGCAGTATGCTAGAGGTGCGCCATGATAGAACATAGAACTACGTAATCAACACTAATTTATCAACAAAATACATTAGGTACTACAAACTTAAAAAACCACTGAATGTTTTTGCTTTAAAGAAATATTCGAACTAAAGGCATTGCTGCCAACTTAGAATAATCTTAATATGGCAGTACTGGCAAGTTGACATCAATTAAGAACATAGTTAACCATAGATTAATTGTCTCATTTTCATGTTTCCCGAATTCACGCTCATTTTATTATTGTTTATTTTTATTTCATAGTAGCTAGTCATAGAGAAGGTCGTTGCAACGTTGTATAACTAAGTAAAAACGTTCGTGGCGTCTTTCTTTACGATGTTCGGTTTCAGCTCATGTCCTGACCCCCACTCGCCTTTTTTGACCTCTCTTATACAACTGTTGCAGAAATACACCTACCTTACCCACCCATGTTGTTTTAAGGAAATACATCGAGAAAATATTTTGTTGAGGATTTAATTCATTTTTATTTCCAAAATTCCGCTGGTAGTAGATATAATATCAATCAATGAAAATTAACGTGAACATCGCGCACAGGCGCAAAAGACTGATCGCACCCTGATGCTGAGCCTGAGGTGCGCTTGTGAATCTCATTTGTTTCGCTCGCGCGGACCTTACGTCATTATGTCGTCTGCCACGATCTCAGAATAATTAGCAATGGACTCGCCGTCTATTATAGTTACACTTCTTATATGGATCACCCAAGCCGACTCATAAGTTTATATGCATGCATTATTTTGTGTCTTATTATAGTATATAATTTATTGCACAAATAGGTACAATCATGATCATCATCATCATATTAAGCCCACATCGACCCACTGCTGGGCATAGGCCTCTTCTCTAAAGCGCCAATCTCATCAATAGGTTCAATGTCATCTGACAATAAAAACGGTGTCTAGCTACTGGAGCGACGACCCCGCGCTAAAACCGGTCCCTATCAATTTATCAAAATTTGTTGCGTTGAAAATCAGTTTGTATTTGTATTTGTGTTTCTTCGTCGGTTAGCTGTCCCTCGTCCCTCACAATCCGATGAAAGTCTTTCTCATAGTTTTGAGGATTTCATTCGCAAGTTTTGCAGTTCCAGAGCAGATGACTATGAGATCGCTATGTAATTGTCATGTAATTGTGTGTCGGAGGGCAGCCGCCGCCGCCCCGCTAGAGCCGGACGGAAGCTGCCGATCAATTAACTTACAAAGAACCAGAAACTTGAGTCAGTCTTTTGTCTACAGCTATTAATCTCAACCGCGACGGAATTCGTTTGAGAGGATCCCCTTTCTAGTGCCTGTGATCAACATGTAATTATTTTAAATGTTAGTAACTGAAAAGATATCGCGAGAATGAATATTTGATACTTTTGAATACATGAGCACAAATTGCTCCCGCATTACCGGCCATTATGTGAAGCAAGACGGCTTTAAGATGTAGAGGAATGGATAAAAAATAAATAATAGCCACTTGAATGGATATTACTTAAAAGCGCCTGCTAAAAACGTCTGAGCAATACATCTCGGAGCTACAAATTGCTCGAATCAAATTGTAGGCGCATTAGCGACATTCAGCGAGCCTGCACAAATGGAAGGCATTAGCGCGTTCAGTAGCGTTCTGTTACTTACACTGTATCGCTGAGCGACCGCGAAGGGCCCTCGCCTTCGAGTGCGGATCAAACTCAATACTTTATTCATTGATTCTTGCGACAGACCGTCTGTCGGCTCTGTTCGACTCGAACTGTGTAGAGTTCTAATCGAAGCTACACTACAACTGCAAACTCAAAGGAATAGACGAAGCATTCATGATATTGATGAATCTTTGTGTAGAATGGACCTGAATACCTTTTTGCTACTATGGTTTTTGTGGACTATAAATCTGGGAAATTTAACTAAATCGTGATTGTGATTAGTATGAAGTATTCTATAGATACTTATTAGCAAGTGGTCCAGTAGCGCTCTGCAACTTACACTGTGTCACCGAACATCTAATGATCAACTTATGGTAATCATCCTGGACTATAGGTATCATGAGTCTGTAACAGCTTCCATAAATGGGAAAGCTCTTGCCGCTTTATAATAAATGGATTTGAGAGGTCAGTTTAAATGTTATTTAGGTTCAGAAAGCGTCATTTGAATCCATTACTGGCATTTACCGGCAATATGGCGTCTCAAGTGTCGAGTCGGTTTCTGGTTTCGATTTGGGGTCTCTCAAACACGAGCACTCAGATATTAGTCGCGAGTACAGTGCGACTAGGGACATGTTGCCGGCGGCGTACGTAGTCTTCACAAAATAATAGCCACGGTGACAGTTCCCATGCCAGTGCCAGTGACGTAATAAGGTTAGACTGTAGAAACGACTGATGAACACACTCTGCGAAATTATTGCATGTCATATGATATAATAATGATTGTCTGGCAGTCTTTTGAAGATTACTCGCGTGGCCTTGGTGCTAGGAGCTCTGGGTTTCTACGGGTTCGTCTCGTGAAGGCGGAGAGAACTGCATAGACTCATTAGGTATGTTACGTATGTAAACTTAACTCCGCTATAACGAATACGTTTACTGCAGCAAACTTCTCCCCCCCCCCCCCCATCACACCCCCGACCCCTTGAAGTGTATCGGATGAACAACTGGAATTATTATAAATAAAATAACCCGAGTGCATTTTCTTTCAATACCACATGCACATGTATGAATGCACCTGGTTAAGTACATGGAGTATGAAAGTAGCCGACCAATAACTTTGTAACGCCATTTATTTTTTGTATTATAAAGAGATAATAACGATAATAATTAAGTTTATAGGAGACCCTCACACTAGCTCAAGCCTGTCCCGTGAGAGCCCGATATAAAAGTACCAGTAGGTTTTAGTATTCGTCAAAATGTGAAAGCTTTTTATTTTTTATGACTCCAATAATTAAATTACAATCAATATATTTAATTAAGAAAACGAATTATCTTTAACAGAATATAAATATCAAAGGCTTATGTTTAAACGATTACCAAATACGCACCTATTTTACTACCAATAAATTCGAAATTACTGCCAGAATGGATGGATGTCCACCAAATTGTGTTTGGAAAATGACCACCAAACTTCTTTTTATGTTTTGTGTACTTCAGTTTAGGTTGAACATGTAAGAAAAACAAAAAATACTTAATTTTTTTTTGCCCTGATATTTTTTGAAACTTTTGGTGTTCATTTATCCATTTTGTTGCCAATATCAAATTGATAACAATTATTGATTTAAACAATTCATACAACATATAAATTCATTATATGAAATAAATTTTAAGATTAACCTTATTTAATTCAAATATGAAGATTGGTTATAATTTTGAGTAATTTTTCAGTTTAATAGTAGTTTATGTGACTGCTGCATAATGGAGGGCATTAAAACTCGAGAGTGGGTTTATGAAACGAGCCCAAGGCGAGTTTCATAATAATATCACTCGAGAGTTTTAATGCCTAATTATGTACAATTACATACACTAGTTTATCTACACACATATCATAAGCTCTCTTAGATGAGTTCAGGAACCGCATGTTTGACCGGCATTGTGGTTCTGCAATTGTAGTACCAACTTCACGCAGACGGGTGTCGGCGTTCGAAATTTGAATGTCAGTACCAACTTCACAGACAAACTAGGGACGGCACGCGGGTGGGCGTCGGTGTTCGAAATTTGAATGTCATTATATGTAGAAAAACTACACATAATGACCATAATGTGTAGTTTTCCAGATACGAAACGAGTTATTACCAAGTAGTTTAACATAATGCTGATCATAACGTGCGGTTTTTGAACGCAGTAAAGAGGGTTTATGATACCTGTGTAGATAAAAATATGAAAGATTAGACAACCAGGTATAAATTAAGCATTTTGCCTTAAATACGGTATACAAATTTTAAGTCCACCATTAAAAAAAAAAAACTGACTCGACAAAAAAATTCTACATAATTATCGAACCCATTCACAAAATTTCACGATAATCGGTTGAGAAATGCGACCTGCAGGTGAGAACAGACAGACAGACAGACAGAAGGAAAAATGATTTTTTGGCCAATCTCAAAACTGGACGCTTCGCTCGCTCGTTCAATTAAAGTACCTGCTTTTGTCTATATCTTAACCGGTCCATTACCGGTACATTAGTAGTCGAGTCCTTAACTATTATCTTACGTATGTCACCGCTAGATTGTTAAAACCGTAAGTTTATTATCTAACGCTATTTTCTGGTTAGTTTACAAACTATCGATAAATTGTAAACTGAACCGTATTGATTATGAACGACGCGCTAGTTCATAACAAAGCCGTTACATTGTTAACTGGTTTAAACTTGAATTACATACGAAATACCAGGGCAAACACTGCGGCAGCTTAGATGAAGACCAGAGCCGCGAAGCCCCCGAATAGTCTTCGTGTTACGTTGACATGTAAGAACAAAAGAAACGTAAATTCTAAACCCTGTCGGTCTGGTTTACAATTTGTCGGTAGTTTGTAAACTAACGCGTTAGTTTATAAACTAAAGGTTTGGCAATCTTACGGTGACATGTACATTATATGGATGTTCGCATGATGATGGGAAACATCGTGAAGAAACATTAATTACTCTATTGCTGCGGCAAAGGGAAAGCCCCTGTCTTGCCTCCCCGTGCCACCCGCAGTGTTGGAAAACAAACGCATAACGCTGGCTTTGTATCTACTTTTTCCATCAGGTATAGAAACTGTGAGATAATTAGTTAGGTACCTGGACAAATGTGTTGTGAACCCCCGCAAATCAGCAAGCGTACCCTGCATGCGCTGTAAAGCTCGATCGCTTCAAACAATGCCTTGTTAAAAGCTCAAACCATTTGTATCGAGAGTGAGCCTCCTGCGCCCTGCTCCATGCGCCCTGCTCCGTGTCGCCGACGGACGATGACGACTGAAGGAGTTTGCGCATTAAGGCGGTCACATGCGAAACTTACCTTTTAAATACAGAGACAAAGAGAGAGAGGGGAACATAAAAGCATGCTCACTTACTAATATAGCAAGAGTAACTTAATTTCACAGGAAAAAGTAACTGTTTTCCGATGAAAAACGTATAAATATACCGATTACACCCTTATTCACGTAACTTTTACTGTAATCGGATATCACAAAGTCAAAGTAGGCGTAGAGAATACACCGCCAAACTGAAATGGCACTGGGGTGGACATGTCTGTCGAATGCATCCGGCCGTACAAATGGGCAAAATCAGCCACTGAACGGATACCTACAGACGGACACCGGCGTGAGGGGAGGCCCAGAAGGAGATCGAAGGACGACCTGGATAAATCCCTGCCAGAGTGGTACGATAGAGCTTCTGCCATAGATGTGTGGGCTCAAACCGGTGAGGTCTTTATCCAGCAGTGGGACACCGTATAAGTTATATATAAAAAAAATACAAAGTATAGTTTGCTAATATTATGAGCACCTATTGTAGATTAGATATCTTTTGTTCTTCTAATTTAAATGCACGTCACGCAATCCACTACATACTATGAGTACGCAGTCTCGGTGAAAAGCTTGGAATTAGATCGAAGTTTGATTACCAACGTTTTGTTGTTTTATGTTTGTATTGTAGAGTCGCGGCTGAGGCAAAGATTCCCATTTAATTTGGTAATTCAACACCCCATTCACGTACACTGCACACCTTCTCTTGAAGTGGTAAGTATACTATTATTTGCCTTTTGATGAAATATTCAAATTAAAAACATGTAGAGGTAGCATCAAGGCGAGAATTGATGACTGGGCTTCAACTGGTATTTATAAAAGCAGGAACAAATTGTATGATTTATAACAAATTTGTGTAAATAAATGCCCATGATACTAAATTTTTAGAGTACATAAAACAATATTCAATGACATTCAAATATGTGTGCCATACAGCAAAGTCCCTTTAACTGAGTAGGAAAATTAAGCAAGCTGAAGACAAATTTAAAACAACATGGAAATTAATCAATACCGAAACTGGCAAAGTTAAACCTCGAGACCGACCCTTTTTTCTCAATATAGTCGATAAATTATTTGTAATGATCGTGAAGTAGCCAATGTATTTAAAGATTTATTTAACAAAATACCAATCGTTACTACCCAGTCCTCAGATTCATCCACGGCGGAGGCTGCTTCCATTCTATCAAATAATGTTGATAAGTGTGATGATATATTTAAATTCAGAACATAGACGCGACTGTTAACATATTAAAATTGCTTAATATTAAAAATACCGAGGATCTTTGGGGAATATATATCAACAAAAAAAATAACTTGTATTATTGATTCAATTGTTCCATGCCTAGTTATAATTTTTAATAAGTGTGTTGATGAAGGAGTTTTTTCTGAAGTTATGAAAAATAGTAAACTGATCCCATTATATAAGACCGGCAATAAAAATGATCCGAGTAACTACAGACCATTATCAATATTTCCCGGTTTAAGTAAAATATTTGAAAAAATATCAAGCCAGTTATTGACCCATTTTTATATAAACCGACTGTTCCATAGTGAGTAATATGGATTCACTAAAGGGCGTTCCACTACAGACGCATGGATAAGGTTCTTAAATCATATCTCTGATGCTTGGGAGAGGTCACAAGATGTAATTGGTGTGTTCTGTGACCTTTCCAAAGTATTTCATTGCGTTAGTCACGAAACGTTAATTTTTAAATTACAGCATTACAAAGTTCAGGGGAAAGCTCTCGAACTTGTCTTCTCTTATCTTAGTAATAGATCCCGAAAATCATCTGGATGGGTGTCCCTCAAGGTTCAATATTGTGCCCTTTTTTGTTTTTGGTGTATATTAACGATCTTGCCTTTTTTGTAAAAAACTTATGTGATATTGTTTTGTTTGCTGATGATACTTCACTTATTTTTAAGACTGACAGAACCCAGAACAATTCTGAGGATGTTAACAAAGCAATCACGCTAGCTCTTAAATGTTTTACTACCAATAATTCAGTGTTAAAAAAACCAAATGTATGAAATTCTACCCAAAGTCAGAAGGGATCCCACTTTAAGTATTTTAATGAATGACGAGCCTTTAGACCTGGTACAGTCGACTAAATTCTTGGGTATTAAACTAGATTCACAATTGCAGTGGAGTCCTCATACATCGTATATAGCTGAAAGATTGACCTCTGCAGCTTTTGCTGTACGAAAAATTTGACAGTTTACTGATGAAGCCACTGCAAGATTAGTATATTTCAGTTACATTCACAGCATTATGTCATATGGCATACTGTTGTGGGGTGAAGCCGCAGATATACAATCGGTATTTGTGCTACAGAAGAGAGCAATTCGTAACATATATAATATGAAATACCGCGATTCTCTTCGGTAACGATTTAAGGAGTTCAATATTCTTATGTTCGTAAAACTATTAAGACCTTTGTCAAAAATGGCTATGTACATAATTTCAACACTAGAAATAAAAATAAACTGAATGTATCTATATTTCGGTTGCAGAAGGTTAATGTTTCATTTAAACGATTTAATAATAAGTTACCAGAGGGAATTGATCAATTGCCATGGTTTAAAATATTTATAAATGCTAATCTCATGAAGAAAGCCTATTACACTATTAATGACTATGTTAATGACAAAACTGCATGGCCTCAATGCCCCAAGCTCCAAGATAATAATAATAATAATTAACCTTACTTTTACAAATGCAATAATGTAATTTAACCTCTCAAAAACCGAGGGTAGTTGGGACGGGTCGCTATTTTGAACCTTATGCCATGGTAAAACCTATAACGGAAAAGTGGAGTTAGCTAACGCCGGTGGTGTTAAAGAGGTTAATAGTCTGGTAATATAATTAAGTGTAAAAAAAGGCTATGTAGGGTGACTCATAACAATTTATTAGTGTCAACGTAGAATACAAGTCTGTTACCAAGAAACCCGAGTTTATGGTCATGCTCACTAAAATGTCTTTTCTTGCGGCAGCTCTGTGTAGCGGGTTGCTCCCCTCCCTCAAATATGGCGAGGGGGATGATGGCTGTTGCACAAGTCATACTCATGAACGGGTGCTACTTGGGGGGACTGGTCCAGTCTGGTTTCTCATAAGTTATGTTCATTACAGCTTGTCTTTGTTCTTATTTATTTATTTACTACTACGATGTTATTTTGAGTCATGTTATTGGCACTTATGGATGCGATGTTATAATATAATCATTAGATTAGTTATTTTTTATATCGTGTCACATTGTGTAATAAAAACATATATGACGAAAAATGAAAAAATGAGTTTATTGATGCTATCTTCTCTGACGGACGTATTTACGAAGCACTGGTAGAGTTCATGGAGTTTCTTTTTCCTTTGGGAGATTCGGCCATAAATAACCACTTGAAGGAAAAAATTTCAAACTCAATTTTTTAGGTTTTTCAAACTCAAACCATAATCAGTTAGTTAAGTACTCATTAGTTTAGTTGATCATATTTGATTTATTTTTTTCCATGTAATAAGACTTAAGTAAGTGTTTGACTTGTAAAAGTGAATTATTTTGCCTACTTGCAATAAATCATTTGAGTTGTGAGTTTTTGTCACCATCTCTAGAACTATCATACCTTTAACATTATTCAAACAGAATTCAATACAGTTTTTAAATTAAAGAAAGTCTGTGCCAACAACGGTAAATCTAATTTTAATGACTGGGCAACATTTGGAATTCGTAAAAGTAGAGCTATCTTGTATACCTTTATGAACAAAAAACCTATAACATTGATATACAATCTCATGGCTATGTTAAAAAATATTCCAAAACTTTCAAGTTGGTATGTAGAACTGCAAAAACATTACACATTAATATAAAAATACAAAACTCAAATAAAAGAATGAAAACGGTTTGGTAAATCATAAAACGTGAAACTGGCAAAGTTATACCGTGATAAAAAAAACACGGTATAACTTTGCCAGTTAAATCCAACGCTGAGGTAGCTCGAGCTTTTGAAACATTCTTCACCAATGTACCCTTACTCACAACAGTGCGTCTAAATTCACCTCCATATGAAGCAAAGACTTTATTAAAAAACAGTACTAGCATCAGCAATGTAGATTTTAAACTTCACCGTGTATATCCCCAGGATATTGTCAAAACGTATAGATTACTTAATTTACAAAATACTGAAGGACTGTCGGGTATACCATTCAAAGTCATTGGTTCCACACCTAAAAAATGCGTTGACGATGGAGCTTTCCCAGACCTCATGAAACACAGTAAACCGATACCACTGTTCAAGTCGGGAGACAAGGGTGATCCTTCAAATTTCAGACCAATATCTGTTATTTCAGCAGAAGTAAAATTTTTGAAAAGATTATACTCAATCAAATGCTCTCACACTTCAACCGTACAAAAAAACTCCACTCCAAACAATACGGTTTCACTAGGGGTAAATGGACTACGGATGCAGGTATTACTCTTATATCTCATATTTACTCTGCATGGGAGGCCGCACAGGATGCTATCGGAGTTTTCTGCGATCTGTCGAAGGCATTTGACTGTGTTGATCATAATACGCTACTAATGAAATTAAATCATTACGGAGTTAGAAATAAAGCGTTGGATCTACTAAGATCATACCTAAGCAATAAAATTCAACAGGCAGAAGTCAACGGTGTTAAATCTGATCGACCCTGAGTAAAAATTGGCGTTCCACAAGGTTCCATATTAGGCCCTTTCTTATTCCTGGTATATATTAACGATCTGCCTTTTATGGTGGAGAAATTGACTGATATAGTGTTGTTTGCTGATGACTGGTCTTCAAAATTGAAAGACATCAAGAAGATTTTGATGATGTTAATGGATTGGTTCACAGTTAATAATTTATTGTTAAATGCTGGTAAAACCAAATGCATCAAATTCTCACTTCCAAAGGCAAGTTGAGACCAGTTTGATGTTAGACAGCAGCACGTTAGAATAAGTAAACGACACGCAGTTTCTTGGAATAACCATTGATAGCAAATTGCAGTGGGGACCCCACATAGATAATTTTTTTTACTGATTACAGAGTTTACAGCACATACGATACAAATAAGACAAAAAGGTAAACTTATCTTTGGCCAATTACAAACTCTCATTATTAAAGACTAAGCAGGTATTATAGAAAGCATACAGTTTACATTAAAAATAATAATTAAATTAAATAAAAAATTAAATAAATTACATCAAAATTACAATAGTCAAAGTACTTTATTACTGTAGATATTTACATATACATAGCAAACATCATTTTTTGCCTCTTCTCTACATTGGACCACTGTGGGAGAAGAAGGGCGTAGAAACTCCCACAGATTTATTTTTAGATCTCTTTTAAAAATAGGTTGTGCTTAACTAATACAAATATGAAAAATTTAATTGTTATGATTAATAAGCAGGAATAAATAATTACAAAATTATTAACAGCAAGGTCTGTGTTGAGCCAGATTAACCCCATACAGTCCTTTATTGTGGTCCTTTACAGTACATTATTGTGGTTATGTGAGTGAGTGTGTGTATATGGGACTATGTGTATGAGAGTGTGGTAGGGTGTGTGTATGGGTGTGGCTGGTAAATTAAGTACTGCGCCTTACGTTGTTAGGAACATCAGACAAAAAACGGATGTAGCTACATCTAGGCTAGTATATTTTAGTTAGTTTCATAGTGTCATGTCCTATGGTATCTTGTTGTGGGGGAAAGCAGCGGATATTCAAACTATTTTTATTTTACAGAAAACAGCTATTCGAGAAATTTATAATTTAAAACGCACAGACTCCTAAAGAGAGCTTTTTAAAGAAATTGACATACTAACTGTAGCTAGTCAATTTATTTTCGAAAACATAATGTATGTACGCAAGAACCTTACAATATTTGCCAAACTTAGCGATAGCTGTAATATTAACCTAAGAAATAATCACAGACTACTTGCGCCCCGGTTTAGAATCGCGAAGGTTAGTAATTTTTTCAAGGGTCAATGCATTCTCTACTACAACAAGACACCTCTGGAGATCTTGAAATTGCCATTTGAGCAATTTAAAAACCATGTTAAAGGGACTTTGTCGAAAAAGGGATATTACAATGTTCAAGATTACTTAAATGACGAGACTGTATGGGGTTAATCTGGCTCAACACAGACCTTGCTGTTAATAGTTTTGTAATTATTTATTTCTGCTTATTAATCATAATAATTAATTTTTTCATATTTGTATTAGTTAAGCACAACCTATTTTTAAAAGAGATCTAGAAATCAATCTGTGGGAGTTTCAACGCCCTTCCTCTCCCACAGTGGTCCAATGCAGAGAAGTGGAAAAAAATGTCGATTGCTAAGTATATGTAAATATCTACAGTAATAAAGACATTTGGAATTTGGAATTACAAATTGTTACGATGTCGTGTTGCATCAGAAGGTAAGTTAACTTGACACCCGTGATGAATGCATTTCCCCTCCCTCTCTCGCTCTCACCCTCGCAGCACGCGTCAGCAGGACAGTGATGGACTCCATGACGTCATCAGAGCGAGGTACCGTATTCGATGGAGTGCAGCGATAATGCATTTGTGAGTGGGCCACAGTCACTTACTGTGGAGTCGAGCGAAGATTAAAGCTCGATCGAAATGCAATGCTGTAACAAGTAGCATTGTTGCGGCTTAAGAGCATGATTGAGACACGCACTATAGGTACCTAGCCACATATTTATTGCACATACCGATACATAAACTGCAAGACATATCTACGTAACATACTAATAACAATAGTGTTCTTACTCAGAGCAGACATAAAAGTAATGGTCTTTGTAATCTATTGCATAGCTTTAAACTACTCACAAATATGTACATTATAATCCGTACAATCACATGGAAAGATAAGATATATATAAGGAAATATAAGCTTTTCTTAGTATATGTCTTTTCTGTTTCTGCTTAAGCTAGTCTTAGTATATATACTATAGTATACTATAAGTAGTAGTATTACGTAGAGAACATGATTATTGAGCGTCATAATTAGCACTAGATAGATGCCACTTGCATGAAATCGTTAAACTGATTTGTCATGTTTATTTCATTAGTTTTGACATTTGCTACATCGATAGCGATTTAGCGTATGTCGTGCAAGTGGATCTAAGAATACTCAAACTCAAAACTCAAAACGTTTATTCTGTAAATAGGCCACAAGGGCACTTTCACATGTCATTTCATTTCATTTTTTACAGAACATTTGGTATTATTATTTGTATCATATTATCAGAAAAAAGTACTTAATTATTGTTTCTGAGAGATGTAAAAAGTCTCAAATGTCATAATAAAATAATTAAAATATAAATAACAGAGATGTATAGTCTCTTTAGTGAATAATACAATGATGATAGGAGATGTAAATGGTCCCCACAGTCAAGAGTTGTATAATTAAATTAATCTTTGGAGGTGTAAAAGGCCTCCAAGTGTCCAGTAAAAGAAACTCTGGCAGTGAGGATGCTCACAATTAATTAGAACAATTCAGTCCCAAGCATTTTTATCGTCTATGTACTCTTTAATACTGTAGTAAGCTTTAGAAATAAGCCTTTGCTTGATGTATTTCTTGAACTTATTAATTGATAGATCTGTCAAAGTGCTTGGAAGTTTATTGTAAAATCTTACACAATTACCCTTGAACGAGTTTTTTATTTTATGGAGCCGAGTAGTGGGCACTGCAAGTTTGTCCTTGTTTCTAGTATTAAAGTTATGTATATCACAGTTTCTTCGAAAGTTAACAATGTTCTTATGGACATACATAATATTCTCGTAAATATATTGACTATGGACTGTCAATATATTTACGAGATATAATAACAATATATTGACGATAATAAGTAACAGAATAACAGTGGATCCACATAAAACTACCAACCAGTTTGAAATAAGTTTTTTTTTACTTAGCCGAGATGATAGTGTCCCACTGCTGGGCAAAAGCCTGCCCCCTTTGAGTCCACACGTCCCGTGTAACATTATAAATATTTTCGGAGGACAGCAGTTTTTTTTCTCTCCAGCGAATCATATTTCGGCTAAGTTATGTATGATAGAACAGGATGGCCGCAGACTCCACGAGGTGGTGGTCAATTGGTGAGGCAATATGTTCAGTAGTGGATTTAAACATGCTGAAGAAGAAGATAACACTATGGATAGGTAGGTATAGCCAGAAGCAGCACTCCGGATATATAGCGGAGCGTCCCGTCGTCGCTGCGTCCCGCCCGGCGCCCGCGGTAGGTGGCGGCAGGCGGTAGTCTCCGGTCGCTAATGGGCGCGTGTTCTTCTCAAATTGGCGACGTCGACAAAGCGATGCGAGCGGGCGCGGTGCAGAGGTGTGCGACCTGCCACCTGCCGTCTGCGACCTGCGACCTGCGGCCTGCGACCTGCGACCTGTGAACTGAAATAAGAAACTTTATTTGGATATCATGGTTCACATTAATGTTATATATGTTATTTCAAATTCACATGATGTACGTATGCAGATGCTATATTTACAAAACTATTGTATTACTATTTAATAACTAGTTGTTTAATAACATAATGACTTATTTGTCTTATATATATATATATAAAATATTAGAAGTTTATTTAATTTTACTTTATTTGTATTTATTTAAATTTTTACTAAGAAACTAATATAATATATTATTAGGGATCCGCTTCGTAAATCTGTGGGTTTTTTCGGTCGTGGGTGGCAGAGAAAAAACGGGAAGAGAACTCAGGCCAGCCCACCAGTCGTGCGCGCGTCCAAATTCCGTCTTAATTTCAACCTATCCACATAGTGATAAAGTTCAAAACTTACGAAAAAACAAACAATAGATTTTGCGCCCGCGAGTAGATAACTTTTCTGAGTTTAGTTAGTTCGAGTAAGTTAGCTCAAGTAATCAATAGTTTATCATTTAAGTATTGTTCATCATACTGACGACCTCTGTGGCGCTGCGCTAGTGGCTCTGCCTATCGCGAGAGGTCCCAGGTTCGATCCCCGGCTGGGGATAAAGAAAAAAACCTCACGTCTTGGATGTTTATATGTGTGTGATGTCGCTATTTCTGGTTGCCACGACACAGGGTATCCTAGTGTGGGGACAGAAACAATGTATGTGCCTATATATAAATGTTTAAAATGTTTATGTTGATATAAGTATCATAGTATATTTATATTTTATTTCTTATGATGGCATGTTTAAAGGAATTTTATTTAAAAGGAATTCGCTATTTCTTTAAAGTACTCATTTAGGAAATGGTAATTTTAGGTGGATTTTAACGAAAGTTTCAAGAATGAGTTGTATTCTATATATAACGAGTATATATATTTATAAAAAATAGACATTCTATAGTAGGAATATTGATAGAAATATTAGAATGTCATATTTTTTAAGTCAGGTCGGCAACTTTGCGAGTTTAAGTCCTGTAATAGCCCTACCTGATGCATTTTTTTGATATTTGAAACTTTTATCTCTATCATTAGGATTTCCAAAGAAAATAACACCGTAGCATACGATAGAGTGCACATAGCCGAAGCATGCTGTAATAGCCGCACACGTAGACGCGATCTGTGTTAGTCGCCTTATGCTTCCGTCCACAATTCTGGTCTAGGAGTATGAATTTTACTTTTATTACCATTTCTATGTTTTGCTTATTATAGTTTATTTGTTCCATTGGTGGGTTGGCTTGAGGCTGGTGAAAATGCATAATTTCAGTTTACGGTAGGTAAATTATTTTATTATTGTTTTCTAGCCATTTTATTAGTCCACTCGATATAATATTTATCTTTGATTCAAATTTAAGTATCTCTGTGCATTTTATGACAATCGAGCGATCATCCGCAAACAATACATTCTATGAGCTACATTCTTTCGATTAGTATACAGTTTTTTGCGTAAGGGAATGAGTGTAATGTTAAAAAAAAAACATTTTTTAATAATTAATTAATTACACTTTGCACCAATTTTTTTAGACAACCTCCTGTAGATAATTTTTTTAACATATTTAATTTTATAAAAAAATCATTTTCATCCCGTAATACGATGGGTGAGGGTCATTCTATGGCCGGGTCTCCTACTGATACGATGGGTGAGGGTCATTCTATGGCCGGGTCTCCTACTGATACGATGGGTGAGGGTCATTCTATGGCCGGGTCTCCTACTGATACGATGGGTGAGGGTCATTCTATGGCCGGGTCTCCTACTGATACGATGGGTGAGGGTCATTCTATGGCCGGGTCTCCTACTGATACGATGGGTGAGGGTCATTCTATGGCCGGGTCTCCTACTGATACGATGGGTGAGGGTCATTCTATGGCCGGGTCTCCTACTGATACGATGGGTGAGGGTCATTCTATGGCCGGGTCTCCTACTGATACGATGGGTGAGGGTCATTCTATGGCCGGGTCTCCTACTGATACGATGGGTGAGGGTCGTTCTATGGCCGGGTCTCCTACTGATACGATGGGTGAGGGTCATTCTATGGCCGGGTCTCCTACTGATACGATGGGTGAGGGTCATTCTATGGCCGGGTCTCCTACTGATACGATGGGTGAGGGTCATTCTATGGCCGGGTCTCCTACTGATACGATGGGTGAGGGTCATTCTATGGCCGGGTCTCCTACTGATACGATGGGTGAGGGTCATTCTATGGCCGGGTCTCCTACTGATACGATGGGTGAGGGTCATTCTATGGCCGGGTCTCCTACTGATACGATGGGTGAGGGTCATTCTATGGCCGGGTCTCCTACTGATACGATGGGTGAGGGTCATTCTATGGCCGGGTCTCCTACTGATACGATGGGTGAGGGTCATTCTATGGCCGGGTCTCCTACTGATACGATGGGTGAGGGTCATTCTATGGCCGGATCTCCTGCTAGAAGAAGCGGAAATAAAATTGACCAACCTTACTATACACTAGCTAAAGTTAAAACTTCATTCATACCTGATACAATAACAAAATATCTGAAGAGATATTAAATTTGTCAGAGAAGAAATTTAAAACCATTGTTAAAAAAAATATATATGTTATAGGTAATAGTAGTTTTTGTGACTGCTACATAATGGAGGGCATTAATACTCGAGAGTGGGTTTATGAAACGAGCCCAAGGCGAGTTTCATAATAATATCACTCGAGAGTTTTAATGCCTAATTATGTACAGTTACATACACTAGTTTATCTATACACATATCATAAGCTCTCTTTGATGTGTTCAGGAACCGCATGTTTGACCGGCGTTGTGGCTCTGCAGTTGTTTAGCTTGTTCTGTAGCACCAACTTCGGGCGTCGGCGTTCGAAATTTGAATGTCATAATGTGTAGAAAAATTACACATATGGTCATAATGTGTAAAGAGGGTTTATGATACGTGTGTAGATAAAGCATATTTATTACAGGTTAGATGATTACATTAATGACGAAGAGGTATGGAGCTCTGATTTTCCAGCGCATCTCAAAAACCACGCAAAAGACCTATTTTTGAAAAAATATATAAACAAATAAAAAAGAAAAGTAGGCCGTGTTGCAGTGTATGAGTTTCTTGCACCGCTTCTTCTCCGCTGCCGAAACACGTTGCGAATATATATACGTATAAAATAGATTCAGATGACATTCAAAAGGTGTTCGTAAGAATCTATTTTGAATTTAATATTTTGAAGTTTGAATTAAAAGTATTTGCTCTTTTGCGAGGCTCATTTATTACTTTATTATTTTGGATATTAAATTGTCTTATCTTTGATGATATGTCTGTGATGTCTCTACCCAAGGGTCAATGTGACTTGATGACGATTATGATATTGTGGCAGCCAGTGAACACAATTCTGTCAGGGTTTCACGTTCGGAGCGGAGTCAACGTGCCGCGTCGCTCTGAAGTGGCCCCCCGAGCCGGTAATAGCGTGATCTGGTCTCCGCGCGCTCCCCACCCACCCGACCACCCGAGCGATACAAAGCGAAGGAAATCGCTGCTCTGAGCCAATCTCGGCTAATTATACGCGATACCACCGCCCTCCCGACCCATCCACTCCCCACCCACCCTCGCCTAGAGTGAGCAGTTTAGCTGATCATTTCAGTCTTTTGTATCTACAATTTAACAAAATTTCTCGGCTCAGAGAATTAAGGGCCTGCAACTTTATAATAAATTTTGTTTATCGATCTACGTGTTCGTTCTCTTAGAGTTGCATTGCATTTTTTGTCATAGTGGTCCAAATTGAAATAACTATGATTTCGCAAGCATTCTCGTATTAGTAAATAAATATGTAGGTATGCTGGATAAAACACGTTTCACTAGATGTCTTCGCATGTGTACAAGTAACTCTACAAAAAACTTTGGAAGGTTACAGTTGTTTTTTCACTTGAGAGAATACGGATTCTCTTGGTCATTGGCCCTTCCACCCACCTCACTTACCTATAGGTAACCTATAGGTAACCTATAGGTAACCTATAGGTAACCTATAGGTAACCTATAGGTAACCTATAGGTAACCTATAGGTAACCTATAGGTAACCTATTGTCAGTTCAATGTGGATCTCCTCCGGCTCGTGCTGTAAACATATATTACCGGCGCCAACTGTTGTTAGCAACAACATCTCAACGTCAACAGCAATTGTTAAATTTACCATTTTGTTTCTCAATAAGAATGATCTCTGCTTCTCCATGACTCACGGGCTTCGGATTATCTCGTCGCTAAATATTTAAGGGGTACCTACCTTGATAAGCAGGTCCAGCGCCAATTCTTTTTTATGTCTAAGCGAGCTATCACCTCTAACTCTCTTTCACCTCACCTACCCTGAGCGAGAAAGAGAAGTCACAGCTTGATTAGTACAGCGAAACGAAGAAACTTGACGCGGCCTATACCAACATAACATTGAGGAAACTTTGAATTACTCTATGGAAAATAATAAGCGTCATAATATTATGTAGGTCGAACTACCACAGTCAAACTATCATTATTGTTTGTCTGATTAGTGATCACATTATGATTTGGTAAGTTAGATAGATGTGTTATAATATCCTGTGTACGACTTCTTAAGTCCTGAATAGAATAATAAGTGAGTGGCTATGAGTACTTTTTTGTTCTTTTCTAGAGATAAATGGATTACTGACGACACGTCTATAGGTTTCAACAAAAAAGTGTAAACTCAAGTCTTTGTGACAACTTATGATAGGAAGCAATAGACAAAATAAATCTTAACGAAGTTTTTATCTGTGTCTTTTCAAAAAGTTGCGCTAAGACTGAGTTAAATAATAGGAATGTCCGCGATTCTTGAAATTCAAGTCTTCTGGCAATAATGAGTAGGCAGATAAGTGAGCGTGAGACGGACCGGACACTCAAGCTGGTATTTCTTTCATTGTATTTGTTATCCTTTGTGTTTGAGTATTTATGAACCTTTAGTTAATTAACAAAAAAGTAATTTAACTTAGATTATAAAATCTTAATACAGTCTCCAGCCGATGGATGTAATAGTTACTATCTCAACATTTTATTTGCGAGTTTTTGTTGTTTCATAGTGGAAATTTAACGGGAAATATTTTCATCTTTTTTTTGTTCTTACCTCTACAATATTATGGCATTATTGAATCAGTTAGTCTTCTTCAACATGTGACGAGTGCGAGCACTATCGTGCTGACAACCCTCCGTGTTCATCACTCGCTGACAAATGTGGCCCTGTGCCGCACAACCCTTGCGGTTGCCGGACTGCCGGCCAATCACAACTAAGGGGCGGGGCTTGCGAGTGAGAAAGGAATACTGGTATCACGCCGTGAGAGAAAGAGAGAGCAACAGGTTCGTGAGTTATGACGTCGAGTGGGAAGAGCGCTCGGGGTTGGGGTTGTGTTTGATTTAGTAAAAGTTTTAAGTCATTCGTTGGTCGACAGCTGAGCGATTCGTGAGTTTGCTATACTTTGCGAAATTAAATCGTATTTCGCGATTAATTATTACACGCGGGTTGTTCAAGTCAAATTTAATAAGTGGCAAAATTGGCAATAAAATTCTTTTTAAACACGCCAAAAGTTTCGTCATAAATATATTTTCATATAAATTTTAAGTATGCCTCACAAATTGAATGAACTGAGTGCAGTGCTGTTATAAACTGCGACAAAATACGTAAACCTACACCTGCCGTGACTGTCACTCACAGTGTACCTACCTACTAACTAAGTTTAGTTGTTTAGTGTGTGCAGTTAGTTAGTGTAGGCGTGCGCATCATGTCGGAGCGCGTGCGGCGCGGGGCTGCCTACACAATCGACAACATCCTGGGACACATCGATACGCACGATCGTGACGGTGAGGATTAGCAGACTAGCTGGTGCCCGCAACTTCCTCTATGTGCTCTTAAAAATTATCATTTACCGCCAAACACTATCCTGTCATGATCATCATCATCATCATCAGCCCGTCAGGGGACCCACTGCTGAGTATAGGCCTCCTCATATATACTCACATCGGACCATCTGTCAGGTGGTCTGCCGACTGATCTTGGGCCTTCTCTCGGCCACCACTCGGTTACCGATCTGTTCCATCTATTGTCTTCTCGCCTTGCCAAGTTCCTGCCCACTTCCACCTGAGCCGTGTTATCCGCTCACCGACGTCAGCCACCTTGGCTCGATGTCTGATTTCGGTATTCCCGATGCGTTCAGACAGCCGGCCCTAATAGCTACCCACCACGGCACCGGCACCGGCACCGGCTCCCTGGCTCTCTGTGCTACCGACACTTTGTGCACAGTCTCCTTCGTGAGCGTCCACGCTTCAGCACCACAAGTTGTAGAGGGCAGTACACATAAAGTATCAAATATGATATAGTTATCTTGCTCACAATCTGTGTAATTAATTTCATTCAAATCCGTCCGGCTGATTTTGTTTGGCGGTACCTACAACAAACACCCAACACACACACTTACACATTGATGGGTATATGTATGTAATATAACTGGGTCTAGTAGTATCGTTTACAAATATAACTGGGTCTAGTAGTATCGTTTACAAATATAACTGGGTCTAGTAGTATCGCTTACAAATATAACTGGGTCTAGTAGTATCGTTTACAAATATAACTGGGTCTAGTAGTATCGTTTACAAATATAACTGGGTCTAGTAGTATCGTTTACAAATATAACTGGGTCTAGTAGTATCGTTTACAAATATAACTGGGTCTAGTAGTATCGTTTACAAATATAACTGGGTCTAGTAGTATCGTTTACAAATATAACTGGGTCTAGTAGTATCGTTTACAAATATAACTGGGTCTAGTAGTATCGTTTACAAATATAACTGGGTCTAGTAGTATCGTTTACAAATATAACTGGGTCTAGTAGTATCGTTTACAAATATAACTGGGTCTAGTAGTATCGTTTACAAATATAACTGGGTCTAGTAGTATCGTTTACAAATATAACTGGGTCTAGTAGTATCGTTTACAAATATAACTGGGTCTAGTAGTATCGTTTACAAATATAACTGGGTCTAGTAGTATCGTTTACAAATATAACTGGGTCTAGTAGTATCGTTTACAAATATAACTGGGTCTAGTAGTATCGTTTACAAATATAACTGGGTCTAGTAGTATCGTTTACAAATATAACTGGGTCTAGTAGTATCGCTTACAAATATAACTGGGTCTAGTAGTATCGTTTACAAATATAACTGGGTCTAGTAGTATCGTTTACAAATATAACTGGGTCTAGTAGTATCGTTTACAAATATAACTGGGTCTAGTAGTATCGTTTACAAATATAACTGGGTCTAGTAGTATCGTTTACAAATATAACTGGGTCTAGTAGTATCGTTTACAAATATAACTGGGTCTAGTAGTATCGTTTACAAATATAACTGGGTCTAGTAGTATCGTTTACAAATATAACTGGGTCTAGTAGTATCGTTTACAAATATAACTGGGTCTAGTAGTATCGTTTACAAATATAACTGGGTCTAGTAGTATCGTTTACAAATATAACTGGGTCTAGTAGTATCGTTTACAAATAGTACAAATCTCGTTACCCACAAATGTTTTAGGCTACATACTTATATCAACGTAACGTTAATAGGTTCTTGGCTAGGTTTTTTTTTAATTAAGTGAAATAGTCAAGGTAAATGCAGAACAATTATAGTATGTAAAATGTCATTTGCATTTAGAGAAGAATTTTTATGACATTACTGTACAATAAATAGTACATTATTGCAGAGGCCGCGAAATAGGCAATTATAGGTCGAGAATGAATATGAAGGCCGAGCCTTGGCCTTCTGGGAGACAGTGGTGACCCTTGCCGCAAATATTTATTAACTCCCTTTACGGAGCCAAAAATACCAAGCGAAGAATTATACAATTATGCTCAAATTAGATAGAAAGAACACACTTAAGAAATAAACAACAGCAATAGATAGACAGATCGGCCCGCCTCCAACCAACAAATAATGTGTCTTGGGAGCCTGGAAGTTACAGCGGTCCCGTGTCAGCCCTGCTTTCTTCACTATTATCTCTTGTGCTGAGCCGGCTCGACTATAACTTGCAGCGCTATAGTAGCTATCATCTGAAATCAAAAATATTGTGTCACGTATACACAGGCTGTTCTAATTTCAAATACCTATGAAAAAGCAAGTCAAGTGCAAGTGACTCTCATGGAAGGTTTTGAACCACCAATACATATAGGTATTTAATAGTAGATTACTGCAGAGACCAGTAAGTAAGCCATCCTGGACGAGTAGGACTCAGCCGGCCGAGCTCCGGTTACAATACGAGGATGGCACTTGTGGTCGAAGCGTGTATAGTGCTTTTCTCAAAAATAAAACCATTTATGTTTATTGTGAATATTTTGCTTTATTCTTTTTTCTTCTGTTAGTATCGAATTCCTAATTCCTAATTAGAATAAAAATAGTAAAAAAACGAATGAACTGAGTTTGTCGCCATTTTAAGTCGTTCAATTCGGACACGTCAACCTCTATGATGCCTCATTTTTATTAAAGGCCCTTAACTGCCAATAGCCTCCTTAGCTTATCTTTGAAAAAGAATAGTAGTTTGTGACTGCTGCATAATGGAGGGCATTACTACTCGAGAGTGGGTTTATGAAACGAGCCGAAGGCGAGTTTCATAATAATATCACTCGTGAGTTGTAATGCCTAATTTTGTACAGTGACATAAACTAGTTTATCTACACACATATCATGAGCTCTCTTTGATGTGTTCAGGAACCGCATGTTTGACCGGCATTGTGGTTCTGCAATTGTTTAGCTTGTTCTTTAGTACCAACTTCACGCAGACGGGCGTCGGCGTTCGAAATTTGAATGTCAGTACCAACTTCACACACAAACTAGGGGCGGCAAGCAGGCGGGCGTCGGCGTTCGAAATTTGAATATCATAATATGTAGAAAAATTACACATTATGGTCATAATGTGTAATTTTTCTGATAGGAAATAGTTTTATATTTAAATATTATGATATCTAATGGAATTTCATACTTACTTACTGGACACTTTTTCAGTTTTTTTTAAATATTATGATTTGTAATGGGATTTCATACTTACTTACTGGACACAGATGTTATGGGAATATTTCATACTATTTTGAGAAAAGACTTTTTGTGGATAAGCTGCTAATATATGGACGACCCGAATGGCCGAGTCCGCAGTGACCCTGCCTACGAAGTCAAGGGTCTTGGGTTCGAGTCCCGGTGGGGGCAAATATTTTTTTAATGAGAACGGATGATTGTACCCTAGTCATGGTTGTTTATCTATCTAATTATAATATTTATCTACATAAGTATCGTTGTCTAATACCCAAGATACAGGGATTCCTAGTTTGGGGCTAGATCAATGTGTGTAAATAGTGTCCAAGGTATTATTATGTATTATTATATCTAATATAAATATATCTAAGTTGAATTGTCTATATTCTTCGCCTACCGAAATTATTCTCAATGCAAAATGTCTTCATTAATCTATTCTAAATACCGTACTTTCATAAACGAAAGGCGACTATTGCTTTGCCACCCACATCACTCATTATCTTAGACTAGGTTGTTTGTTCGTAGCGTCGTAACGCGCGTAGCGCAGCTCGTAGCGTATGGCGTAGCACCTTTCCACGCTCTCGTAGCAGTTCACAACACGCTTCATTTCCCCTGAATGCGGTACAAACGGCATTATTTGCAGTATGTGTGTGTGTGTGATGCGTGCAACAGGTCTCATTTGGCAAAATTTATTTTAAAACAAAATGCCTCTGCCACCCCATATGCCAAAAGGCGTGACTCAGTGTTTGTTTGTTTGTTTAATATATTTTTTATTTAAATATTATTTTTAATTAATTGCAATATTTTGTTAATAAGTCATTGTTTTCATGTTGCCGGAGGGTTGTTGGCCGCACGCAGTGAGCAGAACGAGATGATCACACACACACACACACACACACACACACACACACTTTAGTTAGGGATCCGTGTGGAAATACACATATACCATTTTGTGTGCGTTTTGTTCGTAAAGACTAGACTAATTTAGATCTTACATGATGTCAAGTGAGCAGCTAATATTAAAAATCGGATCTTTGCAGTAAGTCCCGGCTACTATCACTACTAGTAATATAATGTGTTCTTCTTCTTCATCAAACCGCACTTAACAGTGTGATAGAGTATAGTAATAATAATAATAATAATTATTATTATTGTTTCAGTCGCATGGCCATAGCCAGGGCTCTGCGCTCCCGCATCCCACCCCCCCACCTCCCCACCTCCCCAGGTCATAACTGAGATTATCCGCGAATATGTGCACTAAGCATTTATGGCTCAATCTTATCCCTAATGCCTGTTCCAAGCGGCATGTCCATCATCTCGCCGTCAATTCATGTAAGAGACTAACTTCAATGTTCCAAGCGGCATGTCCATCATCTCGCCGTCAAGTCATGTAAGAGACTAACTTCAATGTTCCAAGCGGCATGTCCATCATCTCGCCGTCAAGTCATGTAAGAGACTAACTTCAATGTTCCAAGCGGCATGTCCATCATCTCGCCGTCAAGTCATGTAAGAGACTAACTTCAATAACTAATAGGCCATGAATGGAATTATAGGCCAAGGGTCAGCATAATGTGAGCTGCAGATTCATTTTGTGCCAGAATAATAAAAACTTTGTAAGCCGCTGATCACGAACCGCTACTTATCCATAAGATTTATCTGACAACATTCATGTCCTGCCTGCTAAACTGCTAAAATGATGGAAATAGTTAATCGACAAATTAATAAGGAGCCCATACAAAATTATCTCATGCACAAAATCCTAACTTCAGTTCAAATTCACCTTATTCAATATGTTCGGCAGATTATGACACATCAGTTATTATTCAAGTAGTACGCCTCATTGTGGTATGAATATAGTATAATAATAGCACGTTTTTTTAAAAGTGGTTTACTTCATAATTTAGAGTAACAGTTTTTGTGAACAGTTATTTTCAATGGCGGCTTCTTTGGCTCAATATTCGAAGTATGAGAGGTACTTGATAGTATAATACTGTGGTTTTTAAGTACGTTAGTAGCTTTTTTGAGTTCAACGCAACAATGTCAGTAGAATAAAGCCATTTTACAGTTTGAACACAGCCGTCATATACTTTGATATTCAACCTAAAAGTTATATGAGTATTTGTTGAATATTGATATTTAAATCATCTTTGTGTGAAGTCAGTCCATGCTCTATGATTCTAGAGACAACAAAACAGTTCGTACTTATGCTCAAAAGCGTCGTTTTACTTCAGATTAAACACGCTCATTTTTTGTGAAAGACTTGCGTTTGGCAGAAAAAGATAACGCAATTTGAGAATGGACTCTGTGTGTTAATGCTCGTGCTGAACTGTGTAAAATGACTACTAATAATATCGGTAGTGTTTCAAAACTCAAATGGCGTGAGAATTTTAGTGATTGGGATTTTGCCGCTGAAAAAAATATAGTTCTGTAGGGAATGTCAGATTGTATCAAGCAGACAAAACGTTAAAACCAAGGCAAAATTAATCCTAACGATTGACTCGTCGCTTTACGTACACATCAAAGACGTGAAGAATACAAAGGAGCTATGGGGTAAATTGAAGCTATTATTTGATGACTCGGGATTCACAAGGAGAATATGCTTGTTGAGAACTTTGACATCAATCCGTATGGAAAATTGTACTTCTATGACTCGTACGTCACGCAAATAATAGAAACGAGACAAAAATTAAGTGGAACGGGTTTTAATATTAATGATGAGTGGGATGGATCGCTACTTTTGGGTGAAATGACTGAAAAAATTGCACCGATGATAATGGCAATTGATAAATCCGGTATCGTTGACAGACGCCATTAAAACCAAGTTGACGGATTTGGAGGAAGATAATGGTGACTTCAGTAGCGCGTTTGGTAGTTTCCGCAAGAATAAGAGTGTTGGCAGCACTGGCGGAACCAGAGACAATGCTTCATCAACCACAAAGTCAAAACAAAAACAAATAAAATGTTAAAGATGTAAACAAACGGGCCATTACCGGAATCAGTGTTATGAACGCAAATAAACGAATGCATACAGCGCTGTGTTTTAAAGCGGTGATTCTTGCAAGGAGTGGTACATTGACTCTGGTGCGAACGCTCATTTGACCGCGAACGAACATTGGATTAGAATTGCGAAGTTTGACCATCCCATAAAAAAGTAGTGGTTGCGAACATACTAAAAGTGCCAGTTAAGTACTCTGGAGATGTGCAGATCACAACATTGACAGATAACTGTAAGTGAGATGTAGTTGTCGAGAGGGTGTATGCTTTCCAAGTTTGACATCTAACCTCATATCAGTGAGTCAATTGATTGCATAAGACAACAGAGTGCTATTCAGAAACAATGGATGTGATAATTACAATAAAGCAGATGAATTGGTTGCCACAGCTTAATTGACAAATGGAGTTCATAAGTGGCGCATACCTGAGGGATTATTGGCTGTAGCTACGACCTGGAGTGAGATTTGGCACAACAGATTAGGTCATGTCAATAGCAACTACTTGACTAGAATGCCCGATTCCGCGTAAGGACCCACACTTGACAGAAAGCCTGATATATCCAAGTCGTCTTGTATATATCAGGCTTTCTGTCAAACAGAGTCGTTTACCTTGTCCACAGAAAGGCCACAGAAGTGAAGATTTGTTGCATGTATGTATCACTTGGAGGTTCCAGGTATTATATACTCTTTGTGTATGATTACAGTCGCATACTATCTACGTTTATTTCATCAAAAACAAAAATGAAGCTTTTTGTTGTTTTCAGAAATACAAAGCAATGGAAGAAAACCAAATAATAAAGAAAATTTAGATACTGAGAAGTGACAATAGGAAATAATAATACAATAAAGATTTTGACAACTACCTGTGCAATGAAGGAATAATTCACCAGAAAAGTAACCTATACACATCGGAACAGAATGGTTTAGCTAAAAGATTTAATAGATCGATTGTGGAGAAGGCAACATAGTACCTTTTATTTGATGCTAAGTTGGATCAACAATTTTGGTCCAAAGCAACCAATTCCGCTGTAAACTTACAAAATAGTGGATACAACACTCAACGGAAAGACACCTTATGAGCTATGAACCATTGAAAAAGCAGACATAAGTTATTTAAGGATCTTTGGAAGCAAAGTCATGGTTGGTATACCCAAAAAAAAAGTGGAAAAGCCCAAATGGGAAAAGGAGGTCGAGTGAGGTATTCTGGTTGGATATCCAGAAGAAAGGTATGTGTAAGGTTATCGAGTTTGTATATAATATAAGAACGAAAAATGTCATGGTCAGCCTTGATGTGGTGGTAATGGAAACGTCTAAACCAGCTGAAGCAGGAATATGTGGAGACGTATCCAGATTTAGTGAGGGATGACATCTCAAATGATGCAAGTAGTGAAGAGTATCAAGATGGAGATAATACAAATTTTTCTGAAGGTGAGTAGGTGAAGATTTTCCGGATAGCAGTCAACGGCAAAGGCAAGAAAACTGTCAAAATAGTGTAACAAACACTGAGATACAAAATTCGTCATGGTGAGTCAGAAAACAACCAGACAGATATGGGTTCTCTCATGCTTGTATCGGTGGCGATAACGTAGAAGACATAAGTGAGCTTACGATCAAAGAGGCCTTGGAAGGATCGAAAAGAAAGCAGTGGTTGGAGGCAATGCGTGATGATAATGAGTTACGATGTTTTGATGACAACAATGCATGGGAGCTTGCTGACGCGCCCAAAGACAGTACCATTGTGCAATGTAGAAGGGTTTTAACAAAAAGAATATGATAGTGAAAATCAAGTGAGGTATCGTTCCAGACTTGTTGCTAGAGGTTTCTTTTAGAAACCTGGAGTAGATTACTCAGAAACTTTCTCACCTGTGGTAAGACACACAACCTTACGCTTATTGTTTTCATTATCCGTGCAATTGGGATTTGATGTTACTCATTTAGATGCTAAGATCGCATTCCTTTATGATGACCTAGAGAGAACCGTATATGTGTATATGCAGAAACCGCATTGTTATGATTTACCTGGTAGTTGCAATAAGGTGTTAAAACTCAAGAAGGCTATTTATAGACTGGACCACGCCTCACAAGCCTGGAAAAAAGGTTTGTGTATATTAAAACTAATGGAATTCCTAATTCTTTATCTGCTACGGTATATATTGTACAAAATTTGGTAAAGATTTTGAGCCCTATCGGTATTGGAACAAGTGTTAGGTAAAGGAGTTTATTCGAAGCTGATCGCCAATTTGAAAGGATAATGTGTTATGTCGAGAGCTGCATATCATGTGAATGCTCGTTATTTTTTAAACATGCTTATGCAGTGTGTACAGTTGGATACAAGTTATGCTACCCGCTATGATACATGTACGATGCTGGCTTTATTGTAGTCAATAAAAATCACAGTCTCTTTGGCATCACCTTTTACGGTTATGTTTTTCGAAATAGTAAATTATAGCATTGCCAGGTACTTGAACTACGTCCACAAGCCCGCTGGGAGTGCACAATGCAAATATTTACCTAAGACGAAAACGTATACTTTTGATTCATATACAGCATTTTTTTAATTTTTATATATAGCTGCGGTAATGGGCTAGCCCCCTGTCACGCAAAATGGAGTATTGAATAACTGGATCAAAGTGGGCAGAATTGTGCTTCTGCCATCCCGTATGGGAAAAGTCGTGACTCCATGTATGAACGTAGAATTAATAACGACATAATAACTATTGCTATCTCTATCACAAATATTAATGTCACACCTGAAAGCATTTTTATACAGTATAGGTATATATAGGCAACATCGACTTGCTGCCGAGTGTACTTGCACCGAGATCTTGTTATAATCTGCTCGTTACAGGTTTCCGCTCAATAGGTACTGTTGCTCGATCCAAGCAAATATCAACAAATAGTAAAGGGATATTTATTACAGATGGAGTATACAAGTATACAAGTATACAAGTGAACGAGCTTACTGTTGGCTTTATTTAAACCGGTACCTGACTTACACAGAGATTACAAACATTTACGTAATGTTTTATTGAATCAAAAAATTACAATATCCTCTCTATATTTCTCACACTTCAAAGCTCATTGCAGTATCTGTTGATCCGATGAGATGAGAGCGTCAATTATTATAAAACAATTCAAATACTTGCAAGACATTACTTGTCAAAGTCGATGGCGTTTAAACTACACACATTTGAAAAACAAATCTCCGTTTTCCGACTGTAAACATTTCACAATCCGCAACAATTTTAACTTGTCGAGTAAACGCGAAGAATGGCTCGACTTGGCAGGCGGCACACACACACACACATATACATTTATTATGTAGCTAAATCATGACGAAGCTCAAATTAAATAATTTCTTTACAAAAACGTCTGAATTGAAATATTTTCGTAATTAAATTCGTTAACTTTGGTGCTGCAAATTTAACAGGATTTCAACAATGACATTGGGATTTCCTTTTGATCCTTTTTGTACATAGCATCCTTAATGGCTGGTGCTAGCATTTCTTAATTACATATAAACAAAAACACAACACTTGTCTATGTAGGGACTAAGCTACAATACCTCAAATGTCCTTTGAGAGCCGAGCGACGAACGAGCTCTCTTGAGACCGTCGTACCGTCCTATCAGCCGCCTCACAATTTGCACACTTTAGTTATAATTATTATTTTGCAATACCAGTATCAGACACAACGTCTGGATTTAATTTTGTGATGTCGGCCGTGTGTCACTCTGGGTATAATTTGTATTTGAATTGTACTATTCGCTTCTGTAATACAGGATGTTCCTTCAACAAAGCCAGCACAGACAGTTAACATTTTAATACGATATTAATGTTAAGAGTTGTATTCACTCGTATTTCAATGTCTAATAGAATAATTCCATTTGACCCCACTGCACTTCAGTTGAATGAGGATTACCTGTTAGTTGTTAGTATTGATCGATGAACAATTAGCAACAATAAAAAGTGGACTGTTATACTAAATAAACATCGGAGGCATAATGTACGGTGACGTTAAGTATGAGATTAAAAAAGATTTTTGGGGTGATCCACTTAAATCTCCTAACAAAAATAAACTCTAAGTAACTGAAATAGAGTGTAAATTCGCATGTGAGGGTAATGTAATTAGGCATGTATAAAGTTGCAGCAGGGAGCCACCCTAGGGTCGGCTCGGTATGGGAGAGTTGCAAAAAGAGTATTAATTTGTTCGTAAGCAGTTTGGTGAATGCGGACAGCCGACAGTTTCATTTGAGGGAATTAAACATGAGAATAAACAGATCTGCTTTTGCGAAGATTATTGATTTTCACAATCTACTTTATTTGGATACCGAGTGACTGGCTTTGTGACTGATTAATATATGCAATTCGTAGAACTACAATCCTGCCTACCCTGTCTTATTAGTGCTTTTATTTATTTTATCTACACACGTATCATAAACCCTCTTTACTGCGCCTAAAAACCGCACGTTAAGACCAGCAGCAGGAGGACCGCAAGTATTTGGTAAAAACTCATTTCTTATCTGAAAATTTGTACATTATGACCATAATGTACAAAAATTTGTCAAATTATGATATTCAAATTTCGAACGCCGACGCCCGCCTGCGTGCCGCTCCTAGTTTGTCTGTAAAGTTGGTACTACAGAACAAGCTAAACAACTGCAGAGCAATGATCAATGCCACAATGCCGGTCAAACATGCGATTCCTGAACACATCAAAGAAAGCTTATGATATGTGTGTAGATAAACTAGTGTATGTAACTGTTCATAATTAGGCATTAAAACTCTCGAGTGATATTATTATGAAACAAGCCTTCGGCGCGTTCTATAAACCCCCTCTCGAGTGTTGATGCCCTCCATTATGTAGCAGTCATATAAACTACTATAAACGTGTGGCAGTTATTATTGAAGTTCATTTGTTTGTGACGAGACTATTTCTGGTTCCCGTGACATTGTGTTAGTGTGAGACCAGTGCCAATGTAGTTTGATATAATCAGGCACTCTCTATTAAAATGCATGTAATTTGTAATAACAACACAGAGGCTTGCACAGTGCACACCCTAGTGCGATTAGGTTTTTACAGTCAAAAATCCTCGAATCTACAAACGCTGAGCTACAAGGGATCCGCAACACTAGTTTTTCTGCCAGAACACATTCGCACAGGGCCGTTTAACTCTTATTATATTCACAATACAAGACTTTTACACAACTTTTAATATTTTAATTGCCTTTTTCAAGAAATCGCGATAAGTCGCTTTGTGACAGAATAATCTGTCATTTGCCGTACAAAAGGATCTTTTTAATATCGCTTATCGGGACTTCTCGAAATAGACCCGATGTCTTATTCATAATGTAACACTTGTACCTGTGTGTGTTGCCAGATCGAGCGCGCGCGTCGCCGCTGTCGCCCCCCCGCTCCCCCGCGGAGCCGGCCTCCCCCTGCGCCTCGGCCGCCGACCCCGAGGAGGACCCGGGGCAGAGGCCCAGGAAGGTGGTACTTACAAACAATGCGCACTACTTGTACAGATATCGAAAAGTTTCTTGACGCCTGAGCGAAGTGTTACCACACTTTCTGTCGCCCATATATGCATCTCTCTTCTTCCCATGCACCGGAAGCGTGGGAAGAAGAGAGGCGCACTCAGGCGGCATTCAGGCGCTAAGAAATTTAGGCTAAGCACAGATTAAGATTATTGTAGGTACTACTTAAATAGTTGAGACTAGGTAAGTTGGAAACTCGGCAATGGCAGCTATCAAGGCTTGTATTACGAAGTCGCAGATCGCAACCTAAAACTTCTGATCAATCATAGACTGACCATAGACTAGTCTACTTATGTACACTCATTATTAAGAAGTTTATGTTATCTGCGATATGGACAAGATGTGTCATAGCTAGGGCTCAACAAATGGACAGAAACTGGAAGATTCAGCAGTCAGGACAAAAACATAGAGAAATCAAGTCAACACCAATCTGCTTATAATCATCATTATTCACCGCTCACCTCGACCCACTGCTGGGCATAGGCCGCTTTTTTATAGCGCCATCATAGTCCTGTGCTCACTGTATCCAGCGAGATCTCGTCGACTTGATGATCTCGCCAAACCATCGGGCAGATGGATTCCCCACTGGTCATGCCCCCTTGGCCACCACTCTGTGACTGCTTTGGTCTACCGTCCGTCATCCCGTCTAGTCAGCCAAAAATCAGCGTACATCCACGTTCCATTGTCCGCTTGTACACGTCTCGACCTTCATCTTCCGAGGTTTGCTACGCGGTGCGAGAGATGCCCTACACCAGATCTGCACCAACGCATATCTAACGGTCTCGCTCCCACCCCCCGCAGGTACGCCGCTCGCGCACCACGTTCACGACGTTCCAGCTGCACGAGCTGGAGCGCGCGTTCGACGCCACGCAGTACCCGGACGTGTTCACTCGCGAGGAGCTGGCGGCGCGACTCGAGCTCAGCGAGGCGAGGGTGCAGGTGGGTACATTACCAGACGGATTCAGCTGGAGCGGCCTCTACTTGTCACTTGTATTGGAATAAAACTTCTTAGGTGGCGTAATGGTAGTTTATGTGACTGATACATATGGAGGGCATTAAAACTCGATAATAATATCACTCGAGAGTTTGAATGCCTCATTATGTACAGTTACATACACTAGTTTATCTACACACATATCATAAGCTCTCTTTGATGTGTTCAGGGACCGCATGTTCGACCGACATTGTCATAATATGTCGAAATCAGACAAGAAATTAGTTTCTACCAAGTAGTATATCATTATGCTGGTCGTAACGTGCGGTTTTTGGACGCAGTAAAGAGGGTTTATGATACGTGTGTATATAAAATAATATATGACGGACAATCAGTTGAAGGCTAATTTAAAAGCGCATTGATTGATGATATAACACGGCAGATTATATTAAAATAAATTCTTCATAAATATATTGAGATATAGAATAAGTTAATAATTCAGTAAAATAATTGACCGAGCGAGCGCGAAGTGCAAAACTGCATTCGCATTTCCGGATTACCGTCTGTTCTCCTCTACAAGTCGCAATAATTAACCAATACCTACATGGGAAATATCATTTGCTTATGAAACATTGTCAACACGATTATTTCCCACGAACTGTATTTATTGCGAGCCTGCTTATTGATGCGGTGTTCTGATTGAGCAATTTGTCAAAAGCCCTTGAGATTCCTAGATGTCAGAATTACAAGATAAGGCTACAGGTGCGATAATTATATGCTTTTTTGCCTAATCAGTTTTTATTTCAATGGGGGAGATATGGGGTTGAAAGTGTAAAAAAACGCTAGAACACAAACGCTAGAACACAAACGCTAGAACACAAACGCTCGACAAGTTTTCACAATGAGTTGTCGTTGGGTTTTTGAAGACTGTGCGAGTGACAACAACTATATTTTTGAAGACTGTGCGAGTGACAACAACTATTTTTTTAAGTAAAAAATTATGGGTTGGATTTTAGATAGTAAAATGTAGTTTACAAAGTTATTGGTGAGGCTACTTTTATACTCCATATAAGTAACCAGGTTCATTTTTATTTTTATTTAATTATTTATTCATAAGTTTGTATGTAATGTGTGTAGTATTGAAATATAAAGAAGTCTGGTTATTTGCTTTTATAATGATTCCACTTGTTCGTCCGCTAAAATTCGGGACCGGCGATAATTTTTGTTCAAAATACTCCGAACGAAACTCACCTCATGTTATGTTTTTTTTCCTTCATATTCTGAGGCCATACGGCCGATACTTATTTATTTGTTTCTTCATTTCTTAGATTCGTGATTCTCACCTGTTTACCCCACTAAGGCGAAGCAAACGGAGGGTTTTTATCTTTTGTCAAACACAACTATTTTTCTGTGCACGAATTGTACTTCCATGACGTGTACTGTGCTGCACTGTGGTGCTGCACGAGCTTGTTTCTTCTTCTTATTGCGCCCCTCCACTATTGGAGCTTCTTCATAATCTTCTCACGCACCCCTTCCGGGTCGTGGGGAGTCGGGGTCAGGTCGACGGACCTCTTCCCGAAGAATCGCCTCTGTCCACTCCTGTGGACAGGTCATCGGATCGCCCCTGCGGGCGGTGGTCTTGATGTGGCGCTGGTGTGCAGTGGGTGATCGCCGGCTAGGCAACCAGGTCGCGTGGCAGGCGGCGGCGGTCGGGCGGGCGCGCGTGGTGTGGTGCCAGTTCGGCGATGTGCGGAAGATGTGATGCATCCGCACGCGCGAACATGCCCTTCGCCAGCCTCTGGACAAACTGGTCCACGGTTTCCCATCTTAGGTCCCTCTGGATTGTCGCGTTCCTCACGTAGCGGGGGGCGCCGACGATGGTACGCAGAGAGAGGTTCTCTTGGGCTAGGAGTCTCCGTTTGTTCGTCTCCGAGCACAGGGCGTACCATGCCGGAGCCGCGTAGGTGAGGCGGGATCTCACGTAGGATCACTATTGGAGGTTGGCGATCAGCTCAACATACTTCTCCCCACTCTCCGCCAAGCGTACGAGCTGTTCTACGCCGCTCCCTGCCATTCTCTGAGGTTCCGGAGCCGCGACTTCCTCCTTCTGCCAGCGCGTCTTTTCCCTTCAACCTTGCCCATTACGATGACCGGAAAGAATCGGTACCGTTCGTGTCTAATAAAACACTTCCCGATTAGCTTGCCTTCTTCTTGTTTTAGTCAAAGTGACTTGTATACGCCAAATCATTCAAACTCTCATTTCTATACTTTCTAAAGTGGAACTTTTTATGTAGCGATTCAAAAATAAATCGAAATGTGGAGGAGATTGAGAGTAATAGTCTTAAAGACAAGTCACTGTAATGTCTTTTCCATTACGTCAGAATGGAGTGATGAAGAACTGGCTCAACCTGGGTGGGGACCTCTGCAACGTCGTGTGCGAAAACACTTTAGTTTACTTTTTATTGCACAAAAACAGAAGATATAGACACATCAAAATGGAAAAAGGCGAGCTTGTGTCTTACAAGACTTGACGCTAGACTATAGAGGTAAAGTAACTGATATAGATAAAGTTTTCTAACATCAGAAAAAATGCATTAGGGCTATAAAAACCCTCGGAAAGTTGCAGAGATTCTAAAATGTCTAATGTTTTTAAAGAAAAATTATACTCTTTGTATAAAGTGCGCAGTACAAATCATTCCCTTGTTCTTCTTACATAACTGAGTTACTCTAGAAACTTACATAAATAAAATATACTTTGATATTATCAATCACTTAAATGATATAGGATTGATTACTAAACAGCCCACCGCTTTACGAAGCGGAGTAGCATATCCATATAATAAATGTATTACCCACAAGTTAATAGTTTCGTTCGGTTATTGGAACTAATGTTGGGCTCTCTCGCACCTAGCAACAGCACTTTATAATGTGACGGCCACATTACCTACTTACCTACCCAGCTAATCTGGTGCATCTACATCTACATCTACAGCTAGTGATATACCTATATATGTAGGTAGGTATCGGAAGTGTTGCACAACGTTAGAGAGAGCGCCTATACTAAAATAGAAATGGTTCAATATGAAATAAAAGTAACTGATCGTACTTAAAGAGAGTTCTATCATGATATTATGTTAATATAGAATTATTATGTGTGTTTCCACTGATCCAAAATGTTATTTGTAGGTTCGACATCACATTGCAGTGTGTAACTTTATGCATTTGTAATAATTAGAGATCTCTTGGCAAATATTGGCATGTATTATTTGATAAAAATAATTAAAAAAAAAAATGCAAATAAAGTAGATTTAAATAAATATCTAATAATTTTAAATATTGTTTATGACGAATAAGTTCTAACTTTTTATGTAAATGTGTTAATAAATAGCTAGTAATTCAGATGCTTATTGAAATTAAATAGTAGTAAATAAATATCTAGTAAATACTACATCATTTGCATGCCTATTTAAGGTTATATCATGTTACACTGAAATTACATATTGAAGAACCAATGTAAACCATAATACGCAAATCAAATGTATTATTTGTATGTAGCTATGTACAATCGAACCAACTGAATCATGACCCACTTGCCTGATAATTCGTTTGAAACTTTCAAACTTGTAAGATCTATGTAAATGTCAGTGTCTAATCAAATGACAACAAGTTCGTTACCAAGGAAATAAACCTTCAAGCGAATTTCGACCTACTTGCATTTAAGGGGTTTAGCAAAATAAGCTTATGGTGGGTCATGATTCAGATGGTTCGATAGTACAACATACTATAATATGTACATAAGCGATGCCCTCCTACTACTTACAGAGAGAGACAGAGATGTATCCCTCAGGATATATGTACCTCAGTTGTGGTGTAGAGAGCGTTATTAAGAAACGAATAACATGAAGTCACAGGCCGCGTATGAGCCGCGTGTAGGTTTTATACGTAATCCCCGCCCGGCCCCAGCGCCTTGATCCCACTTCTCTCCATAGTGTGGGGCCCGCTGATCCTACTCCAACTCTTAAAGTCTGTCTTTGAAAGCTCGTTAATGTTCCATTCAGGGCGAGCACTTAGCTCGCTGCTCACCGCATGCTCAGTGCAACCGATCTGCTCGCGGCCTCAGCTCTTAACTCTTAACTCTTAAGACTTTCCATTCGGGATGATTAATGTCAATTGAAAGGAATAGGGTTTTACACTGCGGCTACGACATTTTGCGGTTGGCGCTGATTACTACGAATAGCCGAATTCATAGTGGAATGGTCGAAACGTGGTACGTAACTCGATACAGAGCATTCTAGACCGCTCACTCTTCCAGCGAGCTTCAGGCATGGAGTGTTATATAAAGGTTTATTTTTTATCACCTGTTTTACTCTCCGGAAGGTCAGCTTGTAAAAGTCTCCCTGTGAGTTATGTACGTGTTATCGTAGGTTTGGGTGACTCTGTGCATCTACAATTTCATAAATTTAAGCAAGTACGTATGAACGATATGTGGCATGAACGATATCTCACATAACACCCACAGGAATATTGAAACGATGTACATGCCTAGAACCTATTATTCGTAAACACAACGGGCACGCTGAGCAAAGCAGAGCAAACAAAAGTGAGTACGAAATACTTAATGCAGAGCAAAGCACTTGCCTTTTTATGCCTAATTTATTATGTAATTGCGAGGAATTATGTTGAAGTTCGTGGAGTGAGTGAAATTAGCGAATTAACTTAGTCGAAGTGGCGATTACCGCGAGCGAGCGCGGCCGGGTACGGTCAGCGAGGCATCAGCAAGCAGCAGCAGCAAGCAGCAGCAGCAAGCAGCAGCAGCAAGCAGCAGCAGCAAGCAGCAGCAGCAAGGGAGAACTTTACACTTGTTGTTGAATTTTAAATGACTTTTAACCCCTCGATTGACTTTGGGTACCTTGGGTACCGAAATGGTTCAAATGGTTAAAAAAACAAGTAATGTTCAAAATTAATAGTTTCACATCAAATCAAAAAAATTGCAATAAAGGTGGTTATGGGTGTCATGTGCATTTATAGAAACCTAACTACCTATATATTTATCTAATGGACATGTAAATTTCATTTCAAATTTAAAACTAAAATATAATTATCCAATAATAGCGCCTCATTGGATAAGAGTATCCAAAATATCAGTTGAAATATTATAATGTAGGAACGCCAATTTAAATTAAAGTTGATGTCAATGTAAAAATGTATAAACAAGATAAAATGAATTCCTACAACATTAACGACAAATAGATAAAATATTAACATATATATTAACAGAGTAAATTAATCAAACTAAAAGCAAATATATTCCATGTTAGAATTTAGCTGACAGAAATACTGCCTCAGCTTATACTCGTAGGAACTAAGTATGCCTTGTGAATCAACAGCAGTTGAGTCAGCTGCTGTTAGAGAGCGTGCAAACATTCAGAAAGTCAGAAAGTATGAATAAAACATAAAGACTGTTAACCACACAACAGGAAGACGTGCTTCCAATTTTAATAATACTAATGATCATTATTTTATTAAGATATTTGTTGAACCAGTGCCTCCCGATCTGAGAAGATGTTTATATATTCTTTGCTATAGGGAAGAGTGAACAGTCAAACCGATATTCATATAATTGGCACTATTATAATAACTACTTCCATTTGAAGCAAAATTCATTGCCAATTTAAAATATCTCAGTCAATTACACCAGAAGACTCGAATGCCACCCTCGCGCTTAAGGGACAAGCTACTTGTTCAATCGAATCACCCTTGTTCCACTTCCGACAATTAATTCCCCGCGAGTGAGACCACTTCACTTCACTTCACTCCAACTTCACTTCACTTCAAATTCACTTCACTCCAACTGTCTTTTGTTCTTCACTCGACGATACCTAGACGGGCGTGTGGCATACACGCAGTTATACCTTTTAATTGATGGAAAACTTTTATTTTATAACATTTTTAAATGAATTAAAAGATGGATTAAAATGTTAACAACCTTTATGGGAAGATGCTACGATAAAATGTGAGATAAAGGATGGGGCAGAAGAGAAACAGAAATATTTAATTCCGTACAAATGAAAGTTCATTCTATACATGCGGAGATAGAGTATATTTGAAGCGTCTTTACGTCTTTTCTATATTAAATGAGGCGCAAGAGGCAATAACTTACATTCACGATCAGCCAGTAGCTTAATACCGATATCACTTTGCGTGACGCGAGGAGGTTGCCGGATCCCCGTCATTAGATATCAGAAGCAGCAACTAAAACGAAATTGTGATGTGCTTGCACACTACTTTACAACTAACTGATTGGATTGGGGAAATTATAACCTTAAACTGGGATCTTGATCAAACATAATCGTGAATTTGAACATTAACCTCTCCGCACTCCGCACATGGCAGCAGTTCACACACGACGACGGGCAATTACTCATAATTCACTCGATAGATGGCGCGCGCAACAAACAATACTTTATCCTGACATAACGAAATCAACTTTACGTTGCGGTAATAATCTTGAAATCCGTCTACCCTGTTAGTTATATGAGGTTTAAGGAGAGTCTTTTGAAATTTCGACTTTAGATCGTTAAAACTTGGGATATTTTTCCAGTGTGAATGAAATGTGGGGATGCAATGGCAGTGTATTGCAGCGCGTTGGTGTGATAGCCCTCGAGATTTGTTCTGTGAGGCCACTCGACTCGCGAATCCTGACGAATATGAGCGCCGCTACAGTTTAGGTGATTAATGTTTGAAGCTGGACTTATGAGGTTTTGAAGGAGTAAATTAAAGTCGGATTGTGAGTTGAAGGAGAGTTTTAATGCAAATATTTTTGCGGAATCTTTTGATAAGGATCTTTTACAAAATTAGGTGACCACAGTACAAATATATGAATTAATCTTATGTAGTAATTTTAATTAGTTACTTAGCTTTAGGTTTCTTCATTGCATGAATAGTGAGGAATACTGAAGTTAATGTATGCAAAGCGTTGGTATTAACAGTATTACGTCTAATAGGTCATCACGACCACTCTCCCCGAAGAAATTACAGCTCAACATAAAACTATGCTATTAAATCCTCAGAAAAGAATAATGATTATAATAGTTCCATTTAACATCCTCCAACGCTCTAGTGGGCTCATTAGCTCACAAAAGAGCGCGAAACTGCCGTCGCCATTTTGAAATTATCAAATTACTCGCAATTTTTTCGTTCTTCAACGACAATGTCTTTTTATTAGCACGAGGTGGCGCCACAGCCTCAATTTTGTTTCTATTCTTCGCTGAATCTGCGAGGTTTAAAATCCACCTTATTCGTGAAGCAATAGAATTATCAGTTCGTCGGTCTCTCTGGCGATGGCGGTATGAAAACCACGTATGCGTAATTGCTTTTCATTACGTCTCCCATTGTAGTCGCGAGCGCGGACAGAGGCAGGGGGCGGGGGGGGGGGGAAGTTAAATTGCCAACAATTACACAATAAAAATATTAAAACGCGGCCACAAGAGACCGCTAGCTGTGATTTCACAAATTGCTCAGTTTATTTCAATGCATGCATTTTTCAGTCACAATTGAATGTGACGCGAGCTGGTTTTCGGATGTAAAAAAAATGGCAAATTTGTTATGTATATATAAGACTTTTTGTTCCGACCATACCTATCTACAGATTGTTTAAATGCGCCTTACAATCTGTTACTTATTATATATTTATCTTTAATAATAACATATCGTGACTCATAAGGAGTAGCAACTAAACAGATTCTCACCAACATTTTGCCAATGATGCAGTACACCTTGCAGACAGAAGCAGACTTCGTCCCCGCATTAGATATTTTTATTATGAATCCATCAGAAATACATATCTACTGATAGTATTATCTCTTATAATAGTAGATCTGTGTACTTATCGGATCACTACACTTATTCTGTATCAGCGAAATATATCGCAATACTTTTCATATTACCAAATCCACCAATGAGAGCACGGTTACTCTACGCGAGCTGCGATGTGATTGGTTTAATTAGCCACATTACATTAGTGTGACAGACGCAGATTGAACCATATGTCAAGATGATGATGTAGTACATATCTACTAGAAATGATTGTGTGTGTTTACTGTCGTGTTTAACTAACTCATGGTTGTGTGTGTGTGCGTGCGCAGGTGTGGTTCCAGAACCGCCGCGCGAAGTGGCGCAAGCGTGAGAAGGCGCTCGGCAGAGAGCACCCGCCCTTCCTGCATCACGACCATGGTGAGTTGACGTCATCAGCACCATGCTCAGCCCACATCGACCCGCTGAGGGGCACAGGCCTCTCTATAGCAGTTCGCGGTCAGTGGACAGAGCACCAGCAGGTGCTCTGTCCTCTGACCGCGAAGCTCTTCTTCGCCACTACACTGACTCTATCTTGTCTCTGATGATATTCATTAATTTTCTAATGCCATTATATCGAAGAATTACAATTAATATTTAATAGCTAACATTATTACTTAGTGATTTAGGTTCTTATCGTATACCATTTGTTTAAAATGAAAATAAGGAGCACTTTGAAAATCAAAATCACGCCAACCCGAGCCATTAATGTCACAAGATTGGTATCATGTAAGTATAGTCTGCCGGATCATTAGAATCGTTTCAGCCAAAAAAAAACAAATCAGGTCAATAAATAACACATTACTCGTTGCAAAGGAAAAGTAAAAACGTTCAAAATGGTTTATTTTTAACAAACTGTGATACCATACCTGCGAACAATAAGCACTCACCGATTCTGATCTAATCGCCCCTAAATATTTAAACTTTTGTATCGCAGGCTTCAACCTGCATTGCTTCTTTACACCCGTCTGACTTGTCCCCAGCACGTAGCCGAGCGGCAATGAACGACAGCCGCAGTGTCTAACAGGGGGCGATAAATACAATATAAGGGTTGAACTAATGCGTAAATAATGGATGGTGTGTTGTTAGTGGTGTGAGGAGTGAGGTAGCGAGGTAGCGAGGTAGCGAGGTAGCGAGGTAGCGACTGGCGACGGCGGGGCGGGGTAATGCCGGTAAATGTCAGGCAATTATCGAAAGTTTATCGGTGATTTATCGGTTACACCGACATCGACACCTCGTTATATGCCGGACGATTTTTTAAATAGCAGTAACTATATCGTTTAGGTATTTGTAGTGCGTTATTAACACTATCAAAATTTCATGTGACGTTTACCTTGTACGTGTAGGATATAGGATTGACTAGGTCGTCAAACAAATCGCGTCGCAGAATCACTAATATATGAAAACACTAATCTAAATTAAAATACACATCAGTCCAGTGTGAGTTGAACTAGTACACGAAGGGTTCCGCACAATAGTGCAAGAAAACTGAGAGACAAAAAAAAAATGCGAAAAAATATATGTACGAACTGATTGCAGATCCGCAGTCAAAGCAATTGTGCTACCCACGGTGCTAGAAGCTATCGCCAAAGTTCCTATATTTTATTGCACATGAAAATAAACATTACAAGCTTATAGAAAAGACATTTACAAAGGCGAGCTTATATCTATGATGAAAATTCTAAATTTGATAGCAGTGACAGGTAGACCTTTGTGCAGAAATACAAGTAAATAACATACTATAAGTGTTTTTCTAAACTAATCAATATACTACAGTTAGAAGAACATCAATACCGTACATAATTAGTAGTTTATGTGACTGCTGCATAATGGAGGGCATTAAAACTCGAGAGTGGGTTTATGAAACGAGCCGAAGTCGAGTTTCATAATAATATCACCCGAGAGCTTTAATGCCTAATTATGTACAGTTACATACACTAGTTTATCTACACACATATCATAAGCTCTCTTTGATGTGTTCAGGAACCGCATGTTTGACCGGCATTGTGGTTCTGCAATTGTTTAGCTTGTTCTTTAGTACCAACTTCACGCAGACGGGCGTCGGCGTTCGAAATTTGAATGTCAGTACCAACTTCACAGACAAACTAGGGACGGCACGCGGGTGGGCGTCGGCGTTCGAAATTTGAATGTCATTATATGTAGAAAAACTACACATAATGACCATAATGTGTAGTTTTCCAGATATGAAACGAGTTTTTACCAAGTAGTTTAACATAATGCTGATCGTAACGTGCGGTTTTTGAACGCAGTAAAGAGGGTTTATGATACGTGTGTAGATAATAGTAGTTTATGTGACTGATACATAATGGAGGGCATTAAAACTCGAGAGTGGGTTTATGAGCCGAAGGCGAGTTTCATAGTAATATCACTCGAGAGTTTTAATACCTAATTATGTACAGTTACATACACTAGTTTATCTACACACATATCATATGCTCTCTTTGACGTGTTCAGGAACCGGTTGTTCGACTGGCATTTTGGCATTGATCATTACTTTGCAGTTGTTTAGCTTGTTCGGTAGGTACCAACTTCACAGACGAACTAAGGGCGGCACAATAAAAACGGGTTTCAAAATTTGAATGTCATAATTTTACAAATTTTTGTACATTATGGTCATAATTATACATTCAGATAAGAAATGAGTTTTTACCAAATAGTTTTACATTATGCTGGTCTTAACGTGCGGTTTTTAGATGCAGTAAAGAGGATTTATGAGACGTGTGTAGATAAAATATATATTATAAATAAACAATACTTGCGAAAATAAAAAAAAATGTGTTTAATATCATCACGTCTCTTGAATGGGGAATTGAAACACGTCATTTATATGGGGATAAAATCTCGTTTGGTTCATTATTTGTTCAATAACTACAACAGAAATACTGCGAAAATTCCACTCACTACCTATTACTGATCACGAGATATAGCCCGCTGACGGACGGACGGACAGAAAGTCAGTTCGACAGACGGACGGACAGCGGAGGCTTAGCAGTAGGGTTCTATTTGGTGAAACCCAAAAACTATCTAAAATATGACTTTCCTTTTTTATATTCTTAACCCGCCGCCGACGTATTCTTATCTAAAAATGATTGTTGGACCTAGATTTATGGGAAAGAATAATGAGAAATCAATAGACTACATCGTATATTAAGAAAGTACAATCATCATAATAAAATCGACACCCATTCATATCATTTCCAACAGGGGTTGGAACGGGCATGTGCTGTTATTCACACTAAATATTATTAAATGTCGATTATCGCTTCATATCGCCTCTATCGTTCGTTATCTGCTTATTACAGGCAGGTGGTTACACTGCAAGGTGGTTACGCGACAATCACTACTATTCATGCAATGTTAGGGGCAATTATATATCTATAATATTTTGTTTTTATTCTATGAAATTCTATATTGAGTAATAAACACGGGTGTTGATGTGGTCAACTTTTAGCCGAAGAGCTATCGTAGAACCAAACGTGGTCACTCACGCGTGTTGTTGACACGTGGTGGCAGAAACTGGACAGAAGAAGAAGATTTGTCAAAGCTATACCTTAGAATCTAATAACTAGAACAAAATGACCGGGTTAGCCTAGCGGGTAGTGACCCTGCCTACGAAGCTGACGGTCCTGGGTTCGGATCCCGGTAAGGATAAATATTTGTGTGATGAGCATGAATATTTATTTCTTAGTCTTAGATGTGGTCTATGAATTTACAAAGTATTTATCTCTAATAAATATATCGTGGTCTAGTATGTACCCATACCGCAAGCCTTGTTGAGCTTACTATGGGCCTAGTTCAATTTGTGTAAGATTGATTTGCGAATCGTCCTGTGATATTTATTATTATTATTAAAATTAAAGTTGGTGGGTTGCCGCTATAGGGAAGAAAAAAAAGTGTTGCAGTCGTACACTTCGCTTAGATAGATAGATAATTCATTTATTCATTGTTGGGTACAAACACAAAAACATTATTGGTTAATAACATATTAAAAACCACACAAAATTTATTATGATAAAAAACATCAAAGAAATTAAATAAAACAATGAAAATAATTATAATTAACACAGCAAAGATATGGAAAGTAAGGATCACTATGTGGCACCGTGACTGTACCGCGACAATGAAATGGCCCTGACTCAGCAATGTCATAGACGAATCTGTGACGCTGATATTCTGCCAGAGCCAAAGCGGACGAGACAGCAATAGGCTTAAGTACACAAAACACACAAATTATTACAGCAATTAAATAAAATAAAAAAATAAAATAAAATATTAAAATCTACTAATATGGAATTGAATTAATTATTGCAATTGAATTTGAATTAAAATTGAATTAATAATGCATAGAATAGTATCGGAATTGTGTGATATAAATTAGATGAAATTTCAGAATTGTATTATATAAATAGAAAAAGGATAATATAATGTCAATGATTATGTCGAATGGTAGTCAAAATAAAAAAAATTAATTTTGTGAGATAGGAGATTTCTTCAGGTTATAACCAAGGGCATTACAGTTATTTTAAAGTGCTGCCTCCTCAGCCTTCTGCTGCAGTATTTAAAACCTTCTAAAGACACTTCTGAAACCAGCCTTACTATTAAGCAATCGAAGGAGAGGTGGGATGTTATTCCAGCACTTTGTGGCACGGTATTTAAAACTGCCACGGAAAGCTGCACTTTTGTGTCGAGGCATTGAGAGGAGAGGAGCGACGATAAAGCGGTGTTCGCGGACAACCTCAAAGAGCAACATTGAATAATAAAGATTTTGTCTAGCTTTCATTCGTAAAATATTTGCCTTATTTAAAAAAGGAGTGACGTACGTTCGAGGAGGAATCACGAAGCAGAACCTGGCACAGGCGTTTTGTACTCTTTGTATGAGTTTTTGCGTTTTCTCAAACAGACACGATCCATACACCGTAATACCGTAGTTTAGCTTGGAAAGCACTAAGGCTTCAATTAATGTTATTCAAAGGTCAACGCTGAGAAGATCCCGGATTATATACAGAACTTTAAGTCTATAAAAGCAGTTTTTCAGTTTCTCTCAAATCGCAGTTGATCATCTATAAGAAGACCAAGGTTTCGAGCCTCGCGGACCCGTGTGATAGCGATTCCATTAACTAGAACCTGTGGATCATGCATCGTTATATCTTTAATCTGATTTCTTGAGCCCATTAACATACACTTCGACTTATTTGAGTTGAAGACTAAAGTGTTATTAGAGGACCACTGCGATATGCGGTCCAGATCCTCATTTAAAGTTTCCACTCCTAAACAGGGATCATTGTCTACAGAGACATAAATTTGCAGTTAATCAGCATACAAATTATATTTAGATAATTACTGTTAATTATGCATCTAGTGATATCAGCACTACAGCTTACAGTTATTTTACCATAGTCAATAGTCAACATTTTTTATTACTACTAGATATACTTAGCAAACGTCATTTATTGCCTCTTCTTTACATTGGGCGACTGTAGGAGAAAAAGGGCGTATAATCTCCCACAGATAAATTTTTGGATCTTTTTTAAAAATTGATTGTGCTTAACTAGTACAAATATCACAATATTAATTATTATAATTAATAAGCAGGAATAAATTATAACAAAATTATTAACAGCAAGGTCTGTGTTGAGCCAGATTAACCCCATACAGTCCCATAATTTAAGTAATCTTGAACATTGTAATATCCCTCTTTCGATAAAGTCGCTTGAACATGCTTTTTAAATTGCTCAAATGGCAATTTCAAGATCTCCAGAGGTATCTTGCTGTAGTAGAGAATGCACTGACCCTTGAAAGAATTGCTAACCTTCGCGAGACTAGACCAGGGCACAACTAGTCTGTGATTATTTTGTTAAGTTAACATTACAGCTATCGCTAACATGGAAAATGTTGTAGGTTCTTGCTTACATACATTGTATTTTCTTAAATAATAATTATCTTAAGGAGTCTGTTTGTTTCAAATTATAAATTTCTCGAATAGCTCTTTTCTGTAAAATAAAAATAGTTTGAATATCCGCTGCTTTCCCCTACAACAATATACCATAGGCCTGACGCTATGAAAGTAACTAAAATATACTGGCCTAGATGTAGCTACATCCGTGCTTTGTCTGATGGTCCTAACAGCGTAAGCCGAATAACTTAATTTACCAGCAAATTTTTCTATGTGGGGTCCCCACTGCAATTTGCTATCAATGGTTATTCCAAGAAACTTCGTATCATTTACTAATTCTAACATGCTGTTGTTTGTTGTTGTTGTTGTTGTTTTGATTTTGATTTGATTTGATTTTAACACTAAACTGGTCTCAACTTGCCTGACATTTGGAAGTGATAATTTGATACATTTGGTTGTACCAGCGTTTAACAATAAATAATTAACTGTGAACCAATTCAAGGTTAAAGTCAATACACCATTAACATCATCAAAATCTCCTTTTTGTCTTTCAATTTTGAAGACCATTGAAGTATCATCAGCAAACAACACTATGTCAGTCAATTTCTCCACCATGAAAGGCAGATTGTTAATATATACCAGGATACCATAGGACGTGCATGATACTGTGAAAAAAATTAAAACATACTAGCCTAGATGTAGTTACATCAGTTTTTTGTCTAATGTTCCTAACAGCGTAAGTTGCAGAACTTAATTTACCAACTAATTTATCTATGTGGGGTACCCACTGAAATTTGCTATCAATGGTTATTCCAAGACCCTTCGTATTATTTACTAGTTCTAAGGTGTTGCTTTTTCACATTAAACTGGTGTCAACTTGTCTGACATTTGGAAGTGAGAATTTGATACACTTGGTTTTACCAGCTTTGAACAATAAACTATTAACTGTGAACCAATTCTAGGTTAAAGACTACACCATTAAGATCATCGAAATCTTCTTTATGTCTTTCAATTTTGAAGACCAGTGAAGTATCATCAGCAAACAACAATATGTCGGTCAATGTCTCCACCAAGAAAGGCAGATCGTTATAAACCAGGAATAAAGTAGGCTTAATAGCCTAAAGTAGTCACTGACTTTCTTAAATTTAAAAACTTTATTGAATTCTGTTTAAATAATGTTGAAGAATATATAATACCTCTGCATTGTGTCTTATAAACACAGGCAGTAAGGGACAAATCTGTGCGTCAACCTCCCTTTCCATTTCTAAGCGATAGAATTAGAAGATGGACGCATAGCTCTAGCTCTGTCCCAGTCTTGCAGCGTTTCGATGACACATGACCGAGATAAAATAACTGTGAACGGTCTGTAGTTAATTGCGATTTTTCGATTAATTTCTGTTCCGAAACTAATTATTTTGAGATTACTGCTTTTTTGATATGACGTTATACTTAGAATATTATTCTAAGATGTTATATAAATAATACCTCCACTCGACTTCAAAATAACGTAAATAAACAAACGTATGGAGTGACAGGTATCAAAAATCCTAAAGCTTCAATACTAACCAGATTACTTTTCACAAACGAACCATTTTAAGCCAATCGAAGTATTTTTCTAATCGAATCGACATGTCTCCGTTTTACATTTACGATGTTTACAATACTAGGAGTTTGCTACAATAAAAGAAGAAAGTGCGAATCGAACTGTCACTTTCGTTCAGATATTTAAATTCCAGGGTGTAGACGTAATACATAACTATATACGTAAGACATAACTACCAGTAATCTGAGTTTTTTTTCTCAAAAATCGGTCGCTTTGAGTAAGAGGATAAGGGGAAAGGGACAGGTAAATGTTTCAACGATCGTCAATGTTGCTAACATGTAATGGTAACGTTTTGTCAACAGTGGTTGGAGAGTTTGGTTTCTCGGGCGCGCTTCCCGGTGGCGGCGAGTGGTGGCGCCTGGTGCCTCCGCTAGTCCCTGCGGTAGAGCCTGCAGCCGCCTTCAGAGCACTGCTGCAGAGGTGGGTACCAGGGGCACAAGGATACAGAGGATATAGTTGGTACCTTCCATCCATGAAATATCCTAGTTAACTATACCCCTCGTCTCCAGGTATGTTCTGTCGCTCCCCCCCGCACTGCCGCCACCCCCTGCCTCACCTGAACTGCTCTGCGACCGATCGGCACCGCCGCTCCACACGCATACATAGCTGGCTCTGTACCGCGCCGCTGCACCTGCCGCCCAACCAGACGAGCAGTGGACGCGCGGCGATGAGTCGTGATCGTCATGGGAGCGTTATGCAGTCCTGGTATTTTGAATTAAATATCGGGAGGACAAAAATTAAGCAAATATAATTAAATTGAATTGATGATTTATTTTACAAAATACTACCTTGTATACATTTAGATTTAGAGATGTAATAAAATACATTGCAATAGAAATAAATAAACTATAAATTGTAATAAGTTATTGGCTTAATAAGACTTGTGCCTTAACTCTGCATTCACGTTTCTTGTAAACAAAATTTTGACACTTTTAATTTATCCATGATTTAAATAATAAATTTTCCTTATTGATCTCATATATAAAGCATAGAGGATTACATTGATTTGAAAAACAATATTTACAATTAGTTATAATTTTGACAGCCATTAATTGCAGTTAAATTTACAAATATACTTAAAAGGCAGGAAAAATAATTTTAAATGGATACCTAAATAGTAATTTTGTTTTAGTTAGTGAAACCAAAATCAGACAGCGGATCGTAGTTCAGATTATTTGACTGTTAACTTATGTTTCTATGCATTGTACATAAAATATAGATGTATAAAGTTGCGATGTGTATATATAAGAGGTTTGTATAATTTACTTCGAATTAATATTTTACGAATAGATTTTGAAATAACAGTGAACCCTCGTTAAACCTTACTATCGCAAATGTAGGAAAAGTTATAACAAAGATAGTATTAAGTGTATAAATTGAGGTAAATACCTAGTTGTTAGATAATTATTTATTGATTAGTGATGTAGACAGTTTGCAATAATTCGTCAAAGTAGAAACACATTAAACATCGTGTGCGAAATTGATAAATTGTTTTCATATGATTAGGGCCGATCCTTGGTTAAATATATCTTTGGTAGACTGTAACTGCATCATTTGAACTGACAGACGCAAGCAAATAGTAGTTTATGTGACTGCTGCATAATGGAGGGCACTAAAACTCGGGAGTGGGCTTATGAAACGAGCCGAAGGCGAGTTTCATAATAATATCACTCGAGAGTTTTAATGCCTAATTATGTACAGTTACATACACTAGTTTATCTACACACATATCATAAGCTCTCTTTGATGTGTTCAGGAACCGCATGTTTGACCGGCATTGTGGTTCTGCAATTGTTTAGCTTGTTCTTTAGTACCAACTTCACGCAGGCGGGCGTCGGCGTTCGAAATTTGAATGTCAGTACCAATTTCACAGACAAACTAGGGACGGCACGCGGGTGGGCTTCGGCGTTCGAAATTTGAATGTCATTATATGTAGAAAAACTACACATAATGACCATTATGTGTAGTTTTCCAGATACGAAACGAGTTTTTACCAAGTAGTTTAACATAATGCTGATCGTAACGTGCGGTTTTTGAACGCAGTAAAGAGGGTTTATGATACGTGTGTAGATAAAATATCATAAACACTCCACTTTTTATTTTACTGCAAATAGCTGTCACTTTGGCATTTGAAAAACTCTGCATCTACGCTGAACGAGCGATGACCAGGAGTCGCGGCGAGCGCCACTGAATTTAGTGTGTGGTTAATTATCTTTGCCTGATTGCGTTCGATAGTAGGTAAGTGGGCGAAGCAGCTATGAAAAAAGAGCGATCTTCGATCAAACATATATCACCCGAAGCTCAGAGATGGGGTTTTTAAAACGCATGATATAGTCAATTTAGTTTAGAATGACGCCAACACTTAGATCTAGACTTATTTGCAAATTGAAAATCGAACTAGCAACAGAATGCTGAATGGAGCACTTTTTAAATAAAAGAAATTCTGCGAGGGTTGTAAAACGCTGCAATATTTGTAGTAAAATTTCCAAGATTATATAAAAACTGACTGGACTGGACTGGTCCAATGTATCAAACATCGATTCTCACTTTTAATTTACTTCAATAAAATACTGTTTTTAGAAGCCTTGCGTTTTTATCGTATCACTAAAGTTGAGAAAAGTCGTATCACTAAAGTTGAGCGCGCTTGAACCCCTCACAGCACTCAGGAAACAATTTTAGTCCCCTCGCTTCGCTCGTAATTCATTCATAGCTCCTTAATTACGCTTAGGAGTTAAATATAGACTCCTTATTTACGTTCAGGATTCAATATCGCGCTCGTGACACAAACATTGCTCCCCCTCGATGTTTAATCTAATAGTATTATTAGATCCAATCCAAGAAGCCGATCTCAATATTATTAAATCTAGGGTTCAATGTTCAGCTATCTTACTTCGCCACCAGTTACCTTGCTATCTTTTTGAGTAATACTTCTTGGGCGGCGATTCAAATATAATAAAATGAATGAGAATTAGAATAAAATAGAAAAATAACTATTAGATACACATTCCGTAACACATTCGTTTATCGAGTGCATTTTTAGTTTTATCTACACATGTATCATAAACCCTCTTTACTGCGTCCAAAAACCGCACGTTACGATCAGCATAATGTTAAACTACTTTGTAAAAACTCATTTCTTAACTGAATATTGAACATTATGACCATAATGTGTAAATTTTCTACATGTTATGACATTCAAATTTCGAACGCCGACGCCCGCCTGCGTGCCACCCCTACTTTGTCTGTGAAGTTGGTACTACAGAACAAGCTAAACAACTCAATGTCACAATGCCGGTCAAACATGCGGTTCCTGAACACATCAAAGAGAGCTTATGATATGTGTGTAGATAAACTAGTGTATGTAACTGTACATAATTAGGTATTAAAACTCTCGAGTGATATTACTATGAAACTCGCCTTCGGCTCATAAACCCACTCTCGAGTTTTAATGCCCTCTATTATGTATCAGTCACATAAATTAATATTATCACATGAACGGTGCCGCGCGTACCATACATGAGACAACACTATAGATACATATCGCTAAACCCAAAAAAAAACAAAACCTAGAATACTTCATACAAGGTTAGCTCATCGCCACTCTCGTTAAGCTGCCTATTTGTGCCAAAAATGTAGGAGTTTCAATCCACAGCTCCCGTCGCGGGGTACCAGGAAAGCAGCGCTCGAAGCGGATTACAATTGCGAGGTTTTAATAAAGTTAGAGTGTTAGTAGAGTCTGTCGAGTTTAGAGATCCGCAGTGAGTATGTAAGAATAGCGGATGTTATATTATCAACAATGAATACCCTCATGAATTCAAATATTGGTCCTCACATATGAAATTGGCGTTTCGCCGTACTGGCCACTTTGATCTCAAATATCTCCTCTATGGTTAGGAATTCCAAATTCAAATTTATACAGCTATTTACTCATGTATTTGTGTTTCTAAAACTATAATTCATTTGTTTTTATCACGCTTTTATTAGCTTCACCTGTATGTTTGTTTGTTTGTATGTAACCGACTCCTTTGGACTCGATTTTGACCCACTTTAAACGGACAGATTCAATTCAATCTTTGTACACTTATCAAGAATCAGCGACAATGTAATAATTTCATAAGTTTATCTCATTATCATGATTAAGATCGCCAGGATTAATTAATTTCTCACACAACCTCTGACTCTCCGGCTCGCGCACTCGAACTAAAAAATGAAAAATAAATATAGTTTAAAAAAACTAAAAAACACGCTTTTAAAGCACTTCGAGCTAAAAAGTTAAAAAAAAATTTTAGTATTACCTTAAAACAATAATGAATAAAAAATACTATTATTATTGTGTAACAAAAAGCGTTGGGCGCTCGATGTACGAAAGATATGGAACAAAGCGCCCGACGCTTTTTGTTTCACAATAATAATAGTATTTTTTATTCATTATTGTTTTAAGGTTACCTATTGTTCAGGCTTCTCGGCACCTAATGACCTCGTAGGGGCCCATAAGCTACGAGGTAGCGTAGCGATCAGTTGCCAAGAAGTGTGAACGTCGGCGATTCACCGAGCTAATGTAAATGTAGTCGATCTAACCTGGTCTGTGCTTCGGTCCCGTCAACCTCCTGTCTCTCTGCAAGGCCCGGGTGCACCCTAGGCTCTTCTTGGTAGACAGGTTCTTCAGCCAACCAGGTATGACTGGCAGGCCAGCTTCGATGAGCACAGTGTTCCAACACAGGTTATGTTACGTGGGAAAAACCAATCGGCCACGTAAATGCGAACTTTATCTGGTTCGGGGAACCACAACACACTCAGCTATATAGACAATCCTGAGGGAAACCCGAATACATTCCAGATGGCTTGCGATTTAATTTCAATACCCTATCCAATACGCGTTACATTGCGAGGGCTTTCGTCTGTCAGTTGTCAAAAACTGCTAGGTTGGCAGCAACGTCAAATTCAAAATGGCCGTTCCGAAACCATCGATCGAATATCGATTTGGAATCGAACAATCACCCGCCCGGACAGGCACCCACCTGTCCCCTAATCTACGGGCAGCCGAGACAACGTTGCTACCGCTCGTTTTAGAACCGAGCCTCCTACTAGAACCTCCGCAGACCGGGGGGTCCCGTCCTTGCCAGGGAACAAGTTAACAATGCGCCCCCTGCGCCAACGTAGTGGCGGTAGGTTAGCATCCTTAACCAGAACGAGGTCACCAACACTAGGGGGGCTGGTTTTGTCAGTCCACTTAAGGCGCTGTTGTAAGATATGCAGATACTCGAGCGACCAACGCTTCCAGAAATTCTGAGTAAACTGCTGCAACATCTGATACCTTGACAACCGATACAATTTCACTCCCTCGAAGGGTTGCTCGGGCAACGCGTTAAGTGGCTGTCCTATCAAGAAATGGCCTGGGGTCAGAGCCTCCAGGTCATTTGGATCCGAGCTGAGCGGACACAACGGTCGCGAATTGAGAACGGCCTCGATCTTACAAAACAATGTCGCGAGCTCCTCAAAAGTCAGCGCGGTCTGACCTACTATACGCCCCAAGTGCGTCTTAGCTGACTTAATTACGGCCTCAAAAATCCCACCCCAGTGGGGGCAAATCGGTGGGCTGAAGGTCCACTGTATACCCCGACGGGAGAGGGCCGTTCCAATATCCACTTTATTTACATTCAAAAAGTTGACTATCTCTCGTAAGTATCGTTCCGCACCGACGTAGTTAGTGCCGTTATCAGAGCGGATCAAAGTTGGAAGTCCCCTTCGAGAAACAAACCTATCCAAACAAGCAATGAAAGCCTCTGTCGAGAGATCAGCAACGAGCTCGAGATGTACCGCCTTGGTGGATAAACAAACAAACACACATGAGCTATACCGGTCCAGCAGAAACCCGGCGTCAGGGTCCTCAGCCTTCTGGGTAACATGCACGGCCGCTCTGGGGCCATGATCCGAAGATACTACTACATGGCTGTGGGGCCAGTCCGATTCTCTCCTGGCAAGCCAGGGTGGTCCCCACCACAAATGGTGTCTAACGAGTTCAGGAGCCCGACATCCCCTGGATGCACAATCAGACGGGTTCAATTCTCCTGGTACATGTCTCCAGGTCAGTGGGACCTCAGACGACACAATCTGGGAGACACGGTTCGCAACAAAAACCTCTGAGTTATGGCCCGAAGCCTTCAGCCAGCACAAAACAATCTGGCTGTCCGTCCACGCGTACACCGTATCCTCCAAAACCACTGACCCACGCAACACTGTTAGAGTGTGATTCAAAAGTTTGGTCAAAAGAGCAGCCCCGGACAGTTCCAGTTTTGGAATCGTCATCCTTGTCCGAATAGGCGCTACCTTGCTTTTTGCCAAAACCAAACGCACGTCGACCTCCCCGGTGGAGGTGACGGTTCGCAAATAAACCGCTGCCGCAAACCCTCGTTCAGAGGCATCACAAAACCCGTGAAGGGTTGCCCTGTAATCCCCAGCAGGGACCAATTTCCTCGGCAGCGATACATTATTTATATTGAGGCCCAACCATTTTGCTAAATCATTCGATACAATGCAGCCCTGAGCTCCAGAATCTAATAGGGCGCGAACGTATGTTGGGTTGCCCGCCAAATCCCAAACAAGCACAGAGGCGATCGGTAACACCACCGTCTCCGGTTGGGGGGCAACAAATTGTTGGGCCGCAAATTCCTAGCGAGGGCCCCCGGGGCCCCACTCTGCCTGTAACCGATCAGGGATGCAGCTATACGCCAGCTGGTCCCATTGTACAAATGGCCCACGCGCCGGTTCCATTCCCAACCTACGATTCCCCTTAAAGGGGGGTGGGCGTGAATTCAACCGTGGCCGCTCCATGAGCGGGGGGGACATCACATGTGACCGACGAGGACGAGGCGACGAGCGGGGCGACAACTGAGGCGGCGTCCGAACCGCACCCGCATAGCTCGAAGGTGTCCCATGCCACCCGCCCGTTACGGCCTGCTCAACACACCCAATGTCCCGCTGGGTCGGATGCTGAGTCGCAACCGAAAACTCAGGACCCCCCATGTGATGACCCTGAGTGCGGCCCTGCACCCCTGTACTGACCTGTGCACGTGGGGACGTTGGCCCCTGAGTTGCGCTCCGAGTCGCAAACGAATTCTCAGGGCCCCATGCCGTGTCACCCTGGGTACGGCCCTGTGGACGTGGGGACGTTGGCCCCTGAGTTGCGCTCCGAGTCGCAAACGAATTCTCAGGGCCCCATGCCGTGTCTCCCTGGGTACGGCCCTGTGGACGTGGGGACGTTGGCCCCTGAGTTGCGCTCCGAGTCGCAAACGAATTCTCAGGGCCCCATGCCGTGTCACCCCGGGTACGGCCCTGTGGTGGCTGTTGGCCGGACCGGTTCATGCACAACAGATTGTTGTGGGCCCCACCACAATATCCGCACATTTTTGTGCGCGTGCAGTCCCTAGCCATGTGTGGCCCGAGGCACAGGAAACACCAGCTCCGCTGCTTGGCCATCCGGCGCCGTCCCTCAACCCTAAGTTCCCCGAACTTATTGCAATTGGCCACAGCATGGCCAATCTGCCTACAACATGGACAGGTCTCACTATGTGGGGTCAATGCACTCACAGTCCCATACGACTGCCGGTTGGTGCGGTCCTTCCTCGTCGGAGGGCCCCTACTCACAGCGCTCCCGGCAGCTCTCTGTGGCTCCGAAGGATGGGTGACCGTCAACCCCAAATTCTCTGCCCGTCGAGCCTCCTCTTCCAAGAATCCGACCAAGTCGGAGAAGGCGGGCAGGTCCTCGGCCGACCTCCCGTGAGACTGTTCGAAACGAGTCTGCACGTCAGCGGGTAGGCGGGAAAGTACAATGTACAGCAGTAGGTACGACCATTCACCAACCGGAAGTCCAAGATTCTCTAGAGCCTTGGTGACGGACAACAACGGGTTCAAAACCTCCGTCTGTATGGCCCCGACCTTGTTCACAACCGGGATACTAAACAAACGGTTCAGTTGGGCATCGGCCAACCTCCGTTTGTTATGGTAACGTCTGACCAACAATTGTCTGGCCGTTTCATAGTTACCCTCCGTAACTGTCAAATGAGCGACCAGCTCCCTAGGCTCACCCCTCAATGCTGCCACCAGCTGAGCCATCTTGACAGACTTGGTAATGTCCGATCGCATGTGCACCAAACTGTCGAACAGATTGATGAAGCTCATCCATTCACCGGACACTCCGTCAAAAGTAGGCATAGTTATGGCCGGTAACCTGGACCCTGAACCCTGAAGCGGCAGAGGTGCTTCGATGTCACCACCATGGCTGGACTCGCGCTGTCTACGTATGTCCGCAGCCTTCTGCGTGATAGCAGCTGCCATCTCCATACATTGGTCGACATCCCCTAGCAACCGTGACAGCCTGTCAGGTGCGCAACCATCAACTAATTCCGCCTGCGCGGACAATTCGAGCACCCTATTGTAACGTTCCTTAACGTCCATAGACCGCTCCAATACCACATCATGCCTATCTAAACGGTCTATCAGACCGTGTGCGGAGGAAAACCATCTGAGTTCCTTAGAAACACCCTTCTGGATTTCAGATAACGACATGATCGGAACGATACTTACTCACAATTTGCAGTAACTCAATTTTATTGGACCCTCCAGTCTATAACCCAAACGAGGGAACCCTACACTATAACTTAAACAATGTTGATTTCCTTAAACAATAGGAACCGAGTTTTATATCTATATAAATTCTGTAAATAACAATTTAGTCTCCCTTTATCACTACAACACATACAGATAGTCAATATTAGTTCAAGTTATAAATTGCTATAAGCTGAAAACAATGCAATAGCCTGCTATCAATAGATGTAACTGCCTATGTTAACCAAAACATTCTTCAATAGCATTACTAGACCACTAATAGATTGACTAACTGGTAATTCAATGCAATTTTCAATTCACCTACAATGTACCTAAGTTGAGTACCTACTATTCTGAGTCACATCTCAGTACAACTGGTCATTTAGGGAAAACTGTAATATCTGTCTGTCTACTACCAGACCTATAGCTTACAATACTACCAATCTATGTGGATATAGGAACACAACCAAGTTACCTAGTAACCGCCTATACCTACAGATTGATAGTCCCAAATCGTGCGTTCCTGGAGCCCTTGACGGCTGCAATTCTCAGGAAACCACGCTCTAGCTACCAAAGTGTTCAGGCTTCTCGGCACCTAATGACCTCGTAGGAGCCCATCAGCTACGAGGTAGCGTAGCGATCAGTTGCCAAGAAGTGTGAACGTCGGCGATTCACCGAGCTAATGTAAATGTAGTCGATCTAACCTGGTCTGTGCTTCGGTCCCGTCAACCTCCTGTCTCTCTGCAAGGCCCGGGTGCACCCTAGGCTCTTCTTGGTAGACAGGTTCTTCAGCCAACCAGGTATGACTGGCAGGCCAGCTTCGATGAGCACAGTGTTCCAACACAGGTTATGTTACGTGGGAAAAACCAATCGGCCACGTAAATGCGAACTTTATCTGGTTCGGGGAACCACAACACACTCAGCTATATAGACAATCCTGAGGGAAACCCGAAAACATTCCAGATGGCTTGCGATTTAATTTCAATACCCTATCCAATACGCGTTACATTGCGAGGGCTTTCGTCTGTCAGTTGTCAAAAACTGCTAGGTTGGCAGCAACGTCAAATTCAAAATGGCCGTTCCGAAACCATCGATCGAATATCGATTTGGAATCGAACACCTATATTAAAAAATATTTTAAACTTTTTAGCTCGAAGTGCTTTAAAAGCGTGTTTTTTAGTTTTTTTAAACTATATTTATTTCCTCAATTGTTTTTTTTTCTTGCGTCACTCAGCTTACAAAATGGAAAACTTGAAATATCGCGTTATTTACGAGTATGAGTTCTACCGTGGCACCAGTGCTGCAGAAACGGCTCACAGGATTGATGATGTGTATGGCGACGGTGCCGCAATAGAAAACACAGTGCGTTTTTGGTCCCAACGTTTTCGTTCTGGAAATTTCGATCTGCAGAACAAGCCCCGTGGACGGATGGAAACCACGTCCGAGTTAGCTGCAGGCTGCGGTGTTAGTGATAAAACTGTTTTAATCCACTTGAAGCAAATTGGGAAGGTGAAAAAGCTTGAAAGGTGGGTACCTCACGAACTGAGTGAAGCAAATCAACAAACGCGCGTTGACTGCTGCGTTGCATTACTCACCTGGCAAAATAATGAAAGGATTTTAAATCTAATCATTACCTGTGATGAAAAGTGAATCCTGAACGATAATCGGAAGCGCTCATCGCAATGGCTGAACCCTGCCGAACCAGCCAAACCATGCCCCAAGCGAAAATTTACTCCAAAAAAGTTACTTGTGAGCGTTTGGTGGACTAGTGCTGGTGTCGTTCACTACAGCTTTCTTAAATCTGGCCAGACGATTACGGCAGATGTTTATTGTCAGTAACTGCAAATCATGATGACCTTGCTCCAACAGATTACCATTTTTTTCGAAATTTGGATAACTTCTTGAAAGGGAAAAAATTCAACAACGACGGGGCAGTCCAAACCGCCTTCAAAGATTTTATTGATTCCCGTCCGAATGTTTTTTTTGGTAAAGGGATCGAAGAACTACCTATGAGACGGCAAAATTGTAAATAGTGTAGATAGCAATGGTACATACTTTGAATAATAAATCTAGTATATTAAAAAAAATACGACTATGTTCCTCCCATGCAAAACGCCAATTTCATATGTAAGGAATTAATATGTAATACAATACAATGGATTTGAACCACAGCGTCTCAGTCAAGATTGAGATAACGTTGTTATTGATGAACACATTTTTGCAGTGTCAGATGAAATGATAATTAATTTAGTTAATCGAACTGATTGTTCAATTTCGTCAGATAATAGACAAATATACAATCTTTTTCTTGGTATAACATAATTAATTGAATTGATGAGGGTCTTCACTGGGTTCACTGCTTAAATGAATGAAATGGTATGAAATGGCCTAAATCCTACATTTAGTAAACCCCTAATGATAATATATTCTGCATGAATGATTATGCATTAATTTTGTATCATATGAAGTCGTACTTATACAGCATAAACATAATAGTACATTACGCTACAAGGGAAGTAAGTGAGCTATGACGGAACGAGATGCAATTTGGTGCCCGTGCGAGCTTCGCTCGCAAAGGGCTCTAAGGATCGAGTGCACCCGAGATATTTAGACGCCCGAGCGAGCGAAGCGAGCAAGGGCGGATATAGTTCGAGGGTGCAATAGCTACTTACAACCCGAGAGAAGTATACTATTTTACACCTTTCTTGCGAGGAAAATAAAACACAACAAATAAAATAAAACAATGTAATTTAAATTCATATCAAAAAACTAATGAGGTACCTACATATTAATTTTAATGTGATTTTCTTTTGATTTATAATCTTTACGGTCTTTACGAGCAAGGCAGGTGTAAAATAGTATACTTCTCTCGGGTTGCAAGTAGCTATTGCACCCTCGAACTATATCCGCCCTTGCTCGCTTCGCTCGCTCGGGCGTCTAAATATCTCGGGTGCACTCGATCCTTAGAGCCCTTTGCGAGCGAAGCTCGCACGGGCACCAAATTGCATCTCGTTTCGTAATAGCTCACTTACTTCCCTTGTAGCGTAATGTACTATTTCGCATTAAAAGGAAGCACCTAAAAATAAATACTCAAATGCGGAACAAACTTCACACTAAATTCGTATTACAGCTAACTAAATGTGGTTTTCATCGCTTCGCCTCACTTCGGTACACTCCGGTTTTGATTACTTAAAGTTCCAACCTAATCTTTAACCCAATTGAACCTACTCCAGCCAAATTTGGCTTTTCATTACTTTCAGTCGCAAGCTCGCTCCGCTGGTTCCACAATATAACCAACTTATATTCGATTGCGAAACTGCAACAGCACCATAAGCAATATCTTATCTACTATACATAGTCAGGTCATAAGTTCTGTCACATGTGCAATATGAAATAATTTAGACATGTTTATTATTTATGTTAACATTTATATAGCAAAATGAACTTAATAAAACATAGATTCGTATGGTAATAAAGTTTATTCAAAATGACCCCCGCGATTTTGAATACAGGCCTTTATTCTGCGCGGCCAGTCGTCTATCGCAGCACGAACGAGGTCCATGTCAATATCGGCGGCTGCCTTAATCAAGGATGCCTTGAGTGACTCCAAATCAGGATGAGGCTTTGAGCAAGCCTTTTGCTCCAAGTGTTGCCATATCTTGTAATCTAACGGACTCAAATCTGGACTGGAGAAGGGCCAGTCTTCGTGCCGGATGAAGTCGATTTCACGTGCCGCCAGCCAGTCTTGTGTGCTTTTCGCTCTATGAGCTGGCGCAGAATCTTGTTGGAATACCCAGTGCCTGTTATTAAACATGGTATGAGAATCAGGTTCCACAAGGTTCTTAAGGACTGTATTTTGATACACAACTGCATTCGTTTTTACGCCTTTCTCACAAAAATGTACCTCAGCTAAGCCCCAATAAGAGTCTCCCAACCAAACCATGAGCGAGGATGGAAAATGACCTCGTTGGACACGCGGAATACGGTTGCTCGCTTCTTCACTGCTGTGTGCGTACACCTTATCATTTTGTTTGTTGTAGCTCTCTTCCACGGTGAAAATTTTTTCATCCGAAAAAAGAATTTCCCGATGTTTTTTTGCCGCGTACCGCTTCAACAAAGCGCGGCATCTCTTCAGTCTCAGGTCCATTAAACGAGCGTCCAAACGTTGTCCTGTTTTTCTTCGATATGCCCTAAGCCCTAAGTCTTCATTTAACACCCTTTTCACCGTGGTCCTGCTTAACCCCAACTGAAGGGCCAACAGTTTCTGCTTACGTATGGGATTTCTTTGAATTCGCGCCTTCACAGCTTTTATCACTTGTGGAGTCCTAACAGAGCGAGGGCGACCACTTCTTGACCTGTCATACACTAGAGTCTTCATTGTATCGTTTTATGGTACGATAAACGAATCTTTTGGTTATATTAAAAATTTTCAGTAAGTCGAAAGTCTGAATTGGCGCGTAACCGCAACGATGCAACGCAATAACTGCGACACGGTCTTCTTTAAGTGTCCACTCCATATTTGAAAATGAGGAAAATTCTAAAAAGTACACATTTTTATTTTCATGAAAAATTCGAAATTCGAATTCAATAAACTTTTTTGTGGCCAGCGTTCTAAATTCAAAAGTATTTATTGTGTGACAGAACTTATGACCTGACTGTGTAAATTTAAATCAAACAAAATATAGACAAAGAAGAAAACGATATGAAAATTGAACCAGAAGAAATACATTTTTACCTGCAGCACAGGATTATAAAGTGTTCCTGCAACAAAAATGTCTGCCTTCTAATACATATTATAAATCATTATTAGCCAAATATGAATATATTAAACATCCATTAGAAGAATCAAAAGTAGTCCAACAGAGAATATACTAAAAGCTTCTTATGCCAACCAAAACAGTAGGCCGAAGTATTGTTATAAGAAAGTACTAGAAAGGCATTAAAGTTATGAAAAACTCATTATGCGAATAAAAATTACGAAACACAAATGATGCGAAACAAAGGGATACCAGAAGCTGACGATCGTTGGGTCGGTTATCGCTTATCTAACTACTTACTTAATATTTACTAAATTAATTTGACAGTCTGTAGAGAAGTAGAGTATAAATATAATCACATTCCAGGTTACTGTTCTGTTTCGCCAAGATAATGCAATGTAACAGAACCCTCCCAATTCCACAAACTCTTGTTGCATCAACTCCGTCTCATTTTAGGATAGGCTTTGCAATTTAAAGAATTATCCCCAAAAATGAGGTTTCGGGATTTAACCTGACAATGAAGCGAGCGGCTTCGCAAACAGAGATCAACTCACTAACAAAAGATTTTATTTCGAGATTCAACTCACTGCTGCGTCGAGACTGAGAGTACAATTTATAAGTTTGCCTTCCTCCAGATCCGCCTCACAATTCTTTTTTAACTACGTAATTATTAACTGAAATGCTTAAATAGTAGGGGATAAGCTTAATTTAGTTTATTATTAGTTAGTTGCTGATTAATACTGAAACAAACTGACTGAAAGTTGGGATATTGCGGTTTCCGAAATATCTATCTTACCATTGAAAACCAGAAAGCATTCATTCATCCAAAAATCATAAAAGTAAATGTAAATCCTTCACTATATCATGCCGATACTTTAATTCCATCTACGATTTTAAACTTCAATACTGTTACTATGATATGAGTTAATTTTGGTCCACCTTACGAGTGGTAAGTAACATTTCGAAAAAAAAACACATAGTTAAACAGTATAAGCCACCTTTGCGGAGTGGGAGGGGAGGTACTCGGAGTAGGAGGGTGGAGGGGCGGGAGGATCCAGTAAACCTCATTAAACCTCCTCGAACAAGATAATCCGCCGTAAACTCCTTAACAGACTTACTGAGCGCCTCGACAAGTAATCTCCTTACCGATTATTACCGACCAGCCGCTAGCCGGTAGAGTGTGCTTTTACAGGTATCTAACTTTGTGGTAAGACTTTTCTAACATCAAAATTAAAATGAGATAAGCTTGCTATATGTGCATTATTTTATCTTTGTTAGGTCCTTATTGCATTTCTTGAGAATTGAAGAAATTGGAATGGATGAAATGCAAATTCAAAACTTGACTGGCATTGTCGTTAGTTAACGAATTGAAGTAAATAAACTTCTTAAACATAAGTTTCTATTATTTTTGTTATAGAATTGAATGAATTCTTGAATTATGGGGGGAACACACATATAAGGGGAAATTTCATTTCATTTCCATTGCATAAGGTTCAAAATCGCGATGCCTCGCGCGTGCGCGTGCGCGTGCTAGTGGATATAGTACAGACCTATTATTTAAGATAATTTGATCAGCTTAATACGCTGACTGTTCCACCTACCGAGGTATACCTCAGTATGCTTTAAAATACTGTAATCACCTTTTACAACAACGATTCTAGAATGAATAGTACCTCCTAGGAGGGTGTACCTATAAAAGCAACTTGATCCCAGTTCTGAAACAAAACAAATGCACCGAGAGTGAAAAACAACTGAATTAAGACAATTAATTTCATACTCTGTCTGCGGCAGCTAATGAGACATCAGGCTGAATAGAAAGGGAAGGAAGACCCATTAATGTTATTCAATATTTGATATCGTTTCGTTTCGTTCGGTTTGCGTTGTGTTGTGTTGTGTTGTGTGGCTCACAATGAGTTGGATAGACAATAGTGCGCTCTGCTACTGACATCTATACCCGACTGAGGAGAAATTAATATTTTATGTTTATGTTCAAGGGTCATCAGTCAAAGTCATTGGTTCAGTAATTCTAGTTATAGCCCCACACTTATCTTTAAAAATGTTGATGATGGGGCTTTCTCAGACCTCATGAAACACAGTAAACTGATACCTCTGTTCAAGTCGGGAGATAAGGGTGTTCCTTAAAATTTCAGACCTTCCAGCACTAAGTAAATTAATAATGTATAATGATAAAATAATAATAGAATTAAATGCTCTCACACAGAAATAATCACAGACTAGTTGCGCCCCGTTTTAGACTCGCGAAGGTTAGCAATTCTTTCAAGGGTCTGTGCATTCTCTACTACAATAAGATACCTCTGAATATTTTGAAATTGCCATTTGAGCAATTTAATGAGCAATTTAAAAAGCACGTTAAAGCGACATTGTCCAAAAAGGGATATTACAATGTTCAAGATTACTTAAATGACGGGACGTATGGAGTTCATATAGCTCTAGCTACCTTGCTGTTAATAATTTTGTAATTAATTATTCCTGCTAATTAATCATAATAATTATTTTTTTCATATTTGTATTAATAAAAGAGATCTAAAAATCAATTTCTACACCCATCTTTTCCCACAGTGGTCCAATGTAGAGAAGAGGCAAAAAATGACGTTTGCTAAGTATATGTAAATATCTATAGTAATAACGTACTTTGGCTTTGACTTTGACCAAAAAAGTATACGACAACATTAAGGTCGAATATTGTCACTATTTTATTTTAAATAAAATTTTATTTATCATAATCAAAATCAAATGTAGATATCCTATCATCGCAAGAAACCCTTAAGGGATATTTGTTTATCATTGTTTACTCCGACTTCTATAATAAAATATTCCATTTATTTTCTATTGCTACATACATCATGTAACATTTGTCACTATCGTCTAGCAGTACTTGTCTACATAGCTAGTTCTCTATTGCTACATCATGTAACATTTGTCACTATCGTCTAGCAGTACTTGTCTACATAGCTAGTTCTCTATTGCTACATCATGTAACATTTGTCACTATCGTCTAGCTAGCAGTACTTGTCTACATAGCTAGTTCTCTATTGCTACATCATGTAACATTTGTCACTATCGTCTAGCTAGCAGTACTTGTCTACATAGCTAGTTCTCTATTGCTACATACATCATGTAACATTTGTCACTATCGTCTAGCTAGCAGTACTTGTCTATATAGCTAGTTCTCTATTGCTATATCATGTAACATTTGTCACTATCGTCTAGCAGTACTTGTCTACATAGCTAGTTCTCTATTGCTACATACATCATGTAACATTTGTCACTATCGTCTAGCTAGCAGTACCTACTTGTCTACATAGCTAGTTCTCAGTTCTCGAGCTTGAGAAGGGATAATTAACCGTTTCATAAAGACAAAGAGGCAGCTGATGCCATTTTAAAAACACAAACAAATCGCAAGCTTCTACGTTATCGTTAGCAAGATCTGAATCGATAAAGGGGGTCGTTGAGGTCTGGCGCAGCACTATGACCCCCTCCGCGATTTCCTACCTCCCCTTTGGCCATCAATCTTGACATGGACTTTAATAGCCTGCGGAATTGGCAAATTGTCTGCTTTGTTTACAAACCTTCCAAATACCTACTTGTCTTGACAATAGCAGCGTTATATCGTCGCGTCTTCACGCCTTTTCCAGGGGCCCAGTTCATAGCCGGTAAGTCAGTACTCCTTTTGACGTGTGAGGTTGATTGATAAGATTAACTCGTCAACTATTTAGGAACCTTGGGGCAACATACAAATTCGTAACCAGTTAAAATTCAGTGAATCACAGATTCCTATATAGACACAGGGAATTTGAACCCTTGTTCCCACAATATGCTACCCCGAAATACATTCTTTACACAAAACTAATTACAACATAATACCGACTAATCGAGTGACTCCAACACCCGAGTGGCTCTGATTACGCACATTATGCACTTTCACAAGTTGTGTGCTAATATGTGCATTATGAGCGAGCCAGTGGGCAGGGTGTCGTGAGAAAACTTAACTTTACCCTTTTGTCATTTAAATTGGGGCGAATTGAATTCAGACTTCTTTATTGATTTCCGATCAAACATTTTTTGTTTATTTTTCATTGAGATTAATTGGTGATTAATTTATCTCTGGATATAAATTGACATGCATGTCTATTTAAGTAAATATTTCATTTCATGTGCAGCTTGTATGTATATATGTTCACACTTGCATATTCAATTAAGATTAAGATCACTCAATATATATTTGCAACATGGAAAACCAAGCTTGCCGCAAAATAGAGTATTGAATAACTGGCTGCACGAGGGCACAATCACTGGCTGCTGGTGGGCACAATAACTGGCTGCACGTGGGCACAATAACTGGCTGCACGTCGGCACAATAACTGGATGCACGTGGGCACGATTGTGCCTCTGCCACCCGTATGGGAAAAGGCTTGATGCTGTGCATGTGTGTGTGGAACTAATCCTACTTCCATATGCTTGTGTCTGTATATTCAAATGCAGCATTAAGTCTAACAGTAAACAAGCGTTGATCGAAAGCACACAGATTCACTCATATGTGCTCATATCATAAAGCAACGAGCACACTCACCACACTCACCACACTCACCACACTCACCGTCGATATTCATAATTCATAATTTATTTATTGCACACAAATCATACAAAAAACAAGAGTTACATAAAAAATGTGTACAAAGGCGAGCTTATCTCTAATAAGAGATCTCTTCCAGCAAACCAGGCAAACAAGGGAAAAGTTGATGATTGACCAGGGGTAGACCTATGTGTACAATATATAAAATAATAAATAAAATAAATTAAATAATAACTATAATAATATACTAAATACTTATTATATACTACAAATACTATTTTATACACTATACTTATACATACTTACATGCATACTACCTATAACTCTAAAGGGAGAGGTAATGCTTCTTCACACGACTTTTAAAGATATTCAGATTAGGACTGTCCCTGATGGTGCAGGGGAGTGCATTCCACAACCGAATGGCCCGGGCTCTAAACCCGATCTCATAGAAAGCGGTGTTATGCTGTGGAGTTGTGAGCATGGAAACTGCGTGAGTTCTCCGAGGTCTGCTGGAAGAAATAAATTGAAAACTGTCTCGTAAGAAAGTTGGGTAGCGTGGATTACATAAAATGTTGTAGAGGAAATTGAGGATGTGTGAATCCCGACGAAGACGAATCGGCAGCCACTTCAACTCCCTGCGATGTTGTGACACATGGTCGTATTTGCGCAGCCCGAAGATAAAACGAATCCCTAGATTTTGAAGTCGTTCGAGTTTGTTCAGTAGTTCTTCGTTAGCACTGACCCAGCAGACATCAGCGTAATCGATGAGGGGTAGAATGAGAGATTGAGCAAGAGTGATTTTGGAATGTCGAGGCAAAAAGTACTGAAGTCTCCTGAGAGAGTGAAAGGTAGAAAATACTCGGCGACTTACCTCATTGACATGCGATGACCAGGACAACTGGTTGTCGAAGATTAGACCCAGGTTTTTAACTTTATCGCTATAAACGATTGTGGTATCATTAAAAGTGACAGATGGAATGGGATGTTGCTGCAACAAGTTAACAGAATGTCTAGTACCTATTATCATGGCCTGGGACTTGCTCGGGTTGACCAGGAGTCCGAAGGATGAAGCCTAACTTCTTATTCCCTCAAGATCAGCGTTGACTGCCTCCACAGCAGAGTGTGCACCGTTGAGAGAGAAGTGGCGATAAATCTGGAGATCATCAGCGTAAAGATGATATGAGGAGGACAGGACGTCCGAGATGGTGTTGATAAAGATCGAGAATAGAAGAGGAGATATTATATACGTTGATACAGAGATTAGAGATTAGTTATTATACACCTTATGGGATATTATATACGTTGATACAGAGATTAGTGGAGGGAGGGGGAGCGTGACACAAATTATATTAAAATAAACAAATCGGTGGCTAAATCCAAAAATATTTATACCCACTCTCATTTAAACTGTGAAAAACTTACGAAAGTATCGTATGAGGTATTGGCCTACGGGGAGGCGCCGCACTGCATTGAAGTTCAGAAGAACCTCGTGGAATCCAGCATAAGCCATGCCGAGCGCGCTCGTCTCATGGCTACCTGTGGGCCGGAGTCGGTGTACTGGCTGAATGTGGGGGAGGCGTGGACCTATTGGGCCACCGTGGACTGGCATGTCGCCGCAGTGCGGGCCGCCTGTCGCGCCACGCCGCACTGAATGATGTCATCCGCCGGGCTTTGGCCAGAGCAGGCGTTCCCGCGATATGAGAGCCGGCAGGTATATCGCGGCACGATGGCAAAAGGCAAAGGCTGAGCCTCGCCGCACAGCGAGGCAACGCCGCGCCCCGCCAGCCTTCTGGGCACCTTGCCTAGCGACGGCGGTAGTGACCGGCTCATTTATTTTTATCTTTTTAATTTTTATATTATATTGTTGGCTAATATGTTATTTTTGATTGAATATTCATCCTTAACTAGGCTTTATAAATGTAAAATGTAAATATTACGTTAATAACTAACAACAACATAGACTATTTCCTTTCCCTCCGAATTAATTGCTAGGCGCGAATAGGCCGTAGCTATTTGTTTATTATTTAACAATAAATAAGCCGTGTGCTGATAGTTCACTATATACCTACTTTAATGTTTAGTTGTTTCTTGTAGATTATTTTGTACATCAAAATATATTTTGGGATGGAAATATAAAACTGCACAACTTTAGTTGCGAGGATTTGGGGTCAGCGCGCACTTAGCCGCAAAACCCTCGAACCTCACAATCACAAATTCAAACACCCAACCTTTATTTCGTTATGGTCTGTAATAAGTTTCAAGCTTTTGAGTTGCTAGTTTGCGCTGACTCTTATGTGCTTTCGCGTCAACATTTGATATTGGGTCAATTCATAGCTCGCCTTTATTAGTCCGCCCTCCACCACCATATGGAGGTGGGTGGGTGACGATACCGTCGCTAATGTCACCCATCATACAGGCTATAACGTAGCCTAGTTCAGATAAATATACAATATTAATATATTTTGTATTAACTTAAGACCTAGGTTAAGATTTGTACTTTTATATGGCTGGAAATAAATGATTTGATCAGAAAAAAAAATGGCGAGATCATTGCTTCTGTGTGGATGGGAGATAAGCTGGATTTAAATGGTTAGCTAAACTCACCTGAGCCCAATTTAGTGAACGATGCGTTTGTATTTGATTTGATGAGTATGTTGCGATTAGACGTCTGCCGTGGCTTGTAACAAGCAAAAGAGTTTGATTCGCTTTTGTCCTATGTATTTTTCATGTATAAATAAAGATTTTCATTTTCATTTTCATTTACATTAATCTTATCTAATCTAAATAAGACATTTTCCCGTTATAAGTTTTGAATTTCATAACCAGGTCTAGGTCTCCAGCGGGTATGAATTGAATGCAGTTTTAGAATTTGGCAGATTCCAGATAAATCAACCCAAAAACCTGTTTAGTTCACAATTGACGACATCCTGGCGTGAAGTGCTCCAGGAAAGCAGGAGGTCTATAAACTAGATAATAGATATTATAACAATCGTCGATCGGTTTGTCCTCACTTTCGATTTTGTGACGTACTTACTGCAGCTTGAAAAGAAGTAGCAATGTACAGCGAAGTGTGCGAGCCAATTGCTATGGATATGAAATCCTTGGCTGTCGGCACAGTCAGGCAGGGCAGGGCAGGGGAGGGGAGGGTGGGTAAACAGAGGACATCAACGTTAAAGATGACCGATCATCCGCGATTATACACGTCGCCGGACAAAATGAGCAGGGACCTTGTCGAAGATGATCATTTACACATTATATACGCGTCACGCCTTTTCCCATATGGGCTGACAGAGGCACAGCTGTGCCCGCGTTCAGCCAGTTATGCAATACTCATTTTTTTTGTGAGAGTGGGCTAGCCCATTGCCGAAACTGTGGAGATATGCAAGCTAATTTAATCTTAAATGTTTGTAATTTTGGGAGATCATCTTTCTATTTCTTCAAAGTCCGAAGGTACTTGTTCTGAGGGAGTCATCTTCGTTTAGCGTTTAGCCTTTCACCAGCGTAATTATATAAGTTGCTACGGCTTTTGTTGAAACTTGATGGCTTGAGCAACCGTGAAAGGGACTATTTTAAGTCAAGATATTAAACTCCTATTACATTTTCAGATATCTACTGTAAAACGTTTTCTTCTTAAAATTTGTGATTTAAATTGCATGTGAATAATCGTAATCAGGTTAATTGAAGAATAAATAAAATAATTTCATGTATTTATACAACCAATAAGAAAGGGCATAAAGTTACCCAGAATATATGTAGGTACATTTTAACGTCTAAAACACTTTCTATAAGCTCTTGCACGGTGGAACCTTGTCACAACAAGGTTCCTTCCCCCTGATTCAACCCCTTTGTTCACTTGCAGCGCCGCCAGATCGCTTGTGAAGTGATATTACATTAACTTCGGATTTGTGAGGTTACGTCTGTTTGCCAGCGCGCGGCCCGAGCCATATTAGCAAAAAGTTTTGCCGTCTACTGAACAAACAACGTATGTTTACTTTTGGTTTATTTATTAATCTTAGATGTGGACTGTTCTACGGAAATGTAAACGCGGTAAACCTTATATTAAATAGGGTTGTATTTACGAAAGTATTTGGTAATTTATGTATGAGAAGGTTTATGTAGGTATGTAAGTACCTAGAAGTTTAGATAGGTCTTCACATAGATATTAAGGTTATGCCGAAAATTCATCGGCAGTTCAGGTGTATATACGACCATGACCAATGTGCGATCGAATAGTCAAATTAGGTAATAAGTGCTCATTTTACTTGTAGTAACATGACATTACTACTATGCTTCCTTATTGTACTGCCACCTGTAGTACTTCTACATGTAATTTAAAGAAAATAAAAATTCTGATTCTGATAGGTATAAGCATTTATAGGTACCTAATTTATTCGTAAAACATGTGTTACAAATAAAAAAAATACAGCCCTTTTATAAGCCGATTTAATAAGGAAAATAACTAAATTAACACCATCAATCTCTCTGATAACAACCGGATATTATCCATGTAATCCCTAATAACATCGACTCTATCTAAACTTCCAAATAATAACCTTTTATCAATAATAAAGTGCCAAAAAATCACTGACCAATATCATGTTATCACTATCACTTCGATATAGTGATAACATGAAATGTAATATCTTATCGGAGTTATATGTAACGGAGTATTAGGTAATTGGTAACACGTGCGTTTTGTTACTTGATAAAGTTAGTTTATGAAACACCTATTTCGTTTGTTCAGTCGCGTTTCGTCGAATAGTATGCGTAGCGCATAACTAAGCAGGTTACTAAGGCAGTATTACAGTCATTTGGTAGTTTTGCCTGGAAAGTTATCCGGAAGTTTAAAAAAATTGTGATTTTGGTTTTGAAGATATATTTAATTATTTTGTTATTTTTATACATAATTTTATTGTACACAATGGGTTCATAATTAGTACTTAATGGGTACTTAATTAGTACTTAAGTAGTATTTTAAGATATAATTCGTGGTTGCCGGATAGCAACACCAAACAAGCAGGTCACCAAACCCACTCACCAGGGAATACTATGCCAACATGTTTGACAAACATAAATAAAAAATGGTCTTCAACAGCAATGAATGGAGTGAGCATGAAGATATATACTTGGATGGAATATATATACATGGAACATGTATGGCCCGTTCACTACTGTTGCAGGAGTCATCGTCATCAAGCAAACAACAGCTAAATATTATTGTTGTTCGCTTGATGTTCGCTGGACCAATCTATATCCAACACAGTCTATACCGGCAACTACCAGAGGTAGGCCTGCTTCGTCGAGCAGCTCTGCCTTCGCTGAAATAGCCAATTGAGTAATTTGAAAACTATATACCTATAAGCCTCTTTGTCAAAAAAGGGATGTTACAATGTTCGAGATTACTTAAGTGTCGGGACTGTGTGAAGGGGTTAATGTAACTCAACACATAACTTGCTGGTAATTATTTACTAATTATTTGTTCCTGCTTATTATTTACAATAATTTATAATAATAATGATAATAATAATAATAATAATAATGTGGTCTAATGTAGAGATGAGGCAAATAATGACGTTAGCTTAGTATAAGTAAATATCTACAGCAATAAAGAAATTTGAGTTTGTGTTTGAGTTTGTTGCCTCTAGCGAACCAGTGGCCCCGGCATTCGAACTCGAAGATGTAGAATAAACATATATTTTCTCTGACAAGACGGAGCTAGATTTGGGTTCGATTCAAGCGGTCAAACAGTTTCATTCCTAATTGCTAGTGAGGCATTCCATAATTGTATAGGGCAATTTGATTCCATAAACTAGAGACGTTTACGAAAAACGTTGTGAATTTTCCAGTTCCGGACTTTTGTGAACTGAACCCGAACAAACTTTATTCAGACTTCTTCAACATTATTCAAAAAGAACTTAATAAAGTTTTTAAATTAAAAAAAGTCAGTGACTACAACGGTTAATCTAAATTTAATGACTGGGCAATTTTTGGAATTCGTAAAAGTAGAGTTATCTTGGAACCTAAAAGTTTGGTAGAACATTTCAAGACTATGTCAGAAAATATTCTAAAACGTGTAGTAAGTTGGTTTGTAGAAATGCAAAAACTTTACAATTTCATAGAAGAATACAAAATTCAAATAATCGAATGAAAACAGTTTGGCATATAATAAAACGTGAAACTGGCAAAGTGATACCTAGGAACAATGATTTCTTCTGAAAGGTAGGTGATGATGTTACTAAATCGATAGGACTGTATGGGGTTAATCTGGCTCAACACAGACCTTGCTGTTAATAATTTTGTAATTATTGATTCCTGCTTATTAATCATAACAATTAAATTTTTCATATTTGTATTAGTTAAGCACAACCTATTTTTAAAAGAGATCTAAAAATAAATCTGTGGGAGTTTCTACGCCCTTCCTCTCCCACAGTGGTCCAATGTAGAGAAGAGGCAAAAAATGACGTTTGCTAAGTATATGTAAATATCTACAGTAATAAAGTACTTTGACTATTGACTATTGACTATTGAATCTAAAGCTATGTTGCTCGAGCTTTCACTCCATATGAAGCAGAGATTTTGTTAAAAAATAACACTGGCGTCCGTGATGTAGATTTATAATTTAATCATGTATATTCCCAGGAAATTTTGATAAACTTTAACTTAAAAAATACTGAAAACCTGTGGGGCATAGCAGTCAAATTCATTGATTCAGTCGTTCTAGTTATAGCCATACAATTAGTTAATGTGGTGCAACAAATGAGTTGATAATGAAGCTTCCTCAGACCTCATGAAAGATAGTAAACTGATGCCTCTGTTCAAGTCGGGAGACAAGGGTGTTCGTTCAAATTACAGACGAATATCTTCCAGCACTAAGTAAAATATTTGAAAAGATTATACTGAATTAACACACTTCAACTTATACTGTACTGAACTCATAGTTAATCAAAACCTATTTTTAAAAGAGATCTAAAAATCAATCTGAGGGAGTTAATTCTACCTCCTTTTACCAGCGTAGAGAAGAGGCAATAAAATACGTTTTATAACGAGGTTTTGACGTTAGTGTTCTTCGGTTCGTCTTCGGGCTGCGCAAGTATGACCAAGTCTCGCAGTATCGCAATGAACTGGGCTGGCTCCCGATTCGTCTTCGCCGTGGTTTCCACATATCGGCTTTTCTCTTTAACATCTTGAGAAACCCCAGATATCCTTCCTACCTTCGTGAACGTTTAGAGTTCCTTTTGTCCAGAGGCAAGGAGCGGAGATCCCACACGGTGTCTCTTCTATGTATTCCGCAGCATAACACCGTCGCCTATGAGCACTCGTTCAGGCTGAGGGCCATTCCGCTGTGGACGCACTTCCCTGCACTATTAGGGACATTCCCACTCTTTTCTCCTTTAAGAATCGCTTGAAAGAGCACTTACTTTCTCTTTCATCATATATATTGTATATATAAGTATGTAATCGTATTTATCTATTTATTATTATTATTTGTAGATTTTTATTTTATCTACTATTTCTTTTATTATATGTTTTTTTATAGTATGTATCATATGTTATTGGTATTTGGTAAGAAATAATTGCACTAGACTACCCTTTTAATTTTATACGTATCCTATCCTGATAGGTTTTCTGGAAGAAATCCCTGTTGAGAGATAAGCTCGCATTTGCCTTTTAAATTCGTGTATAATTGTATTGTTTTAATGTTCTGTGCAATAAAGAATTGTGAATTGTGAATGTTAATATTTACAGAAAATTAAGAATTTTGAACTTCGAACTACAAACTTTAAACATACTCCCAGCATCAACCTTGTCTACTTCGGCACTTTTAAGGCTTGTATAAATTATGTACATAATATTTACCTACTCCCTTTCCTAGCAGACGGTACAAATTTGTACCATAACCTTTCAAGTCAAATATCTTTACTATACGACCATACAGAGTTCACAACTTACTGATGATCCATTCTTGTACCTTTTACCAAGTCAATCAGAGCACGCCATTTAACATGACGCGTAAAACAGCCAATCAAATCAATTGACAAGTTACTGCTTGTTGCGCGAACAACACAAGATACTATGCTACACTTTGAAAATTTTATAAAAATAGATTCTCGCAAGTACTTACTTGCGAGAATCTATTTGTTTTGATTGAATACTGAAAATAATATTATTAGTCTCAGTTACTGTGTATCAATGAGTTGTTTTGTTTGTGTTTTCATGCAAAAAATGGTCCAAAACCAGTGTGGACTAAAAAGTACCGTCAGTGATTTACGATCCCGTAGTAAATAATTTTGTAGGTAGAATACAGTTAGGTATTACATCGTTATTTTCTTTATTTTAGATGAAAAACCATGGATATTTCTAATAATGCTGCCCTTATTGAATTCTTGCTGCTAGAGGATATCCCTGACTGTGAGGTCGTCTCAGATGTTGAAGTCTCGGATGAAGAAAATTGCAATGAAGATGACCTACATACTGATCTTCCTACATCAAGAGGTTTTGATGAAGTATTTCAAGAGGCTCTTGACAAGGCCATCACCGAGCTTGAATCACCATCCACTGCTAATGAAGAAACTTTGTCAGACCTTATTGACCAGGAAATATCTACGTTTCCCTCAATTACCGAACCTGGAGCTCCATCAACAAGCCGGTCCCAACCTCATACGACATCTAGAGAATCAGCTCCTCCCCTCAAGAATACCAAACAAAAAGCAGCTGCTGAACCCAATCGTAAGTGGAAAAAACGTGACTTGGAGACATGTGTACCAGAATATTTAGCAAATACAGGAGTAGCCCAAGAATTATTCTCCCACTGCATCATACCGACTGACATTTTCCTAGTGTTGATTGGTCCAACATTGGATAATATTGTGTACCAAAGCAATCTTTATGCAACACAGAAGGATAAATTATTGAATCTCAAGAAGGAAGAGCTTTTAGCTTTTATTGGTATGAACTTCTACATGGGATATAATAGTAGACCTGCTTGGACAGACCATTTCTCTTCAGCACCTGATCTGAACAACCCACTTATATGCAAAACCATGTCTAGAGACAGATTCAGAGCAATTTTGACACATTTACAATGCAATGATACTTCTGCTATGCCCCCGAATTGCAAATATAAATTATATAAACTCAGGCCAGTGATAGATGAACTAAACCGGAAATTTCAAGAGTCTTACAATGGTACACGGGAATTGAGGGTGGACGAATCAATGATAAAATTCAAAGGCAGATCTGTACTGAAACAATATTTACCCATGAAGCCAATAAAAAGAGGGTACAAACTGTGGTGCTTAGCAGACCAAAGAGGGTTCATAAAGAAGTATATGGTTTACCAGGGAAAAGATGAACAAATGAGTACGAAGTTTGCAGACTTTGGCTTAGGAGAGAGAGTTGTTTTGGAGTTGACGCAGCAAGACTGGGGACAAAACAAAGTAGTATACTTTGACAACTTCTTTTCCTCTATACCTCTGCTGGAAAAGCTGAAGGCTGAAAATACGCTCGCTTGCGGAACAATCAGAAGCAATAGGAAAGGTTTACCTATTCACATGCTGGCAGATGCCAAGCTAAACAGAGGAGATAGTGACCACAGATTTTCAAATTTAGGTGTTGGATACTGGAAATGGAAGGACAGCAAAATTGTGCATATGGTCTCCAACTTCCACGGAAATGAAGAATCGACGGTTTCACGATAAGAAAAAAATGGATCAAAGTCCATTGTTACGTGTCCGATAGCTGTGAAGGATTATAATGCTTATATGGGAGGAGTGGACATGGCTGATCGACTGAGAGCTCTATAATGCGTGGACCGAAAATCGCCGAAATAGTGGCATAGATTGTTCTGGGGAGTGCTAGATATAGCATTTGTAAACGCATATGTCATTCCTGGGCTCATTTTCGAAAAAAGGACAGTAAAAGATTTTCGTCGATCTGTTGCTCAAGGACTGATGACCATGAAAGACGTTGGCGTGAAGAAGAGAATTTATAGAGAAAACCCTGACAGCTCTGGTCCTTCCAAAAGGCGCAAAGCAAACTACTCTACTCTGAGCGACGTACGACTGGGTAATAGAGGAGGACATTGGCCCAAATATGTGCAAAACAGGGGAAGGTGTGAAGTATGCAGCATGCAGAAAACGCAGTCTAAACCCCGCACTGTATGTTCTCTTTGCAACGTATATTTATGTCTAAAGGACAAAAAAAACTGTTTTGTGGATTACCACGAGGTAAACGTTGATCATATTTAGTTTTTAGTTGTTATTGTGTACTTATACTTCGTATGGAAATTTCACGAAAGTTCCTAACATTGTGATACGTAAAGTGACTGACGGTACAAATATGTCTAGGTATTAGAATTAGTACTTCTAGGTACAATAAAATACAAAAAAAATACCTGTGTTTCATATTGACCTATAAAGTAAACAAACACAGTTAGATCACAACATTTCACAATGTTTAACTTGCCCGCTAGGAAAGGGAACCCTTTAGTTTTAAGTAGCTGCCGATGAAAAAATTGGAATTGGTACTTCAAAAACCAAGGAGAGAGAAAGAGAGAAGATGCTTTCTTGCAACCCGAAATTCATACACACCTTAAAAGTACTAAAGTAGATTATGATCTACTTTAGTACTTTTAAGATGTGTATGAATTGTACAAAATATGTTCTTAATTAGTACTGATGAATAAATGCGTACTTCAAAAATTAAGGAGTACAATACTTTTTAGCGTTCCGTACCCGAAGGCTGGCAAACGGGACCCTATTACTAAGCCCCCGCTGTCTATCTGTCCGTAAAGTGACTGACGGTACAAATATGTCTAGGTATTAGAATTAGTACTTCTAGGTACAATAAAATACAAAAAAAATACCTGTGTTTTATATTGACCTATAAAGTAAACAAACACAGTTAGATCACAACATTTCTCAATGTTTAACTTGCCCGCTAGGAAAGGGAACCCTTTAGCTTTAAGTAGCTGCCGATGAAAAAATTGGAATTGGTACTTCAAAAACCAAGGAGAGAGAAAGAGAGAAGATGCTTTCTTGCAACCCGAAATTCATAAACACCTTAAAAGTACTAAAGTAGATTATGATCTACTTTACTACTTTTAAGATGTGTATGAATTGTACAAAATATGTTCTTAATTAGTACTGATGAATAAATGCGTACTTCAAAAATTAAGGAGTACAATACTTTTTAGCGTTCCGTACCCGAAGGCTGGCAAACGGGACCCTATTACTAAGCCCCCGCTGTCTATCTGTCCGTACCTCCGTCCGTCCGTCTGTCACCGGGCTCTCCCAGATCAACCGCAATAGGCAGAGAGCTGAAATTTAAACAGGGGGTTTATTTCTATTGCTGCTTCAACAACAAATAATGAAACATACCGGTTGTTCAAGAATTAAAAGAAGTACCCATACAAGAAATTAATGGTATGGCCATTTCTTAGCAATTTTTTTTTTGTTTATCGGTGAAAAGTGGACTCTACCGAACTTATCGGAAAATATCCTTAATCGCGGGTAGACCTTTGAGCTTAGTTATTTGTCAATTGTCAATTGTCAATTAATAATTGCTCATTCGAATTATAATAAATAGTATTAATCATGTCTTTTTTAAAATGTTTGATTTTAATTCTGTAAATAAGTTACTTAATTTCTATCCAATTCATGTAACAATGAGCAAAGAGTTTCGTTAACCTGAGTACATAGTTAAATTCTTACATACTACATAAACATATTCAATGGTTCGATGAACGGCCCTGAATGTAGTCCTACCTAGTATTTAATATTATTATCAAAAATTGTCTACATACAATCGCTAGTCTTATTTGTAGCACCTGCACTGCAGTATAATAAAGCGGATGGACTAAATCAATCAGATTATATCAAGACCCGTGAGAAGAGCCACACATGAATGTGAGCTAGCAATAGAGATAGCAAGCCCACGCAATCAACTAATAGTTTGATAGTGAGACAAGATTACCTGATAGTAAGCTCTAAATCTAAAATACTTAAATGATAAACTTCACCTGAAAAACCCGTGTTCAGGAAATACAGATTAGTATGTCAAAGGATGATCTTAGGAGTTTTAAGAAAAAATATATTTTAGGCACTTGTTGCTCCATAGGTGATAAATCATTAAGACGCTGGGTGACAGACAAATTTGAAAGACAAATAGAGGTATCCTGTGTTGAGTTAGATAGCCATATTATTGTTTGTGTCTACAGGACATCGAGGGATGAAAAAGGCCATGGCAATTTCGAAATATTTGAGAAAATTATGGAGGAAGCCCTCACTAAATTATGTAATAACAGAAAAAAGTTATGACTTTTTTAAAAAATAATCCAAAACTTTCAAGTTGGTTTGTTGAACTGCAAAACTGCAAAACTGGTTTGTAGAACTGTAGAACTGCAAAAACTTTACACATAAATAGAAAAATTCAAAATTCAAATATTATAATGAAAACAGTTTGGCAAATAATAAACCGTGAAACTGGCAAAGTTATAACAAGGGATAATGATTTCTGCCTAAAGATAGGTGATGATGTTGTTGAATCCAGCGCTGATGTTGCTCGAGCTTTTGAAACATTCTTCACCAATGTACCCATACTCACAACAGATCGTTTAAATTCATCTCCATATGAAGCAGAGACTTAATTAAAAAATAACACTAGCGTCAGAAAGGTATATTTAAAATTTCATCATGTATATCCCCAGGACATTGACAAAACGTTTGGATTACTTAACTTAAAAAATACGGAAGACCTGTGGGGTATATCAGTCAAAGTCATTGGTTCAGTAATTCTAGTTATAGCCCCACACTTAGCTAATATATTCAATAAATGTGTTGACGATGGGGCTTTCCCAGACCTCATGAAACACAGTAAACTGATACCTCTCAAGTCGGGAGATAAGGGTGATCCTTCAAATTTCAGACCAATATCTGTTCTTCCAACACTAAGTAAAATATTTGAAAAGATAATACTCAATCAAATGCTCTCACACTTCAACCGTACAAAACAACTCCACGCCAAACAATACGGTTTCACTAGAGGTAAATCGACTACGGATGCAGGTATTACCCTTATATCTCATATTTATTCTGCATGGGAGGCCGCACAGGTTGCTATCGGAGTTTTTTGCGACCTGTCAAAGGCGTTTGATTGTATTGATCATAGTACGATATTAATTAAATTAAATAATTACGGAGTTAGAAATAAAGCGTTAGATCTACTAAGATCATATCTAAGCAATATAATTCAAAAGGAAGAAGTAAACGGCGTTAAATCAGATGGATTGAGTATTAAAATTCGTGTTCCACAAGGTTCCATATTAGACCCTTTCTTATTCCTTGTATATATTAACGATCTGCCTTTAATGGTGGAGAAATTAACTGATGTAGTGGTTTACTGATGATACTTCAATGGTCTTCAAAATTGAAAGACAAAAAGGAGATTTTGATGATGTTAATGGTGTATTGTCTTTAAACTTGAATTGGTTCACAGTTAATAATTTATTGTTAAACGCTGGTAAAACCAAGTGTATCAAATTCTCACTTCCAATTGTCAGGCAAATTGAGACCAGTTTAGTGTTAGACAATAGCACGTTATAATTACTAAATGATAAGAAGTTTCTTGAAATAACCATTGATAGCAAATTGCAGTGGGTACCTCACATAGATAAATTAGCTGGTAAATTATTTTCTGAGGCTTACGCTGACGGAACAACAGACAAAGCGCGGATGTGGCTACATCTAGTCTAGTATATTTTAGTTACTTTCATGGTGTGTTCTATGTTCTATGGTATCTTGTTGTTGGCGAAAGCAGCGGATATTCTAACTATTTTTATTTTACAAAAAAGAGCTATTCGATCAATTTATAATTTAAAACGAACAGACTCCTTAGGAGAGCTTTTTAAAGACATTGAAATAGTTACGGTAGCTAGTCAATTTATTTTCGAAAATATAATGTATATACGCAAGAACCTTAAAATATTTTCCAAACTAAGCGATAGCTGTAATGCCTAAGAAATAATCACAGACTATGTTTGCCACGATTTAGACTCGCGAAGGTTAGCAATTCTTTCAAGGGTCAGTGCATTCTTACTATAATCTAGAGAAGTTTTTCACAACGCTAGACAAGATTTTATGTCAAACATGTTACAGAAATAAAAAAGTTGTAATAGCAGGAGACTTCAACATCGACACCCTTAAGAACACTACCGCTACTGCTACGGAAACTTTTGTGCAACTTTTATTAGGCTACAATCTTAAATTACAAATCAAAGAGCCAACTCGTTTTGAAAGTGGAACATGTTTAGATAATTTTGCTCACAATGTGCAAAAAAGTGTAGGTGAAGTCATAGAACTTGCACTGTCGGATCACTCTGCACAAATCCTTAAATGTCCGGTCAAAAGGACCTGTATCTTAAAGCACTATTTTATCATGAGACGAGATTACAGTGACGAAAACATAAATAAGTTTGTCATGTGCATTTCCCAGCTAAGCTTTTCGGATATATTTGAATGCCAGGATCTAGATAAAGTATTCAACTCGTTTCACGATATGTTTGTACTGTTCTATGAACTTTGCTTCCCTTTCCAAAAGAGAAAGATATCCGTGACTACCAAGGCACAATGGATTAGTAAAGGGCATCAGATATTGTTGCAAAAGAAAGCGTGAACTCCTATGGAATTATAGGCTTAACCCAACACTAGAAAATAAAAACACATTCAAACAATACACACAACGGTTAAAAAGAGTTAAAGATCAAACACAGAAATCGCAAAACGATTATGCCATTAAAACCTCCACTAATATCTGTAAAACAACATGGGGTGTAATAAACAAAGCAAAAAATAACATACCAAAAAATAACATAAACATAATAAAATGTAAAGGACTAAACATGACAGAACCCAAACAAATAGCATAAGCATTTAATGACAATTTTATTGACCAAGTGGTACTGAATCCTACCACCACAAAACAAAATGATCTGAGACTAGCATTTCTAAGTGATTCAATATTCCTGATTCCTACTACTACCACAGAAATTCAGAAATATATAAAATCACTTAAGAACACAAACAGTACGGGTATTGATGGTATCAACACCAAAATAATCAAAGCAGTTAGTAATGAAATCGCACCAATTCTTAGCCACCTGACTAACCTCTCCTTACAACACGGTGTCTTTCCTGATCGCCTCAAGACATCCATTGTGAAACCACTTTTCAAAAAAGACGACAGGGAAGACATGAGCAACTACAGACCCATAGCGCTGATACCAATATTCTCCAAAATATTAGAGAAAGCTATTTATGACAGGCTATATATCTATTTTGAAAAACATAAAATACTGGCTGAAGAGCAAAAGGGCATCAGAAAAAATAAAAATATTAACATGGCAATTTATGATTTCCTGAGTAAGATCATGCCAAACATTGATAGTGGCAAACCTGTCACATCATTATATATGGACCTTACCAAGGCATTTGACTATGTTGACCACAAAATATTAATAGACAAATTGTATGCATATGGTGTACGAGGTACGCACATGACCTCATTAAATCCTACTTAAGTACTAGGAAACAATTAACCCAAATTGTTCAAATATGCACAAAATCACAAATGGAAATGACATGTTCATCTGACTCTAGGGACATAAAATGTGGAGTACCACAAGGGAGTGTTTTGGGCCCACTATTGTTCCTAGTATACATTAATGACATCCCAAAATGTGTTAATCATCCGATGGATCTTTGCGCGGATGACAGCACCGTAACATTTATAGGACACAATCTAAATACATATGAATCAGACATTAATAATTCCATAATAAATTTAATAGAATGGCTTAATAAAATAATCTTTTAATAAATATTAATAAAACAAATTTGATAAAATTTTCTAATGGACATAAAAAACCATTGACATTAAACATTAACTATGAGGGTAAACAAATAGAAGATACTGAGACCACAAAATTCTTAGGACTGCACATTGACAACAACATGTCATGGAGTACACACATTGATGTCTTGAGTAGTAAACTGAGTCAATTCTCATATGCTCTATACATGCTATCTAAACAAATAAATAAAGATGCTGTTATAATAGCATATCATGGATTTGTCGAGTCATCATTAAGGTACGGAATAATGTTCTGGGGAAATGCCACAAAAAAAGATATAATATTTAGAGCCCAAAAGAAATGTGTACGTGCAATATGTAAACTAATTTGTACAGATAGCTGCAGAGGCCACTTCATTAATCTTTAAATACTAACAGTCCCATCATTATATATATTTGAAACAGCAGTATTTGTGAAGTGCAATATGCATCTCTTCAATCATATGAAGAGCAAACGCAACCAGGACAAACTGACTGCTGACCCGCGAAATACAGCATACGCGATAAAAGTATATTCGGTATGGCCACCAGAATATATAACAAACTACCGTTAACATTGAGGTCAAATAACAATATAAATGTGTATAAATATAATCTTAAAAAAATTCTAATTAACAAGGCATATTATTCAATAAATGATTTTCTTACCTACATTTTATAAATTTAATGACAATAATTATTGTGTGTCCTCTTATATGTGTGCATGCGTGTATAATCTGATATAATTTTAATGTTATTGTTAATTTTATACAATTAAGCACCAATATTTGAACGCCTTACGGCAGATCATAGAGATACACATGCCAACATTTTATTAACATCCACCATACCTATGTTTCATCAAACAATTAAAAAAAATAATAATAATAAGATACCTCTGGAGATTTTGAAATTGCCATTTGAGCAATTTAAAAAGCATGTTAAAGCGACTTTGTCGAAAAAGGGATATTACAATGTTCAAGATTACTTAAATGACAGGACTGTATGGGGTTAATCTGGCTCAACACAGACCTTGCTGTTAATAATTTTGTAATTATTTATTCCTGCTTATTAATCAAAACAATTAAATTTTTCATATTTGTATTAGTTAAGCACAACCTATTTTTAAAAGAGATCAATATGTGGGAGTTTCTACGCCCTTCTTCTCCCACAGTGGTCCAAGAAAATGACGTTTGATAAGTATATGTAAATATCTACAGTAATAAAGTACTCTGACTTTGACTTTGACAAATCTTTGAAGCGCTATTTCTCCAAAAAGATACACTTTCCATAACCAGTAAAATAAATAAATAAATAATAAAAGTGTTTGAAAATATCATATTATGTCAATGGTAACTATATGAAAAGAAAACTAATTAGGTTTTCACCTAAAACTTGCTATTTCTTGGGGTCTAACAGGAATATTGATATGGTTAATTGCTTACGATATTTATTGCGACAAAAACATAAATTCTAATTATCTTAAAACAGTGTGTTAGGATAACATAACGTCACGTAGCGTCACGTCACGCGTTCTCCTCCGTTCAGCCAGTTATTGATTGTTCCGTTTTGCGTGACAGGGGGCTAGTCCATCGCCGCAGCTATGGAGTAATAAAGGTTTCCTCACGATGTTTACCATCACTGTTAAGACTTCGGATAATATACTTAAGATAAACTAATTATCTCATTGGTACGTGGTCAGGAATCGAACCTGCATCTCGACACCCCGAATTGCCGAGTCGGTAGAGACCCTGCATACGAAGCCAAGGTTCCCGGGTTCGAGTCCCGGTGGAGGCAAACATTTGTTTGATGAGAACGGATGTAAGTACCCTAGTCATGGTTGTTTATCTATCTAAGTATAATATTTATCTATATAAGTATGTGTATCGTTGTCTAGTACCCAAGATACAGAGAATCCTAATTTGGGGCTAGATCAATGTGTGTAAATACTGTCCAAGATATTATTATTTTTATTATCTCCTGTAAATGATCAGTTGTTTTTTAGAAATAATTAAAAAACACCCATTTTCGCAATGTTGTGCCGCAGCGAGTGACGTCATAACAGATCTTGCAGTGTGAACTGTTATGAACTTTATTTTAATATGGTCGTGTCTTAATTTTCAACCACCTCGAATCGAGTTTATATTATTATACACCTGCCTCAAATGAATGATATAACGAGTTTAATGACGTAAAAAGGGCTATACGATGAATACCATACAATTATTTATCTTTGAGTAATAATGTATAAATACTGGAGTAGGCGCCACAAACTGACTTTTTTGCAGCTATAAGTAGAGCTAACTCACTCAACCCCAATTCAGTATGTGCCAAGCGCTTGCCCAACAGTGACGTGTTTGATTGCGAGAGTAAGCAACTAACTAATGCCGTCGTGTGTTCTGCGGTACTGTAAAAACAACACAGTTAAGATACAAAAAAGCCAAGGAATAACTTTTTCATGCGTAAGTACGCATAATCAATAATATTTTGTGAATTACAAAAATCAACAAAGCGACATGTTTTCTCTTTGAAAATCAAAGAGTAACAAGATTTTGACATGCAGATGTGACATTTCCGAATACCAACGTGTTATGCATGTCGTATATTTTTATTGCACAAGAAAATTCACATTACAAACTTAGGGAAAAGACATTTACAAAGGCAAGCTTATTTCTAACAAGAGATTTCTTCCAGTAAGCCCAAGATGTTGAGGATAAATTTCATAGCAGAGGTAGACCCTTGCGCAGAAATACAAGAAAGCATGTAATGATACGAACACAGATGAAATTGTAGTAGGTACTGATGAGAGGCTTTTGAATTTTATTTAGTATATATGTTACCGGCCATACCTGATTTCAGGAAAAACTAGTTTTGCCAAGGATAAACTAGTTTATGTGTACTTAAGTGTTTTAAGTATTTTTTTGGGGTTTGGCCGGTAACATATACATAATTTATTACATTATTACGTTTTAGTTGTACACAATTAGATGTATACAGTTTTATTGCGCACTACTACTCTCCTGTAGCACAACTTTTCCTTTCCTGCCTAGGTTTGCTGGTAGAAATCTCTCTTTAGGTATAAGCTCGCCTTTGCTCATAAAATGTTTTGTTACCTTACTATTAAGATTTCTGAACAAAATAAAGTATATGACTATGGATATAGCAGTACAGGCAGTATTCACTCGATAGGTAAACTTTTGGTAAATAAAGGTGACGGTAGTACGTCTCCATACAAAAAAAAAACTCAAAACTCAAAACGTTTATTCTGTAAATAGGCCACAAGGGCACTTTCACATGTCATTTCATTTCATTTTTTACAGAACATTTGGTATTATTATCATATTATCAGAAAAAAAAAAGTACTTAATTATTGTTTCTGAGAGATGTAAAGAGTCTCAAATGTCATAATAAAATAATTAAAATATAAATAACAGAGATGTATAGTCTCTTTAGTCAATAATACAATGATAATAGGAGATGTAAATGGTCCCCACAGTCAAGAGTTGTATAATTAAATTAATCTTTGGAGGTGTAAAAGGCCTCCAAGTGTCCAGTAATAGAAACTCTGGCAGTGAGGATGCTCACAATTAATTAGAACAATTCAGTCCCAAGCATTTTTATCGTCTATGTACTCTTTAATACTGTAGTAAGCTTTAGAAATAAGCCTTTGCTTGATGTATTTCTTGAACTTATTAATTGATAGATCTGTCGAAGTGCTTGGGAGTTTATTGTAAAATCTTACACAATTACCCTTGAACGAGTTTTTTATTTTATGGAGCCGAGTAGTGGGCACTGCAAGTTTGTCCTTGTTTCTAGTATTAAAGTTATGTATATCACAGTTTCTTCGAAAGTTAACAATGTTCTTATGGACATACATAATATTCTCGTAAATATATTGACTATGGACTGTCAATATATTTACTTCTTTAAACTTATTTCTAAGAGAATCTCTATTATTCATTTTATAAATCGCACGAACAGCCCGCTTCTGCAGCACAAAAATAGTATTTATGTCAGCAGCACTGCCCCAGAGCAGAATACCGTAGGACATAATACTATGAAAATAACTAAAATAAACTAATCTGGCTGTTTTTAAATCTGTCAAGTGACGGATTTTCCTGCATGCAAAAGCTGCAGAGCTCAGTCTGTTCGATAGCTTATCAATATGTGGACCCCATTGGAGTTTGGAATCCAACGTTATACCTAGAAACACTGTGCTGGTTACCAATTCCAATTCCTCATTTTTAATTGTTATACATGTCTGATTATTTTTAACGTTAGTAGTAAGAAACTTAACACATTTAGTCTTTTTCTCATTTAATAGCAAATTATTAACATTAAACCAATTTACCACTCTTGATATGGTATTGTTCACGTGATCATCAGTAGCGTGTTGGTTTCGCTTTGTTTTAAAAATAAGTGAGGTGTCATCAGCAAACAGTACCATATCATGACAGTCCCTTCCTAGATAGGGTAAGTCGTTTATATAGATGAGGAATAGGAAGGGTCCCAATATTGAGCCCTGTGGCACGCCCAAAGAAACCAATGATCCTGGTGATCATTCTCCGTTTACGTCTACCCTTTGTATTCTTCCGTTCAGATAAGATTTTAACAAATTCAATGACGTGTCTCTAACTCCATAATGATGTAATTTCCTGATCAGTGTTTCATGACAAACGCAATCAAAAGCCTTAGATAAGTCACAAAAAATGCCTAGGGCATCTTGTGACTCTTCCCAGGCATCAAAAATACTTTCAATGAACTGAATTCCGGCATCTGTTGTTGAACGACCGCGAGTGAATCCAAACTGTTTGTTATGCATTAGCTTATTTGATTCAAAATGATGTAATAGCTGTGATAAGATTAATTTCTCAAAAATTTTACTAAAAGTTGGTAGTATTGATATAGGTCTGAAATTGGTGGGGTCTTGAGTACTACCTGCTTTGAAGAGGGGAATTATCTTACTTTGTTTCATTAAATCAGGAAATTCACCGTAGTCTATACAATTGTTGAAAATGACCGCTAGGTCAGGTGCAATTAATTCGATCAGGGATTTAACGACGTGAACAGAGAGTCCCCAAAGATCATCCGTTTTCTTATTATTTATCAATTTAAATGCCTTTACGACATCTGAACTTGTGACGTGCTTAAAATTCAAGTATGAAGCACACTCTGAGACATTATCTTTTAATATTGCAACAGCAGACAAAGGTGACGAATTTAAATACTTAGTCGTGGAAGCCGGTGCATTAGTAAAAAACGATTCAAATTCAGTTGCAACTTCTAAGCTAGAACTCGTAAGCTGTCCATTGATTTTTAGTTCGTAATCGTGACTCGCTTTTTTACTACGACCGGCCTCCTCATTAATTATTTTCCAAGTCGTTTTTATAACATCGGAACTATTCTTAATTTTACTACTCAGAAAATTACGTTTAGCTGTATGACAGTCTAATTTAAATTGTTTGGAGAACTGTTTGACTTGTTCTTTAAATTCGTCACTCATGTTGAACCGTCGTTCCTCATACAATGCATACAATGCTTGCCTGCGTTTATGCAACTCTGCAGTAGCCCACGTACTAAAGTCGTTTGAACCACTAACCACAACCGATTTTGAAGTGAATATCGCGCTGTACTGTTTCATAAAGGTTTCAAAGAATAAGTTATACATTATATTAGGAGACTGTTCAGCAGCCAAAAACGGTAGTTCCTGGGCTAAAGAGTATCTCATTCTTTCTAACCGGTCAGCAGTTATTGGCACAAACGAAATTTTCTTTTTAATGACAGGTTCTCTAATAGAATCAAATTGAAATAATTGACCTAAATGATCTGAATCCAATTCACTGATAACACTTTTACTGATTGGAATAACATCAGTAAAAATGTTGTCAATGCATGTAGCACTAGTAGCAGTCACTCTTGTTGGCTCCATAAATAAATGGCTAAGCCTAAATGATGAGAAAAGATTTATTAATCTAACGCTGAGAGTAGTTCTTTCTAACAGATTAACATTAAAGTCACCACATATAATTAATCGTTTCGTACTGTGTGATGAAATAGTTAGGACGGATTCCATTATTTTCTCGAACATTTCAAAGTCGCTCAAGGGTGGCCTATAGACACATATAACGATGAACTGTTCTAATTCCACAGCTGCAAGTTCTATAGTTCGTTCAACAGATAAGGAAACAATGTCCTTACGTTCCTTGAATTTCATATGATTGTTTAGTATGATTAATGCCCCACCCATGTATTGAACTAAGTCTGGTGAACGAACTACCAACCTGGTGATCTTTAAAGCTACACATAATTTCATTAATAGTTAACCAGTGCTCTGTTATGCACAAAATGTCAATTTTATTACAATTTAAAAATAACTCTATTTGTAGATCTTTGCCTCTAATACATTGAATATTCTGATGAACCAGGCTTATATACTTAGCATGTGAGCTTCCCTTATTCTTAGGGTTTTCTAATATACTAGAACATATGTTGCCAGAGCCTGGGTCCTCTGTTGTCCTATGAACTAATTTAAATGCATCCTGTTATTCTGGTCTGATACCAGATTCATATTAGGCTGCTCAGTAAAAGCAGAGTTAGAAGCCAAATTTTTGGCTGTAATGTCATATAAATATAATAGTGACATAGCTATTTGTCGTTTACAATAATTTGAAAGGTAAAATGTACCTTTAGTCATAGTAAAATAATTACTAACATATTGTTAGTGTCAATAATATCAAACTTATTATTATATGTACATAAATTGTACATAGTTATATTCATATTATGTCTATATACATTTTCATTTTGTGTCAATTGGTTGCAGTAGGGAAATGTGATCAATATAATTTTTTTCACACTAAAACCATTCAATGTCTCATAAAATTTTATTAAATTATTTTTGTTCACATCTCCCCTATTGCCCATGAAAATTATCAGTGTGGCACTGGCTGTGATAGTGCTGTCATTCAAAATTTGATTTATAATATTATCTACAGTGCTAAAAGGTGAGCAATTACTAATAACACTATGTCCCTTAGAGTATGAGTGGAGTGCTGAGCCCATGCCACTTCCAATCTCATCACAGTACATTATAATATCAGGTGTTGTGGTCATATCAGACTTGGCAGAACTATTATCAGTAACACCTTGTGTTGGTAAACTGTCACACAAGCCCGGAGAGTTGCCCGCTGTCAAACAACCACCTTTCTGCTCACAGCGACAAGTATGGTTGTTGGTCAGCGACTTAAACCGCTCACAATTATGGTTCATTTCTTGAATTAGATCATCCATAGCCAATGAGTATTCATTTATAACTTTCTCAGAGTTCAAATATGCACTGTTTAGTGATCTCAATGAATCCTCCAAGCTTTGGATTTTCAAATGTAAGTTTTGTGTGTCAGTTTCATACATCAACTTAGTACTTTCTAATTCTAATACACACATATTCAAATCATGTAATAAGTTTATAGTACACAATTTATTATGTTTTATTAATTTCTGAGTTTTCCGTATATACCTATTTATTTTACCTAGAGAATTACGGCATGTCGCATCCGAGCGCAAATATTTTCTATCTATGACAACTGACACGTCCGCTCTCGCCCCGCGCGTACCCCTCTCTTTAAGAGGCCGGGCACATATTTTGTTCGAGCTAGCGTCTCTAGTATTTATACATTATTACTCAAAGTTATTTATAGATTTTGTCAGAGATAATACCTACTTACACAAATATTAATGTATTGACATTGGTACCTGCTTAAACAACCAAATTAATAAATTGGAAACAGATAAGAAATTTATTAAGCAAAATATTCATGAAAATAAGTACAGAGAATATAAATAAGATATTTCATTCTAGTTCAAGACAGTACGTGTGGGACTGCCGCTCCATCCTCATATAGGCCTTTGCGATTCCACCTATGGCGGGTGCCGCGGATGCACATGCTGCTAGCCCTGATGATGGCGGTTTGAATTCTTGCTCGTAGCCAGCCCATTATTGTGGCAGGGGTCCGATTCCAGCGGTCCGCCAGCGTTTCGGCGAGGTGTTTAGTGAATGATATCATTTGTGGAGCAAAAGCTCCGTTGACAGAGGTTACTAAAGGGGTGAAGGAGGTGTGGCGCGTCTCGCATGGGTCGCAGTACTTCCTTTTCTTTTCTTCTTCAGCTGAACGAAGGACAGCCGCTACGGGGCGTGATGCGTGGGAGGGAGCGTCGGTGTCTATGACACGGATATCAAATAACGCTTCCCTCTGGGCAATCCATACCCCCCCGACAAGCCAAGTCTCCGCGCAGCCCAGTATCGCCTTCGGAGATGACTGGCTCTTTCGTGACGTTTCCCCAGGCTTGTTGGCACAGTTCACAGAAAAGATCCCTTATTTCGTTATGTCTGCGTGTGATAAGGCCACCTGTTTTGCAGCACACGGCGTGGCCCACGTTGAAGTTGTCATTGCCGCAGCCGTCGCAAGTCGCAGGCATGGAGATTGGTGTGCGGTGGTATCTTATGGCCAGGGCATCTCTAAATTCGTGGGGTGATAAGTCGAAGTTGTCTTTTCTTGTCGGCATTACTGAAAGCCAGCTTGATGTTTTTGTTTTCATTTTTGTCGCTATTGATCTTTCTACTGCTCTTTTCTTTTTGGATGGTAATTTTGTTAGAATGCTTTCTACAGTTTCATTCTCGTATGTTTCTTTTTCCTTGTTTCCTTCCTTTCTTGCGTCACGCAAAGAATAGTGTTCAGCCTGGTTTATGTCTTTCATCTCTGTTAGGGCTGTTGAAAGTATTGTAGATCCCTGTTTTGAGATTTGGTATGCACGGTTTGGTGTGTTGAAGGGGTCAGAAAGGGCCAGTCCGCCTTTGTGGACTGGGAGGGTAAATAGCTGTGTTTCAAGTTTTGTGATTTCGTCTCCGATTAGTGTTGGTATGAATTTGTCGTGTAATCTGTTAGTTAAGGGTTCAAAAAGTTATTCTGCATTTTTTAAGACACGTAGTAGGAAGGACCATTTAAACTGAGCTGCTTTAGTTAGGGCAGTGTAAGCGGCTTGAGGTGAGTTTTTGCAGATTGTTGTGAGTTTCTCGATGATAGATATCCATTCGGTTACATTATTTTTTACGAAGTCGTCCCCTCCTGTCCTTTTGTAGCCTCCTAGGAAGCGGGAGCCGGTAACTATGGAGACATTGGTACCGGAGAACGTCTTTTCTGTGGTACACTTGTCGGTTTCTGACACAAAATAGAAATGATTTTTTACCTTGTGGTAAGTTGCCGTATGCTGGGCCTGTTTTGTTTAAGTTGTCCCACCATTGTCGTAGGCTTTGGAAAGTGCCTTGCGCGGAGGAGTCATCGGCGTACCAGCATTGTGTGACTTTGTTTTCGGTTTTAAGTTTGTTAATTGTTGGTAGTATTGCAAGCGCGTACAGTGGCATTGCGAGTGGGTGTCCTTGGGTTACGCCTTCTCTGCTATATAGTCTTGTATCAGAATCGCGAAATACTAGTTCAGCGTGGCCATTGTAAGTATTATAAAGAAAGCGGGCGCAGTGTGGCCAGTATATTCTTGCTTGCCAGAGGGCTAGTTGTCTATTCACGGCGTTAAAAGCATTGTTCGCGTCAACGAGGAGCATTCCCCAGTTTGAACCAGGTTGGCAATCTCCTTGGAAGACATCGATCATGGCATGAATGGCGCCTTCGATGCCACTGCCCAGTCCACTGCAGAGCTGTGACTGGCCGCATGCTTCAGTGACTTCAGAGCCTGTTGCTAAGATCATGCATTTGGATAATATTCTTCGTAGGCATTCGCCGATGCCGATAGGTCTTACGCCAGGGCATTTGTCTAAAGCAACAAGTCGGCTTGACATTAATGCTTATATTTGGGTCCAGGGTATGGTTTAATTGCTAAGTTTCGTTGTGAGCTGCGCTACGGCTTCTCTTAAATGGGCGCTTGCTTGGCGGAAGCGGAGTAGGAAATCTCTCCAGTTTTCGGCTGTGCATCCAGTGGGGCCTCCGCCGCCGTGTAGTTTTCTCGCAACTGTTTCGACATGGTCACAAGTTATTTCGATTTCAAGGAGTAGTGGGAGTTTTTTGACGTCTTTGGGGAGGGTGAATAAAGCAGGATCTGGAGTATTAGGCGGGGGGTGCTTTTCTCTCAGCACATCACTGACGGTTTTACCGGATGGATTAACTTCAGTGTCTGGGTTTAAAACTTTGCTCGTGTCTTTTGTGAGGAGCCAGTTGAGCGCTTCCCGCGTTTTTCCATGTAGTATCAGTCGTGTGAATAATTTTTTTTCTTGGTCATTGTTGTTTTGTTTCCGGTTTCTTGTATTCCATATAGATTTATCTGCTTTGGTGGATTCCATGATGAGTTCCTCGAAACGTTTGTCTGCCCAGAGTTTTAGGCGCCGATCGAGTAGTCTCAGTATATCTTTCATTTTTCTTACGTTTTTGTCTCTTTGCAGTATGACCGCAGCAAAGGTTAATACGCAATCAGAGGGGTAGGTTGATTTGGTTAGATGCTCAATTTCATCGGCCAGAGTGTGTACGAATTTTCTACTGGCAGTACCGCATGGGAGGTCGTATAGCTTGCCATGAAGGTTACAGAAGTTGTCCCAATGCCTTTGCCAGATGCCAGACTTGGGTCGGATGGCATTCAGGAATGGGGATCCGAAGGCTTCTTCCAATGGTGACATTCGTGTTTGCCCATCGGTGATTATTTTAGGAGTAGCGGATGCTGATTGGTTTGGTACATCGTTGTGTGCTGATCTCATGTGATGCTGGAGCCCATTTTTCTTGAATTTCCTGGGGCATAGCGGGCATTTGGTGTCAGCTTGTGACATATGGGTGGGTATTTACTTACTTGAGCTATTTGCACTATAATTTTGTTGTTTAGCTCTCGGATAAGGGTAAGATTAATAAAAACAAGGGATTTTGTTGATAAATAAATGAGTCTAAAGGAAATAATATTGAAATGAAGTATTTTGGGAAAAATATGTCTATTTGACGTGACAGCTGTCTATTTCGGTAATAAATAAATTAAATTGAATGTTGTTCATCAATTTTATACTATGGGATTATCATATTAAAATGTAGGTCACAAATGTAATCAAGCAATATTCGTACGCCGATGATTTAAATCATTAGCATCATGGTGTAATGCTAGTGAATCAGCTCTACACAGGTGAACGTAGCTCGTCATATAGGTATATTGCATTGTACCGGTGGGGGATTGTGCTGAGCCGCCACTTACACGAGTTTGTGTAAGCCAAGTACTGTGGGATACAGGTAGGATGCACTCGCACACGTTTGTTTGTTTAAGTAAAAGTTTGGTTAGCGTCTCCGTTTCGACGCATAACGCCGGATATGCAAAATACCATCTTCCGAAAATCCGTCTTTTCGCGATGTTACATTCTTTCTCCCGCAAAACACCATTTCATAATGCCGCATTTGCATAAAGCAGTCTATCGAAACTGGCGACCAGCATCGGTAAATGCGACACGCCATGTTTTATGTTTATGGTAAGCGAAGCGAGGTGTTTCTAGGTCCTACTGTAGTCGCCGCCGCATCAATCAGCGCTAACGAGAGCCGATAGTACAAACGAGCTTGATTGACGACCCACACATACAGGCTGCTCGATACACGCCCGCAACAGGTGCACGTACTGCCGAATGCACAGACGGCTGCTCAAATAAAGAACCGCTTAAGTGTCATACTGGCTCTGTCAGTTCCTGGGAGAAAGATAGAGACAGCATGATATTGTGTGTCCGACAAACTCTTTGAGTTATCATTTACCTATATGCATCTAAGTCAATAGTATTGCAACTTAGCAGGGCCATAGACTGCACAATCACAGATAATGATATTCTCCATAGCTCTCGTGTAGCTAAGGCTGACCCAAGCAACCCTCGACCATGCTCCATCGTCGTCCAAATGGCATCACCTCGCTTACAGGACAGCTATCTGGCAGGCGTGCTGAAATTTAACAAGGATAATCCTAAGGATAAATTTAACATATCCCACCTCGGCATGGCTGGAGAGCGGACCCCAATCTTCGTTGTCGAACACTTGTCACCCGCAAACAGAGCACTTCACGCAGCTGCTAGGCACAAGAGCAAGCAACTGGGATATCAATTTGTTTGGGTCAGGAATGGACGCATCTTCATGCGCAAAAATGTGGACTCAGCATATGTCCTAATTAAGGACATGAACACTCTGCATAAGTTATCTTAGCTTAAAATGATTTCTCACTTATCCAAGTCTTAAATGGTTTATTTATCTCTTTACATTCAGTGACCTAAATATATACTATCAGAATGTTCGTGGCCTCAGATCAAAAACAAACACTTTTTTGCAAAATGTATCATGCTGTAATTATGACATCATAATCTTAACAGTGACTTGGCTAAATAGCGAAATAATGTGTAATGAATTATTTGATGATATATTTGTCAAATTTAGGAGAGACAAAGACTTAAGCATTAGTAGGAAAATGGACGGGGGTGGTGTTCTGATAGCCATAAATAAAAACTTAAAATCGAAACGAATGTTGAACTGGGAGAGTACCTGTGAGGACCTATGGGTAACAATCGAAATTAAAATGATACAAATAGCTCTATGCGCAGTTTATCTCCCGCCACCTGTAAACACTGCATTGTTGGATTGCTTCTTGGCAAACTGTTATCGGGTATCTGAACTCACCTCGTCCAAAACTTGCATCTTGGGAGATTTCAATCTCGCATTTATAAATTGGGACACTAACGGGACCAATAGATCTCATGACCATGCAATGCCTGCAAGACAGGAGTTACTAACTGACTTCATGTCCTTCAACAACCTAGTTCAAATAAATAAGATCCTAAATACCAGTGGCAATATCTTAGATTTAATACTCACAGATTTACCTGATTGCCGGGTCTCTTCAGCAACTGACATTTTATCTAAAGTAGATCATGCTTACATGCTCCCATCGACGTTTACATGTCTTTCGTGAAACCGGAATGCTTACCACAGAACAGCTCCCCAAGACATAACTTTTACAGGGCCGACTACACCGCTATCAATGATTTCCTAGGTGGTATTGATTGGGCGAATCAAATAGGTGCATCCGTGGATGTTGACGACATGGTAACCATCCTCTATAAAAATCTCCACGAGTGCATCGATAAATTTGTCCCTTTTAAACAGCATAATAGGCAGAAATATCCCCCCTGGTTCAATAAAAGCCTTATCAACTTGCTGAGAGAAAAAAACAATGTCAGACGACGCTTTAAGAAATTCAGTAACCCTCTAGACAAAATTTCGTTCGATATTGTAAAAAAGCGTTGCGAGAAACTAGCTAACGGCTGCTACAATGATTATCTCAACACCCTAGAAGATAATATAGCCAAAAATCCCAAACTTTTTTGGTCTTACGTCAAAAGTACTTTTTTTTTTTTTTTTTTTGGAGGGTAGCCTAGCAAGCAACATTTAAAAAGTCTGTCTATCTATTTTAAATTAATTTCAATTAAAATAAAAGTTTAATGTCAGTAATTTTATTATAAATCTAGGCCTGGACCCCTAACATCACTGGGCAAATCACATTTTCCATATACATACCTGGAAATCATATAACAATGGAGCTCTACACTAAACTGAACAACAATATGGAGAAGATAGTGACCACTTTCAACTCCAGGATGTCACAATATGAGAAGGACCTTCGGGAGGCCGCCACCATGTCCTCGTCCAGCAGCCCACCCGATCTCAACACCATCGCCAGCGAGTTTGTGGAATTTAAGGCATTCACTTGGAACTGCCTTGAATTGCTGCGCGCACAGATGGAGTTGCTGCTTGCTGGCCAGGACCGTCTCGAGATGGCGTCCAGACGGATGGTGCTTCTTCTCCATGGTGTTCCTGAAGTGGAGAATGAGGACTCCGTTGACATTGGGCGTGCAGTATTGTCCGACCAAATGAAGTTGTCCCCGGAGTGTGTGTCCAACATCAGTGTTGTGCATAGACTAGGATCCATGAAGAAGCCGTCGCATCCCCGTCCGTTGTTGGTGAGGTTCTCGACCTTTAGTGCTCGCTCAGAGGCCTGGAAAGGCAAGACTGCATTGAAGGGATCCAGAGTCACAGTAACCGAGTTTTTAACAAAGACAAGGCATGAGGTGTTTATGGCTGCCAGGAAGCACTTTGGTGTGCAGAATTGCTAGACTACAGACGGCAGGATCGTCTTGCTGCTTCCTGACAAATCCAGACAGAAGGTGGAGCGTATGTCGGAGCTTCTGGTTCACACCAGCAAGTTCCCTCCTTCTGTTGGGCAGTCGGAACCTGCTAAGATATCTGCTCCAAAGGCGGCTGGGGTTGCTTCAAGTGCAGTGGCTGCCTCTTCGGCGCCCGGCACTGCCAAGCGTCAAATCAGGCGCGCTGGTCCGACTAAAGCCAATAAATAAACATCTTTTCCGTACTCGCTATCACAATTTGGACGGGTAATACTCATTTTCCCAACAAGGTAGTTTATTTTATTCATTTATTTTTGTTCACCTTCAATAATGTGTGTATTTATTTTTCGGTTTCTGTTTCATGCTCCTGTCTGAAGTCAACATTCAATCAATTCAATATCATGTTTGTCATTGTGTCAATTATGTCATCCTTTTATTCCAACACTGACCCAACGTTCATCCAACGTTGAGCTGTTGTTGCTGTATTGTCGGACGGAACGCAGGGCGTGTTCCATATAAATTAATGTTAATTCTATACAAAAATAATGTTAGTGTTCCATATTGTACCTAAATGCGTATTGTGTATTAGTGATTGTTCCACAATGTGTCCCGTTTTCGTGAAATTAGTCCATTTATGTGCATTATTCTTCCTCAATGTTTAGGATGAAATATTTTTCTGTATTTTCCCCCGAAAAGCCCAGTGTATGTACGACTGGGTTCAGGCTATTTATTTATATTAATTTGAATATTTTTTTTAGGGTAATATCGATTATTGGGTTTATTTATTTTATATATATATTTGTATTCATTTTATTAGAATATTTATTTTAGACTATGGATACCTACAACTTTAGTAATAGTTTCTTCTCATCTTGTGATAACGATATAGCGCGGGAAGTGTTGGGTCAACAGCGGATGATTCCCTGTCATATAACTTGAAACGGGTGTTTTCAAACCTTGGTGCAAACTTCAACGTTGTTCATATTAATGCTCAAAGCATTCATACCAGCTATGCTGACCTTCTTGTAGTTTTTAGTGATCTGAACATACATGGCATTCTTGTTTCGGAATCTTTTCTCAAGCCATCTCTTTCTTCTGCCATGTATGCTCTGCCAGGGTTCAGTCTCTACCGGAACGACAGGATAGGCAAGGCTGATGGCGGTGTTGCTATCTACCTACGTTCTGACATCCCATGCAAAGTCATCAGCCAGTCGCCAAGCCTGTACTCTGGTTCTGCTGAACACCTGTTCCTGGAGATATTCTTGCGTCACAACAACGTCCTCCTGGGTGTCTATTATAGCCCCTCTCTTCGAATCGACTATTTTAACTCTTTTGAAACCCTTCTCAGTGACTTGACTCCTCTTTATAGCGACACCCTAATTCTCGGCGACTTCAACACTTGCCTTCTCAAGAATAACGGTCGCTCAGCGAAGCTGAATTCTCTTGTAAGTTCATTTAACATGCATATCCTTCCTCTAGAGGCCACTCACTTTCAACCACACTGCACCCCCTCTCTTCTAGATCTAATGATTACTTCTGACATGTCTAAGGTTGCTGCGCATGGCCAACTTAACGCCCCTTTCTCCTATCACAATCTTATTTACCTCTCTTATAAGATAAAGCCTCCCAAGCGTGCAGCTAAATTCCTTGACATTCGTAGCTTCAAGGGCATGGATATAACCTCCCTTAATTCAGACGCCTCCTCTGTCGACTGATCGCCTGTCTACGGTAGTGAGACCATTGATGACAAAGTACGGAACTTCAACTCTATTGTCCTGAGCTTGTTTGATAAGCATGCTCCGGTCAAGAGGGTTAAAGTGAAGCATCTTCCTGCACCGTGGCTTACTGACACCATTAAGGGTCTGATGGCTAAGAGAAACCGTGCCAAGTCTAGATATAAGAGGGATCCGACCAATGAGAATCTTTTAATTTTCAAACGCCTCCGTAATCGTTGCACTCACCTTTGTCGTGATTCTAAACGCCGTCATATCTACGAATGTATCGAGAGCTATACTCCAGCACAGGGCTGGAAGTTCCTGAAGACCCTTGGTGTTGGTAAGTCACAGGAATTGGCAGCCGGAAATGTCGATCTCCGGGGTCTCAATAGTTTCTTTGCAACTCCCCCTGTCGCGATGGACTCCCTCGTCAAGGATGCAACCCTTCGTAACCTACGGTCCAAGGCAACATCCCTCACCTCAGCATTTAATTTTATCCCTGTCGGAATCGGCGCAGTTAGGAGGGCAATACTAGCAATCTCGTCGAAGGTCATAGGTGAGGACAAGATATGTTCGCAGATGATAACAACTATCATTGATGTACTGTTACCTCTCATCACCCACATAATTAATGTGTCTCTTGACCAATGTTGCTACCCCAGCCAGTGGAAATTGGCACTTGTGATTCCCCTCCCCAAAACGTCTAATCCCGCCTTCTTTAAAGATTTCCGTCCCATTTCTATTCTGCCTATCCTCTCCAAAGTCCTGGAATCAATTGTCCACTCCCAACTCTCCTCCTACCTTTCCTCAAAAATGTTACTGAATCCCCACCAATCAGGTTTCAGGCCGGGTCACAGCACTACCACAGCACTACTCAAAGTCACTGACGACATTCAATTAGCTATGGATCAAAAGCAGCTTACGGTCCTTACACTGCTTGATTTCAGTAGCGCCTTTAACTGCGTCGATTTCGATATACTAGTCGAAATTTTAAAGTCACTTAATGTCTCCTCGCACTCTGCTCGCTGGTTTGACTCCTACCTGAGAGATCGCCAGCAACGCATTAAGTCTGAGGAGATCTCAACGGACTGGTGTGATCTATCCGCAGGTGTTCCGCAGGGAGGCATCCTTTCTCCTCTCCTCTTCTCGGTATTCATTAACTCCATCTCTGACGTTCTTACCTCTTCTTATCATCTGTACGCAGATGACCTTCAAATATATCGGCACTTCTCTCCGTGTGATGTGAATCTGACAGTAGAGGCGTTGAATGCTGATCTCGATAACATCAGGAAATGGGCTACCTCTTATGGTCTGCTTGTCAACCCGGGCAAATCGCAGGCCATGATTTTGGGTACTCGTCACTCTCATAACCTAGTTCAGAAAATGCCCGTCGACCCTATAGTGTATGATGGTAACATAATTTCATACATCGAGAAGGCCAAGAATCTTGGGGTTGTATTTGATAAATTGTTGTCCTGGTCGCCCCATGTTTGTGAGGTCACCAGACGAGTCTTTGCGTCATTTCACTCCCTACGGAGATTGCAGCACTTCCTGCCACAGCAGACTAAAATCACCCTTGCCCAGTCCCTCCTACTACCTTTAATCGACTATGCAGATGTTTGCTGGATCGGTGCGAACGAAGAACAACTGAACAAACTCGAACGACTTCAAAACCTCGGGATTCGGTTTGTCTTCGGGCTGCGCAAGTATGACCATGTCTCACAGTATCGCAAGGAGTTGGGGTGGCTTCCGATCCGCCTTCGTCGTGATATGCACGTTCTCTCCTATCTGTTCAACATTTTGCGAAATCCCCGCTACCCCTCATATCTTCGAGAACGTTTCGAGTTTATTTCCTCCAGGCATAGCAACCGGAGATCCCACACGATGTCTCTTCTCTCTACTCCTCGGCATAACACTGCCGCTTACAAACACTCGTTTAGGTTAACGGCGATCCGACTGTGGAACGCACTTCCCTGCGCTATTAGAGATAGTCCCTCAATTTTCACTTTTAAGACAAGATTGAAAGAGCATTTCCTTTCTCTTTCGTGATAGGTACTTTTATATATGTATATATAAGTAGTATATGTTTGATATATATATATTTTTTTGCTTTTGTATTTTATTTAGTATATATCATTTATTAAACTATTATGTTTTAGTTGTAAACAATTAGATGTGTACAGTTTTATTGCGCACTAGGACTCTCCTGTTGCACAACTTTTCCTGTCCTACCTAGGTTTGCTGGTAGAAATCTCTCATTAGAGATAAGCTCGCCTTTGCTCATAAAATGTTTTGTTACCTTACTATTAAGATTTCTGTGCAATAAAGAATATGAATATGAAAAAGTAAGCGCAATGGACAATAAAACTGCAACATGTGGTAAAGAGGTTTGCGAACTATTTGCGTCATTCTTTTTATCTGTTTATAATACCAGTCACCATAACTCAGACCAAATTGACAACCGCGACCTGCACAGCGACAACTTTTCGAATCTGGAAATTAAACCCGACAAGATTCTTTCGAAACTAAAAAATCTCGACCCCAGCAAAGGACCTGGACCAGATGGTATCCCTCCATTATTAATTAGGGCCTGTGCACTCAGTCTAGTCAAACCCTTGCATGTCATCTTTAACCATTCATTAAGGTCAGGCACATTCCCATTAAAGTGGAAAACGGCCAAGATTGTTCCAATATTTAAAGGTGGTGAGGTTTCATCGGTATAGGATTACCGCCCAATCTCTCTATTGTGCACGTTTGCCAAAATATTAGAGTCCTTGATCTGCCCCCACATCCAGAGATACTGTAGGCAGGCTATAACAGACCACCAACCCGGCTTCCTCGAATCAAGGTCTACATGTACCGATTAAGTCAGTTACGAGGACACTCTTGTAGAAGCAATAGATATGAACAAACAGGTTGACGTTATATATACTGACTTTTGCAAAGAATTCGACAAGGTTTCCCATCAGGTCCTGTTGCACAAGCTTGGATTGTATGGATTTGCGGGCCCTATGTTGCGATGGCTAGAGTCCTTCTTAAAGGGTCACATTCTGTGTCGTTGTTGGGTTTTCATCAAGCTATAGCGATGTAACATCAGGCGTTCCACAGGGATCGCACCTTGGCCCAATATTGTTAAACTTATTCATTAACGACCTGCCAAATTGCTTCCGACACACTACCGCATTCATGTACGCTGACGACCTAAAGATCGCGAGAGTCATCGACTCCCAGCAGGACTCGGCCCCACTGCAAGATGACCTCGAATGTCTCTCAGACTGGTGTCGTAAAAATGGAATGCGTCCAAATGCTTCCATATGACGTTTACCAGAAAACTGCACGTATCACAGACACATTATTCCATAAACGGTATTATGCTCGCGTCATTAGACACGATCAAAGATCTTGGAATCCTCTTTGACCAGAAGTTGACATTTACCGCTCACATCGATGGCATTGTGCAGAGGGCATCAAAAATGCTAGGATTTGTTATCAGAAACGGCAAAGCTTTCAGGAACCCTAAGACAAAAATATTGTTGTATAACACCCTTGTTCGTAGTGTGCTCGAGCATGCAAGTGTGGTGTGGCGTCCACATTACGCATCACATATGCTCAAACTTGAAAGAGTCCAGAAGAGATGTTTGTGGCATCTGGCTTACTCTGGGGGTGTTGCCAATAAAATAGTGCATTACGAGAACCGATTAAAAAATTCGGCATGAACTCCTTATCTATCCGCTATAAATACATCGACCTAATCTTCCTACACAAAATTCTCACGAGCAAAATAAACTGTCCCCAACTACTATCAAAATTCAATATAAGAGTACCACGTAGTCGCCCCCGCCTCCCCATTACACCACTTTACCCCACCTCTGCGTAGAACGGTTCTTGGAGCCAACTCTGCCATCCCTCGCCTATGTCGATTGCTGAACGAGTATAGTAACAGGATTGACGTATTCCACGAATCAACCGCAAAAATAAAGAAGCAGTTGCTGAAGGAAAGGCTCGTATAATCAATCGTCTTCATCATTGTTTTATTTAACATTAAATAAAATAAAATAAAATAATAAAATAAAATAACAAACCTATAGTGTAAGTAGTTATAGTTTCTAGTTTAACCACATATTTTTTTATTAAAATTGTTAATCTTTTGTCAACATAGGAACCTATTTTTTACAATTTTAGAATCATTTTGTATATTTAAACTTGTTTAAGTACACATTAATTAGTTTAAAGTCATACCTCACACTCACTAACTCTAGCACGTAATGAAATTAATCAATGCAACACAATTCACAATTTTCCGCTTACGATCGATAAGTTCATGGCACTCGATTGCTGACGGTTTCCGCGATACAGGTTAGCCTAGTGCGGAGATCGCAGTAACTATATTAAAATTTATCCGAATACCCACACATGCTATTAGTAAGTTTTCACAATTGTAATCTATTTTGGCAAAATAAACGTATTTGTATTTGTATTTGTATTTGTACTTTAAGAAAGCTGTGTTTACTTTTAAGTAATATATGTGTCTAGCATTATCTCTACATTAAGAACTGTCGAGTTTGTATACACTTGATGCATATATTGTTAGTAGACCTAATAAAATAAAATAAAATAAAAATAAAATAAGTCGATTTGGACGCACTTGCGCACGGCTCGCAACGGATGTCTACTATCTGTACAATCCGCACGGCACGGCACGGCACGGTACGCATTTTTTCTGAATTCATACAAACTATCCTAAATCCGTTGCGAGCCGTACGTGCGTGCGAGCGTCCAAGTCAACGCTCTGCTTAAGAGCCCTAACTCCCTGCTGAGGTGTGACAGGATATAATAATGATTTCCGAACGCGAGAATTACGTCAGTCAGTCACCCTATAGTCACTGTTAATTTACAAATGTATAATGCATTTTTGCATCATCCTATACATACTATCAGCTTGTACCAATTACCGTGCACCAGCCAATATACCGCCGCGCGCCGCCGCCGCACACTGCACCACCCTGTATACAGAAACAGTTACAGACACTGTAGCAAATTTAATATTAATCTCCGTGAAGAGTGACCGTTTGGAGTATGTGGGGCACTAGCTGTGTGATGTTGGCAGCTATGGGAGTGGTGGTGGGATATGGCGACGGTAAGCAAATTCTAGTGGGGACCCCACACAGATAAATTAGCTGGTAGATTAAATTCTGCGGCTTACGCTGTTAGGAATATCAGACAAAACACGGATGTGGCTACATCTAGGCTAGACTATATTAGTTATTTTTAATAGTGTCATGTCCATAGTATCTTGTTTAGATAACTATTTTTATTTTACAAAAAAGAGCTATTCAAGGCAATGTATAATTTAAAATGCACAGACTCCTTAATACAACGTTTTAAAGACATTGATAAACTAACTGTGCCTAGTCAATTTATTTTCGTAAATATAATGTATGTACGCAAGAACCTTACAACAATTTCCAATTTTTTGGCGATTGTATTACATGTTAACCTAAGAAATAATCACAGACTAGTTGCGCCCCGGTTTAGACTCGCGAAGGTCAGTGCATTCTCTACTACAACAAGATACCTCTGTAGATTTTGAAATTGCTATTTGAGCAATTCAAATATTCAATTATTCAATTCAATCTAGTCGCCTCTTTGCCTCCAGCATCTAAAACATTGAGGTGTCGGAATTCAAATTGAGTTCTATATTTCCCTGTACCTTATACATGTGTTAGTTTAAGATTTGACATTCTCCAAATGTTACCTATGTGTTTCTTATGGAAATAAACTCTTTTTGAATTTTGAATTTTGAATTTAAAAAGCATGTCAAAGCGGTTTTATCGAAAAAGAGGTTTTACGAGGTTCAAGATTACTTAAATGATGGGACTGTATGGGGTTAATCTGGCTCAACACAGACCTTGATATTAATAATTTTGTAATTATTTATTGTTGCTTATTAATTAAAATAATTAGTATTATATTTTGTATTATATTATATTGTATTATATTTTACTTTATAATATTTTGTGGAACCCTCGTTACCCTAACTTCCTACGTGATCGCTTCGAATTTCTTTCTTCAAGCAGGCCTCGGAGAACTCATATGGCGTCTACGCTCAAAGCTCCAGATCGCTCCACTGCAGCCTACGAGCACGGGTTCAGAATCCGAGCCGTACGACTGTGGAATGAGCTTCCTTGCACTATCAGGGACAGTCGATCTCTAAATATATTCAAAAACCGGCTAAAGAAGCACTATCTCTCCCTTTCCAGTTACATCTATATACACAGTCAGGTCATAAGTTCTGTCACACAATTAAAAGTTTTGAATTAAGAAAGCTGGCCACAAAAAAGTTTATTGAATTCGAATTTCGAATTTTTCATGAAAATAAAAATGTGTACTTTTTAGAATTTTCCTCATTTTTAATAATGGTGTGGACACTTAAAGAAGACCGTGTCGCAATTATTGCGTTGCATCGTTGCGGTTACGCGCCAATTCAGATTTTCGACTTAGTGAAAAATTTGAATATAACCAAAAGATTCGTTTATCGTACCATAAAACGATACAATGAATACTCTAGTGTAGATGACAGGTCAAGAAGTGGTCGCCCTCGCTCTGTCAGGACTCCAGCAGTGATAAAAGCTGTGAAGGCGCGAATTCAAAGAAATCCCATACGTAAGCAGAAACTGTTGGCCCTTCAGATGGGGTTAAGCAGGACCACGGTGAAAAGGGTGTTAAATGAAGACTTAGGGCTTAGGGCATATCGAAGAAAAACAGGACTTCGTTTGGACGCTCGTTTAATGGACCTGCGACTGAAGAGATGCCGCGCTTTGTTGAAGCGGTACGCGGGAAAAAATCATCGGGAAATTATTTTTTCGGATGAAAAAACGTTTGGACTTTACAAAAGTAAGCAGTATAGTTGGTATGTTTGAATTTATCATTTTAAGTTAAGAAATATAAATAAATATTGAAAATAACTTCGCAGGCTTGCCGATCTAAGCGTTTCCCTTTTCTTAGTGCTTTCGGCATGTCTGTAATAAATTGTTAATGTGGATCGAATTAAATCAATGTTTATTATTTACAAAAATGACAGACAAGAGTCCAGCCCCTGTATATTATTTGTAAATTTATTATGAATAAACAATTATGAATTATGAATTATTATGAATAAACAATTATGAATTATGAAGAGTGAAATGTAAAGTCAAAAATAAATAAATATAGGTGGCCTGCATTAATTAATACACGAGTCCATGAAGTTTATCACAAAATCTTACATAAATATCAACAAAATATTTTTTTGGTATCAACTACTCTATATAGATACTTCCTCTTGCAATGCGACCGTTCCCTATGTTGTCTCGATGGATACTGAGTGCAGGTGAAGTAGTAAGACAAAAACGAACATTTCCGAGAAAATACGAAAGGAAAGGATTATTCACTACATCTGTATCAGTAGTATTTATAAGGTTGTTTTTTATTCAATTAAAAATATGTTTTAAATTTTAGAAAATAGTGCAAACTCATTGAAATTTGTGGGAATAAGTAGTAGTGCTCCATACTACTCATGATAAAATCCGATGCGCCGCGGGATTCCCCGTGCGCGCGATCTCACTCGCAAACTTAAACTCAGATATTTTATTGTAAGTAGGATATAAAAAGATAATGCACTTTTACAGGTCAGACACTTAGACATGGAAAAAAACAAATATGATCAAGTAAACCAATGAGTTGCAGTGGTACTACGATTCCAATTCGATCCCAATTTATTTTTTTGGAATACCTTCTCACGTAATTTAATATTTCTTCACCATTTAATATTTAAACTGACTCTACATATCAGTTACGCCACGGGACCAAATTGACTAAATTTCACTGAGTATCGGTTTCCTTCCTCTTCAAGACGCCATTTAATGCGGTGTTGGGTCAACCTGATCAACAGTTTGCGGCTCTTTGGAGATGGCATCCGATCATCGGGAGGGTGCATGGTCTGCCCCTCGGTCTACGCGCGTCCGTCCTGTGGCCAGATAGTATACTTTACTGACTTTACTGTATTAGTGAATATGTTTCGTCTCCGTCCTTCGATCGGGACTCAGATTATAATTTTAGCTCAGAAATATTGATATATCACACCGGAGTTGTGTATCTAAATCGTGTGCCAAGGCTGATAAATACGAGTAAATATAAATTGTATGTAATTCTAATTTCCCCACTTCTAGTTCTTCTATCATCGCGAAACTTAGTATGAGTATGTATGTAGTTTAGATGACAATCATATTGTTTATGTGATAATAATATCAAATATCATTGATTTCTCAGAAATTAAATGTACATAAATGAAGGAAGGTACAAAGGTATTATAGTACAGGGTTATAAATGCGTGTATACATTTAGGTAGGGAGACGAGCTAACGTCCTAGCTAGATTAGTAGGTAATCTGTGTTAAGGAATATCAGGGACTGAACCCCGTCTATTCTTATCTTGAGGAGGATTCAATGATACTTGATCAATCAAGTATAACTATTCAAAAGAAATAGTACCCATACCGATAACCTATACCAACTTATTTACCACTAACTGGGTGTTTGTGTGAGGGTGCGTCTGAGGGTGCATGTGTGTATGTGTGGTAGGGTTAGGGTGCGTGTGTGTGTGTGTGTGTGGGTTTGTGCATGTGAGTATTAAAGGAGATTTATCATTACGGAATCATCCATGGACCAACTCTTCAGTATCTTCCTAGGATAGGTTAACAAAATAGGCAGTAATTTAACGGGTGCATTCCATATGTAATCACGAATGTATTGAGATAGTTGCACTGATTTTAATATAGATAAATGAACCGAGATAGGGGAAGAATATTTTGTCAAAAGTGAAATTGGGGGTTGTTATAAGCTCTTGGCGTCATTTTGTTATGTTTGTTACATTACCACGTGCAATAATTTTATGCTGAATGCCGCTGCATTTAGTATGAAAAGCTGTCATACATTTTATAATTTACAGTCCTGCTAGAGTTGATGAGTAGGATATAGTTTGAGTCGCGAAGTTGATGTCTTTAATTCAGTTTTAGAAGCCCCGCCCCAGAAGACAATACAGAAGGAGATAATGGACTGACATATGGAAAACTATAGCATTCTTCTTATAGAGGAATGGGCAACTTGTCTAATAGTCTTGAATATGTACGCTATAAAGTTTAAATGCTAATTCACTATTAATTCAAGGTTATTATTGTGTTAGTCGAAGAGATTTGGGGACAGTTGCATTGACTTTGATTGGAACATGAATGAGCATATATAAGTAAATGTTTTAGGGGTTGGGAATTTGATTTATTTTCGATATTATTTGGTGATAAATTTTGATTTGACACATTTAATGTAAGGTTCAATGCTTTGATGGATCAATATTACAGATATCAGAGTAAAGTCCTGTGCCCGTCGTTGAGGACATTGATCTGTTACTAGTATTTATTACTATGAATAATAATATGGTACCGATGGTACCTGGCGTGATGATGGAGCCGAAGTTGGATGACTCAGACTTATTGGGTCTTACTACAAAATTAAATATTCCTATAGACTTGTTTGAAAACAAAAATGTATGGGATTTGATCTTTGGTTTTAGGTTAAACTTTGTATGCAAGACGGATTGATTTTATTTATTTTCCAAATATCATAATTATTAATTAGTATTTATTTCCATGCGTTGATAGAGCGTCGCCACCTCGAGCGGGGCGCCCCGATGCCGGGGACGCTGAGCTCGGTCGGCGGCAATGGCGAGGAGTCGCCGCCCGTCTACCGCCCCGGCAGCCAGGCGTGAGCACTGCACTGAGGAGCCCCTACAGGCAGCCCCTTACTTCTGCTTCTTCTACTCTCTTACTCCTACTACCGCTACATACTCACTCCTACCATCTACCAAGCTTACTCGCCACCACTAATCTACCTACAATTGGCTACAGACTGGGGAGTCTAACAAATATTAATATCATGTCAGTAGTTGAAGCCGTATAATTATATACAAATGTGCTCGTCCTGACTATTTGTCCCATTTAAAATTCTGATAGTAAATGTAATCCCGAGTGGATAACATTTACTATCAGAATTGTAAATGCTATCCACTCACACGTTTACAGGAGGCAGATAACCCAACTTACAGTTAACAGACAAAATAGTAACGGATAATTATTTAAGCATAATTTTGTGTAAAAATTACCATCATTTGGCAACAATGTTATAACGTCTACTCACCTCATAATATTTCCATATAACTCACGAACAAAAAAACGTCATGAGTTCATCAAAAGTATACCCTTATTAAGTAGCCAATTTTAGATGTTTTCATCTACATAAATGCCATACATTAAAAGTCAATTTGACAAGAACTGTGTCAGTTTTCGTATGAAACATTGAGAAAAATATTGAGAAACACTTACTATTGCCTGCACATGCTAACGGGGTGAAGAGGGTGACCTGCAAAATATTTTCTAAGAAATCCTTTAATTCGACGGAAAGTGCAGTCAGTGGTCAAATCGTATACCAAGTTGATCAGTGGATATGGTCCGGATTGACGCGTCTAGCGTGCCCCTGAGCGTACCAGATTGAACTACTTTATATCATACGGTTCATTTGCCCCGGTTCATGAGCTCCGTGTTCTAATGGGTTTCACGCTTGCTTCTCACACAGGAGATGCAGATTTGATTCCTCACCAAGATCCAATGAGATAATTGTATGTTGTATGATGTATCTTAAGTACATTATACGGACGTTCTAACGGTGTTGGAAAATATCGTGAGGAAACCTTCCTTACTACATATCTACGGCGATGGGCTAGCCCCCGGTCACGCTAAATGGAGTATTGAATAACTGGCTCAAAGTGGGCACAATTGTGCCTCCGCCACCCCGTTTGGGAAAAAGCGTGACGTTATGATATGATGATGATATGATCAAAATGATCGCGATTTTTGACATCGATGTTTGAGGGATGTTCTCCAATCACAATCGCTCCAAATTACAGAATATATCAAAATGTGTCAAATTAATCGTGGTCTGGTTGGTGAATGAATATCTATCGAACGTTAGATAGGGGATAGAGAATAAGTAGTTAGCATTTTGTGATCTAGCTTGGATTCTGATTGTGTTGTAATCTCTTCTTGTCCCCAGATACGTAGTCTCACAGTTCGTGAAGCCCAAGCCCCCCCACCAGTACTGGGAGGAGGAGACTTCCATCTTGCTCGCTCCCGACGCGCGCAACTGCCTGCTGTGCGAGACGCAGGATACCGGCGCCTGCGCAGCCATGCCGTCGTGCGTGTACTGCGAGCCGACGGTCACGGCACTGTGTGATCGCTCCACGCCCTGCTTGCGCTGTCAGGGTGGGGTCTTTGGAAAGAAACAAAAAACAAAAAAATATCTGAACATGCAGCTCCAAATATATTATTTGTGGCAAATAGGACTGGATTCAGCATAATTGTAGCATCAACTCAGCGCTGCTTTTGAGGCCAGCCCTTTTTTCTTAAACTATGAATATGAAACTAATTGAGACATTTTGCTTCAACATTATCAGCATTGCTTCCAACCCTTACTATCATCTTCATCATCATTGTCTGCAACACCATTGAATACAACATCGCCATAATTAACATTGATCTCGTCGTTACTAATTATTGTCATCTTCATCATCAAATGAGGCAAACAATTAAAATTATTTTCATATCAGACACATGAACAAGAACAGCAATGAAGCGTCACGCTTTTCCCATACGGGCTTGAAGAGGCACAGTTACGCCTACATTTGACCAGTTATTCAACACTTCATTTCATGTGACAGGATACTGCAGCTTTGGGAATGTGAGGGAAACACATACGCCCAACATATAACATTTATTGTAACTGTACCTATGTATATTCAGTGCAGTCATATTAGGTACTTGTATAGCTTTGGATGTCAGTGTATGTAGTGGTAGTGTGCTTTCCAGCTCATATGAGTGTTGTTGTTTGTTACAGTGATCAAGAATCCGTTCTTCAAGTGCCAGCCCGGAGAGAAGTACATGGACGAGTGCGACTCGTGCCGCTGTGCCGACGGACACTCCGGGTAATGCGCACACGCACTCATCATAATCTGTACATAACTGGCAGAGGCACAGTACTGCCCATGATTGTCGGCTGTTGATCATGATGACCAGGCTCTCCGACCCGGCTCGGTCACGGTGACTGTTAGGAATGGTGAAGACATCGTTCTTATGCTCTCGTATCGCTCAAGTAGCCTCTTTTATTGGTGAAGGGCGGGTGCACACTTTAGCACTCCAGTTTGATATCATATTATCTTTGGCCAGTAATTCAATACTCCACTGCTAGCCCATTGCCGCAGCCACGGAGATGTAAATATTTCCTCACGATGATTTTCCATCCTAATATAATAACCCACTGCAGAGCCTATACCGAGGCGCGCAGGCCTTTACTTCAGCACACTGGCTCGGTACGAGTTGATAGAGGGGTGTGGGGTTTGTGGCCCGAAGCTGTCAGACTTTCTAACTATAATGTATCCACTAACCATAATGTATGATTTTGCCTCAGATGGTGCACCAATCAGTTCTGCGAGTTCAGATCTCTGCATCTCTACGCGATGAAATTGTCGGATGGAGAGTTTTATTAAATTGATACCTAATTGCTTGCAGTTTCAATTTAATGACTATACAAATATTGTGCAAAAGTGACAGAATGTTCAATTTCACACAAACATTTGTAGGTTTCATTGCGACTTATCGTCGAGGGGGAATTTAAAGCCGTCTTCAGTCGGGTCGCGGCGGCTGAAGTTCTGTCTCACGATCCCGGGTCGCGGCGGCTGAAGTTCTGTCTCACCATCCCGGGTCGCGGCGGCTGAAGTTCTGTCTCAACATCCCGGGTCGCGGCGGCCGAAGTTCTCTCTCACCATCCCGGGTCGCGGCGACCGAAGTTCTCTCTCACCATCCCGGGTCGCGGCGGCCGAAGTTCTGCCTAACCATCCCGGGTCGCGGTGGCCGAAGTTCTCTCTCACCATCCCGGGTCGCGGCGGCCGATGTTCTCTCTCACCATCCCGGGTCGCGGCGGCCGAAGTTCTGTCTCACCATCCCGGGTCGCGGCGGCCGATGTCCTGCCTCACCATCCCGGGCTCCAATGTCGGCCGGAATGTCCCATAGTAAATTTAAAAAATCTCGTGGCTTGGAGATTTACATGTTAGTGAGGTTGTTGGTTCTGGTTCTCACGAGACACGCTTTGCTAGTGTGGGGCAAAAGGTATGCTAGTATGGGGCCAAAAGCAATGTATGCATCGCATGCCCGTTTGCAATTGTTTATGTTTGTAAGGTAACAATTTATTCTTAACTATCTTAGAGCCACCTATTATTTCTGCCTACACTAATTCAGAATCAATCAAAGCCTTTCGTGGTTGATTCGACTTTTGTCCAAACATACAAAATAATGTATTACATTTAACTCCTCCACTCTACAATTGACAAAAATACGGTATCGTTTTCACACCGCACACTGTGTCGCATCGACCGCCAAAGGCACAAAACCCACTACAGGTACTAACGGCCTTAAGTTGGACAAAACGCGCCAGTGGCCCAAATGTGGCACTAGTTGATACAAATATTTACAACTTGACCATTGATTGTCAGATGTGCTTACTCATTCATATGTCCGGTGCTACTTACTTTCTTTTACATCACAATACAAGCTTATACCGACGAACGAAACGACTAGTGGTGAAATTGGTACGCTGTAAGTGCAAAGAGAAATTAGTAATTCCATTTTTCGGAAGCCAGGTGGGTGGTCACTGGTCGCAAGGATTAAGGTAATGCGGATATTAGCTACCGTGGGATAACGTTATTTTTAATGATTGTAGGATCATCAAAGATATTATTACTTCTCTGGATTTTTACCTGCAGCATCAGTGTCATCTAGAAATAAAAAATAAATAAAAGAAAGGGGTAATGTCGCCAGATGAGTATGCAAATTCAACAAAATCTTTGGATAGATCGTGGCTCGACCTAAACAACTACCTAACCTGTATTTTCAATAAGCCAGCCTAAAGACGGTACAAAGAGCTAAAGTGAAACGACTCACTCCTCTATGATTAGGCAAAAATATTCGAGCCAAATTCTAGGCATATCTAAAATCCCCTGACATCCTTTTCTGCAGAATAAAATAGGAAAAAATAAAAATAAAAAAAGAAGGCTAGTAATACATTTGTATCACGGCCTAGTAAACTAAATATCAATTACACATTACACAATGATACATGACACAATGATACATGACACAATGACATATGTATTGTGCTAGCCGCCCACCTCCGGTGTTGCTATGAATGGGAACCGCATTTATTGCACACACAAATGAAGTAAACTTATCAAACATCGAAAGATTTTGCGATATAGATTTATTGCTGTTGGTTCCGTAACTATTCAGTATTGAGTCCTATTTTGCTTTGGTAATGATTATAATTGGTTGGCTACTCCTGAATATTATTTTTAATAAATAATATTATAATATATATTTTACAGTTAAACACCATCTATTTTTAAAAGAGATCTTAATTTAATATGAGGTCGTTTCTTCGCACTGCTTCTCCCACAGTGGTCAAATGTAGAGAAGAAGCAAAAAATGGTGTTTACTAAGTATATGCCAACATATACAGTAATAAATAAATGTTGAAATGATTCAACTTGACTCGAGTCAAAACTTAATATATTTATATTGGCCTGTTATGAAATAGTGGCCACATCATGTAATGATAATGTTTACGTTATGGCCACGACATATATGTCAGTAGTTCCTATTGAAAATTAAGTAACTCTGCTGAAATGATATTAACACTAAACATTGTTGGCTAGACGTGGCTAAATGTCTCATATTTTATTCATAAAGCTATTTTCGAAACCTGTTTCTCTACGAAACCCCAAACCCAGCATCTTTGGGGGACGGAAGTAAGAGATCTGGTGACAACCGGTACAAACCGGCCGGCGATAGTGAAGTTGCGATCATTTGCTATATCGCTTGTATGTTACTTGAATGACACACTTTTTGTGCATAAACCCAAGATTTTAATTTTGACAAAAGTTACAACAATTGTTATCATTAACATTTGAAAACCATTGACATTTCCAATTAAATATCCAATTGTATTGGATGACGGAGAAACTGAAAAAATAGCGTTTTTTTTAAGATTTAAAGTAATACCGCAGGTTGTTCGGAAAAAAAGTTTTGTTTAAAACAAGCTCTGCACGAACTTTACCATTTAACTTTTGATCATTCATTTCGTATTTAATTAAATAATACCTAAATATAACCATTTAAAAATGAATATAACTACCCAACGGCTCTACGTATTCAAGTCCATTCTTGCAGAAATTCAAGTATACTTTATGAATGAACTTACACAGTTAATACTTATCTCTTCATTCAAAAATCAACTCTAGCAGCATTACGTAAAGCTTATTTATCAGTTGTCGTGAAATGATGAACATTATGTGATCCGCCGCACAATGCACAGTGGTGCGACCGCCTGCCGACTCGGGACAAAACATTACAAAAAATCTTGATCATTATTAGTCTCGTTGTGGGCAATTTTATCCTCATAATTATGGGTTTGTGGAAAAATAAATATCAATATTGTTGGGGTTTTACAATATTACAGTGGCGAAGGGTTGTGCGATAAATATTATTTTTATGGATCAGTAACGTTTTGATCTAACGGATTTAGATCTCATAATGCGTACTTACGTTGAGAGTTCTTTGTGCTTTTTCATAAGTGTTCTTAAAAATATGTGACTAAAACTTTCCTTATATTTAATAGTTTGACGTCGAAAGGGGGAGTATTAGTTATATTAGTTATTAAAATAGTTACCAACATGAAATACCATTGATTTAGGTACAATCAGTTATTGTTAAAAGTATCGTAATATAAGAACGATCAGTTTATACATTTAAGATCGCTTGACAAAGTGAAATCGATCGAGTCAATTAGTGCACACACGTTTCCGCATGGCGGCGCCACAATCGAATGTCTTCATTGAGTGACATCACCCAATAAAGACATTTCTATTCATCGCTTTGTCGAAGAAAAGATCAAATGAATTGTGGAACAACGTGTAAGACCGCATTCAAATCTATGAAAAAAGGGAACTCAACAAAAAAAATTAAATAAATTTGGAGGGTTTTCTCGTTTGTGTTCAAATATATCTATTGTAATTATTATGCGAAAAAACTCACAATCCTATAATGAATCTTAGCTACGGCGATTGTTTAACTATTCAGCCAGAATAACAACTTCACGAAGATCTGTAGGTACGGAAGTGTTACCCCGACCCCGACCCCGATACATGCTCATAAGCAAGGTGGTAACTGTAGGTACGGAAGTGTTACCCCGACCCCGACCCCGATACATGCTCATAAGCAAGGTGGTAACTGTAGGTACACAAGTGTTACCCCGACCACGACCCCGATACATGCTCATAAGCAAGGTGGTAACTGTAGGTACACAAGTGTTACCCCGACCACGACCCCGATACATGCTCATAAGCAAGGTGGTAACTGTAGGTACACAAGTTTTACCCCGACCACGACCCCGATACATGCTCATAAGCAAGGTGGTAACTGTAGGTACACAAGTGTTACCCCGACCACGACCCCGATACATGCTCATAAGCAAGGTGGTAACTGTAAGTACACAAGTGTTACCCCGACCACGACCCCGATACATGCTCATAAGCAAGGTGGTAACTGTAGGTACACAAGTGTTACCCCGACCACGACCCCGATACATGCTCATAAGCAAGGTGGTAACTGTAGGTACACAAGTGTTACCCCGACCACGACCCCGATACATGCTCATAAGCAAGGTGGTAACTGTAGGTACACAAGTGTTACCCCGACCACGACCCCGATACATGCTCATAAGCAAGGTGGTAACTGGTAGCACACTGTACATATAAGGAGTTGATCCTCTATTACGTAAGATGATTGAGGGAAGTGTTCTTCGGACCGCACAGTATATCTTTCCAATCATATACCATACGGATATTTGACTAAGGATCTCTATTTTTTTTAAATGTGACATATCAATATCACCCGCTGTGGCTCTGCCGGTACCCGACATCTGTGAATGGGCACAAAAAGGCAGTTTATAAATCTGTGCTTCGATGTCTGCACCGAAACCACAAAAGAGGCAACTGTATTGAAATTCCGTTGATAATACAATAATTTATGCCGAAACTGGGTTATTCTTATAAAGTGCTGGAAGGATATTTAAGAGTCTGATGGAAGTTTAAGACTACTTGTAAAAGCTAGTTAATAGTGATAGGAAATTCGATACATTTACTTTGAGAGGTTAAATTACTAGAGCCTGTTTCTAGCAGTATATTTTTCAGAGAGGTATACGAGCCTTCTGTATATGAAACCAAACCGAAACGAACCACATTAACTCCACTAGAACAAGAATATTTTTGTCATAATTCACGGCCCCCAAAAAAATGTAATGTAATTTCATTTTTTACGATCAACAAAGATACTGCAGCCGCACTATAGATAAGTAGGTGAATATCGACAAGCAGATGCGTTTGGGAGCGAGGCAGAGACACGACTGAAAGTAAAATATACAGTTAAAATATGAAATTAGTTGAGTTGCGTGAGCGAAGGGCCCGGTGGGGTCAACTGGTAGAACCATTAGTGATAACCGAAGGTCATCCGTGTTGAGTGCTTCAAACCTAATACATCATGTTGAGCAAAATAAATATATAGCTATATACTTAACAAAATACCACCATTACACTGATTAGTAGGTAACACATCACTGATTAGTAGTTAAATCATAACTGAATAGTAGGTTACTCCTTACTGATTAGTAGGTAACTCATTACTGATTGGCAGGTAAATCATCACTGAATAATTGGTTAGTCATTGCTGATTAGTAGGCAAGTCTTCCTCTGACAGAACTATAAGCTTCATCAGATTGAAAACCATTTGAAGGATACTTTGTATGACATCTCTAGTTGTTCTAATATTTATAGAATTGTACCTCAATAGATGTTGAATCTAGAAATCATTTTATATAGGTAAACTATAGTTACGACAAGAACGAGCTGAAGAACAAGAAGAGGAAAGTAAGAGTTTAACCCATCGTTCACCCAGTGACCCCACCGGTCCGTCAATCCCACGCGTGGCTACGAGACTTGCCCACGCGCAACTACTAGCAACTAACCAACCCCTTTCAGAAGACCCCCCAAGCTGGCGCCGTAGACAACTGGAACAGTGTTCCGAAATTGGTCGTAATGGACCATTTTCAGATGAACCGCTCTCGCGTACTCATTGGAATGCCAAAGCGGTCAACTGAAAGTGGTCGTGATGTACCATTTTCAGTTGAGCCCATGACAGAAAAGGACAGCAGATGTATGCGAGCGGCGTAGTGGGGCCAGGGTTGTGAAGGGAATGGGTTTAGGGAAGTCGAATTTGTTTGAACATCGACAGGAAACCTTCGGTGGCTCCATAACTGCGGCGATGGGTCGTGTCACCCTTCGTGGAGTAGTGGCGTGGACGCGATTGTGCCTCTGCCACCACGTATAGGAAAAGACGTGACGCCATAGAGCGTGTGAATTCTATTTTAACAACGTGTAACTATCGAGCATGAAGAACGCGTATCCTTGTATTCTGATCCGAAATTGTAAAATTATTATACTCATACAAAATTAAATTCGTTTATTCAATTTTCTAAATAACTAACGTTGTATTAGAAAATAAATTTTAAAATTAAATTATTAAAATTTAAAAAAGAATTGAAAATTATTTATAGCTATATTAATGAAGCACATAGGTATCAATGAAAAATACTTTCTAGTGAATATAGACATTTCATCTCAAGCTCTGATGAAAAATGAGCTCAATATTGTCATTAGAAGAAAACACAAGCATAAAGTCACGCCTCTTTCCTTGCGGAGTGGCAGAAGCACATCAACTAACTAGTATTCAATATTCTATTCAGCATGAGTCTTAGGGGCCGCAGCAAATGCATCGCCGCGGCTATTGAGATACGAAGTTTTCCCCACCGTGTTTTCCCACCGTTAGAACGTTTGTCAGTTGATTTAAATGAAGTTACTAATAATCTTTAGCTTATATCGTAACTTAAATGAACTATTGCAATAATTGAGATGAGCTCGCCTTTATACTATTAAGTTGTGTGATTGTGTATAAGTAATGTTTCTTTTTAGACATTCGCCAATGCGAATACCTATTCCCTTTTTAAAACAATGGCTCAAACCGAACTAAACTGGTGGCTCTGGGAGCTGTAGGCCGAGGGGTAGACCTCGCGAGCGATACAGGAAAATGCGTTTTTTTAATTATCTTCCATCCTCTGACACCTCCGACCCCGATCCCTTGAAGTTTATCGGATGAACAAGTGAAATTATTATAAATACTTTTATTCCGACTGCATTTCCGTTCAATACAAACTTATGAATTCACCTGGTTACTACATGGAGTATGAAAGAAGCCGCTCCAATAACATTATAAACTACATTATGCTATCTTAAATCCAACCTATTGACCTTTCACTAAAATTAAATAACCTATGTAATTTTCACAATATTCACGAATCCAACAACACCTCATTTGTCAAAATCTATCTATCGTTTGGCCTGTAGCGATTTTTTTAGAAGTTTCGATACTCCGCCATTTTGTAACATTTCCTAAAAACTCTATTTAAATATCGAACCTGCTCACACACATTCACGAAAATCAGTTGAGAAATGCGGCCTGTAGAGGAGAACACCCGGACACACACCCGGACACACATCCGGCCGGACATACGGACATACGTCAGCATTTTTGCCCACTCTTGAAAAGGAGACTGTTCGTCGCTTCGCTCGCTCGGTCAATTAATTCGATGGCTCTAGTTTTGTCTCTGGCTCGAATTTGATATCGCGTGCACAGATGAATTGCCGAACTTATCCGAATTTAGGCAATTAGTAGTTTATTTACTAATTGATATATTGAAAATAAAAAGGGTCTCTCCTAGAAATCTTATTTCTTCTGATTTTCAATATACTTGTATTTACAATAATATTCTCATGATTTATGCTAGTTTAAAAAATGTCTAATGCGTAGACAATAAAGACATTACAAGTTAAAATAACCCCGAAACTCCTTTAGTAGCTCCATCTCTGTTCCACTCCTTTAGTAGCTCCATATCTGTTCCACTCTCACGAACGACACGACAGATCTTCATTTGCTGGTTTTCATAAACACACATACAAACTTACTCATTTCGTGTCGCTGTTCAAAACCCGTCTCTAATCCCTTGAGTTAAAGTCTATGCTAGTTTGTGGGTTAAGTTGGTAGCGGGTACAGCCATGGCTGACCGTATTTAGTGGTTGTGGTGTGTCTTCAGGCTCGAGGTGTGGTAAGAGTGGCGGTGTGGTGAGATGTGATGATTCCTTTTTAGGTAATGGCAGGTAAATCTTATTTTTAAAAATTTCTTTCTAGAGTTTAAACAGTTATTGAACAACTTTTTTAAGCGACATGGGAGTAAATATTTCTTACATATTTTGTACGATTCCCAAGGCAATGGACACAGGTTGATAGATATTTTACTTACAAACACTTTTCCTTTCCATATGCATAAATAAATGGTAACAAACGGAAATATACTTATTAATGTATTAAACAGACAAACTAATTTTTAATAGATCGAGCAAAACGAGTTTTCTCACTAAGCCAAACTTAGCCAATATTTGTTACTATTTATGAAAAAATTACATCTATAGGATATAGCTTTGAGATATTGATTTAATGTCATGTTTAGGTAAGTCAACAATCATTGAAAGCTTTAATTCTGAACGCCAGTAGCTAGCACGCGGAATAAAACTTTACTCGAGTAAACTTTGACAACTCCATACAAATTTATATGGAGTTGTCAAAGTTTACTCGAGTAAAGTCTTATTCCGCTTGCTAGCTAGTGGCGTTCAGAATTGAAGCTTTCAAAAATGAGGAAAGTAGTCTGCGAATATGAATCCAAACAGTTCATGGTAACTTCTGGGGTCCCCCAGGGTTCACATCTGGGCCCTAAGCTATTACCAACTTTTATTAATGACTTTGCATCTGAACTGCGTCACTGCAAATTCTCGTTTTTTGCCGATGATCTGAAACTCTACGGAGTCATTGAAAGTCAGACTGATGTTATTTTCATGCAGCCATTACACCTCTAAAACCATTACAAATAGCATAAAATAAATAACTTAAAGTCTTAGTCGAAATGGATTTTTAACGCCAACAGTAAATTTTTTACTGTTGGCGTTAAAAGTCTATTAAACTCAAACATTTAGTTTCACTATATATTAAATATATAATGAAACTAAATTAATGCATATCAGACCAATTTTTATTTTTCCAATATGTATGCGGCAGCGTATCAAGGCGACGCAGCAGACGTATGTTATACATATTACACGAACTGTTTGGAGCCACTTTTGACACCTATTATACTCAAAATCTATTAAACATAAACATATAAAATTTGGTTCATTTATTAATTTACATACTACAGTCTTATGTTTGGCTTTTAATGTTCTTTTTATTATTGTAATGTTTTTATCTTACGTCATTGAACATTGGTGTGGTTAACGTATGTTTCCTTCTAAAATTTGATTTGCCGGTAAAAACAAGGCAAGATAAATCTTTAACTTCAAGTTATCTATTTTGTGTAATGTTATAATTTCAGGATTTTGATAGTCAGAACTTGGCATACATTTAGATCTTAAATATTTTGTCGGTGAAGTCAACAGCTATGATATTGTTAACATTGAACTTAGCTCCCATTTTCAATTTGATATTTTTGGTGGGATACGGGTTTATGCAATTTTAAACAACTTGATTCGAAATATTACTCTTAGTAAAAAATATTTCGAATCGAGTCAAGTTGTTTAAAATTGCATAAACCCGTATAATAATTCAAGCATTACTTTAGAAGTAGCAATAAGCTAAAATTAATAATGCTGCGACGAACTACGGAAAATCTAGTATCTTGTTTAAGGGAGCAAATATTTTTAACAAACTTACGAAAAACATTATAGAAACACAATCACTTCTTATTTTAAATCACAATTAAAAAGCATATTTTGTTTAGCAAAGTCGATTTTATTTAAGTCACAGTGTCGCAATTACAATATTTTATTACTCTAATATATGTTTTGTGTGCTAAAAAATATGTTACAACGTCAACTTAATGTTAAGTTTAATGTTTCTCTATAAGTCGAATAACTTTTGTTCTTTTGAGAAACAAAAACCTTAAAAAAATCCTTCTTTTCATCTTTTCCAGCCGTTAATAATAACATTTTGGGCTCGAACAATAATAATGTATTATTATTTACAGTAAACACAAAAAATTAAAAATTAAAAAGTTTATGGTTTTATTGCTGTTTTTTCAGCTTCTTAACACAATGACTCACTGAACTGGTTCATCGACAATGGTGCTACAATGCATATGATGAAGTATAAAGAATGGCTTGAAGATGATCGTAAACCGCCTGTAAGAAACATCCGTATCGCCGGTTACAAAGTGCTTCATTAAAATACATGTTCAACACGTAATTTATGTACCACCTAATATCACCAAGTCAAATGATAAAAATGGCTGTAAAGTAGAATTTAATGAAACATTTTGTGAAATATTCAACAAGAGTAGACAGAAAGAGGCAAAAGCCAACCAAATAAATGGCATGTATAAACCGAAAGTCCTCAGTGGGGAAACCAATGCCATGTTAGTAGTAACCGATTATTCCTTCCTGTGGCATCAAAAGATAGGGCAACTTAATTAAAAAGATTGAAATAAAATGCCACAATGCACTATGTTGTGAAATTGTCTTCGATAAAGGAAAATATAACTTGCATTTATTGCCTAGAAGCTAAATAGATGAGGCAGACATTTCTAGGTGAAGGCTCCTGAGTAAATAAATTGCTAGAAATCATCCACTCCAATGTATGTGAACAGATGCAATCTGCATCACTTTCAAGGGACCTACCGCTTTATAGACCCAACTAGCAAGAAATCAAGATGAATAGAGACGTTGTATTTCTTGACGCCACCGTACCGAGAAAAGTAATACTAGATAATTCAGCTCCTAAAACATAATAATGAAAACTGATGCCATGATAAACACAAGATCTGCGGTACCCACGCATTAACATTACGGAAAACTTAATAAAAGTATTTTTGGAGTTTGCACAGGAAAGGTATGTCAATTCATTGCCTTTCATAGCTGAGCAAGACCACAATTTGACAGACATATCACGAGATGACATCATTCAGGCAGTGAAGTCTATACTGAGTGGGAAATCAAGAGGCCACGAAGGGCTCTCAGCTGAATAAATAAAGATTGATTGCAGTATCTGCAGTTCTAGCACTGCTATTTAAGAACATGGTGGAAGCAAACTACTTCACAGAAACAGTCGTAGATCCATGTATATACTACCAAATACCAAATGAACAATTATATTGGTTTTGTTGTTTATATTGAGGACACATTGTTTTTCTACAACAACGAAGAAACAGCAACATCGATAAACAAGAAACTCAGTAAATAGTTTCCCATGAAGGATTTGTCTTGGTTTTAAAATCTACAAAAATATCATCAAGAATGAGATCTCGTTGGACCAGTTAATATATAGTAGATATAGATACTAGATACAAGTTCGTTTCAATATGAGTGACTGTAAAGCTGATTCACGCTACAGAGTCTTATTTACAGCTAACAAAAGCAACTATTAGCTTTTTAAAGCTAATAGTTAAAAAAGCATAAAGAGGAAATTTAGAAAAACGTTCCTTGCCATTAATTATTTGGATGTTTATTGTGCTTATCACAAGTTACCAGGCCTGATATAGCCTACAGCACAATAATTGAATACTGAAAAACAAGTGCTGAGATTCCTAAAAGGAACAATGAATACAAAACTAAAGTTAAAAAAAACGATCTCAATAAAGTCGGATAGTGTGATGCTAACTGGGCTACTGATATCGTAAACAGGCGATCATGTTAAGGATACTTGTTTATCTTTCAGATTGCTGCTATTAGTTGGTATTTTAAAAGGCAGCCTATAACAGCTTTATCAATTAACAGAGGCCGAGTACACGTCACTGGCCCCAGCCATACAAGAATCTATTTGGCTGAAGCAACTAAAGGACGACTTTTCGCCTGCTCTGTCAAGTACCCCCCTCCCCCCATATTAACGTATTGCGATAATCAAAGTGCTATTAGTATTTTGCAGGTAACGACTTATAACACGCAAGAGCAAACGAATTGATGTCGTTACCACTTTTTGAGGGTGAGAATTACAACAATCCAGTCTCTGTTTGCTACAAGAGTACCCAAGACATGGTAGCTGTTCCTCTGATCAAGGGCCTGCCCCGATCGAAGCATCAAACCTTCACTAAGGCAATGGATTTACATCCAGAGGTAGGGTGTTGGATTTTGAATAGCAAAGTTGATTATGTGTAACTGTGATATTGTCTATGTCTATGCTGCACTCCACTCAATCTCTTGTCAAATAACTCATCATACGTAGTGAAAGTCTTCTCCAATATTTAAGGCCTTACCACAAAAAAAAAATACTACCGTTCAACACTTGTTTAAAAACAAAAATGTATTGGATTTGACGTATGTTTTGAGGTTAAACGCTGTTTAATATTTTTTGTGGTTACAAGGTCAAAGTGTGAAGTCATCAAAGCTTGTATTATTTCATCATAATAATTGTGACACAATGACTGGTGACTTTTTTTTTATTCATTCGGCCCGTTAAGTAAAAGTTCTCGCGAGCCCTTACAAAAAAGGCGTTTTCTGATAGTTATTATAACGTAAGTACCTATTTATTAATAGAAAGTTTTTAATGTTGAAATATCCTGTGACAAATAGACATTCGTACACTCCTACACGGTCCTCTACACATACACATCCACTCTACTACACCGCGAGCCAGCTATTTCGGTCCCGCCCGACCAAATAAGACTCGTACAGCGCAGAATGCACTGCGCTATTAATATTCACATAACTAACACAATCACAGCGGATATTGAACTCTATTGCATAAGACTTAAGTGCTATTTTTAATTTTAACAAAACTGTAACACCCGCATGCGAAAATTAACTCTATCATGTAAGATAAAAGGTAGATTGTTAGTTGCGTGTGTGATGTTCAACTTTGGATGTGGGACTTTCTTCGTGATCTTCAGATTAATTAGTTTTCAGGCAAATTATTGCAACGCTCGAGCCGATTCCAGAGGCGTGAAAACGAACTAACTAATCTTTCTAATTTAAAAACGTGTTTAAGATAGAACCTATGAGAACCGGACAGCAGCTGTCAGTTTAGTTCTGCAATATTTAGATAGGTATCTATCCACCTATTAGTTTAAACTAGGATTCAGGATTCTAGTCTAATTTATTAGTTTTGGGATAAGATTGACACTTTCGTCATATAACATGGAGTCACATTCGGTTTTTGCACTTCTTTTAAGGGTTCCGTACCCGATGGGTGCCAAGCGAGACCCTATTACTAAGCCTAAGCTCTCCGTCCGTCCGTCCGTCAGTCCGTCTGTCACCAGGCTGTATCTCATGAACCGTGAAAGTTAGACAGATGAAATGTTCACAGATGATGTATTTCTGTTGCCGCTATAACAACAAATACCAAAAAAATTAAAATAAGGGGCCGTTATCAAAATCGAGCAAATAACAAGGAAAAAATGTTTGTTGTATGGGAGCCCCCTTAAATATTTATTTTATTCTGTTTTGTAGTATTTGTTGGGTTCCACAACCATCGTGCGCGAGTCCGACTTGCACTTGGCTGGTTTTTTTAGGGTTCCTTCATCAATAAGGAACTCTAGGGCTGTCAGTCGTGAAGTCGAGTAAAGTTAAAGATGTGTATAGAATTTAGTGTCACATCATCATAGCACAGTTTTTGTATTCAGACTATAATATAATAAACAAATTGAAAACATCTGAGTCATTTAATTCCTAATAAGAGGTAATATTTACAAAATTCACTCGAGACATCACTGCGGCTCATTCCGTTCTCTGTACATCTACAACTTTAGACAACTTTATGACGATGGTGGTTTGTCCAATCGCTGCCCCAGTGCACCCCAGTGCTTGAATGTCCAAACGACGACTTTATCTAAAAACGGATATTACAATGTTCAGTAGTGTATGTAGCTGTACATAATTAGGCATTAAAACTCTCGAGTGATATTATTATGAAACGAGCCATCTCGAGTTTGAATGCCCTCCATTATGTATCGGTCACATAAACTACTGTTAATGGCCATACAGTACACATTTTGTCTGCATAAGTCCATTCTGCTGTAAGGTAAATACAGTTTATCTTTGTGGCGGGTTTGTCTCACATAAATATCTGCATTTTTTGGAAAGTAGTTCCTGTATTGCACTAAAAATGTACACATTTCTCTAATGTAGAGGCAAGGCATCGTTAGTATTTGTATTTTTTTTATTAAAGTTTCACAGCTTTGCCTACACCCTTATCATCCTACCCTTCGCATATCGCCCTGATGCATTTCTTTTGCACTATAAATGCCCTGTCTACATCGACAGAGTTTCCCCATAGGATGAGTCCATATGCTAAAACTGACGATACAACTGAGATGGTCATTCGTATTCGTCGTATGGCAAAGACAAAACGGTTCAACCTATCGCATACTGACTCTACATGGCATTTACAATTTAGATGTTGGTCTAAGGTAATTCCTAAAAATTTTGTTCTTGTCTGTGAAATTTGTACATTTGATTTGGTTTGCTTAAAGAAATCTCTTTTGAGAGATAAGCTCGCCTTTGCCTTTTAATTTCTTGTAAAATCTTTTGTTGTAATGTTCTGTGCAATTGTAAAAGAATTGTGTCTTATCTACTTGATTATTATTATATTCGATTTTTAATGGTAAAGATTGTGCTTGGTATGGTCTGAATTGAATTAATTTGGTTTATTGATATTTAATTTTAAATTATTTTGTTCCATCCATTTCACAACAGAAGTAAGAGAATCATTAATATTTTGCTGAAAAATGTCTAATTTCGTACCTTCAAATATAAGCGTCGCATCATCAGCAAATAATATGCATTGGTGGTCTGTACTACTTGGCAAGTCAATTAGAACAAAAATAACAAGGGTCCTAAGATACTTCCTTGAGGCACTCTGGTCTCCTTTACTCTATATTCTGACCGAAATATTTGTTTGGTTGATTGGTTTTGGAACATGTTTGTCTTAGAGATTTCTTTGCATTTCCTATCTCGTAAATAGCTTTTTATCCAGTCGTATGCAATACCTCTTATTCCGTATCTCTCTAATTTACTCAAAATAATATTATGATTTACGAAGTCAAACGCTTTGCTCATATCTCAAAATATTGGGACGATGGGCCTTTTTTTGATAAGACATTCGGTTACAATTTTAACTGGGGGGAACGGGGGGTTAAAAGTGGGGATCCCACATAGATAAATTAGCTGGTAAATTAAGTTCTACGGCTTACGCTGTTAGGAACATCAGACAAAACGGATGTGGCTACATTTAGGCTAGTATATTTTAGTTACTTTCATAGAGTCATGTCCTATGGAATCTTGTTGTGGGGGAAAGTAGCGGATATTCAAATTATTATTATTTTACAGAAAAGAGCTATATGAGTAATTTATAATTTAAAACGCACAGACTCCTTAAAAGAGCTTTTTAAAGAAATTGACATACTAACAGTAGCTACTCAATTTATTTTCGAAAACATAATAAACCCAAGAACCTTACAACATTTTCCAAACTTAGCGATAGCTGTAATATTAACCTAAGAAATAATCACAGACTACTTGCGCCCCGGTTTAGACACGCAAAGGTCACCAATTCTTTCAGAGGTCAATGCATTCTCTACTACAACAAGACACATCTGGAGATCTTGAAATTGCCATTTGACCAATTTAAAAACCACGTTAAAGCGAGTTTGTCGAAAAAGGGATATTACAATGTTCAAGATTACTTAAATGACGGGACTGTATGGGGTTAATCTGAGATAGTTTATGAGCTAGATTAACATATAGGGTACTTTTTACCCGACTGCACCAGAAGCAGGGAACGTTATCGTGCTAAAATATAATTCCTAGGAACATGCAGATAGAGTTGCGGGCATCAGCTAGTAGACTATATTTACAATGAATGAAAACATCAGTATCAGACTACAGATGGCAATATTATTGCAAGAAGTGTCGTCTAAGCTTTTAGTTTACTTCGTTATTTATTTAAAAGATAGGTACCTAGTTAAAACTTAGAATATGACTCCAGTGTAATGTTGCCGTGTGATTGAAAATGGCGAATGCCCTTTTATCCTATCGCTGCGGCGATGCGACACCTTAAATAGCAGCCTGCGCATGCGCCTAACGCAGCCACTGCCACCCCGTAAACATACCCACATACACATACATATACAGCCAGGCAAATAAAAAACGGAAAACATACGTGTCCCAGCTAATATATCTTTGAAGCTTCCACTCACATTATTAAATGGGCCTTGTCAGAATGACCAGCGTATGTTGCAGATAACTTATCTGCAACATATGCTGAGCCAGGACCTATTCATTGCGGAACATACACCTCTATAGATAAGTTAACTTACTTATAATTTCAATCATTTGTATAATGATCTGTATTAGTAGTTTATGTGACTGCTACATAATGGAGGGCATAAATAATCGAGAGTGGGCTTATGAAACGAGCCGAAGGCGAGTTTCATAATAATATCACTCGAGAGTTTTAATGCCTAATTATGTACAGTTACATACACAAGTTTATCTACACACATATCATAAGCTCTCTTCGATGTGTTCAGGAACCGCATGTTTGACCGGCATTGTGGCTCTGCAGTTGTTTAGCTTGTTCTGTAGCACCAACTTCGGGCTTTCGAAATTTGAATGTCAGTACCAACTTCACAGACAAACTAGGGGTGGCATGCAGGCGGGCGTCGGCGTTCGAAATTTGAATGTCATAATGTGTAGAAAAATCACACATTATGGTCATAATGTGTAATTTTTCAGATAAGAAATGAGTTTTTACCAAGTAGTTTAACATTATGCTGATCGTAACGTGCGGTTTTTGTACGCAGTAAAGAGGGTTTATGATACGTGTGTAGATAAAACTATTTGTATGTGTATTTTAACAGTGAAAAAATAGATTATCTTTCTATATATCTATCTAAACGTCAAGCAAGTGACGCTGCCGTTGTTGATGTTGCCCATTTAAAGGCCAACACATCACCAACACCGCCAACACACCACCAACACCGCCAACACATCACCAACACCGCCAACACATCACCAACACCGCCAACACATCACCAACACCGCCAACACATCACCAACACCGCCAACACACCACCAACACCGCCAACACACCACCAACACCGCCAACACACCACCAACACCGCCAACACATCACCAACACCGCCAACACATCACCAACACCGCCAACACATCACCAACACCGCCAACACATCACCAACACCGCCAACACATCACCAACACCGCCAACACATCACCAACACCGCCAACACATCACCAACACCGCCAACACATCACCAACACCGCCAACACACCACCAACACCGCCAACACCGCCAACACACCACCAACACATCACCAACACCGCCAAAACATCACCAACACCGCCAACACACCACCAACACCGCCAACACATCACCAACACCGCCAACACACCACCAACACCGCCAACACACCACCAACACCGCCAACACACCACCAACACCGCCAACACATCACCAACACCGCCAACACATCACCAACACCGCCAACACATCACCAACACCGCCAACACACCACCAACACCGCCAACACATCACCAACACCGCCAACACATCACCAACACCGCCAACACACCACCAACACCGCCAACACATCACCAACACCGCCAACACGACACAAATAGTGGAAGCACGCTACATTACGCATTACGCGTTGGTGTGGAGTATTTATAACCGACTACAAAAAAACCGGTGAAGTGCGCGTCGGGTTCCGTAACAAATATTTCTTTATATTTGTTATATATTTGTTTATATTTCAAAAATTCTCCTATATTCTATATAGAATATAGGAGAATTTTTGAAAGAAATCAGATTTATCAATATATTGGTATTTATTAGTAAAATATACGTAGAGATTTAAATCTTAGGTCAATGGGAACCCTTTATTTTATGTTCGTTACCTCAAAATTGATACCATTAATAAACCGATTTGATTATTTTTTATTTGAAAGAGTACTCCTCCAGTTTAGATAATATTATAAATCGGTGCAGAGTTTGGTTTCTAAATAAAAAAACTGCAATTATGATATCATCTATGTAAAATTGCATATTATTGCTTTCCTGTGACTTTTCAGTGGTGTTTGCGGTCGTGAGATGAATTTGAGCTTTAAGTACCGTATGTAATATAATAAGTAGGTGGGCACTTGAATGCCAGAAGCGAGATTTCGTCGTCTCCTCTTCGTGTAGGTACATAGACGACATTCTCATCCCCACCGAGGAGACATCAGCCGTGAAGTCGGCTTCAGTCTCACAATATCTGTGCACCTGGATTCATGACGTCATTACGCTACTTAAGGGTTATTGCATAATCTAGACAAACTCGCCTCGCAAATTTAAATCGTTTACACTAGACATGAACTAACAAAAAAAATACTTTTGGACGTTTCTTATCAAGCAATAAAATTGACATGGCAGTTACATAATTTCCCTGTGCTCGATCAAGTGTTAATGTAATTTTAACCCTGCTTATATTTCAACGCTTTTTATTTCCTTATCAGTATCAGTTGCCTTATTATATGTTATTCTGATATCGTTTTTGAAATATTGAAATTACAACACGATTATTGCAGACGAGCTTTCTTTAATTGCTTTGCTTGTCTGTGGGATGTTCTGATATTTTATTAATCGATTGAAGTAAGAACTTCAATTGATCAAAAAGATATCAGAATGACGTGTTAACCTCACTCACACCAACCCAACTCTAGTTAACCTCACTCACACCAACCCAACTCTAGTTAACCTCACTCGCACCAACCCAACTCTATTTTGAGGTACCGCGATTTTGAACCTCTTGCAATGGTAATAAAATTCAAAACCTATTACGGGAAAATGACCTCTATTGCAGTCATGGTACGTTGACGGGTTAAGGATACAGTTCTCCCGGAATAGAAAGTAAACGTCTTCATCCGTCAACCCAGCAGCAGCGCTATAAAGTTTGTACAAACAGTAATTTATACACGAAGCACTAAAAATACTAGGTACGTTGACTAAAACGTAAGATCGGGAAATTGGCTGTAGAAAGAGATGGAAATACTCTGTTATGAATCTCCCACGTGTTAGAGACTGACAGTACCACTGCATCGCGATACCTTATCTGGTGAATCTCACAGTCTCACTGCAAAGTTTTGAAAAGATGTAAGTGACAATGTGAGATATCAAAGGAATTTGATTCGTATTTAGAAGTAGTTAAGTTAAATTAAGTGTGGTCGGGATACTGAAAAGTTATTTCGGGCTTGACACAAAGCTACGGAACAAATTTCATTTCAGCCGCCAAAAGTTTAGAGTGCATATTAAATAGAAAGTGTTCTAGGCAGATACGAATGCTCGATACGCAACCTTGAAACAAACAGTATACGAGTTATAATTGTATAACAGAATGGCGTTACGGTTGAAAAGTTTTTATTGGAGTGGAAAAATGCAATTCCCGAGCTCTGGAAGTGGTTAACTGAATGCAATGTTTCTGTTTCATGGAAACGGCTACAAATGCAAAAATGTGTACTAAATAAGTATCAAGTTAAAACTACATATTTCATACATACTTAGAGCGATTTTAGGTAGAATAGTTGTAACTTTATGAAGCGTCCGTTGCCTAAACTAGCCATTTTAACAAATACTTAATATTTGATACTTCATCGAAGTTCAAAAACGTTGCCTTGTGGGGGGGACAATATTAACTATTTTTTTCAAAGTTGAACTGCACAATCGCGCTAGTTTTTCGTTTAAAAATACATATTTTTTGTTATATTGACAAGAACAGGCATCTTACTAATTACTTTCAAAAAGCCGTTCTAAACATAAATAGTACATTGTTGTAGAGACTGGAAAGTGAGAGTGAGGCATGAGTGAGTTTGAGGGCCGAGCCACAGGCGGGGCTCTGTAAGAGGTAGGTCCATCTCACAGAGCAGGTGTCCATGTGGTCCATCTATTGCACCTTTGGTCGAGACATTACATAGTAAGTACCTTCCACGAATGTTGCGAGGAAATGAAATTACAAATAAAATAAATAAAAATCTTTTATTCCCCTTTGTAGGTTTAGTAATAATTTACAAATTAAACATATTTTAGTTAAGTTAGCTTAATGTATGATTTTATTTCTTTTGGGGCATCTACTTCTAGATATAAAGCCTCCTCAATCATTTGCTAGATCTTTCGAGATTGTGTCAGCTGAGTCCGAGTTTTGCCGGCGACTCTTTTTCCGGTCTTCGGCTTGATGTGTAGCATAATTCTTTCGGCAGCTCTTTGGAATGATCTTAGCTTTTTTTTTTGGTTTACTCTCTGTTAGACCATGATTGGCATCCGTATAAAAGACTCGGTAATAGTTGGGAGTAATTACACAGAAAAATATTTTTTGAATAAATTACTTTAATTACTGGCGAAGTCCCCCCTCAGATGAACGAAACTCCTTGGTCCAACATCTCACACAGGCATGCTTTTGCCGACACGATGGCATGACGCAGGCTTTGTTGGTTAAAACTGACACGGCATGTAGCGCCATCTGTCGACAAGTGGTCCATAACAAACAAGTGAGTATTTTTTTGCCCTATTGAACTGGCCAGAAATGTTTTTGTTGTCCTGGTTAACGATTCATTATTTGGCGGCCTCATTATTGACCATCTTTTGCCACATTACCGAGAAGCGAAGTCAAAAATATATTTTGTTCTACTTATCTGCATATCGTTACAAAGTTTGAATTAAAATCACAGTTGTGTGAAGTTCGCGTCGATTTCTTCAATTTAATCGATATCTTCAAACTGAGCTAAGATAAATTAAGCTTATTCAGACATTTGTCAAATATAAACAGTTACAATGGCACTACAATAGTGGTTAACGCTCTCCTGTCACGGAAGAGATGCGGGTTCGAGTCCCGGTGCTGACAATATATAATAAATAAATGTAGCCCAGTAATAGATACGAGACAATACGAGTAAGATTGAGCCGTACTCCACCACGCTGGCTCAGCGCGGGTTGATGGAGGGCTAGTGGCCAGCCTGATTGTCATAAGTTATCAAGCTGCCCTATGAGGGCCTCTGGTGCAGCTTCACGACTACTGCTACTGCTCGAATGGATTGACTCGTTGTCACGTTACGGAGGATCTGGCTTTTTAGTTACTTTCACTTCAGAGATTTTTAGACAAGTAGTGATCTTGGTGTTTGAAGACTCAAGAACACTGTTTTTCCTTCCAATCTTCGAAACTTTAAAAATGTTTTGATTTTGAATTGTGACGTTACTCCACCCAAGGTGCCAGTGAGAGCCATAGATATACACTATATGAAGCGTATAAATAACATAGATCACATAGCAAGTTGTCAAAAACTAATGCTGTCAAAGATGTAAACACAAGCAATTTTCATAGTGGAGTTATTCCTATGAAAAAAGCTGGAAATCAAGTCCATTACTTGAGTAAATCGCAAGGTTGGACTATATCAGACGTCAATACTAGAAAGGATACCACCTATAAAACGAGAAGAGGATACCACACTAACTTTCAAACCCTGACTGTATTTGGTAAGTTATTTTAGGGTACAGTGGTTAGTATAGCGAAAACCCTACATCATATCTTAGTTGTAGCCCTAAGATTGTAGATATCAATGGATAAGAATCCCAGAGCTATATCGCCTCCTCTGGAGTGAGTCCTACAGGGATCACATCTGGGGCCAACATTGTTTGTCTTATTTGTCAATGACACCGTAGGCTATATTCGGCAAAGTAACTGTTCTCTGTTCGCTGACGATATGAAAGTTTACAGACACATAGACTCCCTGAGTGATGTATGTTTACTCCAGGAAGATCTTGATTGTGTACATCAATGGTAAATGGATAATCATATGATTTTTAACACCTCAATATAACAATCTATTAGTTTCACATGCAAGAAAACATCGGTTATGTCCTATTACAACATAAACATCGGTTATGTCCTATTACAACATAAATATCGGTTATGACCTATTACAACATAAACATCGGTTATGTCCTATTACAACATAAACATCGGTTATGTCCTATTACAACATAAACATCGGTTATGTCCTATTACAACATAAACATCGGTTATGTCCTATTACAACATAAACATCGGTTATGTCCTATTACAACATAAACATCGGTTATGTCCTATTACAACATAAACATCGGTTATGTCCTATTACAACATAAACATCGGTTATGTCCTATTACAACATAAACATCGGTTATGTCCTATTACAACATAAACATCGGTTATGTCCTATTACAACATAAACATCGGTTATGTCCTATTACAACATAAACATCGGTTATGTCCTATTACAACATAAACATCGGTTATGTCCTATTACAACATAAACATCGGTTATGTCCTATTACAACATAAACATCGGTTATGTCCTATTACAACATAAACATCGGTTATGTCCTATTACAACATAAACATCGGTTATGTCCTATTACAACATAAACATCGGTTATGTCCTATTACAACATAAACATCGGTTATGTCCTATTACAACATAAACATCGGTTATGTCCTATTACAACATAAACATCGGTTATGTCCTATTACAACATAAACATCGGTTATGTCCTATTACAACATAAACGATGAAAGGATTGGGGTATTTGAGAGAATTCCTAACCTTGGAGTGATTCTAGACTCTAAACTTACTTTTATCCCGCACTACTACAGCATAGTAAGAAGTTTGCTTTTCTGAGCGAAACGAGCAAAGAGTTCAAGCAATTAAAATCCGAACTATGCCTATTCAATGCTCTAGTGCGCAGTATTCTTGAGTTCGCTAGTGTCATGTCGCTTGGAATCCTTCGTCTTCGTATGCTGTTCACGTAGAGAGATTGGAGTGCATTCAGAGATCCTTCACAAGACATCTTGCCTTTATCTCGTCAGGAATCAGCCATTGGGTTAGCTATGAACATAGACTAGCCTTTTTCAAAATGAGTGCATTGTCGGACCGCAGTCAAATGCCTGACCTGTCCTTCCTAAATAGCCTAATGAACGGTCAGGTCCAGTTACAAAAACCAAGATATATTAGAAAGAATTAATTTGTCCGTGCCTCGTATTAAATCCAGGCGTGTTGGTCTCGATACTTTTAAGATACCTCAATGTAAGACCAATGTACTGGGAAATGCACCACCCATGAGGATGCTTTCTACATGCAATGACATGTGGGAAACTTGTGAACCGGACATATTTTACTGGGTTACTTTACAAGCGAAAACTTATTGTTGGGCAATAATACCCCAAAAAAACTGTGCAATAGTGTTCTGTTAACTGATAATCTTGTTATCCTCAAACCGTTTTTATTTATTTCCTGTGTTATATTGTGTATTTTTATTTTATCTACACACGTATCATAAACCCTCTTTACTGCGTCCAAAAACCGCACGTTATGATCAGCATAATGATATACTGGTAAAAACTCATTTCTGATCTGAATATTGATACATTATGACTATAATGTATCATATCGTATATAGTATATCAATATATCGTATAGTTTGCCTGTGAAGTTGGTACTACTGAACAAGCTAAACAACTGCAGAGCAATGATCAATGCCACAATGTCGGTCGAACATGCAGTGCCTGAACACATCAAAGAAAGCTTATGATATGTGTGTAGATAAACTAGTGTAATTATGTAACTGTACATTATTAGGCATTAAAATTCTCGAGTGATATTATTATGAAACTCTCCTTCGGCTCGTTTCATAAGCCCACACTCGAGTTTTAATGCCCTTCATAATATATCAGTCACATAAACTACTATTATTTATTGTTGTATGTATCTTCGTCATAATCGATGTCTAAATCCAAAGTTGTCCATCTGTTTTTACACTCCTCAATTTCTTTTATTGTTTGTTACCGATTTGATGTTATTGTGAATGCTGTGCTCGTCTATTATTGATAAAAACTCATATATTATTTTTGTGTTATTGCTCATATCACAAGTAAATGTTTGTATTGTTGATGTGCCTATACACATATATAATATATAATATAATATTTAGCACCGAAGAGCCATAGTAGCGGCACAGCAGCAGTACAGCTTAACGCATCATCAGAAACACGGAAGCGGTCGAAACAAATGCCACATAGAAACGTACACCTATCCAGTGCCCGTCTCGATCGTTTCCGATGTGCAATTTTTACCGGGACGATGGAAAGCATCGCAAAGAAACCTTCATATCATGCAAAATGGAGAATTAATAAATGGCTCAACTTGGGCACTACTGTGCTTTTGCCACTCCGCATGGGAAACCTAAACTGGTTACATTCTCGTTACAAAGCTCTTTCATTGCTTGTTTCATATTTTTTGATTGATAAGTTAGTCTACGGTACTATCAGTAATGTGACAGCACGCTGATATTTCTGTCCACCTCCCGCGCGCTACGAGTAAAAGTACTATCGATAAAATCGGACCTTCAATTTTAAATCGCACGTAACACAACTGAATAGGGCTCAGGCATGTTAAGGTTGATATATTGACGACTGTACAGCAGCAACACTCATCGGTCATCGCAGACCGAAATATACGAAGTAAGGGCGGTTCGGAGTAGCGCGAGCCAGATTTGGGCTGTTCCTGTGCCCCGCGGCAAATTTGGACAACGCAACTAACTCACAGACCTTGTAACAGTCCCTGAATCTTAAATTAACTCAATAGCTCTATATATTTAGACCCGAAATCAATAGTCAAGGTAAGTAGGTATTTAAATTATTGTAAACAAAGGTAACCGTTTGCAAATTCCATATGCTACATACAAAACAAAACTTGACTATGAAAAAGGAATCTATGATAAGTTTTGATGCCTTACGAATTTCGACAATTGTCAATCATACATTTGCTTTTATAAATGTTTTAAATACCTAATAGTCTTAACTACAGGTTAGCAAAGCACTAAACTGTTATGTCAATAATTTAGTCAGAGTTAGGACTGAAGAGTAGTTGGAATAAAGATGGGTGCTTCAGAAAGTCATCAACATAAGGGTAAACATATATATTTCTCATACAGCTGTATCTGTTACGATTGCCACGGTACAGGGTATTCTGGAGTGGGGGCAGTAGCAATGTTGGCAATGTGCTTGTTAGTAGATGTTCATATATAATTAATCTCTTTTACATATAATTACATACAATAATAAAAAATATGGCTCCGTGGTCTAATGGGTTTCACGCTTGCTTCTCACACATGAGATGCAGGTTCAGTTCTTGACCCTGTACCAATGAGATAATGAATTTATCGTGAGTACATTATACGGACGTTCTAACAGTGATGGAAAACATAGTGAGGAAACCTTCATTACTCCATAGCTGCGGCGATGGGCTAGCCCCCTGTCACGCAAAATGGAGTAATGAATAAATGGCTCAAAGTAGGCACCATTGTGCCTCTGCCACCCCGTATGGGAGAAAGGCGTGACGCTATAATTAATCTCAGGTACATATTCTTCGCCAGTAGTTTAGTTTCTGTTTATTGTTCCGTCTCTTTATTGATTGAATACGATCGATGTATTGACTTGTTTAGAAACAGTTTAAATATAGTTATTATGTGACTTGAAACTAGGACGAATGTATGAGTGCTGTTATTGATGGCATAACTACACTAAAACGGCATTGAAATCAGTTCAGCTCAGATATTTCTATTGACACAATGCATCTTACTTAATATGCGTCACGACTTTTCCCATACGGGGTGGCATAAGCCCGGTTGTGCCAAAAATTTGCCAATTATAAAATTTTAAGCTTTGCGTGATAGGGGGCTTCCCAATTGCCGACCTTTTTAGCCTAGCGGGTAGTGACCCTGCCTACGAAGCTGACGGTCCGGGGTTCGAATCCCGATAAGGGCAAATATTTGTGTGATGCGCATGAATATTTGTTTCTTAGTCTTGGATCTTTTCTATGTATTTACATAAGTATTTATCTCTTTTAAATATACCATCGTCTAATATCCATAACACCAGCCTTATTACTTTGGACCTTGTTCGGTTTGTGTAAGATTGTCCTCTGTTATTTATTATTTAATTTGCCACATCTGTGGCGATATAGCGGTTTCCTCATAATGTTTTCCATCACCGTCACATAATAATAAGTAGTAGGGTATAATATGCAATTTTGAAATGTTAGTATTATTCACTCTCTATTTAGCTCCATGCATTACTGCAAATACATAAATCACATCTCTGACTAATAATAACATTTCTGTTCTGCTTGCCAGCATCTCAGATTAACGACTGCTTTATGTCCATTTGTACAACAATGGAATTAATTAGTCACTTTGATTTAATCTAATCCGAAACGGCATCTGAAATACAGGTTGGAACAGAAAGGCGTGGCTGTGCGTGCCAAGCGGGAAGTCCCGCGTTCGAATCCTGGTTGGGGTCGAAGACACAGCGTATCCTAGTGTGGGCTGGAAGCACCGAATATAGTGACAATTTATCGTGCATGGCTTTTTATTTTCATGTTAAGTGAATATTTATAAATGTGCAATAAAGGACTTTTGAGTTTCAATAATGACACCTATCAAAATCATGACACCTGTTCAAAGTAGTGAAACCTGTCAAAGTCATGACACCTGTCAAAAGCAGTAATAGCTGTCAAAATCATGCATGACACCTGTTAAAAATTGTCATACTTGTTTTACAAGTTTCATGTCGGAGTAATGTCCTGTCGGAGTAATGTTTTACTTCCCATTATTGATTGACTTTTTTTTAAATCAGCCAGCTAGTACCTAAATGTTAATTAAAAATATATAAAAATCAGTTAAATGTAGAATTTTATAAGTTAAAACTAGGCCTGAAGCACTTATCACACTGGGAAAATAAATTGACTCATACCTTAAATAATTAAACACACTTTCACACTTCCACCATTGATCTGTACAGATGTAGTGAATAATCCTTTCCTATCGGCAAAACTCGGAACAACGATAACACCCGAATGGTGCCGATGTGTCTATGAATTACTGTATTATTAAATTACGTGTAGGTATCAAATAAATCGCATACTTTATTTATCAATGTCAAATGTCAAATTGCCCGTTTGACGTATATTACACTGAGATGTTAAAACCACCACGATTCTATCATATAAAGAATTCGTTAGGTAAACAAAAATATAACTAGTTACTGAGGACGTTTTATTTCAATAAAACGCACTGATAAAAACCAAATTCCGGTTGGGATGATCTAATGATTCTATAAGGATTGGAACCCCAAAAGTCTAACTATAAGTCAAAACTACAGTAGGATTTGCAGACCTTTTTTATAACAATAAATTTTTGTAATTAATTAAAAATACTATGACATAACAAAAAAGACACCTCAACATAAAACAAAACCAACCAGCAGAGAAATTAATATAAATAAATATGATTTTCTGATTGGATGAACGACTTCGATTATGACAGCGGGATAAGAGGAGCAGGAGGGGGGTGGACAGTGTGATGCGAAACAATACTTCCAACTTCCATATCACAGTCAGCATCAGAACTATTTTCTGGTGTATCATCGTCAGAGTTTTCATGAACTGTGATTACAAAACTAGACATATAATTTTCCAACTCAGGTTGGTGTTTTCGGTACTCGTTTTCGCATTTGATGGCGTGGTCACATACTTTTGCCCAAACATCGGAACCAATCATATTAACCTTTTCGTGTACCAATTGTTTCACAGTAGTCATATTCATACTGATGTTTCTTTTGGATACGTATCCCTTTATTTGAGACCATATGTTTTCAATCGGATTGAAATCAGGATGATATGGTGGCAATCTTAGTACGCTGTGTCTATATTCGTTCATAAGTTTATCTATAGAGTATTCTACAAAGTCTTGTTTGTACTTGCAAATAATTTCATATATTTCAAGTTTTGTTAATGACGGATCAATCGGAACGTTATGTTTGGATAGCCAATCAATCATCTCTTGCTTCCTGGTATTTGAATTAGGAGGTTTTTCTACGTACTTATTTTGATATGCAGCATTATCTACTACTAGTACCGAATGTGGAGCTAAGTTTGGAATGAGTTGATTACGAAGCCATTTTTCATAGTTTTCATTGTTCATCGCGTTGTGTTAGTCACCTGTTTTATCAGTAGACTGATACATTAACAATGCCCCAGGTATAAACCCCTTTCTACTACCAGCGTGCACTATTATAAGACGTTGTCCTTTAGAAATTAACTGTTTCACTCCGTTTTCTGACGAGTCAGCCCAGCTTTTACCTGCCAAATGTGAGGTATGGATGTATGTTTCATCCATATAAAAAATCTCTCTCCCTTGAAATCTGTACTTTTTTATCGCGGCTAAAAACTTTACTCTTTTTAAACGAACATCATCTTTCTCGATAAGCAATTTTCTGTTGTTTTCAACTTTTTTATACCGAAATCCCATTTTTCTAAGAATTTTTCTAAGCGTAAAGTCACATCCATTAAAATTTATGGCTTCGGATAATTTGGACTTCTGGGCTTTAATTGTAGGTACTTGTTTGTATATCAAATGGAAATTATACACTAATCGGCGTATAACGTTGTAGTCAAAATCGTCAAGACCTAGACAAAATAATTTATTTGGTCTACCCAACTTTGCCGACTTCGGACTATTGGAGGTGGATTGATATATGTATTCTTTTTGCAATATTTTATTTACTGTTCGTTGAGAAATTCCACTGGCCTCCGAAACTGGTTTTTGGACTTTACAAAAGTAAGCAGTATAGTAGGTATGTTTGAATTTATCATTTTCAGTTAAGAAATATAAATAAATATTGAAAATAACTTCGCAGGCTTGCCGATCTAAACGTTTCCCTTTTCTTAGTGCTTTCGGCATGTCTGTTATAAATTGTTAATGTGGATCGAATAAAATCAATGTTTATTATTTACAAAAATGACAGACAAGAGTGAAATTTAAAGTCAAAAAAAAAAAAAAATAGGTGGCCTGCATTGATACACGAGTCCATGAAGTTTATCACAAAATCTAACAAAAATATCAACAATATATTTCTGTGGTATTAACTACTCTATATAGATATTTCCTCGAGATTAGGCGGAAGGTGGAGTGTATGTCGGAGCTGCTGGAGTATACTAGCAAGTTCCTTCCATCCGCCCCAGAGTCTGAGGGGAAGGCGAGTCCTTCCAAGACGGCGACCGCGGCTGTTGTCGCGCCACCGGCTGCCACAGCGCCCGGCCCGGCCAAGTGCCCGACCAGCGTCAGACGCAAAGGATTACCGAGGATTACCGCCACCACCGGGAGCAAAGAAGTAGGTTTCAACCATGTCTCCGACAAACAATTTTGTGTAGTGTTCTCATCATTTGTGCGGTTTATAATTAAGTTACTGTTGAAATGTAGTAGGTTTTCATTTCCAACCTCTTAATTATTCATCTTGTTTGTCAGTCAAGTTTTTTTCCCATGTACAGATTTTAATTTTTTGTAATGTTTTATATGTTGTTATAAATGTATTGTGATTATTTCCCAGAAAGCCCACTGTGGTTGGGTTCAGGCTTTTACTATATTCATTAAATCTTTATACCTCGTTAAGCTAGGATATTATTAGTTCATATAATATTTTATGTAGTTTATTTATTTAATATAATAACTTGAATTATTTTACAGATAGTTATTTTTCATGCTCTTTGAACGATGTCTCTGTTAGTGCGGTAAGGGTTGACTCCCTTGCGGACGCGGCCTTGTTCTGCCTGAAACGCGTGTTCACGCGGTTGGAGCTAAACTTTATTGTCGTGCATATTAATGCCCAAAGCATCCCTAGTAGCTACGCTGATCTCCTAGAACCTTTCAGCGACCAGAGTATACATGGATTTCTTGTCCCCGAATCGTTTTTCAAACCATTTCTTCCTTCTTCCATGTATTCTCTGCCAGGTTTCAGGCTCTATCGTAACAGGACGGGTAAAGCTGGTGGCAGCATTGCTATCTACTTACATTCTGACATTCCTCGCAAAGTCATTAGCCTCTCGCCAAGCCTGTACTCTGGTTCGGCTGAACATCTCTTGCTTGAGATCAGCTTGCACCACAACACTATTCTCCTGGGTGTGTATAGCCCCTCACATCGCATCGATTACTTTGGATCTTTTGAAACTTGACTCAATGACTTGACTTCTCTCTATAGTGACAATCTCATCCACGGTGATTTTAACACCTATCTCATTAAAAATACTGCTCGTTCTGCCAGAATCTATCGTATACTCATTTGACTTACATATTCTTTCCCTGGAAGCCACTCACTTTTAACCTCAAAGTACTCCCCTCTCTTCTTGATCTCATGATCATCTCCAACACAAAAAATGTGACTGCCCATGGCCAGCTTAATGCCCCTTTCTCCATTCAAGAGCTGGTTTATATTTCATACAAAATTAGGCCCCCTAAGAGTAAAGCCAAATTTATTGACATTTGAAGCTTCAAGAGTATGAACCTCGACTCGCTTATAGCAGATGCCTCATCTGTCTATTGGACCCCTGTCGTCACTGGTGAAACCATTGATGACAAAATCCTGAAATTAAACTCCATTGTCCTGGGGCTGTTTGACAAGCACGCACAAATAAAAAAGGTCAGGGTCAATCATCTTCCTGCCCCGTGGTTGACTAACGTAATCAAGGCTTTAATGACAAAACAAAACTCTGCCAAAGGCCGTTATAAGAGAGATCCAACAAATGAAAAATTCCTTGCATTTAAATGCCTTCGAAACTTGTGCAACCGTAAGTGCCACGATGCCAAGCGATGCCACATTTATTAGTGCAAAGAGATGTACACCTCAGCCCAGGTCTGGATGTTTCTCAAAACCTTGGTCTCAAACAGTTCCTTTCTTCCCCTGTTGTGATGAAACCTGCTACAAAGAAGGCAACCCTTCATCGTTTATGGCTGAAGGCTGCAGTCTGTACCTCACCGTTCAAATTTAGTCTCGTTGGAATCGGCGCAGTTAGAAAAGGCGACAACATCAGCCATCAAATGATCCACAGTGTCCTTAAAGAGTTGCTCCTTCCTATTACCCACATTATTAACCATTCTCTACCGATCAGCTCTTTTTCTGGTCGTGGAAAAAAATGCTCGTCATCCCCCTGCCCCAAAATTTCGAATCCCCCTCCTTTAAAGACTATCGGCTTATCTCTATTATACCTATCCTCTCTAAAGCCCTTGAATACATAGTCCACTCTCAGCTCTCCTACTACCTTTCTTCAAATAACTTACTCCGTACCAATCTGGGTTCAGTCCAGGGCACAGTACTCGTCCGTAAGGTCAGCGATGACATCCAGCTGGCCATGGACCAGAAGTAAGTCACTGTGCTAGCCCTGCTTGTCTTCAGCAATGCCTTTAGCTGCGTCTATTTTGACATTCTTGTTGCGGTGCTGGGTTCCTTGAATATGTCTTCACATGTGGTTCACTGGTTCAACTCTTACCTGAGAGATCGTCAGCAGCGCATTAAGTCTAAGGAGACTGAAACTCATTAGTGTGATCTAACCGCAGGAGTGCCACAAGGTGGTATTCTTTCTTCTCTCCTGTTTTACGTCTTCATCTACTCCATCTCCAACGTTCTCTCTTCTTTGTTTCATCGCTACGCAGACGATCTCCGAATCTATCGCCACTTTCCCCCTGCAATTCAGTTTCATCCATGGAGATGTTGAATGATGACCTCGAGAATGCGAAGGACTGGCCACTGGCTCCCACTGGCTCTTGGTTAACATGATAAAATCGCAAGCAATGATTATTGGAATCAAGTACTCTCTTTCCTTATTACGGAAACCTATTTTTCCTGTAAATTTAATGGTACTACAATAGAGTACACTGCTTAGGCAAAAAACCCTGGGGTCATCTTTGATAACCAAATGTTGGTCTCCACATGTCTGCGAGGTTAGCAGGTGGGTCTTTGCGTCTTTCCATTCCCTCAGCTACTGCAGAACTTATTGTCACGCAGACCAAAATTACTTTTGTACATTTTCTTCTCATGCCGCTAATCGACTATGCCTGGGCGAGTGCGAACGAAGAGAAACTGAATAAACTGGTGCGACTTCAGAATTTCGGGATTCGGTTTATCTTCGGACTGCGCAAATTTTACTGTTTCTCAATATCGCAGAGTTGGGGTGGCTTCCTATTTGTCGTCGCCGAGACTCTCACATTCTTTATTATCTGTTCAATATCTTGAAAAATCCGAGCTACCCCAACTACCTTCGGGACCGTTTTCAGGAGATCAGCACCGGAGAACTCACACTGTCTCACTTTTAGCAAATCTGCGGCATAACAACACTGCGTATAAACACTCTTTCAGGTTGCGGGCGGTCCGACTCTGGAACGCACTTCCTTGCACTATAAGAGAGTGTCCCACTCTTTTCTCTTTTAATAAACGTATTAAAGAGCACTACCTCTATCTTTCGTAATAGTTATTGTATTTCTATTATTATATGTAAAGTTTATGTAGTGTATATCGGTAATTATTTTGTATTTAATTGATTCCCAGGCATTTTATTTATAGTATTTATTGCGCACTGCCTACCCTATTATGACACTTTTTCCTACAATGCCTGGGTATGCTGGAATAAATCTCTTTTTACAATTCAAATACAATTCTTTTTGTGTGCAATAAAGAATTAAAATAATGATATGAGTGAGAAGGAATGTTGATAATTGTAGAAATTATCAACATTCCTTCTAAAAACAGGTGATACTTTCACTCACTTCATTTTATCCCGCTCGCAAACTGACAGCATGCGGTACTTTATTATATATATATATATATATATATATATATATATATATTTGGAATGAGCTAATTAAGCCCTTTAATTTAATATCCATGATATCCAGGATTATTCACTACATCTGTACTTTGTGCTTTCCAGAGGGTGCACTATTGAATTAAGTGTGACGTCATATAGCTTATAGCCAGTGGACAATCAATACGCTTCTAATAATACCTCACTTGTCAAATTATGATTAGTAATTTACTTTATTTAACAATAAAATAAGTTCAAATACTCAAACCCGTCTGCGTCTCTATATATATTTGGAATGAGCTAATTAAGCCATTTAATTTGATATCCATGATATCCAACACGGCCCTGTCCATAAACTTTTACTTTAAAATCCAGTACTTTGTACTCTCCAGAGGGTGCACTATTGAATTAAGTGTACGTCATATAGCTTATAACCAGTGGACAATCAATACGCTTCTAATGATACCTCACTTGTCAAATTATGATTAGTAATTTAGATGTCTGGTGGGACCAATGAAAATACGTGAAGATCGTGTTATTTTGTGATTTGTTCAAGGCTTTCTATTGTCTAGACCACAAAACATTGCTCTTGAAGCAAAAGCACTACGGCATAAAAGTCAATAGCTCCAAGCTTGTGAGATCGTATTTTGAAGGGAGGGTTCAAAAAGCTGACATTAGTAGGACAAAATCTTCGGGTTCTCAGGTGAAGATGGGAGTACCACAGGGATTTATTCTGGGTTCGTTTTTTTTTCCGCGTGTATATAAATGATTTGCCATTCATGATACAAAACATGTCAGAGATAGTAATATTTAAAGATGACTCGTCACTACTTTTTTAAATTATGAGACAAGAAAATGACTTTCAGTAAACAAATAATGCTCTCTCACGAGTACTAGACTGGTTTACTGCCGATAACTTGCTTCTAAATTAAAAAAATACAGTGCATAAAATTAACTTTACCATGAGGCAAGTTGAGAGTAACATTGTATTGGGAAAAGAAAAACTAAAACTAGTAGATGAAACTGTATTTCTCGGCATCACTATTGATGCCAAACTACAGTGTGGTCCCCATATTATAAAATTAGCACATAGACTCCGCAGCATATGCAGTTCAAATAATCAGGGAATTGACTGACGTTGCAACTGCTAGGCTTGTATATTTTAGTTATTTCCACAGCATTATGTCCTACGGCATACTACTATGGGGACGGGCTGCTGACATTTAGTTTATCTTCATTTTACAGAAGAGAGCGATCCGATTTATTTATAAGCTAGGTAGTAGACAGTCTTTGAGAGATTTCTTCAAAGAAACCAACATCCTAACAGTTGCAAGTCAATATATCTATGAAAACATAATGTATATGAAGAAAAACATCAGTGGCTTTAAAACCATTGATAGCGACCACAATGTGTAAACTAGAAATAAACATAAGCTTTCTTTTCCAATGTTCAGACTCACAAAAGTTAGTAGTTGTTTTATGGGACACTGTATACGCTTCTACAAGAAAATTCCGCAAGAAATACAAAACTTAACTGAAGCTTGATTAAAAAAAATTTAAAGCATACCTTGTGCACAAAGGCCTACAAACTTAATGACTTACAAGACACCGACATCTGGCTTTAAACCAGTTCATTGCACCCTTTATAATATGTACTAATAATTAGTCATCTACCTAATGTTTTATTATGCTTGCTTGATTATGACGTTCATGAAATCTCAATTTTGTGCTATTATGAAAAATCTTTGAACTTGAACTTGAACTACAAGCATACATACATACATACACACCGGTCAAACACACAACTCCGCTTTTGGCTTCTCTGTAGTCGGGTAATAAACAGCCTGTGCATTGGACCATGCCCCTAGTAAAGCTCTAATGACGTTACATGTTACAAATGTTAGATGCATGTTACTTGGATACACGGAACGTACGTACGATCATGCCTCTAGGTCACTTTCCGTAAATCTACAAGTTACAATTTTGCAAATTTGAATGGCAATATTCGTAAACTTGTCAAACACTTTCATACTAATGTCGCAAGCTTAGATTTGTATAATCGTGATTTCTTTATGGAATGGTTTACAGTATACCTAACGGAGCTGACAAGTCATAAGAACAGGTGTAATCAATGTTTGATAGTTGGTGATCATGCATAGTTGGCAGCTTGGCACTCAGGGTACAGTGGGAAACAAGTATTATCTTCATTTTTGTGAATGCATGCATTCGAAAAACGAAAAGTGGACAAGAGTAAGAGTAAAGTTTAAAGAGTACCTAAGTTCTTTGAATGTCACTCTTATTCTCCTCCACTTTTACATCATTTCCATTAAACCTTTGTTTTCAAGGTTCCGTACCCGCAGGGTGCCTAATGGGACCCTATTATTAAGCTTCCCCTGTCCGTCTGTCCGTCTGTCCATCCCTCTGTCTATCTGATGAACCGATTTTTTTTATTTTTTTTTGTTGGAGGGGAAAAAAATGGAATCACCCATGCCCAGGAGTCAGACCTCCCTGCTATGTCCGGGTCCCCACATATTGAGCGTGCATCAGCTCGTGTGCTATACGGACTAAAAACAACACCTTTGTGCTTACAGTTGTTCTACTAAGACTTTACTGTGAGCCATGGCCTCGGTATATGTGTGTATGATATATATGGGAGGAGTTTGCCTGCTTACCCGATTTTATGAGCGGACATCAGCTCATAGTCAACGGGCTTGATAGCGGCATGTTAGGGGGGCAGATAGCCCCCGCTACTGATGAACCGAAACACAGCGTGAGTCTTTATAAAGTGCACATCTACATGCACTTTATACAGAGTCACGTTCTCTAACAGGGTTGACAGGGACTACATATATCGAACTTTTTGTTCGATATATGTAGTCCCTGTAGTTTCGAAAAATCCCGGCCGCCTCATGAAATTTTATAGGCGAATTTGTTTTTAGGCACTATGTACTTACTGCAAAAAAAATAGAATGGAAGGGTTTGTGGTAATCAAATTTCCTGGATAGTGGTTATAAGGAAAGATAGTATTGCCAGTAACAAAAAGTCGCTGAAAAAGTGTTAACTGTCAACTTAATTGTTTTGTAGTACTTTTTAGTACCTAATTGTAGTTTTTCCACAAAATTTGGTCCCCAAAAAGAATTATTTTAGTACAGAATTTTATTTTTCATCTCGTTATCTTTCAAAAAACACCAAAATTACGTGACTAAAACATTATCATAAAATATGTACATGATACCTATTTATATGATTTTTTGGATCAGGTGAAGAAAGTTAAGGAAGTATTATTTAAACCCGTAACTAGGGATAGTTTTTACTGTCTTGTCTTCTCTTTTTATAGATTTTATATTTACATAGCCATCTCTTTTCGGTGGAGTATACATAGCACAGTGTTTAGTTGATGATGATGCATGATGCGCTTGCGCCTAGAGTGCAATTACTCATTAAAATATGGCAACATCTAGTTTCGTAATAACAAGATTCACGTGGCCATCCAACACCTGGCCAACATCAGTAAAAAACCGGCCAAGTGCGTGTCGGACTTCGCACATTCAGGAATCTATTTCATAGAGATATTCAAAGAAATAATCAGATTTATCAATATATTGGTATGTGTGATTAAAATATACGTAATAATAAACATTATCGCCAAATATTAGGTCTTAGGTCAACAGAAAGTTAAAAATGTATTCGTTTGTAAAAAAAACGACTCTGGTGGCTTGCCATTCCTTTGTTTTCCAATATTTTTTAAAACAAAAATACGATATGTATTTACGCAACGAGCTTTAAATAGTAATACCCCACATGATGGGTAAGCTCATTTTTTAATTTCACGCCCCCTTTCATCTGTTCAAGGGGGCATTAGAAATATTTAAAATATTCTTTGACGGTTCGCATGGCTTGCGTCAACAAGACGTTTACTCGGTGAAAATTTGGCGACTGAAGCATTAACCGTTTGTCTGTAAAATCTGTGTTACAGACTATAGAAGGAGGAAAGGACACGTGAGTGACAGCAATATGGCCCCAATTGGACCCTTCGGGTACGGCACCCTAGAAATAGATAAATGGTGTTTCTTGGGAAACGATTCTGAAAACCAAAAGTGGACGAGAATAAGAGTAAAACTTTAAGGCCGCGCCACGTTGACATCGTTTTGGCAAAGGTAAAATTCCACTTTGCATATCAGGGGGTAACAACACTCAAAACTTCTTAAATAGGCCAAAATAATGCATTTTTACAAGTCAAACGCTTACTTAAGTCTCATATACATGGATTAAAATAAAAAAATAATCAAATATGATCAACAAATGAGTACATGACTCATTAAGGTTTGAGTTTGAAAAAGGAAATATGCCTCTCAAGTGGTGATTTAGGGCTGAATCAGTTAGTTACAAAGGTTTCTCATGGTTTCATAGCTCTTCATGATTATTACTCTCAGGTAAATGATCTGAAAACAGCGCATTCCTTCATTGAGTTCAGCAAGTCGCCCACTAGGCCGCCACCCACTCACTCACTCACACTCCCGTACTAATTGGTGTTGACCACATGTGACTACTGCTAGATCTAATATTAGTCACTTTTGGTTGGAGAAAATAATCATACGTAGTAATTATAAAGTACTAATCGGGCGACTAAAATACTGACTGGGGCATCCACCCAAGAGCCAGCTCGTTATATATTGCTCGTATAATTTTATTATTTATTGTTTGTTTTATTTAACTGCTGTGTTTGTTTTCTTTTTGCAGATTTTTCTTCTTAAAGTTTGAGTTATAATTATGTATTTGTGTGTGTACCATGTTGCAATGAATAAATTAATATATCTATCTATCTATCTATCTATCTATCATTAGATCGAGCTATTCTAATGCTGTACAATCGTAGTCTTTATGACCCAAGAAATAAAGTACATCCTGGAAGCGATCACGGATCTGACAACGTTCCCGATCAAAAGGTTGCATCTTAGTATTTTAAGTGTTAGGTAAGATGAAAATATACACAGTCCTTGATACAGCTGTGTATGTGTGTGCGGTGTACGTTACCTCGAACCCCACGTTCAACTAACATCGGAGAGACCGTGCGAATGTTTTCTTTAAATAGCTGGGCCTGGTGTCAGCATGATGTCACAAGTGGGCATGGAGCTGGGCAAGTGTAGGCGCACCCGTGCCCACTGCCAGCCCATATTGAAATTGCCATTTAAGCAATTTAAAGGGCATGTTAAAGCGACTTTGTCGAAAAAGGGACATTACAATATTCAAGATTACTTAAATGATGGGACAGTATAAGGTTAATCTGGCTCAACACAGACCTTGCTGTTAATAATTTTGTAATTATTTATTTTTGCTTATTAATTTCAATAATTAATATTGTGATATTTGTATAATTTAAGCACAGAGAAGAGGCAAAAAATGAATTTTGCTAAGAAAATGTAAATATCTACAGTAATATAGACATTTGATGGACTGATGGATTGATTGATTGCGCATGAAAATTCAAACCACAATTAAATAGCTTGTGTTTCACCGATTACCAAAAACGCACCTATTTTACTACCAATAAATTCGAAATGACTGCCAGAATGGATGAATGTCCACCAAATTGTGTTTGGATAAATGATCACCAAACTTCTTTTTATGTTTTGTGTACTTAAGTTTATGTTTAAGAATTTTTTGTTGTTCCTTCGCTTTGCTCACCCCCTTTACCCTTCACCTAAGGTACCGCAGTATTTGGCTCTGATATTTTTTGCGACTTTTGGTATTCATTTTGGGTAGGAAAAAAATATTTTGGTGATCATTATATTTTTTGACAATAGAAATATATTCACATAGGCAAGTATACATATATTTCAACAGATTCAGAAAAAAGTATAAATAAAAAAATATGTCTGGATGCTTTTCAGTTGGTCTATGAAAGAACTCATTAAAGGAAATCTTCATTTAACTTACAGTTGATGGACGATTTCATGCGCTTACTCTTATGACTGATATCCAAATATTTAGCCTTGGGATTTACGAGCAAAATATTCTGCGCAGTATCCTAGGGGTCCAGTTGTTGGACCGGATCCGGAATACCGAGTAGCGCTCCAACACTACAATAATAATATTAATAAATATAAAAGCGAACTAGGCTCACAGTAAGCTCAACAAGGCTTGTGTTATGGGTACTAGACGACGACATATTTAATAGAGATAAATACTTATCTAAAAATAAAAGACGTAGCTGAAGAATCGGCCGAACTGAAGTGGGAACGGACGGCCGCGTCGCCAAGTCTTCGTCGGCCAGCAGCCACGGGCGTAAATAGCAACTCTCTGGAACCCGATTGTAAAACGAGGACGTGGTCGCCCCAGGAAGCCTTGGAGTGACCAGCTGAGGAGGGACAGCATCTGGTGGGGAACGGCTCAGAAGCGTGAAGACTGGAGGAGGGAAATACTAGTGTCTCTGTGAGGTGTCCGTGGCTGACGCCCCCAGTGCTCAACGCACAGAGGTGGTCGAGGCCCCCAGTGCTCAACGCACCGAGGTGGTCGAGGCCCCCAGTGCTCAACGCACCGAGGTGGTAGAGGCCCCCGGTTACTTTTATTTGATTCGAAGCAATTTGTATCAGATGTATTGCAAGCACAAAAATGTTTTACAATAAACATATATTGAGACAGGAAATTCTCATTCTTTTTCGAATGCATTTCATTTCAATACCACATACAAACGTATGAATGCACCTGGTTACGTTCATGAAGTATGAAAGTAGCAACCGCCACCAATAACTTTGTAAACTACATTCTGCGATCTAAAATCCAACCTATGGACTATTCACTAACATGATAGACTTTGTCAATTTCACGGTGTCCATTAATCTAACGAGACCTCATTTGTTAAAATATATCAAGCAGTTTGGGCTGTAGGCGGAGATATAGGTAGATATAGGTAGTTGAAAATGTAAAAATAAATGTTTTACATTTTCAACCCATATCTGCGCCATTATGAAAAAACAACACAAATATACCAGTCAAGTGCGAGTCTAATTTGCGCACCAATGGTCCCGTACCACCGTACAATGGTAGGGATGATGCGGAGTGAATAGTTTGGATTTTACATAGCAAAATGTTGCTTACAAAGTTATTGGTTAAGTTATTTTTTATTAAGTTATTGGTAAAGCTACTTTCACACTCCATGTACGTAACCAGGTGCATTTAAATGCAGTATTTAAAGAATTGTATATGGAAGCCCCCCCCCCAAATATTAATTTTATTCTGTTTTTTAGTATTTGTTGTTATAGCGGCAACAGAAATACATCATCTATGAAAATTTCAACTGTCTTACCTATCACGATTCATGAGATACAGCCTGGTGGGATCTGGTTTGGCGCTCTGCGTTTGCGTACGGAACCTTAAAAAGAATTGACAAAAAAAAACATATAATTATCGAACCTGCTTACAAAATATCACGAGATTCGGTTCAGAAATCCGAACTATAGAGTGACGTACGAAGTCACGTTTGCCCAGACAAGATGAACCAGACACGCCTCGCTCTCTCGTTCTCTCGGTCGATAGAAAAATATGCTTTACATAACAGCTGATGATTGGATATAAACGATGGGGACATTACCTAACGTGCCGATTAAATCCACGACAAAATCCAACTATTGACCCCAAAGTAACCGTTGTATGTAGTCCCGAATACCCCAAATAGCTGTTAGTAGTTCCCACATCCCCACCCCTCCCCCCTCTCCGTAGTCCCGGGTTCGAGTCCCGGCGGGGACAAATAACAACATTACCGGGAGATACATAGATGTGCATAACGATAGATTGGAATGATGCAGCTTTCATGATTCTGTCTAATTTACAACGACATTTGTGTATCGTTGTCTAGTATCCAAGATACAGGGAATCCTAGTTTGGTTTGTCCTAGATCAATGTGTGTAAATAGTGTCCAAGGTATTATTTTTATTATTATTATTATTGTTTTACTAAGGAAGATTAATATTCAGATAAAAAGATTCACTCGTGTTACTTAGCTCCCACATATTATAATTTTACCCGGACCAGAAGTATTATAAGATGGCTCTGCCTACCAAACGAGAGGTCCCGGGTTCGATTCCCTGCTGGGGATAACGGATAAAATATCCCCAGCTCTTGGATGTTTATATGTGTGTGACGTCGCTGTTTCTGATTCCCACGACACAGGATATCCGATTGTGGGGCCAGAACCAATGTATGTGCCTGTATGTAAATGTTTATGTTTATTATTATAAAAATAACAACTCAACGATAGTCTTTTTCCTTTAATGAAAAAATATATAATTAGAAAATTTCCTTGATTTCTACCACTTGATTCTCCCCTTCCAGACAAACGCTAAGTAAATAAATACCTAAAGTAGTGTTGTTTTCAACGAGTCTCCATTTTTCTAGCGGAATTATTGCAGACAGTTAGCAACTGCGCGAAGTGTGCTTGCTGCACTGCACGGTAAGTTTATGATGCCCGTTCTATTCCCCCGAGTAGGTACGTCTGTGGCGATTGTTGACATAAGCCGCTGGGAATCCTACTGTTTGTACTGACGATTGTATTATTGCTCGTTTCATTAAATCGTGCTTTGATTGAAAGATATATCTAGTTTGGGAGATCATCAGCACCACAAAGTGGCGAAAACGTAAAGAAAAAAGAAATTTGGGTAGTTTTTTTTTAATTATATACACCTGTACAAATAGCCATGAGGCATAAACGAATAGAACCTGGTCGCATACAATTATAATATCGATAGTAATTGAACCGATCTATTTGTAAGGTAGCGATCGATTATCGATATGAACTTTGCCGAGGAATAAATATATATTTGTCGATACCACCCGCACCTGAATGCACGATCGATGACCCTAAACAATGATAACTTCAAATACTCGTCATAAAAAATTGACAATAAAACGTAACAATACGCATGTGATTGTAAATTTCACAACAATTAAGCAATAATGTGTTACACTCCGTAATTGGATAATTGACGACATCGAAATTGTTAAACTACGAAATGACCAATTACAGCGTTAAATCGCGCGACAAATGTCGCCACCAAGGATGAGTTCGACTGGAGATGCCCTTACCTTAGAACTTTGCGCTTACCCCTTTACTAAATAAAGTAGGTATTTTTTGTACAGTTTCCTCTTTTATGTGCATATGTAAGTAACGGGGCATTTATATCTACGTTTGTTACGACGAGACAAAGTATGCATCTGTAGTTGTGTTTCTTTGTAGAGTACCTTACCTCGTCCCCCGGAAGAAATGACCACTCAATAATCTACTTCGTCTATTCAAACATGGTTTGTTGGATGAAATCTCTTATTATAGATAAACTCGCCTTTCTATGTTAGCTACCCAAGCAGCACAGTTAGTGGCAAAAAGGTGCCATATGATATCAAATTGTTACGCAAAGTGAATTTTGTAACTTAACGAAAGTGCTATATGGGTGGTTAGAACCCTTATAGAACCCGTTTATTACCAAAAGGAGAAAAATAGCAGCCTATTTTTAAACCCTCATAAGGTCTAAAGAAGTTCTAATTACTACCGTTGGTGAAAACTATAACTTCAAGTGCAAATTATGCGGATTGAACGAATGAATCGCATGAATGATTCAGTTTGTTGATTCGTTCACTAGTTCTAAAAGAGTGGTGACACCATTGAATAAAAATATAACCTCAATGTTACAAGGTAAGTCTGTGCTGCATTTATGCGAAAAGCTGTTATTGCTGTTGTGCTAAACAACGTCATATTTTAACATGATTACAGTGCGCATGTAAGTACTGGCATAGAAAAGGAGAAAACCGGTGCAATTTGGATTACACTGTGAAGTGCATATTATATTTCTTATTAGATTTTAACGCGCCATCGATTTGATGCAGATTATTCAAAAAAAAAGTGAAAATCAAATCAAAACATAACCTCAATTTTATTTTTTCTGTTAAAAATCTGGAATCTGAGGGTCCTAGTTCGATTGTTGTAACGTTAGGATGTATCAGATACGTGTCAAACTTACGTTGTAAACTTGGTACAATTATAATCTTCTCAAAATGTTTGTTATTTGCATTCGCCATCTTTTAATCATGGCGATCAAACCAAGAACTTGCAGTCGCAATATTCACTTATTTACGCCTTTTTTGGAACCTGCACATCCAAAAATCCCCTTTAGCCACCTTCGAAGTATCAAATGAGTGAATATTAGAACCTGTAGTAACTATTTTCTGTTTTAATCGGAGATCCGTGAGAAAATTTAAAAACCTGAATATGAAGCACAATACATATTTTTTAAATACTTTTTAAATATTTTATGATGAAATCTCTTTAAAAAACGTAACTTAAAAGAAGTTTTTGTATGATTCGATCTTTATTTATATTAATTCAGCTTACAAAAACAGACAAATTCTATCTCCATTAAACATTCGGTATGAACTGTTAAAGACAGCGGGTTGTGCACGCTAGGCTTGTATCAGGAACAAATAGAAGAAAGGGACTTTATGACGGGGATTATAAACCGAATGCGGGTCGTTAAGAACATCATTCTGAACAAAAATCTGTGCGAAATCGATTTGATCAGAGCAACTTTTATTTTCACTGCTCACATATCTACATTTTGGGCCATTCGATTTGTTTCTGAGACAAGCGTAGATGCGCAATCTCTCTCTTTAATATCTCATACCAAATTACTATATAAATAATATAAATTCACATTCGTAAGCTCAATTGATCTAACTAATTAGGTTTAATCGTGGGCTGCTAATTTTGCCAACTTTTTCTTTTTTATTTCGGGACTATTGTCAGGATCCATATAAAAGGGAAAGTTGTTCAGTATGATTGCCTGACTTTCCTGTTTTTTTTTGTGTGATACTTTAATTTACACTATTTACTTACAATGGACTAATCACTAAATTTATATTTTTTATTTCAGAATGTCGTTGTGTATCGTACATACCATCAAAGATAATAAAAAAATAGCTATATTCCCAAGCACATGGCTGCGACAAGGTATCCTTTCGTGGCCAAAACGAAATGCCAAAAGGAAATGTAAAATGGAGGATTCCATGCCCGAAGAAGATTGGGCGTTTATGCTGTTCTAATATTGAGATTATGAAAGAAAAAAGATACAAGGTCAAAAATAAAAAAAACGGGGAACACACTGTCTGAAAAAAAAAGTGGATTTAAACGCTACAAATAAAGATAAGAAAGTAAAGATGATGTCTTAAGAAAAAAACAGAAAAATGTCCATAACAATGAAAAAAACAACTGAGGAAGATATCAGCAATACCATTGAAGGAGAAAATAAATAAAATGAGGGTAATGCTAAAGAAAAAATGTCAAATGAGGATGAGATCGAGAAATATGACGTAAAAATGCCAAATAAGGACAAGAGTTAGCAAAATGACGGAATCATGCCAAATAAAGATGAGGCTAAACAATATAAATTATACAGAAATAATGACAAAAGCGATACCGAAGTAATGTCAAATGAAGACAAAAGTGAGGAAACCGGTATAGATGGAAATTCAACTGAAGACGAAAATGATGAATATGATAGCGATATTAACAAAAGTGAGGAAGATGAGGATGTTGGTAAAGGTAGAAGAAAGAATGTAGTACGTAAGCTTGTTTGTGTTGCTCAGTTTCATTGGCGAAAATAAAACAACGTTGATTATCTCACTTTGTTTGTTATTATAGAATCTAGAAACCATTCAAATAGTGTCAAGCAAAGGTATGACATATCTTTCAGAATTGAGTTCACTAAATACTAATTTTCAATTTTTATCCTCAGGAAAACAAAAACATTTCGTTATAGCATTTGTAGTTAACTTGTGTTTGAAAATTTTCAGATATGAAGATCGGATAGGGTACTGAATAATGTCATATTTATTATTGATTTTGTTACAATTCATCACTATTTTATGATTGTCCTGGACTTTGATAGATCTTATTTCCATGATTTCTTCTTTCCTATTTATAAAGTATCAGTCTGTTATTTTTTCTGAAAGAACGAAATCTTTACAATACTATACTAGCTTACTAGTTTATAATTTTTCTTAACATAGGGAAAATCATTTTGAAGTTTTTTAACACTATTTAGTTCCAGGTCACTACATTCTCCGAGCCTTTAAGCCACTTGTGCGAATGGTTTGTTGACATGTCGTAACATGTTTTTAATCATATACAATTTTTTGTCAAATGGATAGGTATTAAAATCTTGTAACGGTCCATATTGCTGCACTTCTTCTAGAACATGTGTCAAATTATGAACGTTACTTGTCATGTGGTCTGCACCGCAGAACAATTTTTATTTTATTACAAAATACTTGAAGAGGTCTTTAGCTAATAGTAAGAGATTGAAGTATTTTTCATTCGAACAAATCATCACTGCAAAGCATAACGACAAGAAGTGGGTCAAATAATCATTGTTTAGTACTTCTTGCAATATTACGATGCTGAAGTAGAATAGAAAAGTTCTTAATTCAGAAGCTTTCCAGTGGCCCAAATCTGTGTATTTCATCAGTCGTTATGCAGGAATCTAGAAAATTATTTACTTTTATTATGTCACTTGCCCGCCATTTTGTATCTTTTTCTATGAAATTCCCATCACGCCATCCAATAAAAAGACTTTTCATAACTCCTAAATCGCTGAAATGCATGCAATCAGCAACTGGAAAGGTTTTCAATATGTCTATTGGAAGACTTAGTAAGACGGAATCCTTTTGATGATGCTTTCCATACAGCTTTTTCCGAAAGTCATCATTTCGTGCAGGACAATCGAGTTCCTGAAATATTATCATACGCGATATGTGGGAATATTCACCCACGTCCATGCATTTGTGGCACCTGTGTTTTCCATTGAAGAATTGTACCCCTTTTATCATGGCCCGCGCAGGTGAATCGCAAATAAAACATTTCACTATTACATTAACTTTGAAGTTTTTTATTTCTATACCGTTTTGAAGTATTGTTCTCATTTCTTCAACGAAGGTTGTAGCAACTCTTTGACATCAGAGAGTTTTCCATTGCCTACATGAATTCCCACAGTAAATGGTTTGATATCTGCATTTTCAATAATTTTGCACAATATGGGCCAGAATTGCTTTCTCGAACTTTTACTTGCTGGCAAACCATCCATGTTGAAACATAGCGAAATAAGATTCACCTGCTCCGTACTCTTACCTAGAATGTTCTTAAGAGATTCAAAGAGCCCATTGTGCCAATATTCTCCGGGGTCTAGTAGGACTGTTTCAATCTCCCTTGGATTTTTCAAAAAATTTCTGGCGTTTCTGGCTGTTTCAAAAGTGTTGGAAGCAAATTTGGTGTCATGATGTTCACAATTTTCGCCAGCCCATTCAAAGCCGAATGAGTTATTTTATTATCTATGGCCCATTCTCTCAAATCGAACCGAAATTGTATAATATCGACGTACAGAGCATCTTTTTTTTTCAGTATCATTAGAATCGTCACCATCGTTGTTACCATCATGGTCGCTGATACATCAATACTTGCTCCGTCTTCAGCGCTGGAATTAAATTGATCATTTACAGAATCATCATTTTACTGTAAAATTTTATTGAGTAAGTTCAGAAACAAAAACCGTTATCAAGATACAAAAATCACACGTTTTCACATTCCGAAATAAAAAGACCAAACATGTATTATTAAAGGCATTTTACAAATTCATGTGTACGGAACCCTCTCATGTTTACAGATGATTCATGCATGCTAACATATTTCACTCTTTTGGAACTTAGAGTTGTGCTTGGATCTAATAGTTATATTTTTTACTGCTATGCCACCAATTTTAGCAACTTATTATATTAACGTATTTTTAAAGTTATTTTATTTTTATATAAGTATTAACCTTTCAATATAATCATTGCGTTCTACTTCAATTGACTGTTCGTCTAAAATTTTTTGATCGGATCCATCGGTAACCTAGTGCTCCAATATATTCTTTAATAATTCCTTAACCAGGCGATCGTAATTAAAACGCTTAACTTTCTTCCACTTGGCCTTATTCATAATTCAAGTTAAAGTATTGTAAGTACTGAAAATGATTGGATTTCAACCAAAATAATATCGTTGAGTACGCGCATAAGTTAATTTATTTTGCTGTTTAACGGTTTTTGTATATGTAGGGCTACTTATAGCTATATGGTAGTTTTAAAAAATCAGGTGTCATTATCGTTCTAAATAAGTGAAAATTATTACTTTAGCTTCTTGGCGCCCCCCAAGTAGAACTCAAAGTAGTATATTAGTGCATATTAGAACCTAAGACTGCAACAAATATGAGTTCCAAAGAGGTTGCAATATATTCTATTCTGCCACTATTAGTTATTAAATACTCTAATATACCACCCATATGGAAGTAAAAGTGCCAAATAGGAGTTCGATGTTACTCAGTCCACACAGTGGCTTATCAGTATGTTTAAGAACCCATTTGGGACTATAAGTGTCATATCAGTGAATTTTAAAGCTTATTTGCCAATGTAAGTTCGAATTTAGACAATTTAGCATCGAAAGTTACGTAAAGGTGGTAAAATTCACTTAAATGCCATTATCAGTAATATTTCGTTCTCTTGTAGAACTTGAAGCTGTGCTAAGAACTAGACGTTATAATCTGCACTGATATGCGACCCATTAGAGTGATTTTTGCCACCAAGTGCCACCAACCAGCTGCTAAATGCACTAATGTGCCGCTTGGGTATAGTATATGATTCCAACATAAGATCTCTCTACCTGTTATAGGTAGAGCAAAGTAATAGTATAGTAATAATAAACATATTCCGTTAATGTCCCCACCGAGGGGCACAGGCCTTTACCCGGATACGAGTAAGACTAAGCCATACTCTACCACGCTGGCTCAGTGCGGGTTGATGGAAGGGTTTTACGACCACTGCCACGTAGCGATAGTAGCCGGGACCTACAGCTTAACGTGCCATCCGAAACTGTACTTATGATAATTTATCGATCTCATTGATGTGTCAGGATTCGAACCTGCATCTCTTGTGTGAGAAGCAATCGTGAAACCCATTAGCTCTCACCCACCCAACCCACGGAGCTCTTACAGTAGTTGATAGTATCGTTAGACTAATAGCATGTCATAATAGTCAGAAATGACAGACATTTTCTAGGGTTGAATAAATTCTAAGACCCTTCAGGACGCCTCCAGTCTAATTACTCGGAGGTCGTGACAAATCTCTGTCACCTAAATGTCAATCTGGCGAATTATCGGGGGAGAGGCTAACCCGCCGTATTATCACGCTAGCGTCGAAGGGAGCAAGTCAGTACAATGAAGATCAAATTAAGTGAACATCGCTGCAGGCAAGGATTAACGGTGTACAGTGGAGTACAAGGAAGTTCGGTCATGTGACAAAAGTACATTAGAATTTAAAAAAAAAATAGAAGAAATTGTTATTGTAATTAAAGAAAAAACGTTAGGGTTTGCCACGATTGTAACACTTCAATACCGTGAATAATAAAAGACAAAGTCAAATTAATCACTTACAAGAAATATTTTTCAGCAAACCATATATGAGTGTTTGAAGTACATGTTTCTCAGCACAGGAACGCTGACCTGATCAATTTTATACAATTATGAACAGTTAGTAGTATGTTAGTAGTAAAGTCACTGTGATTGACCGAGCGAGCGAAGCGAGCGAAGCGTCTCCGTTTTAGGTTGGGAAAAAATGCTTTCGTCCGGTTGTTCTCCTCTACAGGTCGAATTTCTCAACCGATTCTCGTGAAATTTTGTGAGCAGGTTGGATAATTAAATATAATTTTTCAGTCGTTTCGGTTTGTGGATTTTTTTCAAAATGGCAGAGATATGGGATTTGAAAATGTAAAAAAACCGCCACAGCTCATATGGCTTGACGGATCTTTACAAATGACATGTTGTGCCTGCCTCGCGCTTTCGTTTGGTTTTTATCTCATTATATATTTCCAACATGTAAATTGTATCAGTAATATTGATCGGAAATTTAACAATAGTTTGAATAGAATGCGTTGCTCACAGATTGGAATATTGATATTATTTGGATATTTGGATTTGTTTTGAAAGTTTTTGGTGCGGCTTCATTAATGCTCCATGTGTATAGGTAACCAAGTGCATTCATAGGTTTGTATGTCAGATGTTCAGCTTTCCACCAACAGGCTCGCGTGGTCTACAGCTCACAGAGCCACAAGTATTATCAACATATAAGTTGACATCTGTCGCGTAGCGAACGCGGCTCAAAAGCCTGAGGACCTGGGTTTGAGTCACGGCCAGAGTAAGATACAAATAGTCCATTGGATGTTTATTTGTGTGTGACTATTTCTGGTTCCCACGACACATAGCCCAGTGTGAGGCCAGTGCATATGAATACGATTGATGTTCGATGCCATTTCCGCGCTCGCCACTGCTCAGCGACAGTTCGAGCAATTAGCCGTATTATTATTATTGCGGGTCACGTGGCCGGCGCGTGACGTCGACGTGCATGTAGTGCGAGCGGCACACACACTGCGCGGCGATCTCGCCTCTATTGCGTGCGCGGCAAGGGCGCGAGTCGTCTGCCAGCGGGATATAGGTGAAAGTGTGATAATAGTATGGTCTAAGCTGGGCAAATGAAGTCCTACGAGTCCCGAGTCCCGAGTCCCGAGGGCCGAGGGCCGTGGGCGATTCTTTGTGTCACTGATATTTACTCGCTTTTAGATGTTTACTTATTTATTTATTACATTACTCGACTGCACAGGAAGGACGGTAACGTTTTTCGAGCATATGTTTGTATGTTTGTATGAACATTTCGATAGCACGCTCTTCAGCCTATGAAACCAAGGTGTCCCGTAGCCGACTTCTGTTGTTCAACTTACTCGTGATGTGGGCTGCGGGACATTCTCTGTAAACTCTCTGTAAATACACTAATGTTAATGACTACAATTATAATTTTAACACTATAATCGCTACAGTGAAAATCAGTATGAATAATTATATTTCCAAGTTTTAATTTTTATTTTTAATAGATATTATAAATTATTTAAAAAAAACTAACATACTAACATAACTATAATAATTAATGTAACTATTACTAATCTAACTCTATAAGCAAATTATTGTTCCGTTGTGGCTCTGGCTCCTGACATACAGGTCGCCCTAGTTTAGGAGTCAAGCAAGAGCCATCCAATATTATGTAAGAACGTTTAAATAAAAAGAAAAACATTGAAATTTTCAATTTGCAATTTATTTTTCAGCCGATACAGCTTGTCGGTTTGTAATAAATGAGGTGTCATTACATTCGTCTCAGTTGTTGTAGGAGAGAGACAGCCATATGTTGTAATGAAAAGTCACTCGCAATCAATCAATCAATCAATAAAAATATTCTTTATTCTGTTGGATAATTTCATATCTCTTACTTAGAGCACGTCATTCACTTAATACTAGGCGTACGTTCCAAAAGCAGATGCTTCTCAGAGAAGAACGAACAAGATACTCTGAGGTAGCTCTTTTTCAAAGGAAATACTTATCCCACTAATAATATAAATGTGAAAGTAGCGATGTTTAGATGTTTGCTTGTTTGTGCTTTAATCACTCTAAAACGGCTGAACGGATTTGAATGAAATTTAGCACAGACATAATTTATAAGCTAGATTAACACATAGGATACTTTTCATCCGACTGCACCAGAAAATTCCTAGGAATACGCAGATGAAGTTGTCGGCATCAGCTAATAACTCATAATACATTGATTTCACTTATTTTTAGGGTTCCGTACCCGAAGGGTTCCAAAAGGGGCCCTATTACTAAGACTTCGCTGTCCGTCCGTCCGTCCGTCCGTCCGTCTGTCACCAGGCTGTATCTCAAGAACCTAGCTAGCTAGAGAGTTGAAATTTTCACAGATTATGTATTTCTGTTGCCGCTATAACAACAAATACTAAAAAACAGGATAAAATAAATATTTAAGGGGGCTCCCATACAACAATACCACATACAAACTTATGGATGCACCTGGTTACGTACATGGAGTGTGAAAGTAACCGCACCGATAACTTTGTAAACAATATTTTGCTGTGTAAAATCCAAACTATTCACTCCACACCATCGCTTCCATTGAACGGTGGTTCGGAACCCTTCGTGCGCGATTCAGACTCGCACTTGACCGGTTTTTTATTTTTAAGATAGCCAATGGAAGAACGAGCAGTTTATCCCCAAGGATTTACGTCTTCTAGATAATTTAAAACTGAGTAACTTTTACAATTTATGTATTGGTAAGCTCTGAATAGTATCGGGGACCTTATTATATGAGCGTATATATTGTAAGATGAAGGATTTTTTTTTAATCTACTAGAGAAGCTGGACAATTGATTCTTATTTCTAGTATAAACATTTTGGCTATCGCAGAGTCGGAATGTTGATCTTAGCGGCTCCCTCGGACCGAGTTCGTGAACGGCTCGTTTCTGCAGAATATGCGATTTATATCCGAGGCGTTACCCTACAGCTGGATGCCATAAGCCATCAAGCTGTGGAAGTAGCCGAAGTGAACTAATCTCGCGGTGTCTACATCCAAATATATCGGATTATTTTTATGGCGTATGCCGCAGACCTCAGTCTACTCAGATGTGCGCTAATGTTCCCACCCCCACTGATAAGGGTGACATACTGAGCCCTACTCCTACCTACATTATATTATGAAAATAAACATGGAGGAGACATGAAACATTTGGCAAAGAAGCAACACATACTTATACTCGTAGACAAATCATGAGAATGATTATCATCAGTATCTATCATTAACCTACTTCACAAAAGCATGCCGTGTATAATTAGTCGTGATCTATGTATGTTATTTTTTGTACCTATGTTAATCGCTTTCTCCAAGGCGGATGGACCGATTTGGAAAATTTTGTTTGTGTTTGAAAGGGTTTACCTTTGTTTTTGTACTTTTTGTTGTAACTTGTGCACTTACTCTCGGGAAGTATCATTAAATGATATGGAACTGGTGTGGAAGACCACAGGAAGGAAGGCCACCGGGACTGCTCAATGCAAAGTATCTCATAGGTTGAGCTTATGGCTTCCAGAAAACCAGGTTGAGGTGGAAAAGGTTCATTCCTGAGCATGTTTTGTAACAATAAATTGAAGTCAGATTTTTTTTCTAAAGTTTTATACTCTTTGTTTACATAAAGCAGTTGATGTGACTGATATACATATAATGATGGGCATTAAAACTCGAGAGTGGGTTTATGAAACGAGCCGAGGGTGATTTTCATAATAATATCACTCGAGAGTTTTAATGCCTTATTATGGACATTTACATACACTAGTTTATCTACACACATATCATAAGCTCTCTTTGATGTGTTCAGGAAGCGCATGTTCGACCGGCATTGTGGCATTGATAATTGCTCTGCATTTGTTTAGCTTGTTCAGTAGTACCAACTTCACAGACAAACTAGGGGCGGCTAGCAGGCGGGCGTCGGCGTTCGAAATTTGAATGTCATAATTTGTCGAAAATTGATACATTATGGTCATAATGTATCAATATTCAGATAAGAACTGAGTTTTTACCAAGTAGTATAACATTAAGCTGGTCGTAACGTGCGTTTTTTGAAGGCAGTAAAGAGGGTTTATGATGCGTGTGTAGATACAATTATTAAAGAGCATGATCGTTCCAACTGTTTTGTTGGCTGCGGTTTAGTTTTAGTTATGTTATCATTAACATAACTAAAACACAGCCAATAATAGAGTTGGAACGATCAGGGATATGAAAAATTATGCTAAACCGATTTTTTTATGTTACTTTGGATAACCTCAAGAGAACTTGAACAAAACATCGCCAGCGAAAACCTTCTGATACCGACAGTACCTTGAAGGCTACTCGTACTAGCAAACAGTACATACTATTTACATACAGGCACAACATTGCTACTGGCCCCACACTAGAATACCCTGTGTCGTGGGAGCCAGAAACAGCGAAGTCACAAACATATAAACAGCCAAGTTCTGGAGATTTTTTCTTCCTCCCCAGCTGGGTTTCGAATCCGGGACCCCACGCTCGGGAAATACAGCCTCGGCCGCAACACCGCGGATGTCTTCACGGCACATTGTTGCAACCACAACGAAGACCACACTGTCACACGATACGAGCAATGATAATCATCATTAAAATCTGTATTATCATTATGATATTAATGACCCGACTCCGTACCCTCTTGTACCAAACAAAACCGGTACAACTCGATATCAAATAACGAATTGAATTATCCAAATTGATAATGTTAATAAATTACAATACCTTAACCAAATCAATACAAACAGCACCTTACACCCCTGATGTAAGACTCACAATTCAAAAATGGCAATTGCAAAGCAGACAATCAATTTACCCCTAAATAGGCAACGGAAAATCTTCTTTATGACTTTAGTTGTAAGGGTTTTTTTGTGTTGTAAGGGTGTGTTAATAAGTCGGTATCAATGGAGATATCAAAGTGATAAGGCCACGTGACAGAACGGCGTTGTATTGTAATGTTGGCAATATTGTTGCTTCTGCCGATCGTATAAGTAGACTAGTTTAGTTCGAGTTACTGAGTTTTTTTTTGCTTTCTGGGTTTCGCTACTATATGTAACATACCCTGCATTCTTGACCGTCCGCCATTTTCAAATATTTATTTTTGCGGCAAGTAATAAAATAGGTGTCAATCGATAGTGAAAATTATTACAAACAAACGTATGCAGTTAGGAATTCCGCAAACAACATACTTTAGGGCAACATAAAACACATTAATCGACATTTGTTATTCGAATGTGGCGAGACTAATTTATTTAATAAGATTATAAAGTAATACATAGAGTTATTTTACCATAAATAATAATAATAATAATAATAATACCTTGGACACTATTTACACGTATTGATCTAGCCCCAAACTAGGATTCCCTGTATCTTGGGTACTAGACAACGATACACATACTTATATAGATAAATATTATACTTAGATAGATAAACAACTATGACTAGGGTACAAACATCCGTGCTCACCAGACAAATATTTGCCCCCACCGGGACTCGAACCCGGGACCCTTGGCTTCGTAGGCAGGGTCACTGCCGACTCGGCCATTCAGGTCGTCAAATTTAGCCAGTTATTCAACGGAGACATGGAAAAAATTGCTAATTTTTCCGTATCTTCGTTCGAAGTAGTCACGCCACACACTTGCTCCCGTGAATGTGGTCTGTGAACCGACAAATGAGCAATAAAAAGATTTGTGAATTGAGCGTCGCCGGGGGGGGGGGGGGGGGGGAGTGGGGGAGTGGGGGGGGGGCTAAGTAACCTTTATTACTTCCGCGCAAAGGTCCCCGTTACTCCAGGCGGAAAGACTCGCAGTGTAAGAGGGACGGAATCGGGGAAGAATGACGTAACGTAACGCCAAACCATATATAAATTGTTTAAAGACAAACTACGCTAATTTGTCAAAAAATTATTCAAGGAGAGTTTACTAATACATAATATCCACATTTTGAATGTAATTTCGCAATGAAATAAGTTAGAATTTCAGAATTACAGGATAAAATAAAACAATTTAGACGTCTTTCATCCAATCACGTTTTCCTCCTTTGAGAATCTTGATCTAATACTCAATAAACGTTAACTCATAAATCAAATCTGTGTGAGTAAATGGATTCGAAAAATAAAACATATTTTTTTCGTATCACCTTAATGAAGCCGATACTTGATTTATCTACTACACTTTGTACTTGTGCTTATACGGTATATTATAAACTGTATTTCTAATACATTTCTATTTTATTAGTAAGAGATGTCACGGGAACGTTGACGATGATGTGGCGTCACTCAACACACGCTGAGTCCAGTCGTTGTTGCCATAATATATGTCTTCGTCCCATCTCATCCCCATCAGGCCAAACTCGCTCGCGTTTTATATACCGTTCAGTAGCAAGTGAACAGGTTGTCGGAGAAGTATTATGCAGCTTATGGAAACAATGATACTGGAAACTAGAAAGCATCTGCTGCTTTCCATATCCCGAATCCCCTCCGTTCTTCACACCTCCCAGGTCATTCCGCCCCCCTCAAAACTGGTGCCCTCCGCTATGGCGGCAGATATACCGGAGCAAGTTGAGAACCCTGGCTGGAGAAGCACCATTCATTCATTCATTCATTCATTTATCATTATCACGTATTAACTTTACTATAGCAGTCTTGATCTATTACTTGTGTTTTCAACAAAATGACCTACTTAGATTGTCCGAACAAAAGAGTCGTATAATTGAACACCGCAACACCGCAACACCGCAACACCGCCGTGTGGTCTGCGGAGTGTGTTCTCGCGCGGAGCGCGAGAACCACTACGGTTGCGGGGTCGAGGACTTATGGTTGCCTCATGCCCGCGGCGTCAACTCGGGGGGTAACGTCCCCCCCGGTCTTGGGTGGCCCCTACTTGTCAGGGGCCTCGCGTGGTCTTCGTTGTGCTGTGCTTTCGCCGTCTATTGGCATACACTGGCGACAACGGTGCGGGAGCTTCTTCTTCTTCACTGTGCCGTGCTTTCGCCCTCTTCTGCGGGCTTACACTGGCGACAGTGGGATGAGCAGCAACTCTCTTGGGAGTGGTCTGCCTTCAGGCGGACGTGCGTGATGCGGAGCAATGTCGTGGAGATGTGCGTGGCGGCTGTTGTCGGCGCAGTCGTACATGCGCCGTGCCAGCCACGCGACGAATTTCTCCACGGTGGGCATCCGGGTATCCCTCATGATGGTGGTGTTGCGCACGTACCGCCCGGCTCCTGTGATCACCCGCAGGGAGATGTTCTGGAACCGCTGCAGCCGTGCCTTCTGGGTCTTCGACAGCAGGGCGTACCATGCTGGAGCCGCGTAGGTGAGCCGCGAGCGCACATAGGCCTTGTACACCCGCAGCTTGGCTCTCAGAGGCAGGCTGGACGACAGGACAGGCCGGAGCATTGCCCGCGCGGCTTTGGCCCGGTTGATGCAGTGTTGCACCATCGGGTCCATGCGCAGCGAGCAGTCGATGTTGCAACCGAGGTATTTCACCGTCGATTGCCACTCGATGTCCCGGCCCCTCAGCTGTAGCGGGGTCGGACGGCGGGAGCGGGTGGTCAACAGGGCTGTTGTCTTCCCGACGTTCACCGCGGTCCGCCACTTGTCCAGCCAGGGCGGCAGCAGGTCCAGGAGTCGCTGCATCTTCCTGCAGGCGAGCTCGATTTTGCACGACGACGCGAAGTAGGCGCTGTCGTCCGCGTAGAGGGCGAGCACAACGTCTTCCACCCCCTCCTCGAGATGGCCCTCGAGTGTGGGGATGTCATTGGTGTAGAGCGCGTAGAGCACCGGCGAAAGGCAGCTGCCTTGCGGGACTCCTGCGCTGATGGCCTTCGTCTGGGAGTGTGCATTCTCGACCGAGACGAAGAACCGCCGATCTTCCAGGAAGGAGGCCACGATCTGCCCGATCATTGGGGGCACACCTGCGTCCAGGAGCTTGAAGAGGAGCCCCTCGTGCCACACTCGGTCAAAAGCTTTCTCGATGTCAAGAAAGACCCCGACGGTGTATCGGCCCCTGTTCAGCTCCGACGCCAGGTAGTGCAGGACTCTCGCCAGCTGGAGCGTCGTGCTGTGGCTGTCACGGAAGCCATGTTGCTCTGCCCTCAGCTGGATGTGGGGCAGGATTCTCCGTAACAGCAGGCGCTCAAACAGCTTGGCGATATGAGGCAGTAGGGTGATCGGGCGGTAGCCTCCCGGGTGTCTTCTGTCCTTCCCCGGCTTGGGGATGACGATCACCTTGCCCTCCTTCCAGAGGGCGGGGAAGTGACCGGTGCGCAGGATGCCGTTGAACAGCCGCGTCAGCTAGACGACGGCTCTCCTTAGCAGCTGTACTAGGCCCCCCGCGACGACTCCGTCCGGGCCCGGGGACTTCCGCTGGTTCAGCTTCAGGGCCACCTTCCGGACTTCGCGGGGTGACATGAAGTAGTCGCCGGCGAGGGGAGGCGCGGGGGCCGCCAGGAAGCGCTCTACGCGCTCCACAACAGCGGCGTTGTGCTCGTAGTCGGCGATGGGGTTGGGCTGGAACTGCCCAGCGAAGTGGTCCGCCAGGATGGCGGCTCGATCTCGTGCGGCGTAGCGGCGCCTGCCCGTGTGATCAAACATGTGGCAGACCGGCACGGGAGTTGATGTCAGGCTGCGGTTCAGGCGGTGAAGGGCGGTGTCATCTTGGGAGGCCTGGTCGATAGTGCGCTCCCAGGACTGTCCCCTCAGCTCGATGATGCCCGCGCGCAGTTCTTCTCCGAGCCAGTTGATCTCCGCCCTGATCACAGGGCAGCGCGTGTGGTGCCAAGTTCGACGAAGATGGCGCTTGAGGTCCAGCTTCTTGCGGAGGTGTGGAGGGAGCCTCTCCTTCCGCAAAACCGGCGGTGGCTTGGTGGTGGTGGCTGCGGCTTGAGCGGTGGTGATGGCTGTGGTGATGGCCACTGCCGTGGCTTCTACCACTTCCTTGGTAGAGACACCGCCGGGGAGCTGCGTTGTGTTCAACTCCAGCTGGTATTTGTGCCAGTCCGTCTTCGTTCTTGGACGCCTCGGCCTCCACCCCGAGGACCAGCAAGATAGGCAGGTGGGGGGTGTCGATGTCGTACAGCTCCCCGATGGCGATGGGGAACTGTACGTTTTTGACCAGGGCGACGTCTAGTACATCCGGGCGATGCATGGGGTTCGTCGGGTAGTGTGTCGGGGCCCCCGGGCTGAGAACTTCGTAGTTGGAGTTCTCAGCATCTTCCTGTAGGGCCCTTCCGGCGGAGTTGATGCTGTGGGACCCCCATTGGTGGTGCTTGGCGTTGAAATCGCCTGCGACCAGTGTGGGAGTCGCTCCTTCCATCATCGCTCGGATGTCTTCCGGGTGGAAATGGTGGACGTCGCCGGGAGGCTTGTAGGCTGCGAAGACTTTGAGCTCCGTGTCGGCCGTCTTCAGACGGACGCCTATGGACCGCGTCGTCTTGAAGGCGGGCAGCTCCAACTCTTCGTAGATGAGATCCCGTCTCACGAGGACCGCCGTGCCTCTGTACGGCACGTCCCTCGGAGATAACTCGTCGCGGCGGTACACGAAGAAGTTGGGCAGTCGGAGCTCTCGGCTGGGGTGCAGCTTCGTCTCGCACAGAAGCACGACATGCACATCATGCTCCTGCACGAGTAGCCTCAGGTCTGTCGTCTTGTTGGTGATCCCGTCCGGGTTCCAGTACACAAGCCATAGATCTTTAGGCATTGTGTCCGGACGAGATTGTGGCCTTCAAAGTGGATAACCCCCACAGTAGGGACAGCAATGGATCGCGTCTATCCACGATCGCCTGTATGGCCGCGCTGATAAGGTCGATGGCGTCGAGCAGCGCGGCCATGAGTGGAGCTTCCTGGCGCTCCGTGGATAGGGCTGCGGGTGCTGCCGGCTCCCGTAGGCGGGGGCGGGCTGGCAGTGGGGGGCGGCTCGCAGGTTGGGCGGGCTCAAGTGGCGGCTCGGCGGCGGGCTCTTCCGGCGCTTCTTGCCCCGCTTCCTTCGGGGCTTCGCCTCTTCGCCTCGGGTGGTGGGCGGGTTGGTTGGCGTTCTTATTGTGGTGCCCTTGGTCTCACCCGGCTGGGCAAGGCGGGGGCGCTTTGTCGGCGGCGACATTGGTGACCCCAGCGGCTCCACATCTGGGTGTGTAGAGGGGCCGGGGCGGGCCTCGGGTTGAGTAGCGACCTGGGTCGCATGTTGAGGGGCCGTGCGGGCCGCGGGTTGGGCAGCCGTGCGGGCCGTGGGTTGGGCAGCCGAGCGGGCCGCGGGTTGGGCAGCCGGGTGGGTCGTGGGGCGCGCGGTCTTCTTGGGGCGCTGTTGTTGGGGCGGCAGTGGCGGCGTGATAGTGATGCCGCGCTTGCGCGCCTCCTCCTTCAGCGCCTTGCATCGGCGGCTGTTGGCCGGGTGGCCTTGGCCGCAGTTTGCGCAGGTAGCGGCCTCTGACTTTGGCCGCTGGCAGTCAGTAGCTGCGTGCCCTTCTCCACATCGCACGCAGCGTACAGGGCGGCGACAGTTGGTCGATGAGTGGCCGAATGACTGGCACCGATGGCACTGCGAGGGCCCCTTTGGGCCGCGCCATCCCTCAATGGTGATGCCCGGCATGCAGAGCAGCTCCTTCACCCTGTAGAGCCTCTAGATGCTGCCGGGGGTCTGCTTCTCCGCCAGCAGGGCGAAGAACAGGCAGCCGGCGCGGCCCATCCGGCCGGGAATCTGTCGGACATGCTGCGTCGGGAAGCCTACGCTGGCCAGCGCTGCGGCGACCTCTTCGGGCAGGGTGGTTGCCGGGAGCCCTCGGATAGCAATCTTGAAGGGGCGGTCCGCGTCCAGAGAGTAACAAAACCATGAGATGGTCTTGTCGGCGCGGGCCGCCTCGTCCAGATACCGGACGATTTGCCGGTATTCTTCCGGGCTCTGCGGTGTAAAGCGGACCCCCTTTCCAAAGGGTCGCGCGTTGGGGGCATGGCCTAGGGCTTCCTTCAGCCGGGCAAAGTGTGTAGCCCAGGCCGGCAGGTTCTCCACGACGATTGGCGGGTGGTTTTTCTTCGGCTTGGGCTCTCCTGTGGTGGTCGCTGGTGGTGTGGTGGGTCGCGGCGATTGGGGCTTCGGTAGCTGCGACAGGACCGCGGCGTAAGAAACCCCGCTTGGGGGCGTGGCTTGCGGTATTTCAACCATCTCGGCTTCTGATGTCTCCCTCGAGTCCGGGGTGTCGGCGGTGGGCATGATTGGTGCGACGGGGGGCGTGGCCAACGCTGGCTCCGCCCACTCACTGCTAATGCTGGGGTCGCGTGACTCTGTCTGCGCAGACCCCTGTAGCACCCGTATGAGCGGGTTTGGGGGCCTCGGGACGGCCCCTGGTGCGTTCCCCAGGTTGAGGTTGGGGAACTTCGTCGGCAGCGTCGGCCGCACCGGGCTTTTCTTAATCGCCGGCGGTGGTGGCGGCGATAAGGAGGCGAGCAGGGCAGTTGCCGCGGCTCTGCGGGCTGCGTCTTCATTTGCCGGCACCTCGGCCGGGAATTCAGTTGGTGAGTCGGGGGGGGGCGGAAGAACTCTTCCCTGCCCCCCTCGTGGGTCGGTGTGCCCGTGATGGGGCTGGAGGTGGCGCCGTGTTCTCCTCGGGTGAGCAGATTGCCGGCGAGGTCGAACGTCTCGCCGGTAAATATGTCGCGCTTCACGACTTGAATTACACGGCGCCGTCGTCGGTCGATTTGGATCCGCACATCCGGCGGATCCGGCTCGTCGGGGGGCGGGGGGGTGGGTCCTCCGGCTTGCGGCTTCTCTTCATCTCGTTAAAAACGGGGTCTTCCTCTTACTTCTCCGGAGTTATGCAGGCTCTGTGGTGCCGACTTAACGCGGTCTTCCTCCACCGGGTGAGACCTCGAATAAATCCGAGGAGGCCCAGTGAAGTGCCGGCGAGCAGTCGATCAACACCACAGGTGCTGCGTAGGGTCAACTCCGGAGACGGGCGTATTCTTCTCCTTCTCTCCTTCCTCCTCTCCGTTTTGGGTCGGTCCGTGGGTGGTGGTGGCGGCACCGCGACGTGTCCTGCGCTTCTAGCTTTAGAAGCACGTAGGCAGCCGCGATGCGATGACGTCACTGCGGGCGCAGTGAGCACACGACGGGCGGGGAGAAGAGCCGAAGAGAGAAGAGCGGGGGCGGCGAGTGTGTGAATCCGCTTCAAGTAAAGTAAACGCACAAACAAACACCGAGAGTGTGTGAAGTGAAAACTTTTAGTTACAGCTATTGCCGTGTGTGTGTGTGCCGCAACACCGCAGTGGGCAACAGTTAGTGGCATCCTTTGGCAAGCTTGTAGTCGTATTTGGTAATTAATTACATAGCTCTCTCTCTCTCTCTCTCTCTCTCTCTCTCTCTCTCTCTCGCTCTCGCTCTCTCTCGCTCTCCTTAATTTATTATGACGAGAAACTAGTTTGAAGATCTCTAAGTGCCACTAGCTAGAAAGCGGAACAAAATACATGAACAAAAGTGTATGTGTACTTGAAGCACTATTAAAGTCAAATAGTGCTAGCAACACAAAATATACCTAAATATGTAAACATAACATCTTATCTATATCATCATCATCATCGTCATCATCAACCCCTCGGGGGACCCACTGCTGAGTATAGGCCTCCTCATGAACACGCACGCGCATGCGCAGCACGCACGGTCCTGCGCATGCGCAACCCGCGCGCGTCCTTTGCTTCCTTTCCTTATCTACATAAATACAAATATGTTATCTTTACAATGTGTGTGACGTCACTGTTTCTGATTCCTACGATACAGCGTATCCTAGTGTGAGGCCATAAGCAAAGTATGTGCCTGTATTTAAATATTAATGTTTGTGTTTAGATATTTAGATATTTTCTGCATGTCGTGTTGGTTTTGTAGTAAATAATAAATGCTTTTTAGGGTACCGTATCCGAAAGGTGCCAAGCTGGAGTCCGCTGTCCGTCTGTCCGTCTGTGTGCCCGTCCGTCAGCGCGCTGCATCTCATGAAGCGCTGTAGGAAGAGAGTTCAACTTTTCACAGAACGTGCATTCCTGTTGCCACTACACCAAGAAAATAAGAACTACGCGATATTTTATCAATTAAAGGAGGTCCCCATATAAGACACGTGTCTTCGCCTTTTGACCGCCATACATCACATACAACATGTGTTACTCACACGCCAAACTTGTTTGCTATGCTATGCAAAATACAACTTAGTCCATACGAGATAAAGTTTGTTTTGATATAAAAAATTGTGTCGGCTATAGCCGACATGACACCAGTGGCACGACTTTCAGTTGTCGGGCAGTGCCGACTGGGGCAGTCAAATGTTAATATACCTGCGAATTAATATCATATCGCAATTTCACGGCAATTCTTTCGATGTCGGTGGCGCAACTAGTTTAATGCCAGATCACTAGTATTTAAGGACTGGTATCGAAACCTATTTCATACATATATTTTTTGTTTTGCTTATAAGTTTTCTTGTACGACGCTACGGGACCCTTCGTTTGCTAGTCCCACCCGCATCTGACCGATTTTTATAGCAAAAAGGAATTCTAACACTTTTGTTTGGGCGTCAGTCAATATCCATTTTTCATTGGAATGCGTGAAGATATCAAGTTAAAATTAATACCGATAACTCAATTCTGTGGCTTGTTAAAGTTGAGAAAAAATCAAATGGTCAACGCATTGCTTGACATTCGCAAGGAAATCAACACCTATAGGATACTTCCCGTTCACCTAGCATCATCAATTTGGCAAGAAGCAAGGTCTTTTAGCAAAAATATAGAGAACAATCCGAAAACTGTTAATTTCTGTCATCCGTCTGTCAAGACCCTTGCTAGGGTCCCGTACCCAAAGGGTGCTAAACAGGACCCTATTACCAAGCCTCAGCTGTCCGTCCGTCCGTCGATCCGTCTGTCACCGGGCACTACCGGATCAACCGAAATAGGTAGAGTGCTGACATTTTCACAGGGGGTGAATTTCTTTTGCCGCTTTTACAACAAATAATGAAAAATACCTGATCCCGCAGTGCGCGAGACCAACTCGAACTTGGCCAAATCTTTTTTTTCACAACTGACCCGAAGCTGAAATCGCTGTCTCCACCAGCCCAGCTCTGCCAGCTCATCCGGGAAACAGCGACACGACATGTTTGTTATCATTGTAGGGTCACGATGTCCCTATAATATCTGGCAGGGGCATAGTTGCGTCGACAAACGCTTTCTTTGCAACTCCTATAAATAAAGTTGAATCGTCTCGCCAGCCAATACAAATTAATCCTCACCCAACAGGCTCAAAGCAATTAACCCTTCACATACCAATCACGTTCTCTATCTACAATGGAACGGCGAACAAATGTCACTGTCACTTACAAATAGATCTCAATGTAGTATACCGTCCATTCACTGCAACACTGAATCGAATACCAATACCTCGCACCAATCGGCTTTCAATCAACCACTAAATCTATTCACGTCAAATCCATTTCTCGCTTCATCATGTAGTTTAACTCCCCGTCAAGCAATACCGGTAACGGATATCACGCGACTACTGACACTCGTGTTGGTAGATTGTCGTGGTGAAGGAGTATGCAATCTGGTGCATTGACCTTTGGGTTCTATTTTTGAAGGTACAGGTGTTACTGAAATGGGATGTAAACAGGAATGGATGCGAGAAGCAAGGAGGTTGGGTAATACGATGGAGTTTGTCGGCCTATTTTGTGTTTGATGAGTTTTGGTCGTAAAACTCGCGGGATTTTTGTTTTTACCACAACTACGTCGTGTGGGAAGAGAATTGATAGGATGTTAATTTTTTAATCAAGTTTACGAAGAAATATTTAAAGTTTTTTAAGAAATATTATCCTTCTTCTGGTGTAGTCGAGTAAAAATACCATTTTGGCCTGATCTACAGTTTAAGGCCGCTCTGAGAATATTGTCTACAGTAGATTAGTAGCTGGTACCTAAATACAAAGAATACAAATACACAGAAAGATTGTTAGATAGTCTTAGATGTAATAATCAATTGTTACACGGAACTGAATGTACAATGATGTTACCAAAAACTAACATGTAAAGGTAATGGAAAACATCGTGAGGGTACCTTCACATCTACAAAGCTGCGGCGATGGCCTAGCCCCTGTTATCCAAAAAGGGGTGTTAAGACGCTGGGTGACGTCAAATGCAAAGTGGGATTTGGAAAGTGATACTTTCCAAATCCCAAAAAAATATATTTTATTGAAGTCATTTCTTCAATCTGTGTATTTGAAAACATCAATGTCAATCTCATGTAGACCCCATGAGATTTTTTTATTTTTTTCTTTACATAATACTTGCTATAACATGCCATTTAATGTGATCTAAAAATAATATCGATAATAAAATAAAAATATCCTAAAGCTTAATCTGAAATTCAGAAATAATCAGCGGTTTGAAGATATTACAAAAAATCTATGAATTTTGCTATGTTCTGCAGCAGCGACGTTGCAGTGTGAACAGCAGCTCCATTCATAACAATGAACGTTATGTTAATATGGTTGTGTCCGACGAAAGACGAGTCGTAAATAACGGCTAAACGTGGGCACAACTGTGCTTCCGACACCCCGTACGGGAAATTGCGTGATGTTATATTAAATAAATAAACAATAAACATTTATATACACGCACATACAATGCATCTGACCCCACACTAGGATACCGTGTCGTGGGAACTAGAAACAGCGACAACCCGCACATTTCAACATCCAAGATCTGGTTTTTTTTCTTTATCCCTAGCCGGGGATCGAACGCGGGACTTCTCGCATGGTAGGCAGAGCTGCAACCAACCGCAGCGCCACAAGAGGTCTTCAGATGTCGTCAGATTTCGTCAGCGGCGATTTTGTGTATCTATGACAAGAGACTTCCACTGAGGATCTAGTCCGGGACTACGGGGACTACGAGATCCATTTGAATTACTTGATTGTCATATATTAAAATTTTGTTGCCAATCAATACTGTTATAAGTTAAGTCTCTATTTCAATTGTTACGTCCAGTGAAATTTCACAATACGAGTACTCAGGCCAAATTAAATAATTTCAAGACATATTTTTATCTATCATAAGTATACATCATAGCTTTGAGTAATTATGTATAGTAATAGTCACTCAATGCATCATACGGACGTGATGGAAAACCTCGTAAGGAAACCTTCAAGCTACATAACTGCGGCGTTGGGCTAGCCCCCTGTCAAGCAAAATGGAGTATAGAATAACTGGCTTAACATGGGCACAGCTGTGCCTCTACCAGCCCGTATGAGAAGATGCCATGTGAGATTGTTTGTTATTTTAAATAAAGCAAATAAAATTTGAAGCAATATGTACCAACTGCGAGAAAAACTATTTCTATATTGTATTTTAGGTCCATTTTTAGCTTTGACCAAAAATAAATCTAGAATGTATGTTATCCCTTGTCAAATCATATTAAAGCCCTCTTATAGGCATATGTATAGGCACAATATTCTCTTGCTACAATCCGTCCGCGAATAATTTTATCGCCGGCGGCCGTGTAACTCCCGAAAAGGTCCAACGATCGATCTAACTACGCCACCGTTTGATACTAATCGTCCTTCAAGGACTCAGGATTCACCTGTAAGGTAGTCGAGGGGGTATGTGGGATGGTGGATTCAGGGTTGTGTTGTGTCTGGAGGGTGATGTAGCGGGCGTGTGCCGCGCCATGTATGGCCGGGCGTCGCGCGCCGCGGGTATATAAGCGCCGCCGCCGCCTCGGAAGCGCACTCGCAGTCTCGCTGCCGCAGAGTCATCTTCTACCCGTCCCGTACACATACACCCCGACACCATGTGCGACGACGATGTTGCTGCGCTCGTAGTGGACAATGGCTCCGGCATGTGCAAGGCCGGTTTCGCCGGCGACGACGCACCCCGCGCCGTCTTCCCGTCCATCGTGGGTCGCCCCAGGCATCAGGGCGTCATGGTGGGCATGGGACAGAAGGACTCCTACGTCGGTGACGAGGCCCAGTCCAAGAGAGGTATCCTCACCCTGAAGTACCCCATCGAGCACGGCATCATCACCAACTGGGATGACATGGAGAAGATCTGGCACCACACCTTCTACAACGAGCTGCGTGTCGCCCCAGAGGAGCACCCCGTGCTGCTCACCGAGGCCCCCCTCAACCCTAAGGCCAACAGGGAGAAGATGACGCAGATCATGTTCGAGACTTTCAACTCTCCCGCCATGTACGTCGCCATCCAGGCCGTGCTCTCCCTGTACGCGTCCGGTCGTACCACCGGTATCGTGTTGGACTCAGGAGACGGTGTGTCCCACACCGTGCCCATCTACGAAGGTTACGCTCTGCCCCACGCCATCCTCCGTCTGGACTTGGCCGGTCGCGACTTGACCGACTACCTCATGAAGATCCTCACCGAGAGGGGCTACTCTTTCACCACCACCGCTGAGCGAGAAATCGTTCGTGACATCAAGGAGAAGCTGTGCTATGTCGCCCTCGACTTTGAGCAGGAGATGGCCACCGCTGCCGCCTCCACCTCCCTGGAGAAGTCCTACGAACTTCCCGACGGTCAGGTTATCACCATCGGAAACGAGCGTTTCCGTTGCCCTGAGGCCCTCTTCCAGCCCTCATTCCTGGGTATGGAATCGTGCGGCATCCACGAGACCGTGTACAACTCCATCATGAAGTGCGACGTCGACATCCGTAAGGACCTGTACGCCAACACCGTCATGTCCGGTGGTACCACCATGTACCCCGGTATCGCTGACCGCATGCAGAAGGAGATCACCGCCCTCGCTCCCTCGACGATCAAGATCAAGATCATCGCTCCCCCTGAGAGGAAGTACTCCGTATGGATCGGAGGTTCCATCCTCGCTTCCCTGTCCACCTTCCAGCAGATGTGGATCTCGAAGGAGGAGTACGACGAGTCCGGACCCGGCATCGTGCACCGCAAGTGCTTCTAAGCGTGACGTGTTGTGTGTTGTGACGTGCTCCCTGAGGGTGCGCCCTGAGAGAGGAACGAGCGATGAACGAGCATTTCGTACGTTGTTAGTGATAACTGAACTGAACATCTATTATGACGCCATCTATTGTATAATGTAATTTATTGTAAAATTTATATAAATTTAATTTCCTTTTTTATTTTTATTATACACGGGATCGTTATGGATCTCACGCCAAAATGTAATTAATAAATAAACGGTTAATTTATTTATTTTAATTACATTTATTTCTTTTAATACTATTTCGACTTTCAAATTGTCATTTCCCACCTGTCCTTTCCTCGTTTCCTCACCTGTCGCATACCGCACCAGATAGAAGCAACCCACACGCCGTCTTACAGGTGTCAGGTTACGATTAACAATAACAGAAATGAGGCAGTAGAACGTCTGTGCGAAAGTAGGTCACGGTGGATGCCAAAATTCCACCCACAACCCAAAATCCTAGCGACAGGCGTCGATAGAACATAAAAATAAACCTAAACAACACAAAACCACTCTCCTACGAAGAAAGTGAACATCTCTATAAATAACATCAAATCCCTCGCACGCGCACTACCATACATAGTAAAGACACCATCTCGCCTTCTCTAAAATTATCCCAAATAGCATCGCAACGTAAAACAAACCTACAGATCGACAGCTAAGATCGGATTCCGAGCACACCGCCACATTCCCTAAATAACAAGCTAAGAGGGGGAATCTGAAAAAAAACCGACGGCTATAAATATGTGTCGGCTCCCGGACCCGACGCGCACCGTACAAAGCTGCGCGTGCGTCGGTTTACTTCACGCTGAGAATTCCCGCGTCTATGAATATCGTTTGGCTATGAATATCGTCCGCCTCAGCTGTTGTCGCTCCAATTTACGTAGTCGTCGCGTGTGGCTGTAGCGTATTCGTTTAATTATAAACTGAACACTGAAGAGTTTGAGTTTCAACTACACCCTTGCTTCTGTGTTTTAATGTCTTCTTTCACTTTCAATTCATTGAAAGCTTTTATAATTTTTATAACTTACTGAAGATTTATTGCTCTATATTATCTATTGACCTATTAAGTTTCTCGTACTTCAAATTAACTTTTTAATACAGTTACTCAAAAAGTGGCTTATTGCAGGGACGTATAGCGTTCGGGATGTGGGCTATTACATACTCGTGCTTTTTTTTTACCTTTCCCGAACTCGTGCGTTCTCTTTCCCAACTGTCAAACTAATGTCTATTAAAAAGAAAAACCAACTATGAAGTTTTTACTAAAAAAAAACATAGAAGTATTTATGATTCATGCAATCAATACGTATATTTCTAAAAATAAGCTACTAATTTGTTTCAATATCAGATTTAATGATTTGATTGAATGAGTTAGGTAAGGTTTCATTTCATTTCATATCATTAAATTTCATTTTCATTTCATATCAATAAAAAAAATCTACTGAAGACTTGGCTGTATGGGCATAGTTCCCTTTGCCTACCAGAATGGGTGAAGAAGAAAAACACTCTGCTTTTATTCTACGGTTGGCGCCATTTTTCAGAAATTTTCTTTGCGAGTTTAGTTGTTTGTTGCACAAAATGAGTAATTTCGACCCTAGTTTTTTTGAATTAACACCACCGGAACTCAGTATAATTGCACAAAATGCTTCGGAGAACATTTTACCGGAAAAGTCAAAAAGTCGCTACATATCTACATATCTAAACATACGACGAATTTATTGCGTGGAGGGAAGAGAAAAAAACAAATAGTTTTTCAGAAAATTTTATGTTGGCATACTTGTCCGAACTCTCACTAAAATTAAAACCTTCTACGTTATGGTCGAGGTTTTCGATGATAAAAAGTATGCTGAAAATAAGGAACAACGTGGATATAAGTAAATACCCAAAATTAAATGCTTTCTTGAAACGACAATCAGACGGTTTTACAAGTAAAAAGTCGAAAATATTTACATCGAATGAAGTGGAAAGGTTTCTGAACGAAGCTCACGATGATCGTTATTTAGCCACAAAGGTAATTTATTAATAAGTACTTATATTTTTCTTTAGTAATCAGTTTACGAAATCGCAAAATACAGTCAATACATTATTTAAAAAAATATTAATCAAATCCCTTTTTTGCAGGTTGCTCTGATTTTTGGCGTTGTTGGAGCTTGCCGCAGAGAGGAGTTAGCCAATATTACTTTAAAAGATATTGAAGCCCATGGAGAAATGTTACTAATCAAGATTCCGAACACAAAAAATAAGATACCGAGAAGCTTTGTTGTTGAAGGAGATTTTCTTAGAATAGTGCAAAAATATATGAATTAGCGGTCCCAAAAAGGAAAAACCGACCGTTTTTTTCAAAATTACCGAAAAGAGAAGTGTACAGCTCAAGCAATCGGGATAAATAAATTTAGTAATAGCTACGTTTCTTGGTCTGCCGGATGCTGAGTATTATACTGGGCACAGCTTCAGGAAGACCTCTCCTACATTATTGGCAGATTCAGGAGCCAATTTGACGTCCTTAAAGCGACTAGGAGGTTGGAAATCGGACAAAGTTGCAGAAAGCTATATTGATGATTCATTAAACAACAAACTAGAAACTGGAAAAAAAATCACACAATCCATTAATTTAAGGTCCTGTCCGTCTCCTTCACATGTTGCAGAGAACGTTCGTCCATCTACCTTCGTTGATAATGATAATTCATCAGATCCAACTGCATCAACTAGCAAACGCCATTGTATGACAAATAGATATGAACAATCATACGAAATTAATAATAGTTTGTCTCAAACAGTAAATATGCAACCTAAAAATTCCCCAGTTAGTATGAAAAACTGTACCAATTTCAATGTATATGTGAATTATAACTTTTATAAGAAATAAATGTTAAGTTAGTTGAGTTTATTGTGTTTTTATTATTTTATTAAATTGCTTCATTTTTTCGCAGCTGTATTAAAAATAGTCGTTCAGTACACGTGCGGAACCGTCATTGCAACTTGTTCTGACTGTCAACCCTCGCCTTCGGCTTGTAATGAAATATACTATTCCTTCGATTCATTTTCAAAACAGTTTATTTTATTTTACTAAAATACTACCACGGTTTTGTTGAGTTGCAGTCTTAAATATAAACGGTGTTAATGGTGTGGCTTTCTGATGCTTCTTTTACTTTATAAACTCGTTCCTAATCAAACCTCAACATTAAACAATGGTAATAGTTATTATGTCAAGTTTGTTGGACCAGGATCTAATCTGTAAATGTGATGCTAGATGTCAAGATTTATATTCTTTCTCTTTGAAATCTTGTTCGATATGCTTAACAACAATTGTATTCCAAGCAACACTTATTTCTATTTCATCATTGGTACTTATTGATAATCATAAATGTCAATTAACAAAGCTATTATATTGAAGGTTTATTAACTTTATTTCTTTCTTTTAAATCTTAATTGTACACTAGGACTACCTCTCTATAAATATTTTTTCCTTTCCTCACAGGTTAGCTGTAAGAAATTTCTTTTTAGAAATAAGCTCACCTTTGCATATTGTTCGTTGTATTTTTTCCATTGTGTTTTCTGTGCAATAAAGAATTATTATTATTATTATAAGGTTTCCCAACGATGTTTTCCACTTGGTTGGATTGTTTATCAGCCATCCTACGTATTTTAGTCTACTATCAATGAGCAACATTCCAAGACCCACCACCTGTTCTGTTGGCAAAGGAACCCTATTGATCTATCAGCCCCTAATTATCTGACCATCCGAACACGACGCGACGATGCAACAAAACTAACACACAGACAGCTAGACAAGTGTAATGTGTACGCCGCTGACACATGCGATAGTAGGCATACAATAGAGGCATCAGTATGTGTGCATGATGGATGACACTACCGTAAGTTACATATAGAAACAAACCAAGACACAGCAAGTGTCATCTATACCGACACGCGATGTTAAAATATAGTCATCAGTCGACTACAAGTAATGATGGGCAGTAGCATTGAGCAGTATTCACGCCGCCAGAGATGATGGAGGGTATTCTTAGACACCGCGGCGAAAAGTATGAATATGATACTCTGATAAACATGCCGAAAAGTATAATTGTAACGGCCAACTTCACACCACTAACGATAAAATAAAGCGTTGCTCACATGTCATGCTAGCGCTGTAAATTTATGAGCGCAGAGTGCATGTGGACAGATTGATTCTGAGTGTTCGACACATTAATTATGGTAATGGTAGTATGTATAATTTGTAGTAGATGCGACTGAGGGATTGGAAATGAAATGAAAAAAAAAAAAAAAACACACAAGTAGTTTAACAAGACATAAGTTGCCCGAGTCCCAGGTTAAGATTTTTAATTATTATATTACTTACGGTTGTAAGTAATATAATAATTAAAAATCTTAACCTAACTTAGGTAAGACAGGTGTATTTTACAGTGTGGTTGACAATTGTTCAGTATGACATACTTACAATAAAATAATACATGCTGTAAAATAAAATAACCGTCTCATTCATAAACCTTGACTAAACTTTGAAAACTAAAATGTAATTTGTGTCACAAACACAAATTTCAATGTGAGCGAGCAACACAAACAGATGTTAACGGCTTCTAGCTAGCTTTAGTGGAAGTTCATGAATAAGGGCGATTAGTACAGCATGGTAGGTACTAGTTTCTTTAATACCAGATGCCTTACTTTTGATGCAACGACATATCTGCAACGAAAACTTAAAAACTTGCAAGTGATTCAGACTGAAAAGCAAGACAAGACGATCCATATTATGGGTCTGGTGGTCTACAACAAGTTACCTGAAGCTGTTACTGGTGCACCGAGTGTGCCCGTATTCAAAGTAAGACTGAAAGGATGGCTTGTCGAGACTTGTCGGGAGGTCCTTGTACAGCTGTGATGAATTTATAGAATTGAAATAACTAACCCTTTTATTGAGTGATGATGAAGTTACTTTGAGTATATTGACATAATATTACTGCATGGATTTTATTTTATTTTATTTAATACATTTATTATTATGTAAAAAAACTGACATGGTAAATAAAATTATTTTTTTAAATTTATGGTTGATTTTGTAACATTTTCTTTTGACTTTTAATAAATTTTATTAATCAATGATGTATATTTCTATGTCTAAGGTAGTTCAAAAATCTCTCAAGCAGCTGAATATTTTCTATGTTTTCAGGAATGCTTCAGTCGTACTCGTGCTATTAAATATGGGTAATGTATACGTATAGAAATTGGTGAGTAACATACATACATGTGTCTCTAGAAGGTAATACCATGAAACACTTATGACTAGCGTGAGTAAACAGTTCTGAATAAATCAGTGACGCATCAGTGGCACTTGCAAGACCGACTATGGTGCGGTCGCAGATCGCCGGCGCCGGCGCAGCTCGAACACCTCTTGAGCACATGTGGCGCCGGTCCAACTGCACGCACACACACACACACCCCCTCTCATATACAATGACTAGTATGCGACGGCTACTAGAAGCTATTGGCATGAGGAACTGATAGGGGACAGTTAATGCTTTAGTGTCAAAATTAGTGTTAATTAGTATTTGGGTTGTGGGCCAGAGGCAATGAATGTGTATTGGCAGAACATCGGCAGAGGCCAGTTTTGCAGATTACATACATCTTAGTCGACGTTAGTGTTAGTTTAACAAAACTGATTGATAACCACGTATAAAATAGAAGATAAATAAGTTTTCCACCTTCTAACCTCAAAATAGCACCTTTGCCGCTTGATTTTTTGTTCGAATTCGATAATTTTTCCGCCAGAAAACCCAAAATCAAGCGGCAAAGGTGCCGCTTTGCCACCTTTTCCGCTTGATTTTGGGTACTCAGGCGGAAAAATTATATTCCTAACTCGTTCGAAAAGGCTTTTTACGAACCTCGCTACGAGCCTCGCCTTCGGCTTTTCTTGGTTCGTAAATATAATTTGGAGCCCATGCGTACTCGTAGGAAATATACTATTAAATATGATTGGCTGCACGTATATTTACGAGGCAGGTATTTTGCCCATGCGCAGTAGTGGACTTCCCGCCACCACTCAAGTCCGATAGCGGCGGCGCCACCGTTTCCTCTTGCCAGTGAGATTCACATATTTAATTCCACTATCCATCGCAGGACATCAGTGTTATTACATAGTTGTATTTAAAATAAGCCCGTCATTTTACTAATTTCTTATTTAGTTTATTTATATTTTATATTTCGTACAAACTTCGAAAAGTAAAACATTGTGTGACACACGTGCGCAAATCTCGCGTCGAATTAAACTCTCGCTTGCACTCATCGAAAATCACCTACTTTGTGGACTAGTAGCATAAATAGCTAATATTATAAGTCAAAGTAAGTACTTTGACTTATAATATTACTGTAGATATTTACATATACTTAGCAAACGTCATTTTTTGCCTCTTTTCTACATTGGACCTCTGTAGGAGAAGCTGTGGGAGGAGGAGGGCGTAGAAACTCATACAGATTTATTTTAAGATCACTTTAAAAAATTGCTTGTGCTTAACTTATACAAATACGGAAATCTAATTATTATGATTAATAAGCAGGAATAAATAATTACAAAATTATTAACAACAAGGTCTGTGTTGAGCTAGAATAACCCCATACAGTCCCGTCATTTAAGTAGTCTTGAACATTGTAATATGCCTTTTTCGACAAAGTCGCTTTAACATGCTTTTTAAATTGCTCAAAAAGCAATTTCAAAATCTCCAGAGGTATTTTATTGCAGTAGAGAATGCACTGACCCTTGAAAGATTTGCTAACCTTCGCGAGTGTAAACCGGGACGCACATATAAAATCGCATTACACATTATATCTTAAGATATAAACAGATTGACAAACGGATACAGATGTGCGATGGATGAAGGGACATATCTATACCAAATACCTCTACATAGGTATACATATATACATAATAGGTCTACCAAAACTCTCACTCTCTCGCAGTCTCACATATTTCCACACTTACCCCAACATTTAACATATGACTGTATGATTGGATTATTTGTATGTCTGTAACATATGATTGGCTTTATTTATATTATTTTATTTTAATTTCCGATCGTTTCTTGTTGTTGCATTTTGCCACTGGTGCATAATTATGCTTGAGCTCTTTCTGCGTATTTACTTTTACTCAGATTCTAAGTTTAGTTTTATGTTTCTAGTTTTAGGAAATGGTGAGCTGAAAACCAGCGTTACGTGCAGCTCACTGCTACACGTAACACATGCTGAGCTCAAACCATTTTGGCATCTAAAAACCTCAACCCCGAACTGTACTATGGTTTCTTTTTCTTTCTGTATATCCTTGTGTTTATTTGTGAAATAAATATATTTCTATTTCTATTTCTATTTCTCTTGTCAATCGCATCCTTCGAGTGTCCTCCGACAACAGGTTCCAGATCTGCTTGTACTGAAGGTTTGGAAATGATCCAACATAACGAAAATACGTAGTTTCAGTATCTTTCGATGCTGTTATCTGAAGCTGTAAAATATCGATATTTAGAGCTGTTAGTTTGAAATTTGACTGTGACGAACACACGGGATTTATATTCCAATTGGCGTACCTGCGCCATTTTGTTTGAGAAATACCATGACGCGCTTTTTGTTTGTGGTTACTGCCGCGTGTAGTTCGTCGGCTAATAATAGACTGATCAGATCATCGTCTCAATGTTAACGCTACGAGGATGCCAATGCCAACCCATTCGGAACTGCCGGTTGATTGATCGCCGATACTACACCGGCAGACATACGTGGTGATTTGGAACTGCCGGTTGATTGATCGCCGATACTACAGACATACGTGGTGATTTGGAACTGCCGGTTGATTGATCGCCGATACTACACCGGCAGACATACGTGGTGATTTGGAACTGCCGGTTGATTGATCGCCGATACTACAGACATACGTGGTGATTTGGAACTGCCGGTTGATTGATCGCCGATACTACAGACATACGTGGTGATTTGGAACTGCCGGTTGATTGATCGCCGATACTACACCGGCAGATATACGTGGTGATTTGGAACTGCCGGTTGATTGATCGCCGATACTACAGACATACGTGGTGATTTGGAACTGCCGGTTGATTGATCGCCGATACTACAGACATACGTGGTGATTTGGAACTGCCGGTTGATTGATCGCCGATACTACAGACATAAGGAATTTGGAAAATGAACAAATCAGAAGAACTATGAATGAAGAAACTTTAAGGTGTTGAGAATGTGAGAGATGTAATTAAGCAAATATCGAAAAAAGTAGAGGTGCTTAGTATCTGCCTCTACACGCAACTACGCTAACGATCATGTAGGGCAATAAAACAAAAAATATCTCTTCAATACATCGCCTGATCCAAGAATTACGCTATAAGAGTTAGAAGGACCTAAATATTATTTCACTTGTTTCGTAGGGAAAAATGCTCATAATGATCTTGTAGTCAGTTAATTTTGAGTAACCCTTTACATTTTATATCAGCTCTGATGCCATAGGTACTAGGTACTTGTATGTATGTATGTAGCTGCATGCGTCATTCATTAAATCACTTGCGTAGTATTTTAGAGCTGAGAAAATGTTATTTAGTTCAGTAACTATAATAATAATAATAATAATAATACCTTGGACACCTTTTACACACATTGATCTAGCCCCAAACTAGGATTCCCTGTATCTTGGGTACTAGACAACGATATATATACTTATATAGAGAAATATTATACTTAGATAGATAAACAACCATGACTAGGGTACAAACATCCGTTCTCATCAAACAAACATATGCCCCCACCGGGACTCGAACCCGGGACCCTTGGTTTCGTAGGCAGCGTCACTACCGACTAGGCCATTCGGGTCGTCTGAATTCCCGGAAAATGCTATTTGGAAATGCATTATTACACAAGAATCCAAAAACCTTGTTTGTTTTTGTTTCATAAAAATAAAATGTAGTCCCGGATACGAGTAATATTAAGCCATACTCCATCACGCTGGCTTAGTGCGGGTTGATGGAGAGGTTTGACGACTACTAATTACCCAATAGTGATAGCAGCCGGGACCTCATCCAATGCACGGAGACGCCCGATAGTGTATTATTTATTTATCTCATTGGTTCATGGCCACTACCGCACTGAAGCTGCACTTCTTGCGTGTGAAGCAAGCGTGAAACCCTCTAGACCACTTGTTAATGTTTATAGTTGGTAAATAACTGTAAAACAATCATTGTGTTACGCCTTTTTCTATACTGGGTGGTAGAGGCACAGCTGAGTCTCCGTTTAGCCAGATATAGTGAATTTTGCGTGTCAGGGGCTAGCCACTCGGCGTAAATAATAATATCATTAAGATATTAATATCACCCCTAAAAGGATTCCATAAAAATCTGGAATCGTCGAAACAAAAGACTGTAGTTATAAACTTCTCAGAACTGAATTTCAGATAATTCAGCATCGAGCTACTAAATTGTAATGAGTATTAATATAAAAGGGTGCTCTAAAATTGGATATAACTCGAGCAGTTGTAGCGATGTGATTCTGAAAGTTCCATTAACGTTTAGACATTAATAATCAACTCGACAGTGTAGTATTAGTTTTGCGCTTGGATTTGCCTGTTTACTTCTCCGAAAATACATAAGTATATAGAAACATGCTTTCCTTTGATCTAAAATATCTCGTAACAGTATCGACTGGGTACCGAAATATACAGTCAAAATACATATGAAACAAAAGACAAAAAATATATAGTGTTGTTTCGTAAAGTTACGCCCGACTCGGGGGAGGTTATTTACATGACACGGAAGCAAGAAGTTATTTAAAAAAATTAAAAAATAAGGTAGTGAAAAATACTTCAAAATCATTAAATTGTGGCATTACTTCTACCTTGCTTGCTACCACGCTCGCAATGTCGGGCAAACGACGCGCGTGGACCAGCCGGGCGTGTCCAGACGTTGTGGTTATTTCAGGACAAATTGAACACGGCAATTTGTGAAAATTAATTCTTATGTTTAGTTACAAGGGATACGTCGACTATCGTGTCTGTGCCGGGCGTAACTTTACAAAGGAACACCCTGAATATATCAGTGCTGCTATCTACCGGTAGGGAACACGAGGAGGTGTGAACTGAACGAGTTCACACCTCCTCGTGTTCCCTACCGGTAACTATTATACTTAACTCCTTATAGTATCGGGTGCAATAGGCCAAACAGGAAGACTCGCCAAAACGCAGTGGCCCGTGTGGCGTTTTATGGCCAAAATCCTTCTCGAAAATGAGTAGCGCAATTCAGCCTCGTCCCTGCGTCCCCGGTAGCCCCGCTATCACTAGCTCCGGCAGCGGCTCAGGCTGCGGTGTGGCAGAAGGTGCTGAGAATCTCCGGCAGAGATCCCAGCTGCCAACATACAATGACCCTGGCTACGTACAATACAAGGTCTTTGAGTACAGCCGATAGGGTTCTCGAATTACTAGAAGAAGTCGAACATATCAACTGCCAACTAATAGGACTTTCTGAAGTAAGGAGGCAGGGCGCAGACCTAACGCGCCTAGCATCTGGTCATCTACTTTACCACAGAGGCCACGATGACTCTACATAATAATATGGTGGCGTCGGCTTTTTGATCCACAAGAGTCTCTACTGGGCAGTCCAAAACATAGCGAGTGTGTCTCCACAAGTATGTTATGTTAATCTGATGCTGTGTAAGAGATATCCGAACAAAGTCGTACAAGTGTATGCCTCTACGTCAAAACATAAAGAAGATGAAAACATAGAGTTCTTCTACGAGGATATAGAGGGAGCGAGTCGTGAGAACCCATGCTACTATACGGTAGTGATGGGCGATTTCAACCTCAAAGTAGGACCCCAAGTAGAACAGGAAGCGTCGGTCGGGCTGGGTTTGGGCTGGGTAGTCGAAATCCCCCAAACCCTGGTTTATTTTCTTGATCACCATTACCTATTCGCCATGAACACATTTTTAAAAAAGCTACCCTCAGTAAAATGGACTTGGGCTAGCCCGGACGATAGGACGAAAAATGAAATTGACTACATACATACTTATCTCACACAAATTGAACATAACCGATGTTTCCGTTCGAACAAGCTGACTTTCGGAGGGGTTACTCGACAATGGATCATATCCACGCGGTCAAGCAGCTGATGCAAAAAAGCAAAAAATTCAACCGGCCCTTGTGTTTTGCCTTTGACGATTATGAGAAGGCCTTCGACAGCGTCGAGCACTGGGCCGAGCACTCCCTCCATCGCTGCGGCACTGACATGCGATACGTCGATACCCTCTGGGAGCTGTACAGGTCTGCGATAATGCAGGTGCGCATGCATAGAAACACCGAAACTGTGTCTATAGACCGGGGTGTCCGACAGGGGGACACTCACTCACCCAAACTATTCACCAACGTTCTGGTGGACATTATGAAGATGTTGAATTGGAGTGAGAGAGGCGTCAACATTAACTGGGCACGCATGTCGCAGCTCAGGCTTGCAGATGACCCCATTCTCATTGCCGAATGCGTCTCAGATTTCCAACATATGCTCGCAGAACTGCACGAAGCTTCCCTAAAAGTTGGTTTCAGGATGAACATGTCCAAGACCAAGATCATGACGAGTCGCCCACTAAATGTGCCGGCCCTATTTGTGGGCGCGCGTGGTCTGCGGAGTGTGTTCTCGCGCGGAGCGCGAGAACCACTATGGTTGCGGGGTCGAGGACTTATGGTTGCCTCATGCCCGCGGCGTCAACTCGGGGGGTAACGTCCCCCCCGGTCTTGGGTGGCCCCTACTTGTCAGGGGCCTCGCGTGGCCTTCGTTGTGCTGTGCTTTCGCCGTCTATTGGCATACACTGGCGACAACGGTGCGGGAGCTTCTTCTCTTCACTCTACCGTGCTTTCGCCCTCTTCTGCAGGCTTACACTGGCGACCGTGAGATGAGCAGCAACTCTCTTGGGAGTGGTCTGCCTTCAGGCGGACGTGCGTGATGCGGAGCAATGTCGTGGTGATGTGCGTGGAGGCTGTTGTCGGCGCAATCGTACATGCGCCGTGCCAGCCGCGCGACGAATTTCTCCACGGTGGGCGTCCGGGTATCCCTCATGATTGTGGTGTTGCGCACGTACCGCCCGGCTCCCGTGATCACCCGCAGGGAGATGTTCTGGAACCGCTGCAGCCGTGCCTTCTGGGTCTTCGACAGCAGGGCGTACCATGCTGGAGCCGCGTAGGTGAGCCGCGAGCGCACATAGGCCTTGTACACCCGCAGCTTGGCTCTCAGAGGCAGGCTGGACGACAGGACAGGCCGGAGCATTGCCCGCGCGGCTTTGGCCCGGTTGACGCAGTGTTGCACCATCGGGACCATGCGCAGCGAGCAGTCGATGTTGCAACCGAGGTATTTCACCGTCGATTGCCACTCGATGTCCCGGCCCCTAAATGTGCCGGCCCTATTTGTGGGCAATGACACCGTACAGGTGGTAAGCGATTATGTCTATCTTGAGCATCGTTTATCCTTTGACTGAGATGCACAGGTGAAGGAGATTGAAAGAGGCATCAGATTAGGGTGGGCTGCTTTAGGGAAACTAAATTATAGTTTCAAATCGTCACTTCCACAATGCCTAAAGACCAAGGTGTATAACCAATGTGTCTTGCCCATCCTCACCTATGCAGCCGAAACATGGACGCTGACAAACCATAATTTGCATATTATAAAAATAGCACAAAGAGCGACGACGGTGGACCAAAGCAGTCACAGAGTGGTGGCCATGGAGAGCGACAAGGCCAGTGGACAGGCCACCAGCCCGATGATCCGACGATATCATTAAGTCGTCGGGATCCCACTGGTTGCGATTGGCACAGGACCAAGCAGATTGACACTTTAGAGAAGAGGCCTATCCCCAGTAGTGGGTCGATGTGGGCTGAATTTACCAAAAGGGGGGGGGGGCAGTTGCGGGCACAGTTACCTCAAAAATATCGCATTTTCATTAAAAGCATCACGCGTTTTTGACCCACCGTAGGGTCAGTGTTTTTGTGTCACGTGGGACGACGGGACGACGGGATGACGGGACGGCGAAACGCAAGTGCTGTCGTTGGCTGTTTATTTATATCCGCAGCACGTAAGTATCGATCGCTGTCTATGAATTATATCCCCTATAGGCGCGAGGCCATGGAGCCACCTATACAAATAAACTAGTAATAGAATAGTAAAAGAGCTATTCGAGCAATTTATAATTTAAAACGCACAGACTCCTTAAGACAGCTTTTTAAAGAAATTGACATACTAACTGTAGCTAGTCAATTTATTTTCGAAAATATAATGTAAATGTAAATAAACGCAAGAACCTTACAAAATTTCTCAAACTTAGCGATAGCTGTAATGTTAACCTTAGAAATAATCACAGACTATTTGCGCCCCGGTTTAGACTCGCGAAGGTTAGCAATTCTTTCAAGGGTCAATGCATTCTCTACTACAATAAGATACCTCTGAAGATCTTGACATTGCCATTTGAGCAATTTAAAATCCATGTTAAAGCGACTTTGTCGAAAAGGGGATATTACAATGTTCAAGATTACTTAAATGACGGGACTGTATGGGGTTAATCTGGCTCAACACAGACCTTGCTGTTAATAATTTTGTAATTATTTATTCCTGCTTATTAATTATGATAATGACTTAATATTATATTTTGTAATAGTTAAGCATAAGCAATTTTTAAAAAGAGATCTAAAAATCAATCTGTGGGAGTTTCTACGCCCTTCTTCTCCCACAGTGGTCCAATGTAGAGAAGTGGCAAAAAATGACGATTGCTAAGTATATGTAAATATCAACAGTAATAAAGACATTTGGTATTTGGTATTTGGTATAATATTTGTAAGTATATATGTTTTGAGTTCTTGAAAACTTGAAAAAAAAATGGGGTTGTTATATATGAAACCGATGTGATCTGGGCAACTTTATTTTTAAATTCTCCGAACAGAACAGTGACAACTAAAGTTGCTCGGATCAAATCGGTTTCATAGTGAAAGTTGGTCAGGAAAGATTTCCCTAGCAACCCCCTAAAATATGACTACACCTTTCTGTTAAATAGGGGTTTTAGGGGGCGAGAAATAGGTCCTACTACTAGCGTCTTTTAAGTATGACAACGCGTTTGTTCGAGTTTTCATGCTTTTATTTTTTAGCACAATGTGATCGGTAATTTCACTTCATGACAACGAAAATTAGGCAGAAATTCCAATAACCAAAAAACATCTTCGGTCCTTGTTGTAGTGAGACTAGTACCTAATTTCACTTAATTTCAATAACAATAAAGCTGAAATTTTAATAACAATCAAAAATTACATCATCAATCCCGTGAGATTCCCGCCCTAACATCACGTGAAAGTATTAGTTTAAAGTATAAGTGTGTCGGAGGGAGCCTAACCAAAAAATCTCGTTCGAATGAGGTTGAAACCAAATACAACTGGCACAGGTATTCAATCATTCAGCCTCGCATCGGTATAAAACGGTATAACAGCTTTTGATGAGTGATGTGCATTGCAGTGTTATGATTTGTTATCGGCGCGACCCACTGCACCAACCCAACTGCGAGCAGGCCTCGGTCTTCAGATTTATTCATTGATTTGTGGTGAACAACCTTGTATTTATTTCGTACGTATAAAACGTAAGGCGTTTGAAAAAAGTTGAAAGTTCAAAAACCTAAGCGACGCGTGTGATTCATGGCCCTCGATATAAATTCGTTTTATTCAAGAGTTGCATACTATAATTTATACCATGACTACGAGAAAAAGACGAACTCTCCTTCATAACTGTGTGTTAATACATCTCCTTCATCACTTGTCGCAAATGTCGACAAATCAAATCTCGAAAAGTTATTTGTACAAGGAGTTGATATGTCGAGTATTCTTTGCACATGGAGTTTGTATTGAGTATTTTTTGCGCAAATAGGTTGCATAGCATTGAGATGGAGGTCGAATATATTGGTGTACTCTAAATTCAAACACAAAAATAATAAAAGTGCTTTTTATTCGCTGTTTTCAGTGAATAAAATAAGCTTTTTAGAGGGGGAATGGTATAAAAGACTATTACGTTTTTCCGTTTACTATGGTATGGAAGCCATCGTTTGCGGGTCCGACTTGACCGTTATTTTGCATGGCTTCGATCATTTTTTTCCAAAGCAAATTGATTGGTGGATTAGTAATTGCTCTGGTATATAGTAATTAATGAAAAGAACTCGTCAGGGTGTAATGTTTCATTCCAAAGTTAGTGATGTAAAATGTTGCATACAAGTTGTGTTAAAAGTGTCCAAAATAAGTTGGGTTTATAGTGCGGTTAGAACAAAATAAAAAACAAAAAAGAAGCATAAATTCAAACATTCGTAAAAATTTTTATCAAAGTAAGTCAATTTACAACGGGAAAGTATTGATACTTTCCCATTGTAAATTGATTGCCCCTTCCAAGCTTAAACATATAATTCTTATAATAAACTTGGTGAATACTTGATTACTATGACGATATCTGATATCGGGTACTTTTTAGGGTAAAAACGGGACCTTATTACTAAGACTCCGCTGTCCGTCTGTTTGTCTGTCTGTCTGTCTGTCCGTCTGTCACCAGGCTGTATCTCATGAACCGTGATAGTTAGACAGTTTTTTTTTTACAGATGATGTATTTCTGTTGCCGCTATAACAACAAATACTCAAAAACAGAATAAAATAAATAACAAAGGGGGCTCCCATACAACAATTATTTCAATAATTGAATGCACCTGAAACGTACAACGTACGTGCACGTACAAACTTATGAATGCACCTGATTACGTACATGGAATGTGAAAGTAGCTGCACCAATAACTTTAAAAACAACATTTTGCTATGAAAAATCCAAACTATTCACTTTACACCATCCCCACCATTGTACGGTGGTACGGAACCCTTCGTGCGCGAGTTAGACTCGCACTTAACCAGTTTTTTATAACCTGTAACAGAGCCGGCATTCAAGCTACTTTAGAATGAGAAATATTAAACTGCACATCAAAAATACTCTTTTGCAGAGCAAATATCAGGGCAAAATGCTGCGGTAGCTTAGGTGAAGGGTAAAGAGGGTGAGCGAAGCGAAGCCCCCTTTATCCTTCGTATTAGGTTTTACATGTAAGAACAACAAAATATACTTAAACATAAACTTAAGTACCTACACATAAAATATTTAAAACATAAAAAGTGTTTTTGTTGATCCTTTTTTGCTGTGCATATCAGTATTTTGGATGTGCGATTAAATACTAGCCCTTTAGAATCGGCAGGGCTCGGCCCGGACGCTACGCCGCTTAACAACGACCCGTTCTCCAAACAAAATACAGACAAACAACACGATCCCCACCGACCCTGCATTATTAGACAAAATTCAAATTAATTCGCGAAATAGAATTCCATCAAAACTACATCGCGAAGCTTCAAACAGATTTCCAAAATTGGCCGTAATGTGACGAAATCTCACACAAAGGGCGTTCTTATTTGTAATGGCATTAGGTCGTGATTGGCTCAGCCAGGCTCGGTGGTAATGGCAGTAGTAATTGGAATATCTTTACACGAAGAATGATATGAGACTCGCTAATGCGGAGCGTTTCTGTTTGTTGTAGTCCGGGAGCCTGGTGCCTCCACATTACACGACCTCTGTGGCATTGCGGTTCCAGATTCCGCCTCCTGAGCTACGGGTTCTAATTCCGGCTTGGGAGGAAGAAAGAGAAAACCCCCCGGGTCTTTGAAGTTTGTGGGTATATATGTCACCGTAAGATTGTCAAAACCGTAAGTTGAGAAACTAACGTTTTATTTTCTCGTTGGTCAACTATCGTCAGATAGTCAATTATAGCGTACTGTTTACTATATGACGCGTTAGTTGATAAACTAACGGTTAAAACCGTTGAATTGGTAACTGGTTTAAACTTGAATTGCAATCGAAATACCAGGGCAAACACTGCGGTAGCTTAGGTGAAGACTAGAGGGGCGTCGGGCAAGCGCAGCGACAAGTATTATAACATAAATGATCAAACCTAGGACTAGCTTCCAGGGCCTTAAAACAAAATATAAAAAATCTTGTCTGTGAAATTCTGATTAACTCATCTCTTTTACATGAACTATGCTTGATCGGAAGTGGGCTGAAATTTAGTAACTTATTCACACAAGTTCAATATTATCTGATGCAAATAAACATTAAATATTTATTATAATACTATTGAGCAATTACTATGTGTATACCGACATAATACTCACACCCCCGAGCGTCCAAGCGAGAGCGCGGAACAAGCGATAGAGAGGCATGATCGGCCTAAGCGTTTCTTTTGACGTTATCACGTAAAATTATCGTCCGTAAACAGACTTTACAGACAAGCAATATTTTTTTTCCGGTAAGGTTAGAAGCATTCTGTTGACTCGATCAACGAACAAAACCGTATTACGATAAAATAATATCTTGTATTACAACGCACAAAATCATATGCTTCCAAACCATTTCTCAAATGCCAAACGCATTTGAGAAATATTGAAACTCGTCCATTCAGAGATGCGTTCTGTTTCACGTGGTACCAAAATTTGTCACTGCGCTATTAAACTTCAGAAAATTAAAAAAAATGCCTGTCGGAGATCGATGATGTGAAATCTATTGAAAAATAATGTTCGTAAACTCGTTATTCTACATTAGTTGTGGAACAACCAACATCGTAGTCTAAGTCAGTAGCTGAATGAGGTTGCAGGGAGAAACGGAACGTCTCTCTGAACCGGAGATGGTGAGAAAAAATGTCGCTTGGCTTGCATCTCCACGGGGTCGTGTCGTGACTTTGTCACACAAACATATTTCAAGCAAGGCAACTGTCCACCTTTAGGTAAGTATTATCTTGATCCACGGATGGTGATAAGACAGCTCTGCATATTTGTTTCTTTCAATTTGACAATTTTTTTACAGACCGCGGAGTCAAGGCACCAGAAATAGCGAAGTCCCATACATGTTAACATCCAATACCGAAGTCGCGACCTCTCGCATCACCCACCACGGAGGTCCGCCACATTACACCACGCTTTTTCTTATACCTATATTGTTATACAGGCACTGTGCAGGTCCGCTTTCAAAATCCTGGTCAATTTCCAAAATAAGGCTCCCGGTCCACCGCGAGTGTTTGCCGCCCGATATTAAATAAGTTGTTCGGGAGGCAACTATATTAATAATCGTTATTAACCTGCCGCGAGTGCGACCCGCACCCGGCGCGACCGGCAGCCGATGCTGATTCGATCATAGTTCGGAGGGCGGGAACACGTGGACGGTAGAGCGACCTCGGGAACCTCATATCTCATAGACAAATAAACATGAACATAAACATTTATACACAGGCACTATCAGTACTTCTGGCGCCTCACTAGGATACCCTGTGACGTGGGAACAGAACAGAAACAGAGCGACGTCACACACAACTAAACACCGAGACTTGTTTCCTGTTACCCTCCCCAGCCGGGATTCAAACTCGGGAGCTCACGTATAGGAAGGAGGCAGAGCCTCGAACCGTAACGAACACCACACAGATATATTATATATGTCGCATAATAATAATAATAATACTTACACAATAAATAGTAGCTTTCCAGTTCAAACTCGAACTCAATATTTTCTTGTAAGTAGGCAAAAATTATGCACTTTTACAAGTCCGACACTTAACATGGAGAAAAATAAAAAATAAATCAAATATGATCAACTAAACTAATGAGGAACTGAGTATGGTTTGCGTTTGAAAAAAGGAAATTTCCCTATCATGTGGTGATTCATGGCTGGATTTTACACAGGAAAAGGAAACTCGATTAACTCTACCAGTGCTTCGAAAATCCGCCCGTGAGAGAAGTATCACCAAGAAACTCTACGGAGTTTTTTTTGGCTTGTGTTAAACGATTACCAAAATATTCGAAAATTTTCTACCAATAAATTTGAAATGACTGCCAAAATTAGTAAATGATCACCAAATTGTGTTTGGATAAATGATCACTAAACTTTTTTTTATGTTTTGTGTACTAAAGTTTATGTTTTAAGTATTTTTTATTGTTCTTACATGTTCAACCTGACACGAAGGATACAGGGTGCTTCGCTTCGCTCACCCCCTTTACCCTTCACCTAAGATATTTTCTGCAACTGTTGGTGATCATTTACCCATATATTTGTTGCCATTTTTATGCCACAATGAATAATATAAAAATAATCTAATCTAATGACAATATTATAACATCGTATTCATATGTGCTAATAAGATATCTCAAAGTAACAATTTTACAAAAGACATAAATATAATAAACAAAAGCTATAATGAACATAACTTATGAGAAACCAAACTAGACCAGTCCTCCCATGCAGCACCCGTTCACGAGTATGACTTGTGCACCAGCCACCACCCCCCTCGGCATATGTGAGGGAGAGGAGTTCTTATCGTTAAAAGGTATAATGATTATGATATTAATATGTCTATGAAATAGGACCCTAAGGACAACACTGACCACAAATTTGGATGGTAGTACCGCAGTAGTAAATAAGAGACATAAACGTAAACTATTAATTTCCCCTCCGAGAGACACTGACCTTTACTCGAATTTGGGTAAGAGACACCATCATGCTGGCTCAGTACGAATTGATGGAGGGGTGTTGAGCTAGTGGCCAACCCAACTGTCAGAAGTTTTATAACATTTATACTTTGAATCTGTTTATTACCATAAATAAACAAAATATATGAATTAAAAATAAAATAGAAACACTAAAAGAAACAACTACGCGAATAAACCACCCCGGGACATTGCCGAGGCTGAGGTTCCCATGACGCTTGCTTATAACATTTGTTTATATGTGTATATACAGAAAGTTATTTGTTTGATTGATTGATTCTCCACTACCATCAAGTAGCGACGGAGGCCGGTACTTATTAGTTTTATTGTATATTTTGTTTAAACCGTAATTTACTGATTATCAAACAAAACTAAGCATAACAAAGTTTAGCGTAGCTTTCCCATGCGGGGTTGCAGAGACACAGTCGGGCCAACGTTTAGCCAGGTCGTCTAGTTCATCGTCCATGTATTAAGTCCTTGGCTGAAAAATGTAGGGCTGTCGATTCTGCTTGCTGGTGAAATTTACCTTCTTTTTTTTAAATTCCATGTTTTATATTTTATTTTATACTTTTGTTCTGGTTAAATGAAAAATGATCATTCTATTTAAATAAAGTGTATTGGCCAATTATCAGTATCAGTGTTAAAGACCTCAAAGACAAAGAATGCCGGGTATTACAATTTTACATCACGAGATCATCATAGTCCGAACGCACCTTAAAACTTTGATTTTACATCACGAGATCATAGTCCGAACGCACCTTAAAACTTTGATTTTACATCACGAGATCATAGTCCGAACGCACCTTAAAACTATGATTTTACATCACGAGATCATAGTCCGAACGCACCTTAAAACTTTGATTTTACATCACGAGATCATAGTCCGAACGCACCTTAAAACTTTGATTTTACATCACGAGATCATAGTCCGAACGCACCTTAAAACTTTGATTTTACATCACGCACGAGATCATCATAGTCCGAACGCACCTTAAAACTTTGATTTTACATCACGAGATCATCATAGTCCGAACGCACCTTAAAACTTTGATTTTACATCACGAGATCATCATAGTCCGAACGCACCTTAAAACTTTGATTTTACATCACGAGATCATAGTCCGAACGCACCTTAAAACTTTGATTTTACATCACGCACGAGATCATCATAGTCCGAACGCACCTTAAAACTTTGATTTTACATCACGAGATCATCATAGTCCGAACGCACCTTAAAACTTTGATTTTACATCACGAGATCATCATAGTCCGAACGCACCTTAAAACTTTGATTTTACATCACGAGATCATAGTCCGAACGCACCTTACGCACAAACTTTGATTTTCAGAACAATTAGCGGCTATTAAAACATTTTAAAAGATGAAATGGACTATATAGGTCTACAAGAATATGATAATGATGAGTTTCTCCTTCGTCTGCCTTCGTCACCTCTTGAAGTTGGCAGACCGCTGGCATTGGGCTGAAAAATAATTACCTTTTATTTATTAAAAATAATTAAACGATTAAGACCAAATGTACACTATGACACGCAATTTAAGTTTCTTATTCGTATTTCTGGCATAAGATAAAATGATCATTATTGATATGAGTAAACTTGGTAATACTTTTCTATATTGATTCGGCATTCATTTGAGTATTTATTTAGCGTTAGTCGCTTACATCTTCGTCACAAAGACGGCGTCTTGAGAAGCCATTGGCAGCCTCATCCTTCCTCAGAGTAGACCAGTTGTAGACCACTAAAATCTTACTTTTTATGTTAGTATTTAGATGGGTAGGAGAGATTATTTTATTTTTCATTAAAGCCCGCTGGTCCCTGGCGCTCACCAAACAACAGGTGTCTGATGATCACCCGAACCCAGTGACGACCTCTGTGGCGCAGCGGCTGTGGCTCTACCTACCACGCGAAAGGTCCCGGGTCCGATCCCCGGCTGGGGGAAAGAAAAAAACCCCAGGTCTTGGATGTTTATATGTGTGTGACGTCGCTGTTTCTGGTTCCCACGACACAGCGTATCCTTGTATGTGCCTGTATGTAAATGTTTATGTCATGTTTATGTTTACGATATCATCCTCAGAATACTGTTGGTGCTAGTCCGCGTCCTGGAGAGCAATGAGGCAGTTTTGTACGATTTTGGAGTATTATTTGTTTACAGGTTTATGCTCGTATAAAAAGCTTGGCAGTATGCCTTGAAGAGGGTAATCTTAACTGTCTGTTCTGAGCAGCGATCAGCTCGCTGAGAACCTGCGAGACAGCATGTTCAACACCTCTTACCGACAACGAGCTGCGCTGCCTCTCTATATCACTCTCTATGTCACTGAGGTCCTCCGTTACAACATTACCCAAATATTTAAACAATAAACTTATTTATTGACGTGTAAATTTTACGAGCTTAAAAAGATTTAAACAAGCTCCTTGGTCTAATGGGTTTCACGATTGCTTCTTACACAGGAGATGCAGGTTCGATTCCTGACCATGTACCAATGAGGTAATTAATTAATTTACATTAAACGGACGTTCTCACGATGATGGAAAACATCGTGAGGAAACCTTCATTACTCCATAGTTGCGGCGATGGGCTAGCCCCCTGTCCCGCAAAATGAAGTATTGAATAACTGGCTCAAAGTGGACACAGTTGTGCCTCTGCCACCCCGTATAGGAAAAGGCGTGATGCTATGTTTTATTATTATACTTGTAAATATTAATCGATTAATTGTACACGTGTGTAGTGGACAACCCTGTCGCCATGAATCGCGCGGATTTGTCGCAGATGACTTAATTGGTCCCCCCCCCCATACCCCCCCCCCTCGATCCTTGGTCGCGGCGACGTCACGCGTTTCGACGGGAGGAGTCGAAGGGGGGATATGCCCTAAGTATGAAGTATAGCTATTTGCATTGTGGTCTGTTCTGAGAAGTCCCGATAATAGTAGTTTATGTGACTGTTACATAATGGAGGGCATTAATACTCGAGAGTGGGTTTATGAAATGAGCCGAAGGCGAGTTTCATAATAATATCACTCGAGCGTTTTAATGCCTAATTATGAACAGTTACATACACTAGTTTATCTACACATATATCATAAGCTCTCCTTGATGTGTTCAGGAACCGCATGTTCAACCGGCATTGATCATTGCTTTGCAGTTGTTTAGCTTGTTCAGTAGTACCAACTTCACAGACAAACTAGGGGCGGCACGTAGGCGGGCGTCGGCGTTCGAAATTTGAATGTCATAATTTGACAAATTTTTGTACATTATGGTCGTAATGTATCAATATTCAGATAAGAAATGAGTTTTTACCAAGAAGTTTATCATTTTCATTATCTGAAAATTTGTACAATATGACCATAATGTACAAAAATTTGTCAAATTATGACATTCAATATTTGAACGCCGTCGTCCTTATAACTTAGTATTGGGGGACTTACTCTGAGGATGAAGAAAAGATTGAGGAAATATACACCAAGATCAGAAAATTATTTTAAATAGAAGCTTCTGGTAGTTTGGTATTCCATCATCCCTGAAGAGTGTGGCGTCAATGTCACTCAATCAGTCAATCAATCAATCAATCAAATGTCTTTATTACTCTAGATATTTACATATACTTAGCATTACTATCATTTTTTGCCTATTCTCTACATTGAACCACTGTGGGAGAACAAGGGCGTAGAAACTTCCGCAGCTTGATATTTAGATCTCTTTTAAAAATTGGTTTTTCTTAACTTATACAAATATTACTATATTATTTATTAAAGTTTAATAAACAGGAATAAATAATTACAAAATAATTAACAGCAAGGTCTGTGTTGAGCCAGATAATCCCCATACAGTCCCGTCATTTAACTATTCTTGAACATTGTAATATCCCTTTTCCGACAAAGTCACTTCAAGATGGTTTTTAAATTGCTCAAAAGGCAATTTCAAGATCTCCAGAGGTATCTTGTTGTAGTGGTGAACTGCGGATAAAAGCAGTTATTGAGAGCAGAGGAGACACCAATAAATGGCAGACGAACTGTTTTGCGTGCGTGGTTAGGTTGGACGAACTCATTTGCTATTAAGGCCGTTAGGAAGTTATTGTTTTATATGTCAAATTAATTCAGATTAAATGCAAGAATAAAGTATATTTTAGACTTGAACAAATATGAGTAATCCATATTTTTGTTATTTAAATGGGTTATCTTAGTTTTTAAATTCGTATAAACGTATGACACATTTAATGATGTATTAACGTGCACTCAATGTGGACGTACCTTTGCTGCCAAGATTGGCTATACAAGTCATATGAAGGCACGTTGATCGGCGCTCCACAAAACAACCAGTCGCCGTGGCCGGATACGGCTTGGAACTCATCATCATCATAACACATTCTACCCCTTTAGATGAAGTATTCTGCATGAGAGCTCGTACAATCAAGTTATGAAATAATAAACGATATTTTTGTACATATTTAGGCCAACTTGAAACAAAAATTAAATTAACACAAATCAAAGTTATGCGCTGAGTCCTCGTTAGTTCACCACGTGCTTCACCTATTATTATTATTATTCTCGCGGCTCGCGGCGCACCGTCGCGGCTCGCGGCGCACCGTCGCGGTCGGGGGGACCGCCCGAATCTAGAAATTTAGGATTTACAAAGTTGTTATTTTTTTCCATATATAATTTTATTTATTTTGATAAATCATATTTGCTTTTGGCTGGGGGTTCAAAAATAACACTACATAAGAGAGAGAGACGTGGCAACACCAAATTCGCACGTTCCGTTACTGACTGTTATTTAATTAAGGCTTGTGTTTTAACGATCACCAAAAACGCACCTATTTTCTATTAATAAATTCGAAACGACCGCCAGAATTAGTAAACGATCACCAAATTGTGTTAGGATAAATGATCACCAAACTTCTTTTTATGTTTTGTGTACTTAAAGTCAAAGTCAAAGTCAAAGTACTTTATTACTTTAGATATTTTACATATACTTAGCAAACGTAATTTTTTGCCTCTTCTCTACATTGGACCACTGTGGGAGAGAGAAGGGCGTAGAAACTCCCACAGATTGATTTTTAGATCTCTTTTAAAAATAGGTTGTGCTTAACTAATCCAAATATGTTTTTTTTTATTATTATGATTAATAAACAGGAATAAATAATTACAAAATTATTAACAGCAAGATCTGTGTTGAGCTAGATTAACCCCATACAGTCCTGTCATTTAAGTAATCTTGAATATTATAATATCCCTTTTTCGACAAAGTCGCTTTAACATGATTTTTAAATAGCTCAAATGGAAATTTCAAAATCTCCAGAGGTATCTTATTATAGTAGAGAATGCACTGACCCTTGAAAGAATTACTAGCCTTTGCAAGTCTAAACCAGGGCGCACATAGTCTGTGATTCTTTCTTAGGTTAACATTACAGCTATCGCTAAGTTTGGAAAATGTTGTAAGGTTCGTGTGTACATACATTATATTTTCGAAAATAAATTGACTAGCTACAGTTAGTATGTCAATTTCTTTAAAAAGCTCTTTTAAGGAGTATGTTCCAACTTAACGCCCCTTTCTCCTATCACAATCTTATTTACCTCTCTTATATGATAAAGCCTCCCAAGCGTGCAGCTAAATTCCTTGACATCCGTAGCTTCAAGGGCATGGATATAACCTCCCTTAATTCATACGCCTCCACTGTTGACTGGTCGCCCTTCTACGGTAGTGAGACCATTGATGACAAAGTACGGAACTTCGACTCTATTGTCCTGACCTTGTTTGATAAGCATGCTCCGGTCAAGAGGGTTAGAGTTAAGCATCTTCCTGCACCGTGGCTTACTGACACCATCAAGGGTCTGATGGCTAAGAGAAACCGTGCCAAGTCTAGATGTAAGAGGCATCCAACCGATGAGAATCTTTTAATTTTCAAATGCCTCCGTAATCGTTGCACTCGCCTGTGTCGTGATTCTAAACGCCGTCATATCTACGAATGTATCGAGAGCTATACTCCAGTACATGTCTGGAAGTTCCTGAAGACCCTTGGTGTTGGTAAGTCCCAGGACTTGGCAGCCGGAAATGTTGATCTCCGGGGTCTCAATAGTTTCTTTGCAACTCCCCCTATCGCGATGGACCCTCTCGTCAATGATACAACCCTTCGTAACCTACGATCCAAGGCAACAGCCCTCACCTCAGCATTTAATTTCATCCCTGTCAGAATCGGCGCAGTAAGGAGGGCAATACTAGCAATCTCGTCGAAGGCCATAGGTGAGGACAAGATATGTTCGCAGATGATAACAACTATCATTGATGTACTGTTACCTCTCATCACCCATTGACCAATGTTGCTACCCCAGCCAGTGGAAATTGGCACTTGTGATTCCCCTCCCCAAAACGTCTAATCCCGCCTTCTTTAAAGATTTCTGTCCCATTTCTATTCTGCCTATCCTCTCCAAAGTCCTGGAATCAATTGTCCACTCCCAACTCTCCTCCTTCCTTTCCTCAAAAATGTTACTGAATCCCCACCAATCAGGTTTCAGGCCGGGTCACAGCACTACCACAGCACTGCTCAAAGTCACTGACGACATTCAATTAGCTATGGATCAAAAGCAGCTTACGGTCCTTACACTGCTTGATTTCAGTAGTGCCTTCAACTGCGTCGATTTCGATATACTAGTTGAAATTTTAAAGTCACTTAATGTCTCCTCGCACTCTGCTCGCTAGTTTGACTCCTACCTGAGAGACCGCCAGCAACGCATTAAGTCTGAGGAGATCTTAACGAACTGGTGTGATATCTCCGCAGGTGTTCCGCAGGAAGGCATCCTTTCTCCTCTCCTCTTCTCGGTATTCATTAACTCCATCTCTGACGTTATTACCTCTACTTATCATCTGTTCGCAGATGACCTTCAAATATATCGGCACTTCTATCCCTGTGATGTGAATCTGACAGTAGAGGCGTTGAATGCTGATCTCGATAACATCAGGAAATGGGCTACCTCTTGTGGTCTGCTTGTAAACCCGGGCAAATCGCAGGCCATGATTTTGGGTACTCGTCACTCTCATAACCTAGTTCAGAAAATGCCCGTCGACCCTATAGCGTATGATGGTAACATAATATTTGATAAATTGTTGTCCTGGTCGCCCCCTGTTTGTGAGGTCAGCAGACGAGTCTTTGCGTCATTTCACTCCCTACGGAGATTGTAGTACTTCCTGCCGCAGCAGACTAAAATCACCCTTGCCCAGTCCCTCCTACTACCTTTAATCAACTATGCGGATGTTTGCTGGATCGGTGCGAACGAAGAACAACTGAACAAACTCGAACGACTTCAAAACCTCGGGATTCGGTATGACCATGTCTCATAGTATCGCAAGTAGTTGGGGTGGCTTCCGATCCGCCTTCGTCGTGATATGCACGTTCTCTCCTATCTGTTCAACATTTTGCGAAATCCAAGCTACTTCTCATATCTTTGAGAACGTTTCGAGTTTATTTCCTCCAGGCATAGCAACCGGAGATCCCACACGATGTCTCTTCTTTCTACTCCTCGGCATAACATTGTCGCTTACAAACACTCGTTTAGGTTAACGGCGATCCGACTGTGGAACGCACTATCCTGCGCTATTAGAGATTGTCCCTCAATTTTCACTTTTAAGACAAGATTGAAAGAGCATATCCTTTCTCTTTCGTAATAGGTACTTTTATTTATGTATATATAAGTAGTATATGTTTAAGTAGTATATATATTTTATTTTTTTGCTTTTGTATTTTATTTAGTATATATCATTTATTAAATTATTATATTTTAGTTGTAAACAATTAGATGTGTACAATTTTATTGCGCAATAGGACTCTCCTGTTGCACAATTTTTTCTGTCCTGCCTAGGTTTGCTGGTAGAAATCACTCTTTAGATAAAAGTTCGCTTTTGCTCATAAAATGTTTTGTTACCTTACTATTAAGATTTCTGTGCAATAAAGAATATGAATATGAATGAATGTTCGTTTTAAATTATAAATTGCTTGAATAGCTTTTTATTTAAAAATAAAAATAGTTTGAATATCCGCTGCTTTTCCCCACAATAAGATACCATAGGACATGACACTATGAAAGTAACTAAAATATACTAGCCTAGATGTAGCCACATCCGTACTTTGTCTGATGTTCCTAACAGCGTAAGCCGCAGAACTTAATTTACCAGCTAATTTATCTATGTGGGGTCCCCACTGCAATTTGCTATCAATGGTTATTCAAAGAAACTTCGTATCATTTACTAATTCTAACGTGCTATTGTCTAACACTAAACTGGTCTCATTTTGCCTGACAATTGGAAGTGACAATTTGATACACTTGGTTTTACCAGCGTTTAACAATTAATTATTAACTGTGAACCAATTCAAGTTTAAAGACAATACACCATTAACATCATCAAAATCTCCTTTTTGTCTTTCAATTTTGAAGACCATTGAAGTATCATCAGCAAACAACACTATGTCAGTCAATTTCTCCACCATGAAAGGCAGATCGTTAATATATACCTGGAATAAGAAAGGGCCTGATATGGAACCTTGTGAAACGCCAATTTTTACACCCAATCCATCAGATTTAAAGCCGTTAACTACTGCCTTTTGAATTATTTTGCTTAGGTATGATCTTAGTAGATCCAACGCTTTATTTCTAACTCCGTAATGATTTAATTTAATTAATAGCGTATTATGATCAACACAATCAACAACACAAGGACTGTATGGGGTTAATCTGGCTCAACACAGACCTTGCTGTTAATAATTTTGTAATTATTTATTCCTGCTTATTAATCATAACAATTAAATTTTTCATATTTGTATAAGTTAAGCACAACCTATTTTTAAAAGAGATCTAAAAATAAATCTGTGGGAGTTTCTACGCCCTACTTCTCCCACAGTGGTCCAATGTAGAGAAGAGGCAAAAAATGACGTTTGCTAAGTATATGTAAATATCTACAGTAATAAAGTACTTTGATTTTGAATCAAACGCCTTCAACAGGTTGCAAAAAACTCCAATAGCATGCTGTGCGGCCTCCCATGCAGAATAAATATGAGATTACCTGCATCCGTAGTCGATTTATCCCTAGTGAATCCGTATTGTTTGGCGTGGAGTTGTTTATTTTAATATTAAACTTAAGTTAATGTTTCAAGTATTTTTGTTGTTCTAACATGTTCAACCTAACATGAAGGATAGGGGGCTTCGCTTCGCTCACCCCCTTTACCCTTCACCTACGCTTCCGCAGTATTTTGCCCTATTATTTTCTGCAACTTTTAGTGATCATTCACCCATTTTGGATAGGAAAAAAATATTGTGGTGCTCATTTAAATTGCTCTATTTAATTAATTTCTTTTTTAAAATAACCTCACCTTTTCATATTGTTCTTGATATATTTTCCATTGTGTTTTCTGTGCAATAAAGAATAATTATTATTATTATTATTAATTAAAACTAAGCAAAGTTGCCATTAAACACTCTTAAATGGACTATAATCGTACAATGGAAATAGATTTTATTAAAAGTTTTTATTAAACTTCGAATTTATATGTATATACGTACATATATGAACATTTGTTTTGAGCAAATATATATGTTCGGGTAAAATTTCAACCACTTCCCGATTTCAGATTGAGCTAACATTTTGCATGCACATGTAAATTGGATGACGACACAATATTTTATGACATCTGATCTGATGAATGCTGGAGTGAGAACTATGGACCACAACGACGCAACCCCATCAAGTTTGGGCTCGTTTGAGACAAGAACTTTGGTCCTTGATGAAATCCAGGATCTGATGATGGAGCCAGAAGGTGGACATTGGTAGTCTGTAATAAAACTAGTTTGGGCTCGTTTGATTAGTCTTGATAAGTACTCTGGTCCAAGATTAAATTTTCAGTCATAGATCATAAATGCCAAAAAGTAAAAACATTTCACAGTAAAAAAAAATAAAAAAATCTTATTTTTAAATGGCAACAAATATAATGATCACCAAAATATTTTTTTCCTACCCAAAATGGATAAATGAACACCGAAAATTGCAAAAAATATCAGGGCAAAATACTGCGGTGGCTTAGGTGAAGGGTAAAGGGGTGAGCGAAGCGAAGCCCCCTTTTATCCTTCGTGTTAGGTTGAACATGTAAGAACAACAAAAAATACTTGAAACATAAACTTAAGTACACAAAACATAAAAAGAAGTTTGGTGATCATTTATCCAAACACAATTTGGTGGACATTTATCCATTCTGGCAGTCATTTCGAATTTATTGGTAGTAAAATAGTTGCGTTTTTGTTAATCGTTTAAACATAAGCCTTTTTAAATGCTCTAAAAAAAGAAAATTACTTTCGGAGAAAGCTTTTATATCATATTTTTTTTGTCATTTAAGAAATTGATGGGGTTGATTCAATTTGCAGTTTATATTCTTATTTTTAGAGCATTTCAATAAAAGCTTCCTTTTAATGTTTGTAAAGTCAGAAATTGATTAAAAGCTTCCTTTTAATCAATTTCTGACTTTGATATTCCTGTATCGCTTATTAAGTATCGATGTTTCATCCGATAATATTTAACACACGATTCCATACTGATTGAGTATTTCATGTAATGAAAGTTGCTACCTTTGTGAAACAAAGATTCCCATTTTTCTGAGATCTATGATAATATGGCTTGTTATAATGTTATCGCATGTGTTCATTATTTTAGTTTATTTTTTTATTGTCAAATCTAACCTATTTTTTTACCTTAACCTGATATAAAAAAACGTTTATATAATACAAGTTAATCCAGCTAAATATATAAAAATACAAACTTAAACACAATATAAAATGTCCTTCAGTTCGCCGCCTTCGAGTAGCAAGGTGCCCAACATGGTGGCACCATTACCTCTCTGTATAGCCAGACTAATCCTCTGGGCGAGGTAGGTCCCAGCTCCTGGAGACCCGACGATTAGACGAGTCTTTCTCTTGAAATCTCCTTGAAGACTTATCGAGCTTGGAGCCCCTGCGACCTGAGGGTCTCCACGAAAAATGCCACAAATATGTAGCTCGCCCCGAGAGCTGCATATTTGCACCGCTTAAAACCCTGCGCAGAGTCTATTCTTTTATTCAGTTCTTAATTCCAGACCCTGATCCGTCAGACTTACCTAGTCTTACCCCAGCACATTTTCTAATTCAACGACCACTGTTAACAGTTCCTTGTCCTCAACTCACCGAAAAAAACATCAATCAACTGCAGCGCCACGAAAGAATTAAAAACTGAAACACTTCTGGCAAACGTTCAAACATATTCTTCAACAGACTAAAGCAGCATTCGGCAAGGGGTAAACAGTGATCGACAACGGATCCGCCGCAAGCAGGGACTGGGCACAGGATCGACCGCAGGAAGGGTCTCCACGAACAAACAGTCGAAATTTTTTTAGCAGTTGTAATTGATAAGATCTTGAATGGTGTGTAAACCACATTGAAAGTTATTAATTACAAATTGAAATTCAAGTTGAAATTCAACCAGCATACTAACTTCCAGTTTCAGAAGGAGTGGTCAAATGTAACAGGTAACTAATCGAAGATTAATTCAAAAGCAGCGGTACGTAATTGGCTGAAATTAGTTATTAATCCAAATTAGCATGGTTTTTTATTTTCTAACGGATCGATACTAATAACGACAGATTGATTGTCATCACTCCACTATCTGTTTCCCATTATTTTTTCCTCACGATGTTTTCCATCACCAAATCTTTCATTGTTCTTTCTCTTGCAAGAACCATCGTTCATTCTCATCATCGTCATCGGTCGAAGCATTTCTCTTCGCGATCGGTCGCGTCTTTTTTATCATCTCAGTTTATCATTTTCATTTTCAAAATTGTATAGTGTGCTCACAGTCAAATAAAGTCGTGTAATCATCAAACTAAATCAACGTTTTAATTCGTCAACATCAACCTTTATCACGGCCCTTTAGAAGGGCATCTCGTCAGTGACGTGGCGACAATTTACCCCACGAAGTCATGGTTGGTGGCCCAGCCCTTCGGTCCTGTGCCGCTGGGTCTGATAGCTTAGGTCTGGCTGGTATTGGACTTTCCCGCTTCAGTTGTCATCCGTGGTTTTGGAGCGGACAGAGCCACGTGCAGCGGCCAGTTTTGGGGTTCGGCATTCGGATTCCGCGAGTTGACACCTACTCTATCACATCATCATCATTTTAGGCTCCCGGAACCTACAATTCATCCAACTTCAGTTTAACAAGAGTTAAACAAGTCACAGCGAATTTTCCTTTCTGAAACCGAGCGTTATTCAGTTAGTCCAGCTCTAACAGTAAAAATATACATTGAATACAGGCACATGCAGAGTTACGCAGAAATGATATCGGCTTGGTTGCTCTTTTGAAAGGAAGGAGATCTTTTGGTGCGAAATCGAGAGGACCAATAACAACGTCAGATGTTTGCCATTGGTGAATCTAAGATTCTCGCACTCATAAAATAATCTATTCTACAAGAAACGTTATTGTTATAATAACGAATGCATTTCTGTGTTCCACTGTGCATTGCTTCCGACCTCTCACTAGGATAGTCCATGTCGTGGGAACTAGAAACACCGACATCACACTCATTATAAACATCCAAGAGCTGAGCTGAGCTTACTGCCTAGCCGAGGGTCGACTCCAGGATCTCTGGCTTGGAAGGCGGAGCCTAGTAAGTACCTCAACACATCAGTGAGGTTGTCACTACAAAACTATAACAATCCAACACTTTATGGATCAATTAACTATGCTATTGGCCAAACTGTCTGACCAATAACATGTTTTTATCTATTCTTTACGTAATAAATAGCTTATTGAGAACTTATGGAAAACTTATCGAGATTACATGGAACAGGCCCTTAATATACAAAAATAAAGCCAAACTAAACATAGCGCCTTGTTGTAGAATAACAGCTTTTTCTTACGGGGTGGCAGAGGCGCGATTACGTGCACGAGTTACTTCATGGCTAATGTTTAACTGTTAACCCAATTGAGTAAAAAGTTAAATCCAAAAATATAAATTTTCATCACAAATTAACTAAATGTTCTACAATTTTGTTACCCTATTTTATACCTTTATATGGGATCGCCTTGCTCCGCTCAGATTCGATTCGGCTCCAGGTTAATTTATAATGTTGTGAGCCAACAAACCTAACTTACCGTTCTGTGAAACTACGTTGGGGCACAAAATTTGGTGATCATTTAACATATTTGGGAGATCAAAACGTGTAAGGGTTAACAATTTATTTGTCACTTTACCCATTTTGCGTGACAGGGGGCTAGTCGATGGCTGCAAATATGTAGATGTGAAGGTTTCACGAGATTTACTGTCACCGTTAGATTGTGACGTATCCACACTAAGCTGTTCACAATCAGCATGTCCTACTCTGATCTCATCTCGTCGCGTGTTGTTAACCGTTTTTATTAACCCCCCTCCATCCTTCTCCCTCTCCCCCCCCCCGACACCCTCCCACACCCTCCTGTTGGATATTGGCTCTCATTGGCTTCTGTACCTTTTGGAATGAAAAGGTTATTTGATTTGATGATGTTCGCCGTTTTTCCGGGTGACAAAGTTGTTTTATTGCGGCAAATTGATGGAATACTCTCGAAGGTTTAGCTATTTGACTGTGTTCATTGTATAAATCTGTCAAAGTAACGTGATTGGGTTGATAATTTTAATATGCGACGCTTAACTGTCATTATTTTAAAAGGCCGGATTTTAAAATAGAACAGTAGCGTGCAAGCTAGTGTACGTCTATTATGAGTTGGCGTAGTAAACGCAACGGACGTTACTATTGTAGTTATCGTGCTGCACGCTGCTCGAACAGCTGCTCTGTCCTCTCTGTGCCTCTGTTATCAGTCTTAGTAAACGCAACGGACGTTACTATTGTAGTTATCGTGCTGCACGCTGCTCGAACAGCTGCTCTGTCCTCTCTGTGCCTCTGTTATCAGTCTTAGTAAACGCAACGGACGTTACTATTGTAGTTATCGTGCTGCACGCTGCTCGAACAGCTGCTCTGTCCTCTCTGTGCCTCTGTTATCAGTCTTAGTAAACGTAACGGACGTTACTATTGTAGTTATCGTGCTGCACGCTGCTCGAACAGCTGCTCTGTCCTCTCTGTGCCTCTGTTATCAGTCTTAGTAAACGCAACGGACGTTACTATTGTAGTTATCGTGCTGCACGCTGCTCGAACAGCTGCTGTCCTCTCTGCCTGCCTCTGTTATCAGTCTTAGTAAACGTAACGGACGTTACTATTGTAGTTGTCGTGCTGCACGCTGCTCGAACAGCTGCTCTGTCCTCTCTGCCTGCCTCTGTTATCAGTCTTAGTAAACGCAACGGACGTTACTATTGTAGTTGTCGTGCTGCACGCTGCTCGAACAGCTGCTCTGTCCTCTCTGCCTGCCTCTGTTATCAGTCTTAGTAAACGTAACGGACGTTACTATTGTAGTTGTCGTGCTGCACGCTGCTCGAACAGCTGCTCTGTCCTCTCTGCCTGCCTCTGTTATCAGTCTTAGTAAACGCAACGGACGTTACTATTGTAGTTGTCGTGCTGCACGCTGCTCGAACAGCTGCTCTGTCCTCTCTGTGCCTCTGTTATCAGTCTTAGTAAACGTAACGGACGTTACTATTGTAGTTGTCGTGCTGCACGCTGCTCGAACAGCTGCTCTGTCCTCTCTGTGCCTCTGTTATCAGTCTTAGTAAACGCAACGGACGTTACTATTGTAGTTGTCGTGCTGCACGCTGCTCGAACAGCTGCTCTGTCCTCTCTGCCTGCCTCTGTTATCAGTCTTAGTAAACGCAACGGACGTTACTATTGTAGTTGTCGTGCTGCACGCTGCTCGAACAGCTGCTCTGTCCTCTCTGCCTGGCTCTGTTATCAGTCTTAGTAAACATAACTGTAGCGGGTATCGTAAATACGTGAGAAGGTATAATTTGCTTTACGTCAAGTTGGCATCCCTGAATTATGACACTATCGTGCACTATCTCTTTCTTTTATATTATAAAGACAAGGATAGAAAGAGACCTTTACCACAAAGCCTAAAATTGTTATAATTTAAAAAAGATAAAGTTATGTACGTCTATTATGAGTTTTTAAAACTATACACGATAGCGACTATAGTTAAGCATTTGTATGGCAACGTGTTTTGTTGTGTTTTGTATTAAACGCCTCTTGCATTGAGTCAGGTGTAGGATCCGAACATGGTGTCATCAGCCACGGCCGCAGCGGATACCCAGAATTGCCTGTTAACCTCTCGTCAGTGGAGCTGGCCTCTATGGGAAATGACAGTTCTTTCGCATCTGTGAGCCTGGTCGTTTTGGGTTTTTTTTTGTAGGTTCGTATTTAGCGAAACTGTAACAGTCTTCGATAACAGATCTCTTTGTTTCTTTAAACAAACCAATCAGCAAAGAGCAAGCTAGCTAATGAATGAAATGAAATTTGAACTAGTTGATAATTAAATTCATACTTTTTGATGGTTTACAGGAGGGGCTATATTTGTACCATTCTAAAAACAGGTGGCGTATAAAACAAATGTATGAAGGTCATCTATGTTTGAGTTTATTACTATTTTGGACACACTAACGTGTAATTATAATAAATCAACGAATCCAAATAATGTTTGAATCAGAAATAATACATATAAATATACTAAACTTTAGGGTACTATATATTGAACATCACCATTTTGGTGCAATTAAATTGGAGTAAAAGCGCAATTTACAGAGAAAGGCAAAGGACTTAGTTAAGATCAAGTAAGAATCCAGTTATTTCCATAATTCTTATTAGATCTAGAGAAATTCCAATTAAAATTACAAAAGGGGGGCCCAATGTCTCCGCCTGTGAGCCTGGTCATTTTGGGTTTCATAGACGCCATCGCTCTTTCAAAATTCCCCCCACTGACGAAAGGTTAATATTAATAATAATTAGTAACAATCAAATAAACTGTAGAAAGTTGTCTAAATAACAATGGTAGATAGGCAACCAAAGGCATATTCATACCTAACAACCATTGCACTTTCACCACTGTTATGCAAAGTCTGCATGATATTATTTATAATACTGTTTTCCCATAGGAATACATCATGTGTTTGCACCTCCAAATTTCGGGTTTACAGCTAATATTTTGCAGTCTGCGTCACATATCTGAAATTGTTATTTTGTTACAACATAAATTTTTAAAATATTGAAGACTAAACGAAGGTAACTGTCTTAGAGTAGACACATACTACATTCATGAAGTGATAGTGCTTACGACAATAGAATAAGTGCTCCTCATTCTTCTGCGGTGTAAATATTCTAAAATGAGACCCGTCTATGCACCCTATTACTCCTGGGATACAATGTTTCGCAAAGAATCTAAAAAAAATGGGCAAGTATCAGTTTCTGATAATGATAATTTTATATTATTCTTATGCACTGTTTAGCAAAATATAATAAACTGAGTACCTTTGTTTTATATTATTCCTTTCTTGTCTTGTTACAGGAAATTGAATAAACCTCTTGACTATAACTGGGTCATTGAGTGCATTCGTCACCTCAATTATGAAGGTGCTCATTGTTGGCTGAGAAAGAAAAATACTTCCCCAGCGACACATTGATAATCTCCTTTTGCATAAAACAATAGAACACTTAATACCTGAAAATAACACAATAAATTAGCGATTATCTACAATGTTGTAAGACATTATTATTCCTCAATCTTTCGCAGTTCCATAGATGGTATCATAGTTCATTAATACTATCATCACATTAATTTTACTTACTTTTGTCTCAAGATTAACTCTTTGCGATGATCTTAAAGTTGTATTTCGTCGTAACAGCTGGCACAAGTAACGAAATTCTCTTTTGGAGAGACGATACAATTTTCGAAATTTTGTTTCGGTTAACGTCTCAAGTGCTTTATTTAGCTCTCACAACTGCATATGCAATGCAGTTAGATCATTATTTTCATCGGCTTGTTCCGCTGTTTGAGTCATTTCCCAGACAAAATAGTGCCTAGCCACGATTTTGTTTCAAAACAGTATTTTTTTGTTGATTTTATAGGTTAGACATTAACTTCACTGAAAAAAATTGCGTGAGTGCCGTAACTACTACGGTTAACGTAATTTACTATAGTATCTGTCAAATTTAGGACTCGTAATACCAAATGGTATGTAAAACATGACAGCAAGTAGTGTAGTTTACGTAACTATAGCAGTAGAGTAATCGACGACAACTCATAGTACCATTTTTAGTTCAGCGAAGTTACCGCTAGAGGCGCTTTACGCATTGCCATACAAATGCTTAACTATAGTCGCTATCGTGTATAGTTTTTAAAACTCATAATAGACGTGGACATGTAGAAGTAATTAACATACTGTATACATATAGTCCAAATCAAGGTGGGATTGTACTATTTAGTTATGTAAACGATGTCTATACTCACCAAAAAGGTACACGAAAATATGCATTTATTTATTTTCGGAAAACATACAGTTCTAGCTACCGCAATAGTAAATTAGAAAAATATAATGCCTTATTTACTAATACAGTACACACCATTTAAAATATAATCACCTTATTATTTAAACTAATAGTTCACAATCAAATTCAAATAAGCCCATCATCTCAATGAAACACTTATGGAATCTTGGTCACTGGTTTCTCCGACGTCAATGATAAAATATTCCATCTCCTTTTCTACTCTTATATCCTTCACCCAGTTCTATTCATGAGTACTTTTCTGGCGAATTCTTGTGCTTGAGAATGGTTTTTCCTTTTCATATATGGTGCAGAGGCAACTTATGCCATTGTAATATACAAGTACAAGCATCAGCGTCAGCAATATCGGAATCGATAAATGAAATCGATGCGGACTCGCGCAGCCCGACAGACGAAGTTGACACCGGACCTTGCGGGTGTGCGGAGCCCCCTGCGCGACTTCATTATTGCCTTATGGCCATCCCAACCTGAGGTGAATTATACATTGATATATTTCCAGTTAACGTATACCCAGGATAGTAGAGGCACGGTGCAAGGAGCTGGTATGCAACTGCGCCAGCTACCGTCATATGTGTTCCCGCCTATGTACGAGTAAGTTGTTTTCTTGCCAGTATTCAAACAGCGCAATCAGGCTTGAAAGGTGTTATATGTATACTCATGGTGTCGGCCATGTCGTTACAGAAGCTGTCAGAAGAATATGAATATTCATTTGATATACTATTGCCAAACATCTATTTGTATTGTATTTGTGCAAAGAATGTTCTTTATTTATTACACCAGTATTTGTATTTGTGCAAAGAATGTTCTTTATTTATTAGCCCCCCCCGCACGGAAAATGGTGTTTTGAATTACTGGCCAAACGTGGGCATAACTGTGCCTCTGCCTCCCCGTATGGGAATAGTGGTGACGCCAAGTCTGAGACAATGCGTTACAGAAACGAAAATTAAATTTTAAAGCCCCGCAAAATACTGATGGGCCTAACGTCAAGTCGTGTGAACTGTTATGAACATTATCTGTGAACTGTTATGAACATTATCTGTGAACTGTTATGAACATTATCTGTGAACTGTTATGAACATTATCTGTGAACTGTTATGAACATTATCTGTGAACTGTTATGAACATTATCTGTGAACTGTTATGAACATTATCTGTGAACTGTTATGAACATTATCTGTGAACTGTTATGAACATTATCTGTGAACTGTTATGAACATTATCTGTGAACTGTTATGAACATTATCTGTGAACTGTTATGAACATTAAGAACTACAAGATTTTATGGAACACGCCATTTTAGTTTGCGAGGCTTTCAAATTTAAAGATCATTTCTGCATTAGCTGCGCGTTCGTAAGAATTTAAATCCTTACATAAAAATAAATCGGCTACTTTGGTTTGCCCCGTGATAAGCTAAACACAATTGTGTACTATTCTGAGAATGGTTTAAATAAGTTATACAATTTACTTTACCACCCAAATCTTAGCTATGGCTAAGAATCGTAAGCTTATTGTAATAGTTATCTTTAAATTATCCGCTTCATTATAAGCTACTCACTAAAAGCACAAAAACTGGCGCAATACAGAAGGACAAACAGATTTCCCAGTAAACTGTTGTGTCACAATGGTTAGTAAAGGATTATTAATACTTTCACTCAATATTAACCCCTTGGTTAGGGTAACTTTGGAGTTTTGTTAACTTAAACTAAATTATATACCCGAAATTACAAGGCTCCACTCGCTTTGGCTCATAATTTATATAAAGAATCATGATTTCTTTATTGTAATACTACAATAAAAATATTCATAAAACTTTTAAGATAAAGGTGTACAAAGGCGAGCTTTTTTCTAACAAGATATTTCTTCCAGAAAACCATGGTTGGATAGGAGAGTAGGGCGAGCGAGGGAGGATCTATGCGTATATATTATTATGTCACCGTAAGATAGTCAAAACCGTTAGTTGATAAACTTACCAGGTAGTTGATCAACTATCGGCAGATAGTAAACCAAATCGACTTGGTTTAGAATTTACGTTTCTTTTCTTCTTACATGTAAACCTAATCCGGGGGCTTCACTGCGCTCGCCCCCTCTAGTCTTCACCTAAGCTACCGCAGTGTTTGCCCTGGTATTTCGTTTAAAATTCAAGTTTAAACCAGTTTATTATTTAACTGTTTTAACCGTTAATTTATCAACTTACGCATCATATAGTATGCTAGTTTACTATCTGTCGAAAGTTGACCAACTAACGAGAAAAAAACGTTAATAATAATAAACGTTAGTTTATCAACTAACGGTTTTGACTATATTACGGTGACATATTTAAAAGAAATAAAAATTCTACTCGAGTTCCGTGGAGGTGTTTCACGCTTGTTTTTGTACCAATGATATAATTAATTTACCTTAAGTACATTATCGGAAGTTCAGTGTTTTAGATGACACGTTGAGGTGCAGGTCCCGGCTATACCACCGCTACGTGGTAGTTATCTTAAAACCCCTCCATCAACCCGCACTGAGCCAGCGTGGTGGAGTATGGCTTAATCTTACTCGTATCTGGCTAAAAGGGGCCACATGCCCTCGATGGGGACAAAAATGGGTTACATTTATTATTACTATACGAGTATACAAATATATTAAATAGATATGGTGCAATAGACTGCACAAACACTTTAAAATGGACGTCATACGCAGGTACTTAAACACAGCGTGTTAATATATAAAATATGAATAAGTACTAATCTAACATGAAAAAAAAAACTGTGCTACTTTAAGCGATTTTTTTATATTCTGTGATGGACTGTCTCTGAAGGTTCAGGGAGGTTAATACCACAATGATATCGCTTGGATTCTGGAACCGTGCTTGTAAGCTGCAAACAAAATGATATGGAGCTGTTAAATTTAATCCAAGAATAGTGCTAACTCGCTTTCCAGCAGTCGGGCCTGAGGCTTTTTAACATCCATAGATACAAATACAAACAGCTACGGAACCAAAACTCAGTAACTTTGTCCCCCTTTACCGGTTTCATTTTGTTGCCAGCAGAATACCCAGTAGTCGAAACAGTTGAAACGAAAAGAGATTACTTTTGTTGTCAACTCTCACACTTTTGTTCGCCACACCACCACCCTGAAATAACAATCCTGGATCACAATGAGAACTGTATTTCTCACAGATTAAGAGTTAACATAGCATAGAAAAAAACAGCGGCAAAACGATGTTTCAAAGTTTAAAGCTTGAAACGTAATTGCTATTTAACCGACGATTACAAAGTGTTTTTGTAATTGAGATTAAGTACGTACCTTGTAGTATTTTTTTAAGTTCCGGCCATCAACATTGTTCTGTGAGTTGAGTGTAGCATGGGTTTAACTACTGCGCTGTCATTGTGGAAGCATTTTTAATAGCAAGTTTTGGGAATGATATTGTTATTTTGAGGGTAGAAGTAAGGTAGAACGTACGAGTTAGTTTAAAGTTTTCTCTACTAAAGGCGAAATTATCACAACTCAAGGGCGTTTTATTATTATGGGCATTAGAGATTGGCTAGTATTTAATCGCACATCAAAAATACTGATTTGCACAGCAATAAAAGATCAGCAAAAACACTTTTTACGTTTTAAATATTTTATGTTTATATTTTATGTTTACGAAAGATAAAGGGGGCTTCGCTTCGCTCACCCCCTTTACCCTACACCTTAGCTACCGCAGCATTTTGCACTGATGTTTGCTGTGCAAATCAGTATTTTTGATGTGCAGTTTAATATTTCCCTTAGGGATTCAATAAAGACGTACTTCAATATTATTTATAATCAATAACGTTCCAGCAATTTATCAATTTAATTCTGTCAGTTCATGTGGGAATCTAGAGAAGGTAACTGGCTTTTTTCATAACATTAGTCAAAACATACGTACAATGAATCTAATTGATGTGGGTTTAACGCTATTTCTATAAAATTTCATAAAAGTCTACCTGCTTGCGATATCCAAACCACAGTCATACAAGAAATCTCGCAGTGTTTTTGTCAACAATTAACCTCAAATCATCAACATTAACCCCCCCCCCCCGCCCCCGCCCCCGCCCCTCAGGGTGCGGGGGCGGGTGGAGAGGGGGGCGGGAGGATTTAATATTCCGCGCGCGGGTTAAGGCGACGTGCAAATAGACGCCAGTCGACGGGTTAAGGGGAAGAAAAGATTAAAGATATTGATAAAACTAGATTGCTCAATCTCTATAGATACTTATTATCTGATTATATCGGCCTAGTCGCCATATCTCCATAGCTGAGCTGTGGCGATGGACTAGCCATCTGTCAAGCAAACTGGAGTATTGAACAAATGTGGGAACAACTGAGCCTCTTAATGCTTATATGGGAAAATGCGTGGCATTTTTTTTTTGTATAGTTAATTTGGTGACCCACTGCTGGGTTCTTTGCCAGCTCCGGCCACCCCGGCAGAAATTTATAGGGCGTGGGGAGTCGGGGTCCGGTCAATGGACCTTCCCGAAGCTTCGCCTCTGTCCACTCCTATGGACAAGTCATCGGGTGCCCCTTACGTGCCGTGGTCATCGTGTGGCGCTAGTCTGCAGTGGGTGATCGCCGGCAACCATGTCGCGCGGTAGCTGGTGTGACGCATCCGCACGAGCGAACTTGTCCTTCGCCAGCCTCTAGACCACCTGGTCCACTGGTTCCCATCTTAGGTCCCTATGGATCGTCTCGATCCTCACATAGCGGGGGGCGCCAACGATGGACGTTCTCTTGATCTCGGAGTCTCCGATTGTTCTGGGGGGGAGGCTGGAGTTGTCGAGGTCATCCAGCCATCTTCGTTTAGTATCCCTTCACCGGTAACCATCTTGTGGCACACATTCAGTGACCATTTTCGCCCATCTGAGGCCTAGTTTGCTTTTTTTTATTTCAGGCTAATTTAGCCCACTTCTCGATCTGGACGGATAGTGGATATTTTCGATCAGATCCCTGGCTGATCTGTTCCACGCTTATCAGCCATCTTATTTTTAATACGCTATTGGACTTGTTGTCAAAATGAACAATTAAAACGGAAATTTTGTTAGTGAGATATATGAATTACAGAATTTTGATGTCACAGTCAAATTCTGTAATTTTACACAAAATTGAGTTTATAAAAAAAACACTGGAGATATACAATTCTGACATTTTCAAATCTTTTTGTACAAATTGTTACAACTTTAGATATGTTTCCAGATTAATTGGAATACCTTGTTCAATACCGAATGACCTGACCTGAATGGTTTTCCCCTAATAAATATGGCGTATTGAAGAGGTTTATTTTTCAGCTGCTTTTACAAGCCTGTCTTTCATTACCAGCCTTCTGAGAGTCAATGCAGTGGCCCAATGGATCACTTACGAATGGGTATCTCCCATCATCATCATCATGCTCAGCCCACATCGAACCCTTACTGAGCACCAGCCTCTTCTCAACAGCATCAATCCGCCCAAGTCAATCTCTACAATCAAACTCAAAAATTCTTTATTACTGTAGATATTTATCAATATCAATTTTGTTTGCCTCTTCTCTACATTGGACCACAGAAGCAGGGCAATAAAACTCCTACAGATTGATTTCATTGTGACATCACTAATCAACTCTTATCTCAATTCAACCTCCTCAATCCCAAGAAAACAAACCCCCCCCCCCCCCCCGATCTCTAATCACCCCGTTTCTATTGACTCCAACTCTACAATCAGCTCTTTGCGAGTCTCCTCATTTACATGCAGAAGAGCTACCCCTTAACTCTCGTCTGTTGACGGATATTTTTACAAACGTTGTTACAAACCGACCGAGTTTTCTTTACCTCCCACTCCACCCCTATTTGTGGTGCCTTAGGGATGTTATTCCCTTGTGTTAGGGGTAAAGGTGCTGTGGTGGGGTCGTTGGGAAAGTGGTTGGTTGGTTCTTTATTAAATTTTCATTGGCGCAGACCTGCTGCTATATTAGTGGCTATAACCGCGGGAAGGCTGGGAAGACACTGGGACACTATTTTGGCTTTAATTATGGACATAATGAATAAACACTTAATTGTTATACTACTACGAGCATACTTGTTTATTCTTATCAGCAACGCGATGGGATCTCTGACGGTTCAGGAAAATAATTGTCCAGGCCTTCAACCCGTAGGCATTTGAGACCCACCACTTCGGCTACCGCTCTGGCTATGACGTTTAATAAACATATGATAATCTTTACAGAAAATTAAAAAGTTTCCATTTTAATTGGCTATTATATCATGTTCTATGATTATAATGTACTACATCAAATGATTCACTGATGGATGGATGCGGGTGACGTACCGGTTCCTTCACGATGTTGCTTCCCAATCAAAGGTGAAGATGAAGGGGATGTACATCTTCATGGCGAATCGCGAACTGGAGCCATTTATCCGAATGGAGACAATAGTCAGGTTCTGGAAGTCACGTGGTACTTTTATGTTATACTCTTTTTAAGATATGAGAATGACAGCATAATTGTGAAAGTACCACAGAGGATTGTAGCATTCGAAGGAAGTTGAACTACAAACAGGTAGATATCATCTCTTTTAAAATATAGCTCGTCTAGTTCAAAAGGTAACTGGATGGGAACACATCTGAATTGAAATTCGTCTGAAACAACTCGTCTTTAACTCAAGGGGTTACCACAACGTCTTATGCCGATTCAGATGAGGAACCTAATTTCATCCGCAAAATTACCGTGACAGTCTAAAAACAAGTCTTGGTATTAGTTTGATTAATTTGATGGTTGCCATGGTGATGTTCTTGTTTTGAACCTAAGAAAAAAAAAACCTTGATAAGATTGTGGTGACCCCCAGGTCTAGGAAAGGCTCATGACGACCTCTGTGGAGCTGCGGCTGTGGCACTGACTACCATGCGAGGGGTTCCGGGTTATCGAGCCCCGGCGGGGATATAGAGAAAAATAAATCTCCCCGGTCTTGGATGTTTATATGTGTGTGGCGTCGCTGTTTCTGTTTCCCACGACACGGGGTATCCTAGTGTGGGGCCAGAAGCAATGCATTTGCCTGTGTGTAAATGTGTATATTTATGCTTATAATAATAATAATATTAATAATACCTTGGTCACTATCTACACACATTGATCTAGCCCCAAACTAGGATTCCCTATATCTTGGGTACTAGACAACGATACACATACTTATATATAGATAAATATTATACTTAGATAGATATACAACCATGACTAGGGTACAAACATCCGTTCTCATCAAACAAATATTTACCCCCAGCGGGACTCAAACCCAGGACCCTTGGCTTCGTAGGCAGGGTCACTGCCGACTCGGCCATTCGGGTCGGCCATTATATCTACAATTCAACTAGTCTTAAACTGATATTGTCTACATCTCAGGTCTGAAACAGAATTCTTCGAAAATGACACTTCCAAGATCCATAGGTACCACTTCGACCCACGACATAGAACGTAGAGCCATTTAACCCATTGAGCCCGCGGCCTTACCTAGCGGTCCCGCCCGTGGCAGATAATGTCGCGCGAATGTCTTCTGTAAATACGCTTGTGAGCTCAGTTCACCAGAACAGTGCTGCTACGGTGACGTTGCATGCAAGAATAACTCTGAACCCCAAGGTATACAATAGTAGATAATATTCCAATAATGTCAAAACCAAAAAATTTCCAAAATAAATGGATTTACTACGTACCTTTCGGATACATAACTAGGACTGGGGGTCTCACTCCGCAGTTTAGGTTCGTTCGTTCGGCGTTCCTCTCGGATAGGAAGCTTCAGTAGGTTGTTGCTCGCCGCGCACGCTAGCCACGCACGCCACGCACGCCACGCTAGCCACGCACGCCACGCACGCCACGCACGCCACGCACGCCACGCGTTAGCATCTTTTCTGCGATTTTTGCAACGAACAATGACTTAAATAATAAAATTTATTCTACATTAAAATAAGAACATTACATTACATTAAACACACATTAGATTAGATTTTGATTGTCATTCAAGATTTTTATTGTTATCGATAGTTGCGCATGTTTGAATGTTTGCTTGCATATGATTTACCAATAAAATTGTTTGGTTGGTCAGAATGAATTCAAAGAAGAGACATAAGCGTAATTTGACTATAAACTAGACTAGTTCTGTGCCAGAACTATGGTAAGTTTCTGGTTCTCACGACACATGGTATCCTAGCGTGGGGCCAGCAGTAATCTATGTCCATGTATACACGATTATTTTTGGACCCCTAGCCAAAAGTAAAGATGATTTGTGCAAAAATTATTGCTTAAAAACTTACAACTTTTCATTTCATGTCTCTTTGTAAATCCCAAATTTCTAAGCGCGTTCGGTCACCCTTGCACTAAACACACCGTGACCAACAATCATAATAATGGGCTGTGCACGCGCTGACAATCGAGTAAGTGAGCATAATTTTAGTTAGTGTTAGGACAAGTGAGCGAAAAAAAAACATTGTATATTTTATAATTTATTTATATCCTGCAATACTAAAAAGTGAAAAAAAATGGCTAGGGGTCCAAAACTAAATATTTATGTTTCAGTTTAGAATGTTCATGCATGGTCGTTACGAGAGGGACGCCTAGAAAATACGTAGGTAACAGAAAAAACATAAATGTAAGTTTTTAAGTATGTCAGTGGCTCATTGGGTCGGCGATTTATGGCGCCTCTGCCACCCCATATGAAAAAAGGCGTGAAGACCATGTTTTAGGCTAGTATCTTTAGCTTGTCAAATAAATGTCTTATTTCTTATTGTATGTAAAAATACCGAATCAGCACTATACACCCCGCAAGGAGACATATTAAAAATGTTAAAAGACGGGGTGTGGGGTTCACTTGTGTGGGGTTCACTGTGTGGGGTACAGATCAGCTGGGGTTATTGAATCTGGTGTTTTTGGAGGAGATCACTGGGATTCAATGGTTGGTCCTCGATGCGGGATTATGTCTGTTGAAAGGTTATTAAATGTTAGAAATCTGTCGTTTTCAATAAAGCCTTATGTTATGTCGCAAAATTATATGAAAATTGCCCGCACGGGGTGGAAATAGCACTTGGCACTCATATTTAGCTACTAAATTCCAATTTAAACAATATTCTACCTCTTTTCTAGGATTGGTCAAGAGGGAACTTTAAAAAATATTTTATTTTATATTTTGGGGACGTCGAATATGTATGAAAAATCATTTTGGGGAACTTGAAACCGTCGGAGCTCGGGTATCTCCCACACGCATGCAAATACTGTGCTAAATAAGTTGAATTTCTTCTCGTTCTAATTTAGCCGGTAAGTAAAAGATCTATTTAGATCATTAATGATTATAAAATAAATAATTTACTATCTCTCGTCCACTATTCGATTTTCGAATCGCCGCCTAAGAAATCTAAATAAGATAGGTAGGTAGGTAAAGGTAAAGTTAACCCTTACTCAAAGTTAATTTCATCGGATTCACAGACAGACACTCCGCGGGGGTCAAAATTTCTAAATAAGGCGAAAAAATATTCCACAGAACCGAAATAATTCACAAGTAGCGACATCTGTGAAAGTAACCGTAAACATAAGTTGAGCTACTCCCCACTAGGTGGCGATATAGAAGTCTGTGAAATAAGCTCTTGCAGTTTCGCTATTTATTACTAGATGGCAGTAGTAATAACAAATGGAATTGTTTAGAAAGACGGGCGCATTTCTATTCTCTTGTCTTAGCGAATTAATTACATGGAGCATTCAATAACTGGCTTAACGTGGGCCATACTGTGCCTGTGCTACCCCGTATTAGTATACGCGAGACGTTAACAAACGACCATAAAGGTTTGTTTTATTTATTGAACTCACGGTAGCAATTTAGTGACTGAGAGAGTGGTTTTATGAAACGAGCCGAAGGTCTTTAAATGTGTAGATAAAATGTTAAAAGACAAATCAATATGTAGCCATAAACCACAAAGTTTCACAATAAATCACGACATGAGCTGCTGTTCGCACACTAATTGGAATAATTAGTGACTTCCCATCGAGTTGGTGACTCCGGCGCTTCGCAGTCGCGTGCTGAAGGTTATTAACTAAAAATAAGCTGATTTTGGAGATTTACAAATAACGCTGCGGGGCGATGAGCTAGCTCCGGTCACGCAAAACCAAGTATTTAATTTCTGGCTAACCGCAAGTCTGAGAAAAAGAGATGTGATCTAAATAATAATTTCTGACGGTTCCTTAAAAAATAAAAGCTTCCAATAGGTTGCGTTATTATGACATGAGGTCTATATTAGTAGTTTATGTGACTGCTACATAATGGAGGGTATTATTACTCGAGAGTGGGTTTATGAAAAGAGCCGAAGGCGAGTTTCATAATAATATCACTCGAGAGTTTTAATGCCTAATTATGTACAATTACATACACTAGTTTATCTACACACATATCATAAGCTCTCTTTGATGTGTTCAGGAACCGCATGTTTGACCGGCATTGTGGCTCTGCAGTTGTTAAGCTTGTTCAGTAGTACCAACTTCACGCAGGCGGGCGTCGGTGTTCGAAATTTGAATGTCATAATATGTAGAAAAATTACACATTATGGTCATAAAAGTCGACATTAAAGTTTACTAATTAGCTCATAACTCACTATACAGTGAGCGGTTACTACTATAAGCCCGGTGGCAGAAACGCTAACTTGACGATTAGCGGTCTGTTGTTAAACGTTTTCGACGATGCTTTATTTAAATCAAAATGCTTGTGACTTGGTTAAACGTCGGTCTTTAATTAACGGTCTAGAGAGTAAGTGAAGTGTCTGATTTAACCAACTAACTGGGACATCCATACTACCGCGTTGGCTGCTTAGGAAACCGATTAATGAGAGTATTTTAATATTATCCCAAGCTTGATCTAAAAAATACTTAGACGGAAGAAAATACCTATATTGAAAACATGCGTTTACTGACATCTATGTAATTTTGGCTTTTATGAATTTTAGATAACTAGTATTTTCTTTATTACATAATAAACATATAAAACAGAATTTGGGCTAGTACAAAGGTTAGTTAACTAGGGTTAACTTAACCCTCGTTTGGTGCTTAGTGCAAGCGGTCCTTAATGCGCGGCTCTCGTGTCGCGACTCGCTAATCGCCGACTAAACTGGAGGTCGCAGCTAGGCCGGGAGCCTAACATACACATAAACATTTACAAACAGACACATACATTACTTCTGGTCCCACACTACGATACCCTGTGTCGTGGGAACCAGAGACAGGGACGTCACACACATATAAACATCGAAGACCAGGGGATTTTTTTTCTTTACCCCCAGCCGGGGATCGAGCCCGGGACTTCTCGCATGGTAGGCAGAGCCGCAACCGCTGCGCCACAGAGGTGGTCAAGTTGCAGAATCTGCTGGAAGAAATATCTTTATATAAATAAGCTCTTCTTTGTATACAGCAAATCAGCATATAATTATTTGACTTTACGAGAATTAGTTTAACTTTACTGTGACGATAAATATTGAACATCCTAACGCTTTTTCCCGTACGAAGAAGAAATGTACACATTTACATTGGCAAAAAATATAATGATCACTAAAATATTTTTTTCCTACCCAAAATGGATAAATGAACACCAAAAGTTGCAAAAACTATCAGGGCAAAATACTTCGGTAGCTTAGGTGAAGGGTAAAGGGGGTGAGCGAAGCGAAGCCCCCTTTATCCTTCGTGTTAGGTTGAACATGTAAGAACAACAAAAAATACTTAAAACATAAACTTAAGTACACAAAACATAAAAATAAGTTTGGTGATCATTTATCCAAACACAATTTGGTGGACATTTGGTGGAATTTATTGGTAGTAAAATAGGTGCGTTTTTGGTAATCATTTAAACACAAGCCATTTACATTAATTATCTTTCAGAAGAGCTCCGTGGTCTAGTGGGATTTACGCTTGCTTCTCACGCAGGAGACGCAGGTTCTTATCCTGAACAATGAGATAATTTATTTATTTTAAGTACATTATCGGACGTTCCGTGTCCCGGCTACTTGGCAACTTGGTAGTAGCAGTCGCTAGCCCCCTGTGTTACTCAAAAAGAAGCACGTAATACCACATAATATTGAATATGCGGCTAATATTGGGTAAAACTGTGCCTCTACCACCCCATTTAGGAAAAAGGCGTGAGGCTCTTTTTGTTGATGTGTCTTGTTATTAGCTCCCGGACTATAAATCACTAATTATCGTTACAGCGCTCACTGATTCGTACAAAACTTCGTTAAACTAAGCTTGGGGAAGGAAATAATATGAGTTATAAATTACTTAAAATAACTTATATCAATTCGACATTTTAGTGTGCTGTTTGTACTCGCAATCTGACTTCTTTGGAACATTTGATTGCTGCTCGTAGCTGTGAGCTTTTTGTGATTCTGATGCTGATTGCTGATGATTAATCACTACTTATCTAGCACTCAGGAGCTACTCGGCATGACCTCAGCTGGATTATGGTAAGGTACAAACAGATTGATGAAATTATTTTTGTTTTTACATCTTCTTTAGCATGTCTTTGCCCGCCGTTGGACTTCTGCCTCTCTATTACATTGCAAGGGTTCGGCACAATTTAAAAGAAAGAAATGAACCCCTGCAGCATCACTTCATTGCTCGTCAGTCAGTCTGTCTGTCAATACCCTATGTCACAGGAACGCGTGAGGGTACCAAGTTTCAATTAGTATCAACCAGTCAGGTCTGTGGTGCGAGGATGTTTTAAAAGTAAGGAATCAAAACATATAGGTTACTTCCCGTTAAACTAATTTTAGTTTAACGGGATAACTTGGTTTATGCCAAATTTGATAATTTTATCAAATTTGGCATAAACCAAGGTCTTATAGTAGCAAGTAAAGGAAACAAAAAATATAAATTTATTGTTCCTTCACAAAATAACATGCTATTTATGCGGAAACCTTAGTGCACAAGTCTTGCACTTGCACTTGCTTACAAGACTGATAAGGGAGGGCTCTACGCTTCTAGCCTCCTCCCCTCCCCTCCTCCCCTGACTACGAGTAACATAATCAAAGGTTAGCACAGCAACCTCAACATTCACTGAATATTTATTGCGAAAATTATAATGTTTATTGCGTGAACAAGTATAATTACAGGTATTATTAATAACTGACTTGGACATTGTAATGAATTCACATAAAAACTAAGATGTGAAATATACGAGCAATAGCTGCGGCGGTAGGCTAGCCCCCATTGAAAACTGCTAGCAGAAGTCGTTAGAAAAACTTTAATAGCTGCCCCAAAAAAATACACACAAAAACAAGAAACCAATTTAGAAGCCCTAATAAAAACTCTACCGACAATAAAAGGGAGGCTACGCAAACTCGTAACGCTGCTACGCCGTAGCCGACGCCGACGCCGTAGATACTACTGCTACAGCTTTAGTTATGCAAGATCACGCGCCCACATAAATATGTGTAGCAAAACATTTTGTTCTACCTTTTCCCCCACGAGGGCGGCAGAGGTATTGCGCCAGTTGCGCCATTTCCAAATTGCAAAAAAGTTACATCCATAAAAATACAATTTCATCCCAAATTAACAAAATTTTCACCAAATTTTACAAATGATATTATACTCAACCACATGGGGTCACCTCACTCCGCTTCGCTTCCCTTTGCCTCCAGGTTGAAATATGCTATAGGTAAAGATATGACCTAACAAACCTTACTTTAGTGTTCGGACAGAAAGTGACCTTTAGCAAACAATACGGTTCTGTGAAACTACTTGGGGGCACAACATGCTACATTTGGTGAACATTGAACATATTTGGGAGTAAATAATATATTCGTTGCCGTTGTTGAACGCTCCTAGCTTGATAGGGAACCAGCCCATTCCCGCTACTGCGAAGAACATAGCTATTAGCCCGTCTGACAGAAGAAACTGAAATTATCTACTCTTTAAATCTGACAACATAATAATTATATGATTCTTTGTGTTATGACTTGGCTAATAAAACATGTAATATTTCTATTATTTTATGAATTTTTTATTTTAAATATATGTGACAAAAAATACTTATAAATTAATAAAAAGTTAGCTTGTAATTAAGTTGTAATTTAATGTGCTTATACTATTTTTATTATTAAGTTGTGAAAATAGTATATAATTTACATACTTATTTGAGGTTATATCATGTGAATCTGAAATAAAATATTTAAGACCCATTAAAACCATGATACGCAAATAAAATTTCTTATTTCTTATTTATATCGGTTTTATCTCTTGCTCACGTACGCGTCATTTTCCAGAGAAAGAGAATAGCGAGAGAGAGAGAGAGAGAGAGAGAGAGAGATAGAGAGAGAGAGAGAGAGATGTATAAAGAGGGAGCTAATTTCGAGTTCCACTGTTTACAATAGTGCGGGCGAGTGTTTGTGATAGACCCGAACTGTATCTGTGTAGGAAGGGTCGCGGCGGTTTAATAAAGTGCAGCGGACTCAATTATATTGTGTTTTTGTGGAACCGGCATTTGCGGAGTGAAGCGGAGTTTAAGGGAATGACAATTATTAAAGCCTTTTTATTTTCACTCTAAAGCACGGCAATAGCGGGCATTGACTCCTCTCTACCACTGTATATGCTCGTGAATGGGCTAGCGATACTTAAAATCAAAGTCAAAGTTTGTTATTGCTGTAGATATTTACATATACTTAGCAAACGTCATTTTTTGCCTCTTCTCTACATTGGACCACTGTGGGAGCAGAAGGTGGCATAGACACTCCCAAAGATTGATTTTTAGATCTCTTTTAAAATTTGATTGTGCTCACCTAATACAAATACTACAATATTAATTATTATGATTCATCATCACCATCATGCTCAGCCTACATCAACCCCCTGCTGGGCACAGGCCGCTTCTCGACAGCGCCCACCCCCGCGGTCCTGTGCCATCCGCATCCAATGAGATCCTGTCGACTTCAGTATACCGTCGGACCATCAGGCAGGTGGTCTGCCCACTGGCCTTGTTGCTCCCCGTGGCCACCACTCCGCGACTGCTCCGCTCCACCGTCCGTCATCCCGTCTAGCCAAGTGTCCCGCCCATCTCCACCTCAGTCTCGTTATCCGCTTACCTACATCTTCGACCTTCGTCTTCCGTCGAATTTCGACGTTAGGCACGCGGTCAACGAGAGAGATACCTAACATGGAACGCTCCTTTGGTCGTTGGACCACCTTGATTTTTGTATCATTTGCTTAGTGTGGTCCATTTTTCAGCTCCATAGGTGGGAATAGGCAAATAATATTGGTTACATACCTTAGTCTTAAGGCATTGTGTCAGTTCCGACTTAAAGACTTCATCTAGCTTCCCAAACGCGGGCCACCATGATTCATCAGCAGGAATAAATAATTACAAAATTATTAACGGTAAGGTCTGTGTTGAGCCAGATTAACCCCATACAGTCCCGTCATTTAAGTAATCTTGAACATTGTAATATCCCTTTTTCGACAAAGTCGCTTTAACATGCTTTTTAAATTGCTCAAATGGCAAGTTCAAAATCTCCAGAGGTATTTTATTATAGTAGAGAATGCACTGACCCTTGAAAGAATTGCTAACCTTCGCGAGTCTAAATCGGGGCGCACAGTCTGTGATTATTTCTAAGGTTAACATTACAGATATCGCTAAATTTGGAAAATGTTGTAAGGTTCTTGCGTACATACATTATATTTTCGAAAATAAATTGACTAGCTACAGATAATATTTCATTTTTTTTTTAAATCACTCTTTAGGAGTCTGTTCGTTTAAAATTAAAAAAGGCTAGTATTTAATAGCACATCACAAATGCTTTGCTCAGCAAAAATATATCAACAAAAACACTTTTTATGTTTTAAATACTTTATCTACACACGTATCATAAACCCTCTTTACTGCGTTCAAAAACCGCACGTTACGATCAGCATTATGTTAAACTACTTGGTAAAAACTCGTTTCGTATCTGGAAAACTACACCTAATGGTCATTATGTGTAGTTTTTCTACATATAATGACATTCAAATTTCGAACGCCGACGCCCACCCGCGTGCCGTCCCTAGTTTGTCTGTGAAGTTGGTACTAACATTCAAATTTCGAACGCCGACGCCCGTCTGCGTGAAGTTGGTACTACAGAACAAGCTAAACAATTGCAGAACCACAATGCCGGTCAAACATGCGGTTCCTGAACACATCAAAGATAGCTTATGATATGTGTTTAGATAAACTAGTGTATGTAACTGTACATAATTAGGCATTAAAACTCTCGAGTGATATTATTATGAAACTCGCCTTCGGCTCGTTTTATAAACCCACTCTCGAGTTTTAATGCCCTCCATTATGCAGCAGTCACATAAACTACTATTATGTGCACTCAAGTTTATGTGTTAAGTATTTTTTATTATTCTTACATATTCAACCTAACACGAAGGACAAAGGGGGCTTCGCTTCGCTCACCCTCTTTACCCTTCACCTAAGCTACCGCAGCATTTCGCCCTAAAATTTGCTCTGCAAAAGAGTATTTTTGATGTGCAGTTTAATATTTCCCATTCTATTTATTTATTTATTTATTAATACACAAAACAGCATTACATACAAACATTACAACTTAGAGATTTGACTAAACATTTTCGTCTGAAAGGCCAAAACCATGTAGCTTGAATGCCGGCTCTGTTACAGGTTATAAAAAACTGGTTAAGTGCGAGTCTAACTCGCGCACGAAGGGTTCTGTACCACCGTACAATGGTAGGGATGGTGTGAAGTGAATAGTTTGGATTTTTCATAGCAAAATATTGTTTACAAAGTTAATGGTGTAGCTACTTTCACACTCCATGTACGTAGCCAGGTGCATTCATAAGTTTGTACTGACTGTGACTGAAACCTTTCTGACTACCTCTGTAATGAACAGTGAATTATTTCCCGCTGGATATAAAGTGTATCGAAGAGATCGCCCGGAAAATGTTGGCTGGGGCGGAGTTATGTTAGGAGTTAAGGATAGCTTCTCTATTAAAGTAATTGACAATATTGACAGTCTGACTGCTGAAAAAGAAATCTTGGGTTTAATTATAACTCATAAAGGTGTGAAATTAATTATCTGTGTAGTATATTTACCACCTAGCTATGATGATAATCGTTACCTGGATGTATTAGAATGCTTAGAAGATATATACTGTCGGTACTCTACCTTGAATTTCTTGTTATTAGGAGATTTCAACATCAATTCATGCAGCTCAAAAGTGAAATCACAGATTATCAACTTTATCCAATTCTGTAACGGTAAGCAACTAAATGTTACACCTAATTCTTATGGAGGGATTCTTGATTATGTAATCACAAATATTAAATCAGAGCAAGTACTAGTTTCAGCTGATGTTGAACCGTTGGTTCCCGCAGACCTGTATCACCCACCCCTGGAGATAATGCTAACCATGCCTAGCTCAAAACATTCTTTACCCTCCTACATAACCTCAAAACCTCCCCCGAACGCTGATAGGCAGCCCCCTAAATGGAATTTTCACAAAGCTGATCTAAGCAAACTATATCTTGAACTATCTCGCGTTGATTGGACTAATGTATTGAGTTTGAGGGACAGCGATGCTGCTCTACATGCCTTCTATGATGAACTTTACTTTTACTTTTACTTTTTGTTCTTGATGAAAATGTGCCATTAAAAAGTAGTACGCAAATCAACTATAGACGCTATCCACCTTGGTTTACGGATGAAATTAAATCAAAATTGAAGATCAAGTACTTTCACCTAAAAAAGTATAAGCAGTTGGGTCTGGATTTCAATCATCAGGTTTATAAGTACTATCGAAGTCTTATAAAATCACTAATAGACATGGCGTACCGCCGCTATATGAAAACAGTTGAACGTAATATATATGAAGACCCCAATAAATTCTGGCAATATGTTAAAAGCTTGCGGAGTCCCAGGAGCTCGAGCCAAGAATACATCCACAAGGGTAAATGTGTAGGCAACCAGGAAGCTGTTGATGCATTTGCAACTCACTTTCACTCTGTATTCTTAGACACTATTCCAAATCTTATCGCAGAGGATGCTGAACAGTGTTCTGGAGGTTGCTTAGACGCTCTCAACATTTCTATAACTGACATAACATTTCAAGAAGTCAAGCGCGCCATCCAGAGCATGAAAGTTACAGCTGCCACAGGCCCTGACTCAATACCAGCTTTCTTGATAAAAGATTGTAAATATGTGCTAATTAAGCCGCTTCAGCATATATTTGGCCTCTCTATAAAGCAATGTAAATTTCCCAGTAAATGGAAGAGATCGAGAGTTACGCCGGTGCCTAAATCTAGCTCTATTGATGTGACTGAGTTTAGGCCTATTGCTGTCTTTGTCAGGTTTTTGTAAAGTCTTTGAACATATGCTTAATGCGCAAATAACTCGACAGGTAGAGATTCGTCTTGCAGACGCACAGCATGGTTTTCGTGCAGGGCGATCTACCACAACGAACCATATTAACTTCGTTGACTACACTCTTTGTCAAATGGACACAGGTTGTCAAGTTGACGCTGCATTTTTTGACTTTCGGAAGGCTTTTGATACTGTTGATAATGATATACTCCTACGTAAGCTATCTGGTTTTGGTTTCACACCCAAACTTCTAAAATTTATTGCCAGTTACTTGAGTGATCGTGTCCAGTATGTCCAGCTTCAAAAATACCGTTCTGTCGACTACTACACTAGATCTGGGGTAATCCAGGGTAGCACACTCGGACCGACGTTGTTCGCGCTCATGATAAATGATCTCCCTGACATTGTGAAGGGGTGTAGATGTCTCATGTTTGCTGATGACTTAAAATTGTTCACACCTTGTAGAGTTGCTGCCGATGGTCAAAGAATGCAGGATGATGTAAACGCTGTAGCTAAGTGGAGCAAATCAAATAAACTTGATTTGAATATTGCAAAGTGTAAAGTCATCGCGTTTTCTAGGCAACGCGCACCTGCAATAAATCTATACACGCTAGACGGACAAGTCATGGAAAGGGTTGACAAGATCCGTGATCTGGGGATAATGTTGGACCAAAAATTAACCTTTAGCGATCACATTAAAACCACTTGCAAAAATGCCAGCAGGACTTTAGGGTTCATCATGCGGACTGCTTCTCATTTTAGAGATCCGAAAGTTGCTATTATGCTCTACAACGCATTTGTTCGTAGTAGGCTGGAGTTTGACGCTATAGTATGGGATCCTCGCGAGGATAAATACACTATTATGATAGAGCGAATACAAAGGAAGTTTGCTAGATACCTCTACAAACGAATGTATGGTTATTATCCTTTCCTTTTCCCCTCCCTATTTGTGGTGGGTATGGTTGGCCTGTATACTCTAGAGCTTAGAAGAAAGCTGGCCCTATCTGTCCACTATATCAGTACATTGCGAAACACGGTAAATAATCCAAGCGTTTTGCACAGCATCTCTATAATAGTCCCCAAATTGCGATCTGGTATGCTTCGGCGGCGGCCACCACTATTGGCCTCGGCCCGTCATTTTCGCAGCCTGCGCGGTGAAAACGCGGCTACCCCAAGAGCTATAGCTCTCATCAATGAACTGGTCAGGGTGGGTCAGCTGGTTGACATATTCTCTGATACAACCCCAAAGTTAACAAACGATCTGACTCTACTATTTAGTTTCTACAGATAAATGATAAGTGTTGCTTTTTGTTACTAATTATCTAGCAATAAGTGCAATTTGGTAAATAATTACTGTAAGCCTTATTGTAAACTATTGAATAAATAAATAAATAAATAAGTACGTGCTATTGAAATAATTTTTGTATGGGAGCCCCCTTTGTTATTTATTTTATTCTGTTTTTGAGTATTTTTGTTAAAGCGCCAACAGAAATACATCATCTGTGAAAAAAAAACTGTCTAACTATCACGGTTCATGAGATACAGCCTGGTGACAGATGGACAGACTAACAGAAGGATAAAGGAGGCTTCACTTCGCTCACCCTTCACCTAAGCTACTGCAGCATTTTGCCCTGATATTTGCTGTGAAAGTCAGTATTTTTGATGTGCAGTTTAATATTTCACATTTATAAATAGCTCGCATAGCTCTTTTCCGTACAATAAAAATAGTTTGAATATCCACTGCTTCCCCCCAACACAAAATACCACAGAAAGAAGAAAGAAAGATACATTTATTCACAAACACACAGGACACACATATTAAACAAAAATAAACAAAAAAACAGATAAAACATGAAACAGGTGTGTCTCTGCGGCAGTGAACCGGACACTAGCTCAGCTTATGCTGAGATGTCAGACACCTACAGCGCTGATTTTCAGCCAGCACCGTCGGTGACTCACGGAAACGTCATACCAAAGGAATATATAAACTACCTAAATTATTTGGACAGGCGAAAGAGAAATAAACATAAATACAAAGTGAGATGATAATGTAAACACTACCTAAATGCAGATTCATTAATATAATAATTACAGTAAACATTAAAAATAAAACTAGATAAAAAAAAGAAATGCAATTGGCATATTTATTGCTGTCACAGTGCTGTGGATTAGGATGATTTCTGGAGCGTCGACAAATAGCCTTTAAGCATACGCTTAAAGGCGTATCTGCTGATTGCCCCTTGGATAGGAGGAGGGATATCATTCCAGCACTTAGACGCCGCAAACTTGAAACTACCTCTGAAAGCAGCGGTTCGGTGCATAGGTATAATGGCCATTGCCTTGAACCTGCGCACACTTTTGGACCAAACCAGTTTATTAAAAAGGTAGGTGGGGGTTTTGTGTCTTACCACCCCGAACAGCAGAGTGGACAAGTGCAGGCGCCGGCGTGCAGGCATGTTAAGCAAGTTAGCGGCGTTCAAGTATGGAGTGATGTGGGACCGGGGAGGGACTCTGAAACAAAAACGAGCGCATGCGTTCTGCACTCGTTGTATGAGCCTCTTGGAACGACCAGTAAATCACCCATCATACACGAGATCACAATAGTTTAACCTAGATAATATAAGTGATAATATATATATATAACATAGGTCAACACGAAAATTGACACTAAGGTAATCTCGTATATTATGTAGAATTTTAAGGCAATAGAAGCAGTTACTCACAACATTTAGTATGTGGTTCTCAAAGCGCAAATTCCCGTCCATTAAAAGGCCGAGGTTGGTTGCTTCTACCACCCGTTCTATTGGTTCGCCCATGACGGCGACATTCCTGGAAGTCAGAGCTTCAAGGGTATTACGGATTTGATGTTTTGACCCAAAAACCACATATTTCGACTTGCCAGGATTAAGAACTAAACAGCTCTTATCCGACCAAGAGGAAATACGGTCTAGGTCAGCATTTATCTTGTTTATGACAGCAGATATGTCTGACGGCGCGCTAGAAAAGTAAAGTTGCACGTCGTCCTCGTACAGGTGATACTTGCAGCTCTCTATACTGTTAGTGATATCAGCGCTATAGAGTATAAAGAGCAGAGGCACGAGTATCGAACCCTGCGGTACTCCTCTTGTCACAGGACAAACAGAGGACCGCAGAGCACTACCATCCACCCTACGCAACGCAACTGCCTGAGCACGGCCATACAAATAGCTACTGAACCATTTTGTAGCAGTGACATCAAACCCGTAATAAGACATCTTGGATAGTAGTAGGGGTATGCTAATGCAGTCGAAGGCCCTGGAAAACCTAAAAGTACTAAAAAGGTGCTTTTACCAGCATCACGAGCTTGTAAGATGTTATCGACTACATCGAGCAGCGCAGTAGCTGTCGATCGACCTTTGCCAAAACCTGACTGCAGTTCAGGGAGTATGCTGTTTTTCTCCAGGTAATCGGACAGCTGTTCGCAAACTTCCCCTTCTATTATCTTCGATGCACAAGGAAGAATATTATAGACCGCAGTTGAGAAATTTCAGTGGGATTCGGTTTTTTTGGTAACGGGGTCACCTGAGCGATTTTCCAGTCAGCTGGTAAAGTCATTGTCAGAATGCTCATATTGATAATGTAAGTCAGTACGTCTGTAGTTCTCGGTAATTTCAGAAGTATCATGTCAATATCAATTGAGTCGAGTCCTTTTGCTGTGGTTTTTATTGACGTAATGAGTTTTGTGACGGCAGTAGCAGTAGTAGGAAAAAGCGTGAAAGTTTTGTCATTATGTCTATTAAATTCAAAAAAAGTAAAGTCTGATAAAGTCACTTCCTGTTTTCCAGGAATATTGAGGAAATGACGGTTTATCAAGTCAGGGTCATCAAATTGTGCCGGGAGGTCAGTCTGCGTCTGTGAATCTGGAATAACAGTGCGCTTTAAGTTTTTCCAGAGCTTCAAATAAAATACCAAATACCACATACCAAATGTCTTTATTACTGTAGATGTTTACATAAACTTAGCAATCGTCATTTTTTGCCACTTCTCTACATTGGACCACTGTGGGAGAATAAGGGCGTAGAAACTCCCACAGATTGACTTTTAGATCTCTTTTTAAAAATTGCTTATGCTTAACTAATACAAAATATAATATTTAGTCATTATCATAATTAATAAGCAGGAATAAATAATTACAAAATTATTAACAGCAAGGTCTGTGTTGAGCCAGATTAACCCCATACAGTCCCGTCATTTAAGTAATCTTGAACATTGTAATATCCCTTTTTCGACAAAGTCGCTTTAACATGGATTTTAAATTGCTCAAATGGCAATGTCAAGATCTCCAGAGGTATCTTGTTGTAGTAGAGAATGCATTGACCCTTGAAAGAATTGCTAACCTTCGCGAGTCTAAACCGGGGTGCAAGTAGTCTGTGATTATTTCTTAGGTTAACATTACAGCTATCGCTAAGTTTGGGAAATTTTGTAAGGTTCTTGCGTACGTACATTATATTTTCGAAAATAAATTGACTAGCTACGGTTAGTATGTCAATTTCTTTAAAAATCTGTCTTAAGGAGTCTGTGCGTTTTACATTATAAATTGCTCGAATAGCTCTTTTCTGTAAAATAAAAATAGTTTGAATATCCGCTGCTTTTCCCCACAACAAGATACCATAGGACATGACACTATGAAAGTAACTAAAATATACTAGCCTAGATGTAGCCACATCCGTGTTTTGTCTGATGTTCCTAACAGCGTAAGCCGCAGAACTTCATTTACCAGCCAATTTTTCTATGTGGGGTCCCTAATGCAATTTGTTATCAATGGTTATTCCAAGAAACTTCGTGTCATTTACTAATTCTAACGAATTGCTGTCCAACACTAAACTGGTTCCAACTTGCCTGACATTTGGAAGTGAGAATTTGATACATTTGGTTGTCGATTTACCCCTAGTGAAACCGTATTGCTTGGCGTGGAGTTGTTTTGTACTGTTGAAGTGTGAGAGCATTTGATTGAGTATAATCTTTTCAAAAATTTTACTTAGTGCTGGAAGAACCGATATTGGTCTGAAATTTGACGGATCACCCTTGTCTCCCGACTTGAACAGAGGTATAAGTTTACTGTGTTTCATGAGGTCTGGAAAAGCTCCATCATCAACACATTTATTAAATATATAAGCTAGGTGTGGGGCTATAACAAGTATTATTGAACCAATGACTTTGACTGACATACCCCACAGGTCTTCAGTATTTTTTAAGTTAAGTAATCTATACGTTTTGACAATATCCTGGGGACATACATGATAAAATTTAAAATCTACTTTACTGATGCTAGTGCTGTTTTTTAACAAAGTCTCTGCTTCATATGGAGATGAATTTAGACGCTCTGTTGTGAATAAGGGTGCATTGGTGAAGAATGTTTCAAAAGCTCGAGCTACCTCAGCGTTGGATTCAATAACATCATCACCTATCTTTAAGCAGAAATCATTATCCCTTTGCCAGTTTCACGGTTTATGATTCGCCAAACCGTTTTCATTATATTATTTGAATTTTGTATTTTTCTATTTATGTGTAAAGTTTTTGCAGTTCTACAAACCAACTTGAAAGTTTTGGAGTATTTTTTAACATAGTCATGAAATTTTATATATCATTGTCGGTAATGTCATTGATATGATGCGTGAAGAAGGCACGTTTCTCGCTATAAATGGCTTCTACCACAAGGTGCTTCAGGTAATACCGCTTGTGAACATCGCTTCCGGTTCGTTTGTAACGAGTGTGAGCCTCGTTTCTGAGCCCCATCATGAGCCGAACGTTGCTCGTGAGCCATGGTTAAGTGCCTTCTTCACCACTATCGTCTATAAGTAATACGTCTAGGTGTCGGTTTCCGTTTTTTAATGTCAAACTCGGCTGTGATGAATGCATGCCTCCCTAAGTCCGGGATATTCTGCACGTCCACAGACACAACACGAGCGTCGGAGCATATAAGGTCTATAGATGTCTGGCTGTATTCCGTAAAGTGAGTCGGGTCGCTTACATGTTGTGTCAAGGCAATCGTTGTCAGAAATTGTGTCAAACATCAAAATTTTTTGTCGTTCTTGTCCATATAATGAATATTAAAGTCACCCAGTAAACTCAGTCGGTCGTATTTAATAAAAGAAGTTATTGAGTCAGTAATGGCATCAAAAAAAGTGTCAACATCGAGCCGCGGTGGCCGATATGCGGTCCCAATGATTAAATATTTGCTGTTAATTATTGTTTTCGCGCAGCGGGAGGATGTGTGAGTGTGCGCGCGTGGAGGCCCCGGCGCAGGAAGAAACCAACGCCCCCACCCCGTCCTCCACATATTTCGACCGGCCGGGGAACGTGCCGTAGTCGGTAATTAGGCACGGCGGGAGCACGTCCATCCTCTCCAGCCCGAAGCCAAGACTCGTGTATGGCAATAATGTCTGCGTTCATATCTGTTAAAGTCGCAATCAGCTCATCGTGTCCCGTACCAAGGGAACCAGCATTAAATAATCCAACTTTTAAATTATTAAACCGCGACATCATGAAAACGAGCAAACAAGTTAAAAGAACAATAGCAAATGAATGACTGCATTGTGTAAGTGACCCAGTCCACGAAGATAAAAGTAAATAGCAAGTGCAGCACAAAGTGATAAATAAAGAGTGATAGTGTAGACCTATAACATATATATGTTATAGGTCTACACTATCACTCTTACAAATCTTAAGCTATATACGGATAAATTTATATAAAATGATCGCTTCCAGGCTGAATCACGCGACGGTACGAGGCATATTTGTCGGTCCACTTCCGCGACAAGACATAACAATGACAAAATAAGTACACAGGCCACAACAAAACGAAAAGAACGGTATTTTTTTACAATTATACAATTTATCAGAAACGAGTTACAAACAAAGAACAACAACGAAACATTTAATTGCAGGACTTTACTACAAAACAAACAAAAACAATAACAATTAAGGAATAGTTTGGACTTCGGCTGGCAAATAAATGTGCAGATCAGATAACCGACGCACCTGATGAGCCGGCTGACCCTCAGACCTGCGGGCGAGGATCCTGCCGTCGCGGGTCCACACGAAGCGCCAGGCGGCGGTGCGCGGGAACAGCTGTCGGTTGGCGCTAGTCAGCCGCTCGTTCACATAGAAACGCTGCGGCGCGCCGGCCAGGCCCAGCCCTTCGGTGGTGGCGCCGCGGCGTGTGCGCGCGCCCTGCAGCAGCTCGTCCTTGACGGCGCGGCGCGCGTCCGCCCGGCACGATACACCGACACCACGTCACGCACGTCCAGCTCCACGCCCAGTTTTGCGCAGATCCGCGTGGCTAGGCCGGCGGCACTCTCACCGGGGTCCTCCGGGACGTTCGTCACCTGGATGTCGTTCGACAGAAGCTCTTGGTCTCGGTCGTTCAGCTCCATTTGAAGAGTCGCAACGGCTTCTTCGAGGACTCGGGTAGCAGCTGACGCCGCCCCATCTATGACTTGCCTTTCAATAGCGTCGACGCGGCCCTCCAAACGATCCATCCTTTCGCCAAACACGGACAGGTGCGCTCTCAAGTCCTGAAACTCGTCGCGTAATTCCTTCAGCTCCTGTCGGTGTGGTGTGGAATTCTACTCCGATGAACCGTTTCAGCTCAATAAGCGCACTGGCCATTATCCTCCCCGTCGAAGGATGCAGGAGAGCAGGCCATGGCCGTGTCCGCGCTTAGCGAGTCCTCAGAGGAGGCAAGCAGTGCGGTGGCGGTCTGAGCGGAGGCGGGCCGAGCGGCAGCAGCGGGCCGGTCGGTGGCGAGCGGAGCGGCAGCTGGCGGAGCCGAAGAGGAGGATTGAACCAGCAGGCCTTTAACGGGCGTGTCAGCGCGGTTGCCTCTCGGTTTTAATCTCTGGCAATCAGGGCAATCCCAGTCCTTGGGTATAACTGCTCCAGCTGAGACACCCACACAAGCACCTTGGTACTGGCCGCCGCATTTCGGGCACGATACGATGCCGGTGCGCCCAATAAATATAGCACAAGCCCCACACTTTTTCATTGTTTTGTGCTGTTTTTTTTAACACTGTGGGTAGATGTCACAGCACACGACAGTATGTAACTATTTTTGGTCACTTTTTGGCCTAATCACTGAACATTTAATTACGCAAATAATGATTGTCAATATTTACACTAAAGCGTAAATATTGTATTTGCATAAAAAAAACACTAGTTTTATTTTATATGGACGGTGGCGATAGTAGGCGCATACGTCGTATGGCGTCCGTGAGTCACTCCGATGGGACATGACAATATGAAAGTAACTAAAATATTTATTTATTTATTTTTATTTATTTAGAATATACTAGCCTAGATATAGCCACATCAATGTTTTGTTTTATGTTTCTATCAGCGTAAGCTGCAGAACTTAATTTACCAACTAATTTATCTATATGGGGTCCCCACTGTATTTTGCTATCAATGGTTATTCCAAGAAACTTTGAATCATTTACTAATTCTAACGTGCTGCAGTCTAACACTAAACTGGTCTCAACTTGCCTGACATTTGGAAATGATAATTTGATACACTTAGTTTTAGCAGCGTTTAATAATAAATTATTAACTGTGAACCAATTCAAGGTTAAAGATATAATACACCAATAGCATCATCAAAATCTCCTTTTTGTCTTTCAATTTTGAAGACCATTGAAGTATCATCAGCAAACAACACTATGACAGTCAATTTAACTCATCGTGTTCTTTGGCATAACATTACATAGTCGGTCCTTTAGTTCTGTCACAAGGTTTTTGATAGATAAAACTCAGCAATAAACTTTTTCTTATTCGTATTATACATGATTAAAAAGCTTATTTTATACGAATCAAATTGCAATACAATACATTTTGTACGATTATCGCAAAATGACAAAAAACCTTATAACTTGAGACAATCGCGAACCCAAAACACGCCGCAACTGACAAAAATACCACTTACCACAAATTTAATAAAAAAAACAGTGTTCCAGATAACCAACAAGGTTTTTTTTTATTTATTCTGAAACCTCGATTTTAGAACATGCTTACCAACTAGCATTTGATTTTCTGTTAGCTTTCAGTTCCAACTGCTCCCAAAGAGAACTTTACGTACTTTTAACGTTTTCAGAAAAACGTATAAAAATGATTTTGTGGGCAACAAGTACACTACGTAAAATGTGAATATGAAAATTAGTTTTACCCAGACTTAGTTATCTTATGCTTCAAAAAGAAGGTAACGGCTTCAGGGAGGGTTCTGACTAAAATCTCACGTAAGTTTGAAAGGTTTTAAAAGTAATGGAAAAAAGATAAAGTGAATCACGTCCGTATTTTTGATTGGGTAAAAAAGTGAAAAATCTCTGAAGAAACTAGCATTTGTGTTATATGGCTTTAAGCATTTAAATCCAATAATCGTTCTAATTTATCAGTATTTAATGAGCTATCAAACCATATATAGTATTAAATAAAATAAAACTTGGTATTATTGACTATGCGGCAAAATATTTGTGACAGAACTTATGGACCGACTAGGTATAGTGCATTTGTCAGGAGGTCACGTAGATGCTGGATTTCTACTCGGGCATCTTGGAGGTCTGACTGTAAACCTACATTTTTCCCCGGAGCTCTTGCAGTAAGGAGATTCTTGTTATTCTATTTGGTTGCCGTTTCAATGCTAGTTTTAGAAGTTTTACATTCCCTCTATTTTTATTGTCTGCATGGTTAGAAGTATAGTGCTTAGGTTACTTCTAGTTCTTGTTGGATAGAGATAATGTGGCAAGATTCGTTGTATTCTTTTTCTATGCAAATATCAGTCAACTTCAGGTTTGCGTCATTGCGTTGGTATTGGAGGAATTTACTGCGGTCACAAGCAGAAGCAAGGTCAGTGCGCAGGATGTCAAAAGATTCCACTACCTTTTCCAATCGTTGAATCTCAATTTGCGACTCTTCGTGTGTTTCTCGCAAAGTAGACTTCTAGCTCTCTCTTAGCTGTGAGTTAAGACACGCATCTAGTATGCCATAGTTAATTACATCGCAACTTCCTTTACAGCAGATTTTTCGAATTTTCGGCTTTTCTTTGCGTTTTGCTTAATTTTCTTTTTACCTAAACCTCTCCTAGACTGAGGGGAGTAAAACATCATAGGAATTTAACAAACCGGTCAGGCCATTTTCGAGACTAACGCACAGTGATGCATTTTTAGGGTCGCATTAGTTGCCGCCGTACCCGAAGGGTGCCAAACGGGACCCAATTACTGAGCCTCGGCTGCCCGTATGTTCGTCTGTCCGTCTGTCCGTCCCTCCGTCCCTCCGTCAGCGGGCTATATCTCATGAACCAAAATAGGTAGCGAGTTGAATTTTTCAATTAGTGTGTATTTCTGTTGCCGCCGCAGCAACAATTAATTAACTATACTAGATTTTATAATTAAAGTACAAGAGATGTGTTTTAACATCTATTTCCAATGTTATGTAAAAATTAAAGCTATAAGCTTCCCTAAGAAAATAAAAATAAAAAAATAAATAAATAAATAAAACATCCCCGCGATATAATGAACCATAGCATGTTTCAAATATGAGCGTAAGTACATGTCGCGTTTCATCAGATGGCGCAATTGCACTCTTAGGGTTCTGGTTTCTAATCTTTGTTCGGATATTATTCTCTTTTATCTTTGTTTTATTATGTTTAGTGATTATTTTTCTTCTACGATGGTACGGAACCATTCGTGTGCAAACCCGACCCGCACTTGACCGGGTTTTCTATATATGTCACCGTAAGATTGTCATAACCGTTAGTTGATAAACTAACGATTTATTTCTCGTTAGTTGGCCAACTATCGACAGATAGTAAACTGTAGCGTACTGTTTACTATATGATGCGTTAGTTGATAAACTAACCGTTAAAACCGTTAATTAGTAAACTGGTTTAAACTTGAATTGCAAACGAAATACCTGGGCAAACACTGCGGTAGGTTAGGACTGAAGACTAGAGGGGGCGAGCGCAGCGAAGCCCCCGAATAGTCTTTGTGTTAAGTTGACATGTAATAACAAAAGAAACGTAAATGCTAAACCCTGTCGGTCTGGTTTACTATCCGCCAATAGTTGATCAACTAACGCGTTAGTTTATCAACTAACGGTTTCGACTATCTTACGGTGTATATATCTCTTCATTCAATAAAGTGTCAAGATTTAGGTCTTTATTGTAACAAAATTGAATTCAAATTCAAATTCAAAACCATACAAAATTATTTTTACTACGAACTTTTACATTTATTTATGTGATTTTAGATTTAAACAAAAACATTTCTATCAAAGAACACATTTATTTAATCTCTTAGTCATCGTGTATATTATTTACGTATTTTCCTTAATTACGTACAGTCAACTACGGAATACTTGTTTTTGTCTATTTACATCAATATAAATAATTATTTTTAAATATACCTACAACTAACATTTAGTATATTTACATTAGGAAGTAAGTGCTATATAGAATAGTACGAGTTAATACCTTTATAATAAGTCACACCACTATTAGTATGAAAATAAATTACTATAATTTTAATTTTCACATTTTCGCAGGAGATACAAATAAAAGTAAGTTAATATTATGATTGGAAAAATATGCCTTATTACAAATTCCAAAAGGCTGATTCTCAAACAAGTTAGGTATAGCAAATAGAATGCACATAAGAATATAATCACAGATCTCTAGATAGACACGCTTAATGTTGTAACAGTGATGGAAAATATCGTGAGGAAACCTTCATAAGTCCATAGCTGCGGCGATGTGCAAGCCCCCGTCACACCAAATGGAGTACTAAATAATACTTAAATGATTTGCATACAACATGCAACATGCGTACTATTAGTGGTATTCTTTCCTTAGTATTACGATCATGGTAAAAGTTTCGCATTCCTAATTATCTAAAATTACCGAGACTAAACAAAATTTTGACTGCTATTTACATTTGTTTGCCTAAATGCATAAAATACTGTAAGCTTAAACATTTTAAGTACATTAATCATAATTTAAAACGTACTTATACAGTCCGAGACTAATTTCTTCGGCGCTGTGCGAGGAGGGCAGGGTCATCTCTATTTCTTGCTGAGGGTGAAAGAGAGCGAGGCTACCCCCCCACCACCCACCCTGCTCAGCGACGTAGAAACTTGGCGCGAATTGCACCAGAAGTGAAATACAAAGTACGGCCATATTACAAGTCACACTTAAAGAAAATAGTGTTAGAATTATTCCATTTGTGTAAATAAATAGTTAAAATTTACAAGAGTATTTACATACTATTAATATTTACAGATTTTCAAATCGAGGTAACCTAAATACAGAGTTATTTTATTCAATTGGTAATATAGGTATATTCAAAATTAAACATACATTATATACCCGTTAAGTCACAAGGAATGATCAGAGAAGCATCACGGAGAGAGGCGGAGTCAGCTGGGCTAACTAACTTGATCAGAGAAGCACGGAGAGAGGCGGAGTCAGCTGGGCTAACTAACTTGATCAGAGAAGCACGGAGAGAGGCGGAGTCAGCTGGGCAAACTAACTTGATCAGAGAAGCACGGAGAGAGGCGGAGTCAGCTGGGCTAACTAACTTGATCAGAGAAGCACGGAGAGAGGCGGAGTCAGCTGGGCTAACTAACTTGATCAGAGAAGCACGGAGAGAGGCGGAGTCAGCTGGGCAAACTAACTTGATCAGAGAAGCACGGAGAGAGGCGGAGTCAGCTGGGCTAACTAACTTGATCAGAGAAGCACGGAGAGAGGTGGAGTCAGCTGGGCAAACTAACTTATCATACTTATCATGTATGCTGACACAGCTGATTCTGTTGCTTACTGTAGAATAAAAAAAAAAAGTTATAAAATAAAAGAGCTTGTTATCAGGAGCTCGCCACTCGATAAAATAGCGGATATCGAGTGATTTCCATACAAAATCACTCGATGTAAGTATGAGCGAGAATCATCCCCCTGGTGCCGAAAAGCGTCGTTATTGTAGTTTCCGCCCGCGATCAGACTACTCCGGGGGCGGGTGTGAGCCCAGGGGGCGCGGGCGGCAGGGCGGCAGGGCGGCAGGGCGTCGATCGCCGCCTGCGCCTGCGCCTGCGCAGTGTGCCTATTCGTAGGGCGCTTTTGCTTTCCTATAATGGGTGCCATATTTCCTTTAAAATATATATTTGTATACGTTTTATTGCTCTACCGGTGATCTCTGAATCAGGATATTCAATATAGCTAGTGGTATTAAAATCATCACTGTATTTCTTTGTTTAGTGTAGTTCGTTATTATATAGTCTATGGGATTGAATGTTTTCCCCACACATACGTGTGACAGGGAGGTAAATCCGCAGACGAATTGTCCAAGTAATACAAAGATAACATTGTTACTCTTAATGATACTTTATCTACACACGTATCATAAACCCTCTTTACTGCGTACAAAAACCGCACGTTACGATCAGTATAATGTTAAACTACTTGGTAAAAACTCATTTCTTATCTGAAAAATTACACATTATGACCATAATGTGTAATTTTTCTACATATTCAAATTTCGAAGGCCGACGCCGGCCTGTGTGCCGCCCCTAGTTTGTTTGTGAAGTTGGTACTGACATTCAAATTTCGAACGCCGACGCCCGTCTGCGTGAAGTTGGTACTACAGAACAAGCTAAACAACTGCAGAGCCACAATGCCGGTCAAACATGCGGTTCCTGAACAAATCAAAGAGAGCTTATGATATGTGTGTAGATAAACTAGTGTATGTAACTGTACATAATTAGGCATTAAAACTCTCTAGTGATATTATTATGAAACTCGCCTTCGGCTCGTTTCATAATCCCAATCTCCAGTATTAATGCCCTCCATTATGTAGCAGTCACATAAACTACTATTAAGCACACTGAGATGTACAACATAATCACAAAGTTAGACGAAATACTCTCCAAATAAACTGTGCGCACCACCAGCCGGATGGGTGGTGGACACCAGGGGATGCTGGCAGCTCACGGCACGAATACGGTATGCGAGTGCTATTCAAAATCGATACTGGTTAGGATCTGTCAGAACAGCAAATACTAGCATGTGACGTCATAGTCATTGAAATATTAAATTCTGATATTGTCAAAAGTTTTTGTTAAATAGGTTCAGCTTGAGACACGTGTCTAGATTTATAAGACTACCTTGTCAAACACCGTAATAATAGCGTGGTAAAGAAGATTACTATATCCAGCAGTTGGTGAATGTAGGCTGACTGATTGATTACTATATCCAGCAGTTGGTGAATGTAGGCTGACTGATTGATTACTATATCCAGCAGTTGGTGAATGTAGGCTGACTGATTGATTACTATATCCAGCAGTTGGTGAATGTAGGCTGACTGATTGATTACTATATCCAGCAGTTGGTGAATGTAGGCTGACTGATTGATTACTGTATCCAGCAGTTGGTGAATGTAGGCTGACTGATTGATTACTATATCCAGAAGTTGGTGAATGTAGGCTGACTGATTGATTACTATATCCAGCAGTTGGTGAATGTAGGCTGACTGATTGATTACTATATCCAGCAGTTGGTGAATGTAGGCTGACTGATTGATTACTATATCCAGCAGTTGGTGAATGTAGGCTGACTGATTGATTCAGCCGTAGCCTTTGCTATCTATATCTATACATCCAGCACTTACAATTGACACATAGACCAATCAGAACACGTTTATTTGCCACGAGCTGTCTTTTATTGTGTCTTTGCTTGTTTCTGCGATGTTCTGTTTAGTCAATTTTTCCAAAAGCGATTGCAATATTAAAAAAACCGGTCAAGTGCGAGTCTAAATCGCGCACGAAGGGTTCCGTACCATCGTTCAATGGAAGCGATGGTGTGGAGTGAATAGTTTGGATTTTACACAGCAAAATATTGTTTACAAAGTTATTGGTGCGGTTACTTTCACACTCCATGTACGTAACTAAGTGCATCCATAAGTTTGTATTTGGTATTGAAAGAATTGTTGTATGGGAGCCCCCTTAAATATTTATTTTATCCTATTTTTTAGCATTTGTTGTTATAGCGGCAACAGAAATACATAATCTGTGAAAATTTCAACTCTCTAGCTAGCTAGGTTCTTGAGATACAGCCTGGTGACAGACGGACGGACAGCGAAGTCTTAGTAATAGGGTTCCGTTCTTACCCGTTGGAAACGGAACCCTAAAAAGGCTTGTGTTTAAACGATTAACAAAAAATTCGAAAATTTACTACTAATAAAATTCGAAATAGACTGCCAAAATGGGTAAATGATCACCAAACTCATTTTAATGTTTTGTGTACTTATGTTTTGTTGTTTAACCTAACACGAAGGATAAAAGAGGCTTCGCTTCGCTCACCCCCTTTACCCTTCACCTAAGCTACCTCAGTATTTTGCCCTGATATTTTCTGCAACTTATGGTGATAATTTATCCATTTTGGGCAAGAATTGTAGCGTTAAAAAAATACGCACTACCTACTTTTTATTTAATTTTGTGAAACTTTAGGCTGATGATCATAAGAAACTGACTTGAATATTTCGGGTAATGGATGCCTCATTTTTATTTTTTTTAATGTAACACCCCTCGTGACGTCACTTGCTCACAGTTTTGGAACGGTTATACATGAAAATGGTTGTTTCCGATTATAAAACTAAAAAACTATAATATCAATATTAGTTAACGTTCCGGCTGACTCCTGCGTTATTGACTGACTGGAAAACTGTTGACAGTGTAAAAGAACAGCCAACTTAACGGCGAGCGAAGGGAATTTGAACAAATTACGCGGTAGAGGACAAATGAACTACATTATGTTTTTTACGGATATTTCAGTAACCCTGTAATATGTTTTGACAAATTGACCAATTAGGAAACGATTATTTTAAACGATCTGTCTTTTGTAGCGATTCTAATTGATCGATTAGTCAATTTGTATTCAATTGTGATTGAAATTTCTAGAAGTTTAAGATAGACAATATGGCTGCTGCATCTTCTTTGGGTTCTCCTGGGTCTTCTTCATCTCCTATCGGAGGACGGCTATCATTATGGCAATTGTGACTGTGACAGCGCTGAATATATCGGTGGTGGTACTTCTTTTGCCAGATCTTCTGACATTAAGCCGGAGACTGAGCTCTCCACCACCTAGACTTCAGTTCCTAGGACCCTGGTGTGGTGCCTAGCTAGACCATCTGCATGCCCTTGCTCAGGCTGTCGACGTGTTCCTTGGCCTTCATGCGGAGCGCGGCGATGGAGTGCGCGCGCGGGTCGGGCGGCGGCGCGGGGGGCAGCGCGGCGGGGGGCAGGTACGAGGGGTAGCCGGCGCCGGGGTGCGAGAGGAAGCCTGCGGGGGGATGAGGATACGAATTAAAAGTAATTCATGTTAATCATATTTGGCCAATAAGGGAAGGTATGACGAAAACAAAGTAAAACACAACATATTACTTTGGTGCAATCAGGTCGTGAAAAAAATTACCCAGGTCTTGGATGTTTATATGATGTGTGTTACTCACACGACACTGGGTAACCCATTTTTGTACCTTTATATAAATTTGATAGTATGTTAATTAGGGTTTCTGTCAGAGTTTGCGGGAAGAAATGTCATTTAAGAGATAAGTTCGTAGTCTCTCCAGCGAGTGGCTTGGGACCTGTGATCAAATACATCTTGGCGTGGGCACTAACGTGCCCCCAGATAAATCCTTGTTTTTTAGTATAGGATTCAGGTTTGGTTAAGTAAAAACGTTTATTTTTTGTGATTTTAGTTGGAAACTTGATGTAGCCATGGTTGAATTAAAAGTTTAATTGAAAGAATAAATATTTCAGGTGAAAATACTGATGTAGCTTCGGGTCGAGTGCAGCGAACCCCCAGAAGAGTATTCGTGTTAGTTCGACATGTATCACAAAAAATACCAAGTAGCACTGAATAAAATGCTTTTAGAAGGACATTTTTTCATGAGATTCAACCCTTTCGACCATTTCATGAAATCGTCGTTTATATCATGAAATTATCCAATAAGTACCTCGTAAACAGTATCTATTGAGGCAGATATACTTTTATAGGTCAATACTCAGTCTATTCTAGAATGAGGGGTCCAATCTCCACGTACCAGGTAACGCAGACAGCAGCGGCGGCGCCAGCCAGGGGTCCGCCGGCAGACCCAGTCCCAGCCTCGGCAGGCCTCCGCAGTGATACTCCGAGAGTCCGAGTCTTGCAGCCTCCATCTTCTCCTGCCGTCGCCACTTGGCTCGTCGGTTCTGGAACCACACCTGGAACGGGGGATTGGGATTGGTTAATGGATTTCGATATCTTGCAGGGAAAAAGCTCCCTGGTCCGGGCTTGAACCAATACACTAAGTTCTACAACGGACGTTCCAATGGTGTTAGATAACATTGTAGGGAAACTAGCTGCTAGTCTAGCCGCCTGTCACGCAAAATGGAGGATAGAATGCATGGCTAAACTTGGCCACAAGTATGCCTCTGCCACCCCATATAGGAAAAGGCATCACGCTATGAGGGCATATTACTGAAGTAATACTCATTGATAGAAGTTAAGAATTTAACAATACAAACTAAGTAACGTTGTATTAAGAGAGCGCGACCGAATTTATTCTGAAGGTGGACCATTGACGATGAAGCCAAGTCGATCACATTTAGCTGGTGAGAAGTCGTTGAGATTGCTACTGACCGACAAAAGTAAGAAGGTTTTGTTCAGTAACCATCCACCACAGAATGTCCTTAAGCAGAAAAGGATATCTTCTTCTCAATTAATATATGATCAGAGAAATATGAATGAAACGACGACCCGAATGGCCGAGTCGGCAGTGACTCTGCCGACGAAGCTAAGGGTCCCGGGTTCGAGTCCTGATGGGGGCAAATATTTGTTTCATGAGAACGGATGATTGTACCCTAGTCATGGTTGTTTGTCTATCTTAGTATAATATTTATCTTTATAAGTACGTGTATCGTTGTCTAGTACCCAAGATACAGGGAATCTTAGTTTGGGGCTAGATCAATGTGTGTAAGTAGTCTCCAAGGTATTATTATATTATTATTATTATATTATTAATATATAGCTTAGGATAAGAAATATGAATACTTTTATTTTTCATTTCATTTACACGTACAGCATGTCGAAGAGACCACGAGCATATAAAAACATTGAAAAATATATTATTTAATGCCCTAAATCATGGGTTCAAACAACCATGTGACAGGATGGCAGGACGGACCTACAACGGAAGTGACGTAATATTTGTTGTCAACCTTTGCCGCATAGAAAAGGAAAGGTACACAAGCTGACCCTTACGGACAATAACTATTACGTCATTTATTCTGATTCAAAACAAATATTTTTTAAAGTTAAAGAAGAATTAAGTTATGGTTATAGTGACAAGGATAGAGAAAGGCCAGCTTAGATGTCACGTTGAAAGGATGAATGAAAGGACTAAACAGATTTATACAGCGGGTGTGAAAGGAGCCGTTGGGCGGGGACGCCCAAGAAGGTCCAATAAAGACCAAATCGGCGATTTGTTAGTGAAGGGGCAAATACGAAGTACACGTAACCGGCGAGCTTGCATGGAGAGACTGATGGATGTTGAGGAAGCGAGAGATGTATGCCAGGATGGTAGCAGGTGGAGGTCTTTGGTCTCTGCCTTCCCCTCTTCCGGGAAATAGGCGTGAGCATATTTATGTATATATGTATGTTTTTAAAGTTACTTTAAATACGTATATTTTGTTGAAAATCTAACGAAATAAAATAAAAACGCGCAAAAGAGCCTAGGTCTCAATATATTATTAAATGTGGTACATATCATAACCGAAGCTTCTCTCCTAGCTAGTAACCTGGCCTGTCTCTGACTTGCTACACCTGGCTGAGCATATTTGCTAAACTTGTCCCTGTTATTCTTAGACAATCCTAGTCCTACATCTCTAACCAAAGAGGTTGAATGTTTATAGTACAAACTTTGTATTACACGCCAAACATAGCACCTCGCTCTGATGACGTCAAAACGTCCGAGCAAGCGAGAGAGCGAGGAGAAACGCATTCGTCGCGGGAGTCGATAACTTTGTGGTGTACGTTAAGTTAAAATGGCAACGAAGAAGGAGTTTCTTGAATGCTAAATCCGACCCCAAAGAGTCCCGTACTCTCCTGTCACCGTGACATTAGCTCGTAACTGATGCGCCGCGCATTATACTATCAAACTCGTGACTGGAACGATACAACTTCAGCGCGAGCATGTCGACGCAATAAATCAGGGGGCGGGCGCTGCGTCAACTTCTGTGGACCGGGGGCGGGGGGCAATGTTCATGGCGATATGGGATCATAAGAAAGCTAGTAAGTACATAAAGTGATCCAACATAACATAAACATGTATTTACATTCATACACAGGCACATTTCATTAGTACCCTTTGTGGAAATCTGAATTAATGCAAACAATTACATTTCCATACACGTAAAACTTAATTTGTGATACTATTTTGGGCAACTTTTAGACAACTGAAAATGTTTTAAATAAAATGCAGTCGTTTTTGGGGTTGGTTTTTGAATCGTGCCCGCTTAATCTAATTATAATGAGGCGTATAATGGATAGCTGGTGATTATTTATCACAACAAAGTTCTTTTATTTACAATATCATGACATGTCAATGTCAATTTTATTGTACGTTTGTGGGCGAAAATTAATCAAACTGGCGCACGATGCTTATACGTCTTTCAGTGTAGGAAGCAGGAATGATTACGCGTCGAAAAAGTATGCGAGTCAAACTGTCAGTGACTCTTATGTACAATGACGTATGGTTCTATCTATATCGAGTTCAGATAAAATATATATATTTTATCTGAACTCGAACACTTTTTCACTCTGGTAATTATTCCTGCTTGAGCCACAGTTTCTTGCTTAGCTACGTGAATGTGTTCCTTTTTGCTTTTCTTGATATTTACGACGACCCTGGTAGTTTTCTACCTCCTGGGTAGTGCAGTCTTGTGGCTACGCTCACTAGTGCTTTTTATGAGCCGGAGGCACGGAGGGGCGTAGGCGACCGCGCACTGCTGTGCACTGAGCGAGACGGAGTGCCGAGGCTGGTCGGTGAAGCTGAACCACAAGCCGAGGCTGCGGAGGCGAGCGTGGGTGTGTCGCAGTGCGCGGTCACCGACGCCCCCCCGTGCCTCCGGTTCATAGTAGCTATAGCTAAGGCGGTTTTGAAATAGTAATACGATATAAGTCACTTTCGTAGCGAAAATTAAGTAAAGATATCCTCAAATATACATATATGTAGATACATATTCAAACCTTTCATCCTTTGTGGAAAAGTGACGCATGTCGTGTGACGTCATAAAATTTGTCTGTTGTGTATGTATTATACCAAAACAAAATAATTATTAATATAAAAAGGTAAAATAATTATGCAGTATGCTCCCGGACCACAAGCTATTTGATTCAAACACAGCCAACTAACTTCGAGTAAAGTATGAAAATATAAACGGTGTCCCAACATAAAAAAATACTCCTCTACATTCATACCAACTTACCCTTTATTGACATCAGCATAGAGTGTATTTTAGATACTTAACGACATGTGATACAATAGTGTCAAATTGTAGTGTGAAATGATAGCGAAGGTAGAAAATATTGGTATTTCGCGTGTCTGAACCGATTTCGGTGAATGTTTCTGACAGTTTTGTTTCTCGGTGTGTGGGTACGGGCGGGGCGGTTTAACTGAGGGGTTAAATCATTTGTCTGATATTAAATGATCCGGCGATGGGCAAGCCCACGTGAGTGCATCAAATTAATGTCAACAATGTATTTTTCGTATGTTTCGCTTAGGTTAAAATATATATGTATTTTTTACCATTTAGACAGCATCTATTTCAGTCTTAGGAAGTTTCTTTACCCTTCTTCTCCCATAGTAGAGAAGTGGCAAAGAAAATACGTATAATAAGCATATTGGTAAATATTGGTACTAAAAAGCTTTGATTTTTAAGGGATTGGAGATAAGCTCACCTCATTATGTAGTGTACTCGTGCAATAAAGAGATCTTAAACTCGAATAACTAGCGTACAGCAAGTGATGTGCTCCTGCCATCCGATGTAGGAAAATAATCGTATACCATTCACCCTCTCAAAAGTTATTTTATTTACGGAAAACAGTTGTTTGAACTTACCACACACCAATATATTCAACCTCTATCTCAATGTTATAAAACCTCCTTGTGCAAAGAATACTTGACATACAAACTCCTTGTGCAAATAACTCCTCGAAATTTGATTGGTCGAAATTTTCAAAAAGGAGTTCAGCATTAGATTAAAAACTGTTTTGTCGTAGTCATGCTATAAAGTATAGTATGCAACTCTTGAATAAAACGGATTAATGTCGAGGGCCATGAATTGATCGCGTCGCTCAGGATTTTAACACTTGGCCCTCGCTTTAGATCCGTCCTTGATTCACTGATTGCACGATGTACTATTAATCGTTCGAAAACTTGAATTCTACTGGAGCCGAGTAATTCTCTGTCACCAACCCGAGCGTGACAGGTCAGTTTAACACCAATGGTTCTATATGGGGTGGCAGATGTAACAACGTTTAGCCAGTTACACAACACTCTATTTTGCGTGACAGGGGGCTACCCCATCGCCGCAGCTAGATCGGAGATTAAGTTTCGTTTCATCTTGCAAAAAAACTCTTAAAAAGGTTGATGCAACTTTTACAAACGCAAGTAACAACAAGTCACTTCACAATCCAACAATTACCGAAACAATAAAACCGAGTTCCACCGACGCGCGACGCAGGTAAACTTTAAACATCTGTTAGTGAGCTCGGGCGTGTCACGGAACAATTCTCATTAATTCCTGAACAATTCCCTAATCATCTTTTATGAAGTGCTGCAGAACTGCGTGTTTTGTCACGAACATAACCTCTTTGGTAAACCTCCAGGGGAAAATAAACCCTGAATATAGGATCAATAAGAGTGGAATTGAGGGTTCGGGTAAAGGAAAAGCGACGGCTAATTTGTCGCAATAAATTGTTACGGAAAAAACAATGAACTGATTTAATTTGGTTCAAGAGTTGTGTTTTGGTTGCTTTGTTAAATTGATTTAGTTAAGAAAGCAGCTATACCTAGTAGTTCGACGACCCGAATGGCCGAGTCGGCACGGCAGTGACCCTGCCTACGAAGCCAAGGGTCCCGGGTTCGAGTCCCGGTGGGGGCAAATATTTGTTTGGTGAGAACGGATGTTTGTACCCTAGTCGTGGTTGTTTATCTATCTAAGTATAATATTTATCTATATAAGTATGTGTATCGTTGCCTAGTACCCAAGATACTGGGAATCCTAGTTTGGGGCTAGATCAATGTGTGTAAATAATGTCCAAGGTATTATTATTATTATTATAATTATAGTAGTTATATTTTTGCTATTTTCTCAGATGACGCGGCAAAGCACGTGTTTGATGTCAATTGATGAACCGTTCCGAATTAAATATTTTTTTAATAAATTATATTATTTACTGCACATAAAACAGCATTAGCATATATACAAAGGCAAACCCATCATCAAAAAGAGATTTGTACCAGCAGTTTTACTGACCAACCAGGTCTGTTCCCATCGTAGCGAGGAACAGTTCAGGCCACGTTTAGATATTCAAGTTATTCAGTAATCAATTTAATATTTAATGCCCACAAAACATTATATTGAATTGATTACTTGCACATTGCACTGTGTCTTTTGACAACCCTAAATCTACACTGACGAACGTATGACGTATGGTGTCATTCCGTACCACCCCTTCCCTCCTCCGCTGTAACCTTACCTCACCCCCTGAGGGAGTCTCCAATGTCATGTGAGACGAGGCATATAGTTTATACAATATATATAGTTTAGTGAATTTATGTATTGGTGAAACTGATTTAATAATGAATGCAATAATAGAAGCTCAAGTACCTAGACTTTAAGGAAAAGAGTCCCAAATAAACCGTAAATTTTTCTACAGCTAGTATTAACTCTGCTTATGCATCGGACCGGACGTTCTAACGCTGATAAAAACATCGTGAGGAAACCTTGATATCTCTGTAGCTGCGGCGAAGGGCTAGCCCGCTGTCACGCAAATTGGATTATAGAATAACTGGTAAAACGTGGGCACAGCTGGCCTTCTGGCAACCCGTGCGGGAAAAGTAGTGACGCTATATTTGTTCATTAATATATATGTCACCGTAAAATTGTCAAAACCGTTAGTTTTTAATGTAAAGTTTTTTCTCGTTAGTTTACAAACTATCGATAAATTATAAACTGTACCTTCTTCTCCCACAGTGGTGGTGAATAAATAATTTTGGTTTTGACTTTGACTTACCGTACTGCTTACGATATGACGCGTTAGTTTATAATAAATCCGTAAAATTTGAACTTTAACAGTTTTAATATAATATAAACTAATGCATCATATCGTATTATAAGCTTGCGGTACGGCGGCAGCTTAGGTGAAGACTAGAGGGGGCGAGCGCAGCGAAGCCCCCGAACTGTCTTCGTGTTAGGTTTACATGTAAGAATAAAAGAAACGTAATTTCTAAGCCCTGTCGGTGTGGTTTACAATTTGTTGATAGTTTACAAACGAACGCGTTAGTTTATAATTTAACGGTTTTGACAATCTTACGGTGACATTACAACCCTTACGAACTAAATACTATTATGACATTACTAAAACTACCGTGAATAAACAGACTATAATAAGCTACCGCTAATTTGAGTATTCATTCTTGTCAACGTGACACGCGACTGGCATACCCCTCCCTGGCCAATGAGGCGTGAAGGTACTGGGGGATTTTACTACAAGACAAAAGTTATATAGTGACGATAAACAATTAATTAAAGCTATGGGGAAGAGACTGTTTATGAGTTCCCGCAGACTGCAGACCACACACCAGAGACCACGGACTTTAGTCATGTTCCCGCAGACTGCAGGCCACACACCAGAGACCACGGACTTTAGTCATGTTCCCGCAGACTGCAGGCCACACACCAGAGACCACGGACTTTAGTCATGAAGATATATACAAATGCGTATTGACATGATTCTCCTAGGATTGTATGCCCTAAGATTAGAATGAAGTTATCTGCTTCCTACTGCCGGATAGAATCAGTTGTATTCATGGAATAGAATAATCAAGGAAAATGAAAATAACAGATTTCTAATTTGATTTTAGTATTTGGTATTGTCTTTGAGACATAAAAGTTAAGAAAACCACCAAAACATATTTAGAATCTAATAAGGTAAAGCTTATTTTGGATTGATTTTTGACTTCGACTTAACTTCTAGGTTTGAAGAACATTATTCTCATGAGAAATTTCATTTCACTTATAATGAGATATGCTTAGATAGGGTTCTCGTTGCTTCATGTAACTTTAACTTATTTTTAAATGTGCTCATACTTTTGCAAATATTCTCATCATTAGGTATTGCCTTTTTCCCATAATTAAGACTAAGTGTAGTTAGTTTAAGTTAGTTTTTGTTGCGAAGCGTGCTGTTATTTTTTAGTTGTATTTCTATGTTATATTTTAGGGTATTAGTAGTATTTTTTGTTAGTAGAATGCATGTGTTATATTTGTATAATTGGGATATGTATAGTTTTGTTTTCTTGTAAGTACAGTTTTATTTTTTTTATTTTTTATTTTATTTATTTGGTTTACTAACAATTTGTGTACTAAAAATTACAATCGGAAATTTAACTAGATAAAACTATGCTAAGAACACAAACTACTTACAAGTAAACACCACATTCTTAAAAAAACATAAATTTGAGTCTAGGTAAAAATAAATTAATATTTGCTTAGGTTTGGACGGTTTGAGAGGCTATCATATTTCATAAAAAAAAAACAGAATAAAAGTAGACAAATTGTTTAGTTGGCGTGTCAATGGGGTAGTGAAGTATAACTTTGATGATCTTATTTTGGGTGCTCTGTAACGTTTGTCGGGGCCGCTGATCTCCAGATTTCAATTGATATTCGAGGTACAATTTGGCTAAGGAATTATAAATAAGCGGTCTAACTTTACTTGGTATACAATGTGCTATCCTTTGAACTTCTTTCGACACTAACCGAAGATTCTATATAGTCTTATGCCGGATCAGTTTACGAACCTAAACTGATCCGGCATAAGACGATAATAATATTTATAGTATGCTGTCTTTTTTGTGATAAATTTTATTATTATTATTACTATAGAGTTTGTAGCTTCCCCCATGCTCTAAAGTCAGAAAGTGGGAATATTTTGAACGTGAGTTATCACTAAACTCATGCAAAAAACAGAAGTTCTCAAAACTCGAATATATAGGACTTGCTTAACTTGCCATCTAGCTAGTCGACCTAAGAGTATTTATTTATAAGTTGTGTGTCTATATTGTTTGTAATCTCTAACCCTTAATGAGTTTTACTTAACCAATTACGTTTAGCAACAAAATAAACTTCTATTAGTAAAAATATAACAGATGGCGCTAAAGAAACCATTTAGTCATACAAAACAAAACAAAAATATTCACTTACGATTGACAACTGTCACAAAAGTCATACAAAAGCGAAACAACACAAATGAAATCAACTGAACATAATCAAATAAAGAACCCACTAGAGAGGGGGAGCACAAACACTAGAGAGGGGGAGCACAAACAGATTTGCTGCCCGATTTGATATTGCAGTTGGATCGCCCGTTGAGGAAGATTGCAATTAGCGTTCGAGTTCACCCCCCGTAGAGTTCGGAGTTGGATTATTTTCACTACCCTTGAGGGTAATCCAGAATCCAGCCTGAGCTGTAATCCTAACCATTTAAATCTTCATGAAAATGAAATTCGACACTGCAATAAACGGTCCAGAACAGTACACAAAGAAATAAAAAGAGAACATAATGATCACCAAAATATTTTTTTCTTACCAAAATGGGTAAATGATCACCAAAAGTTGCAGAAAATATCTGGGAAAAATACTGCGGTAGCTTAGGTGAAGGGTAAAGGGGGTGAGCGAAGCAAAGCCCCCTTTATCCTTCGTGGTAGTTTGAACATGTAAGAACAACAAAAAATACTTAAAACATAAACATTAGTACACAAAACATAAAAAGAAGTTTGGTGATCAATTGATAATTTATCCAAACACAATTTGGTGATCATTTACCCATTCTGGTAGTCATTTAGAATGTACTGATAGTAATATAAGTGCGTATTTGGAAATCGTTTAAACACAAGCCAAATAACAATAGTCCACTTATAGTTTCGAAGTTACACCTACTACGGGTGAGGATTACACCTGTATTACCTGTAATACCCATCAAGCTGTAATCCTCATTTTTCGTGCAGGCAAACGGAAGGGCCTATCGAATTGATTAATGTTTTAAAAAAACTGAAATAGTTCACACGACATGCTAAATTTCAGAAATAGTTCTTCAACGATTCCAGAGTTATTAACACTTGGTGAAGATTACAGCTTGAGGGTCGTTTATTTTCAGATATTTTTATACTAGAGAAAGAATGTTCGGGAAGTAAATCCTATGTTCACTGGAAGAAATCTCTTGTTTGAGACAAGGTCGTCTGGGTGCATATATTTTCCATTTATTCGTCATACCTGTGCAAAATTTAGAAAGTAAATTAATAATGACTCTCGAAATTATGCTCTCAATAAGACAGACAGACGCCAAATAATTTATTTATCAAATCAGTACCCTAAATATATGACGTTAAGTCGTCGTTATAACAATTGTGCATTCAGAGCCCATACATTGATGACGCCACAACACATCACAACAAAACTGACAGATGTCATATTTCGCGCCAATCAGAATACAGCGCGCTGATTGGTTGGTAAATGTTGGTTGGTCGGTTGGACGAATCACATTGTCATTTGATTTACGTGCTATTTGTCCATCCCCAGATAAAGTTTGTCTGTCTGTTTATCTGAGGAATGTGACCTTATTTGTATGTGTGAAATGTCAAAAAAAAACTGTCTGTTTTCTGGGGATGAAACAATCACCCCTTAGTTTGTTGTTATGTTAAGTGTTGAATTACAACAGATAGTTATTCAATACGATATTCAAACTATTAGTACTAGTTAGGTACCTTATCCATTGTTTTGAAAATAGTTAATTGATTTCATCAGACGAATTTTATTTTAATTATAATTAATCATTTTAGTATCCCTCTCCATAGAGAGTTGCACGTTTGCTCTCCCCTTCACAAGATTTAATTAAAAATATCAATGGAGCCCACGATAACAGGTAAATTATAGTCGCTAACATAGAAAACAGTTTCATAATCGTGATCATCATACTCAGCCCACATCGACCCACCGCGGGGCACAGGGTTCTTCTGTAAGTACAGCGCCAACCCTCGCGGCTCGCTGTCCCGTGACCACCCGTGACGGTCGCATTTACTGAGATCCTCGACTTGACCTGCGCGCGCGCTACATGCAGGAGCTCCATACATACACCTAGCCCGAGGCTTGCTCCCCCCGTTCACTCATGTTGACGACCTCTGCGGGGTTACGGCCGAGGTCCCGGGTTCGATCCCCGGCTGGGGAAAAAGAAAAAAAATCCCCAGGGTTTGGATGTTTACATGTTTGTCACGTCGTTCAGGGTATCCTAGTATGCGGCCAGAAGCAATGTGAGCATACAGGCAGTGTGCAAATGTAATGATATGAAGTCGTAATGAGGGTCGGTGGAGGTGTTGAGCTACTATTACAGGGTGGAGTGGGACTTATCCTCGAGCATCGAGCAGCTGCTAGGTGCCGCTCAGAGAAAAATATGCCGAAGTCAAATTAAAAGACAATGTGAAATGACAGCCCGTTCACTGCCATAAAAAGCGAGTGCATGTCACAGTTCCAAATAATTCACGAGCAAATTCCCATTAAACATAATAAAACCTTGCACCTCGCGTGTTGACTGTACAACTGGACCACAATATCTGTGCACCTGACTCGTGACGTCATTACGACGATCTCGGTTTATTGTGTTCCAGCCAGGTGCAAAAGTAATGTGTCCGGGCTGTATGCTCGTGTGTCTCCGAAATTATGTTTGAGAGTCGACATGGGGGAATAATGCCGGCGAATAAAACACGTTGCTTGCCCACTGATGGAACTGTTGGCGGTTGATATGTAAGAAAGAACGACGTTTGATGTCGAGAATTTAAATTGGTGTTGTGGCGTCACCTATCTGGCGATCCACATACTAACATATGGATGGATGTCGAGCAAATAAACGCAGACAATTGACAGAGGTTGTCAACAGATGTCATCACGTATCGCAGAAACAATTGACAATCGATGCTGCATCGCGCAAGAGAAGTTTCTTCGGTTACTAACAATATATAGAACGTCCGAGCATAAGCAGCTGAACCAGTGGTACCCAGGCGTAGCAACAATATCCACAGCGGACGCAGCCACCGGGACCTCTTCTATATAAAGCCGCCCTTGTCGCTTCAGTGTGGGATTAGTTTTGAATCAGAGCTTAGTATGTCGGCACACGTACGACACCAAGTATCACTGACAAAGGACGTCATTTCCTCACTGTCAAAAACTCAATAATACGTATTTTGACAGTCAGTCAGTGTCACACTCAAATCTAAGCGTAGAAAGCAGCCATTTTGGTTCAGTCTGAGTGTAAGTAAAACATATTGTTTAGGTTTAGGACTACCTCTGTGGGTCTGCCTGCCATGCGAGACCTCCCGGGTTCGATCCCGGGCTAGGTTTGGATATTTATATGTATGTGACGTCGCTTTCCGGGTCCCATGATGCAGGATATCCTATTATGGGGCCAGAACCAATCTATGTGCATGTATGTTTTATATTTATATTTGTTTATATTGCAGGATTTCGTCTTCACAACAGTTACATTTTTCTTCATTCCAATATTATTTTGTTTGTTGGCAAGCCGATCTTGCGATTTTGTTGGACAGTTTATTAACGGTGTTATAAAGTTGAACACACGTAGAATGGAGGACTGCCACGAAAGCTCAAACGAAAGCTGAAACGAAAGCTCGTAAAACGTTAACTTGAGCTGAGTGATATTGCCTGCGATGTGTTGAATGTAGTTTAACAAGGCTTAGTAATTTTGTGACATGATAACTGTGATAGTAGAAATCGTCAGAAAAACTTCATGTATCCATAGTTGTAGCGATGGGCTAGCCCCCTGTCACGCAAAATAAAGTATTGAATAACTCGCTAAGCATACGTGGGCCTAGCTGTGCCTCTGCTACCCCGTATGGAGACGTGCGTGACGCTGTGTTGTTGACTAAGAGCTCTGACACATGAGCAGCATGCGCGTTGAACAGTCGACGGCAGACTTAAAACGTGTCGGCAGCAGTCGGCAGAAGGCTTAAAGTATTGACAGCAAAATTAGACGCTTCGGCAGCCGACTTCGCGCATTACCGCGTCTAATTTATTATTGAATTAATGGAATTATTATTGATTTATTGGAATTATTATTAATTGAGGAATGTTGAAACTGTAGTTAATATAATTGTAATGATTTTATTTTTGGTGCATAAAATTCAATAATAATAATAATCATAATACCTTGGACACTATTTACACATTGATTTAGCCCCAAACTAGGATTTCTTGTATCTTGGATAACGATACACATACTTATATAGATAAAAAAATATATATACTTTGATAGATAAGCAACCATGACTGGGGTACTAACATCCGTTCTCATCAAACAAATATTTGTCCCCACCGGGACTCGAACCCGGGACCATTGGCTTCGTAGGCAGGGTCACTGCCGACTCGGCCATTCGGGTCGTCATTATTAAAGTATTGAAGCTGAATTTGTATGTGCAATTTGAATCATCTTTTAAATGTGTGTATTGTGACGATGTGGCCTCTCTGTGATGGAGTAATTACGTTATGGAAACAAATAAAAATAATTATATAAAAAAAAAGCTGTTGAAATGTTTAAGCTTGCTGTCGACTGCTGTCGACTGCTGCCGACACGTTTTAAGCCTGCCGTCGACTGCTGCCGATGCGCATGCTGCTTGTGTGAAAGAGCTCTAAAATGTCCTTGTTACATACTGTTACATACAGTTACGTACATTGTGGCAGTCAATAACAAAACCGTATCTGAACCGATATGAAAAAAAAAAACAAAACACGACCGAGACCATTTGACAGACGCGGGAAAAAGGTACAAAAGAGACAATTGAACATAACACTTCCGGATATTCCTGATCACCTGAAATATACTTTACATCGACGGGTTAGAGTTGAAAACTGTCTGGCGGAAATTGAATCGACCTTGCTAAATAGGGTTATACTCAACTCAGCGCCTTTCCAAACCCAACAACGAAGAGGAAATTCACGCTTTCACAATTTACCCCATCGACTTATTTTAAACATTTACATACAGGCACATCCATTGCGTCTGACCCCTCACTAGCTACCCTGTGTCGTGGGAACCACAAACAGCGACATCACACACATATTAACATCCAAGACCTGGGGAGTTTTCTTTCTTTATCCCCAGCCGGGGATCGAACCCGGGACCTCTCGCATGTCGACCTCGAGCCACAAAGGCAGCGCCAGAGAGGTCGTCAAACAAGCTTAGTGTCACGCTATTCCCATACTCAATATTTTTTTTTTTATTATTTTTTTTTATTATTTTTTTTTAGTTTATTCAATACTCCATTTTGCGTGACAGGCGGCTGGCCCATCGCTGCAGCTATGGAGTAATGACGGTTTCCTCACAATATTTTCCATCACCGTTAGAAACTCCAGTTAATGTCATAAAATTCCACCACCGTTAGAAACTCCAGTTAATGTCTTAATATAAATTACTCATCTTGTTGGTACATGGTCTGGACAGCGCCGAGATTTGAACCTCCAGCTCTTGCATGAGAAGGAGTACGAAATCCACGAGCACAGAGGTATATTTAGTTTTATTCTAAAACAGGCTGAATCAGGAATAACCCGTTGAGGTGAAGGGTTGATATATCACAGTGAGGTTTGCACCTTTGCGTGTTTTTTTTAGAAAAGAAAAATTGATTTTCGGCAGACAGACAGACAGACAGACAGACGGTGATGCGTGGTGGTGGACAAGATTGAATCGGGTGAACGGCAAATTGGTATTGTGTTTTTGTTTTAAAAAACACTCGTGCAGCACAGTACATGTCATCGAAGTAGAAATCACGCTCAGAAAAATTGTGTTCTACGCGACGGCAGAAGATAAAAATAAACAAACATTTTGCGTTTCAACTTCAAGTGAAAATGAAAGAACCACGATTCTAAGAAATGAGAAATAAATAAATTAGTATTCGCTGTATGGTCGGGAGAGTTTAACCTAATCAGATGGACGAGGAATATAAAAATAAAATGGCGCATACCTATATCAATCAGAGTGTTTCGAGCAAACAAAAACTGCTTTAATTAATTTAATTAAATAAACTTTTTTGTTTATAACAACTTTAAATTTAATGTAAATCTGCCCTTCAAAACATAAACTTCAAATCTAAATAAGCAGGAATAGATAATTTAAAAAAAAAATAACAGCAAGGTCTGTGTTAAGCTAGATTAACCCCATACAACCCCGTCATTTGAATAATCTTGAACATTGTAATATCCCATTTTCGACAAGGTCGCTTTAACATGATTTTTAAATTGCTTAAATGGCAATTTCAAAATCTCTAGTGGTATCTTGTTATAGGAAAGAATGCACTGACCCTTGAAAAAATTGCTAACCTTCGCGAGTCCAAACCGGGGCGCAACTACAGTCTTCACAAAATAAAAGGCCCGGTGGCCCAAACTAAATCTCTCGTAGCCAGGCTGTGCCCTACACAACAAGATACCATAGAACATGACACTATGAAAGGAACGAGAATATACTAGCCTAGATGTAGCCACATCCGTGTTTTGTCTGATTTTCCTAACAGCGTAAGCCGCAGAACTTAATTTATTAGCTAATTTATCTACTTGGGGTCCCCACTACAATTTGCCATCGTAATCAACTTCAAGCACCAACTTCGTATCATTTACTAAATACAACACTTAACTGGTATCAATTTGCCTGAAATTTGGAAGTGAGAATTGGATACACTTGGTTTTACCAGCGGTCAACAGAAAATTATTAACTGTGAACAATATCAAAATCTTCTTTTTGTCTTTCAGTTTTGAAGACCAGTGAAGTATCATCAACAAACAACACTATGTCAGTCAGTTTGTCCACTATTAAAGGCGGATATCGTTAATATATGCCAGGAATAAGAAAGGGCCTAATGTGGAACCTTGTGGAACGCCAATTTTTACACCCGATCCATCAAATTGAAAGCCTTGACTTCAACCTATTATATTCTATTGCTGAATTATGATCTTAGTAGATCCAACGCTTTATTTCTAACTCCTTATATTATGATCAACACAATCAAATGCCTTCGACAGAACGCAAAAAACTCCGATAGCATCCTGTGCGGACTCCCGTGCAGAATAAATATGATATTAAAAATGCCTGCAACTCTCCGTCACATATTTTTAACCCCTCGTCAGTGGGAATGCCGGAATCCACCAACAACAATTGAGAAGCAAAGTTATAAATTACTTTCTAATGCGTTTAAATAAATAAACGACCTCTGTGGCGTAGCGGTTGTGGCTTTGCCTACCATGCGAGAGGTCCTGGGTTTGATCCCCGGCTGGGGGTGAAAAAAACTCAGGTCTTGAATGTTTATATGTGTGTGACGTCGCTATACCTGGTTCCCACGACACACAGGGTGTGGGGACAGAAGCAATGTATGTGCCTATTTGTAAATGTTTTTGTTTTATGTTTGTTCCATCATAAATTCACAGATCACAACGCCTGACTAAGAAGATCTACTTCAAAATCCGTCTTAAAGTATACGTGTGTTTGTTCACTAATGAGATTCAGAGTTTTATTATCGAATGTTTTTTGCAAACATTTTTACTGCTAAATCTTGTAGTTAAACAGTCGAATGCATTTTATTTGGACGTATTCGTTTTTAACGTATATCATATTAACATATTTCTAAATATGTACAGAGTGTCCCTTGACTCACCATCACGCCAGCAATAGGAGATGGACCTGCTTAATATTTAAAAAATCTTTGATGATTTTTTGCAAAAATAAAAAGAATTTTCACACTCAGAGAAAAATCGGCTAACAAAGCGACAATAAAAGCTTTGTTAGAATTTTATTGTTACCGCATGTAAGTGCATCGTCGCTGCAGCTATAGGCCCATAGTGGCTTTGGCAACTTTTTTATTGTTGGAATGATTTTTGTTATTTTAGCTAAAGAAACGTAGATACAGTAACTATGTTAAAAATATTTAAACGGGATAACAACGGTACGTTGTCAACTTATCAACGTTGTGAAGTGATATTGTAGCAAATTTTAATATATCGCAATAGCCGTTGTTACTATAGCTAAATGGTGTTGTTGACACGGCAACGTTATGAAGTGATGTTACAGCAAAGTTTTATCTATAAAAATAACAGTTGTTACTGCAGCTAAATGGTGATGTTGATACGGCAACGTCATATACTAACAAAATAAGAAGTAGATGTTTTGACAAAGTATTCTTAGATACAATTACAAAGTGACATACTTGTTCTCGCAAACGCAAACTGTTTTGTTTGTAGTGTTTGTGCTCAAGAGTGATATGAAAATAGCAATGGAGACTTTTTTAACAGAAAATAAACTGCAGCATCTGCTGCAGTCTATGGTCGGTGAGTAACAGTGCCCTAATAAAATTATGAGGTTCATATCGTTGCTTTGCGATATTGGCTGTAACCTTTGCTTTGTTTCCCATCACACTTCAAACAAATATCTTCGAAATATTTTCGGACCTTTGACTGCAGCAATTGGCGGGGCGAATTTCCTTTCTGCTAGGATTTTAGGTTAGCTGGCTCCATTCATATTTTGCAGGATAAAAGTATCCTTTTTTTCTCAGGGTTTACTTACTTTCATTGAAATCATTTTAGTAGGTATGCCTTGCCTCACGAGTTATGAGCGCTGAGCGACAACTGGCGCCTTGGGGCGTGGGTTACTGCGTATTTTTTAACATAATCAGCGCCCGGCCGTAAGTGCCTTTGTCCATAGTTCAGTATATTACGGCTCCGACGTCCATTAGTCAGGAAAAATGTCGAAAATTACAAATAGTTCAGTCCTCAAAAAGTAGCCAAATGTATGAAAATTCCAACTGAAATGAAACTTCCAACAATTTTAGTACTTAACTAAATTACCCCATAAAGTTGCTAGATCTAGCTACAAAGTAGTCAAGATGGCAACATTGGCCGTTCGTTGGCCTTCGTTGGCCCGGTGAACAGTCAGCATTTGGTTATTAAAGCCACTTTTTAATTACTAATGGAATCTGGAAAGCACACTAACTGAACACATAGAAGAATTAAGAAAGTACTTCAAAATTTGGCGACTAACACCTAGTTCATGCAAAAAGGAATGTCAGACGCTTCCATCTACACAATTAACTAGCCAAACGCGAGCGAAAAGTGGTACTCGGAGGTTCCATACTAAACCAGCACATTACTCCTAAGTACTTTGGCGTCACCCTGGACCGCTCCCTCACTTTTTAAAAACATCTAGCTGGTACTGCACCGCAAGATTCGTGATTAATATTAACTTGAAATTAGGTATGAACTGTACACGAATGCCATAGGTTTAAATAAGTAAAGTAGAGATTAATACATACTTTGGATATAAATATTTTCGTATTTTCCTTTAGGATTCTCAAATACCTCTATCCTCTTTATGCTACCCAAGCAATGTAACATTGTAGATTTCAATCCCTTCAGTTTGTAAATGGTACACTGAAAAAAACTTTATATTCCCTAAGCTTCTGCCTATGTATATTTTTACGGGTATATATACCTTGACCGGAGTTCTCTGTATATACGCCATACAAATGTATGGTGTACAGTAAACAAAGTTCAATGTACGCATACTCCTGGAATAATAGTCAGAAGCTTCGGGGAGCATATAAATTTTTTTCATGGTGTACCATTAACAAAGTGCAGGGATTGATCCTTGACTTGAGTCCAGCTATGTTACTTTGCTAGAGTAGCAAAATATATACGAAAAAAGTAACTTTGTCGGAGAAGCAACGGTGAATTGATAAAAGCACAAAGGAAAGCTAATTCAACAAAACAAAGTTAGATCCACGGACACTTTTTAGCATAATCCCTTATACCTTTGATATGAAAGCTAAAGGCATTTTTCATGGGAACAAAAGGACAAGAAATCATATAGTGACAGGAACAATTTTAGCATTGTAATTTCAACAATTGTTTTATTGCTATTACATCAAAATTGGTAAATTTGTTGCATTAGCAATTAAAGAGTAACAATAAAAACGTTGCCCACATAACTATGCACCTTTGACGGCTGTCCAGCATTAAAGTTTTTTTGTTGCAATGGCAATATTTTTTTGAGAGTGCACCCTGACGTACATTTATAGTAACTTTGACAACTAAATTACCTATGAACCAAGTGATATGGAATTTTTCACATATTTACGCCAGGCTGTTTAAGCAGGTCAAATTCATAATTTATAATTCTTTATTGCTCACAAATATTTCAGCATTTACATTAAAATAAAATGCATGTAAGAGGCGAGCTTATCTCGAAAATAGATTATAAGAGCCTATATCCTCGTGCTCGCTCGATGTTGACTTACGGGACGCCCTGTGTATTAGGTATGTCGTAGAATTGACCATATCATGAAATGGCTAACCATGGTTGAATTAGAACTTTCATTGAACGAATAAATCTTTTAAGGAAAAAGACTGCGGCAGCTTTCGTTAATACTAAAGAGGGCGAGAGCAGCAAGCCCCGAATACTCTTCGTGTTAGATCGACATGTATATCACAAAAAATCATAGTACTAAATAAAAATGCTTTTAAAAAGACATGTTTCATCAAATTCAACCCTTTCTGAATCATGGAATTCTATTTAATGGATACGGCATACATATTGGTAAAAAAACAAAACAAATACAAATATTGCGTCGTGGATGATTACCCAAAATGAGCTGGCAGAGGCACAGCTGTGCCAACATTTGGCAAGTTATGCAATACCATGAGAACGGAAATAAATCCAAATTAAAATACAAAAGGAAATAAGCTTTATGACGTCACAAGTCACAACATGACATAAGCCGATCTATCATATTAGCTGTTGTCTGTTATTCGTTTTTTTTTCTCAACTGTAGGTCGTAGGTAGTGGTTATAAGAGCTATAATTGTGTGAGAATGATAGGTCTATTATGGAAAGGTATTTCCATACTAGTCCTCGTTTGTCGTAATTGTATCAGTTGAGATACTATTTGTCATTGAGCAATTATAAAACCAAGTAAAAGCGACTTTGTCTAAAAAGGATATTATAATGTTCAAGATGAACTTCAGAAGACTGTATCAAGTCAAAACCTTCAATTAATAATTTTGTTTTGTTTATTTTGGTTAAATTATATTTTGGTTTTATTATATTTTGGTTAAATTATATTTTGGTTATATTATATTTTGGTTAAATTATATTTTGGTTATATTATATTTTGGTTAAATTATATTTTGGTTATATTATATTTTGGTTATTATTTAGGCTGCTGGGGTATTAGTTAGGCTATGCCATGAATATGTTACTGGAAGACTGTAAAAAGCGTTAGTCCTTAATCTTCGATATTTTTCTCGTTAGTTTATAAACTGTCAATAAATTGTAAACTGTAAGTTCTACTGTAGCAATATAACGTTTTCGTTTATAATGAAATCGTTAGATTGTGAATTGGTTATAACTTGAATTGCAAACGGAACAAATCAGAATCTGAATAATTATTATTTCTTAGTAAGTGAGGTACAGTCGTCTAATAAGGCCCACCAGATAGCAAGGCCCAGGCGCAGAAAACCTACTTCTATACAGTTAAATTGCGCGAGCTTCAAAGTATGTATGGAATAGAATAGACCAATAGGAACGCAGAAACGCAACAGCGGGTAGCGTGGGGCCGCCATCTTGACAATGACGCCCGGTTGTTCGCCGATGACTACGCTAAATTGTGCGCCCACAAAACGTAAGTTTTAACTTGTTTATACTGCGATTTGTAAGTAGATTTTTGTTTAGAGTTTTTATTTGATCATTATTATTTTGATATTTAAATAGACATGTGCGATTTCATGTCTATTTATTTAGAAAATGATCAATTAGTGTTGGAAGGCCCATGTCATTTAGGAATGCCCAACAAAATTGTTGCTCGGGCCATACAAGACTCGGCTGGGCCTTCCAACCCTACTGCAGTTTAATAAAGCCCGCTAGTTTCTGCAGTGTTAAATTTAACTAAAAACTGCCTGATGATGATGATAAATACGCTTATAATTACTGATCAGAAATTCGGATGCTTTTGGTCAAGTGAGTTGTACTGGATTTTAAAGGGCCTTGTAACCGACCATAGGGGCCTTATTAACGATATATGTGTAATAAGGCCCAATGTATGAAAATTAAAAATCAAAAATCCTTGACAATAATTACTCAATTATAGCACGAATAACAATACTATTAAGTAAAATACTAAAATTTATTCACAAAACACCTAAAAAGTCAAAAGCAAGGCTGTTTTCCCACACAGTGGAAATGCGTATTTATCTAACAAAAATATTGATGATTTTAGTTTATGCTTCCTGTTATAATGTTCATGAATATCACAATGTTCATATTTATTCAATCTTTGAGGTCATTAATGCATACTTTTACGCCCAACGACCTACAATCGGCACGGACCTTATTATCGACACCATTTTTAGTAAAGCCCAAATAAGAGGTTTTTAAAAACTTTCAAAAAAGTAACTTACCGTCGTTATAGCTATAAAAAGAACATTTATTTGGATTTTAAAATAATCATAACTTTCACTGTAAACCTTTTTTTCCTTGAGGGTGGTTAAATAAAGCTTTTATTTCAATTTGTAAAAAAGTGGGCCTTACCATACGACGGTACCTTGTATTACATTCGAATATTCCCGGTCTGTTTGTATCTTATTGGGGGTTATTGCTCGCTTACAAGTCTACTAATACATAAGAAGACCATTGCAAGGGTGTAAGTGTGGTGCGTTTTGATTACTTACTTTATTTATTTATTTATTAGATATTTATCAAGTATTGTAACTTTGTAACTTTGTTGTGTCTTTACTAACTAATTAAAACTAAAAAGCAATGTATGTGCCTGTATGTAAATGTTTATGTTTATGTTTAACCTACAATCTTTGTGGTCTAGGGGCTGTTACTCTTTTGTTAAGAAGTCGCCTGCGGTCATTATTATTTGCAATATATATATATATATATTGTTCTCACATGTCAACCTATCACGAAGGATAAAGGGAGATTCGCTTCGTTCACCCCCTTTAGCCTTCACTAGCCAAGATACGCATTTAGGTCGACGTGGGGGGTCAGGGTTGGTGAAGGCTAAAGGGGGTGAACGAAGCGAATCTCCCTTTATCCTTCGTGATAGGTTGACATGTGAGAACAAAAGAAACATACATTTTTATCCTTCTCGGTCTCGTTTACAATTTGTCGATAGTAATGCAACATATAAGCATCTTAGGATAAATGTTGCCATTTTACATTGTTATCACTGTGAGTGTAGCCAGGTAGGTGCTGGTAGAGTAAGAAACAGAATTGTCTGGGCAACCAACCCTGCTTCTTCATACCGACGACAGCGGCAGCGGCAGCAGCGCGGGCCCAGCTGCGGCTACCATTTGAGATGTATTCAATCATCGATAGGAAAGGAGAATTTCAAATGTTTTAAATGTTTATTGTAATAAAAGTGTTTCTTTTAGAGTTTGTCTCAAAGTTATCTTTAGAGGGAAAATCTTATTATATTAAATTATATAAATCTTACTAAGGGTTGTTAGTGATATCATTCTGAGCAACTTTCTCTATGAAACTTGATCAGAGCAACTTTCATTTTCACTTTATACAAATCCGCTGACTGCCCGGACGAAAACGTATGGAGGAAAGTAAACGACCCCTTCAAATATGGCTTCACCTTTCTTTTAGACCTTTATATATGGAGATATTATTATGTAGGTAATATTTAAGGAACTTTTTATACTATAAGAAAGATGTGAATTTTCAACATCAGACTATTCGAGAGGTAGGTAGAGTATCGAGAGATCGATCGAACTCACCTCTCCCTTTATTTGCACAACAAAACCAATTTACTCATCTCCCCTCCCTTTCTAACACCAGAGAAAACAGGAACGGAACTACTTTACATTCTTTCTACTTAATACCCCAAGAAAGTCGCGAGAACGGGACCGACTTATGCGAGATTACCTAAGTGTGAAAGAGAAGGGTATATCGCGCCATCTTTAGATGCAACCCATGGACCAAAAGTAGCCAATAACAGACTTTTACGAAAACAACTTAAGTTACACTAAGTCGTTTTTCCAAATTGGACTGTATTCTTTGGTGATAGGTACTGATTTTGCGTTCCCGCGGATTTGTAATAATGTTTATTGAGGGGCGAATGGAAGCTCCTTGGGGAGATTTGAGTTGTAACTTTTGAACTGTGGTTGGGATCTCGATGTGGCTCTTGTTTCTTCACCACTACGGTTGGATTTCGTCTGTATGCTATAAGGAAAGATGCAAGTGATGGGTATTGTTAGAAGTTCTGGGTTTGAAGTTAAAGGTGATGCGATGCTGCAATTAGCTTTGTTACTGCCGAGAGCTTATTTTTGAAACGCGTTTATTTATTATGTTGCTATCGTTATGGTTTTTAGGGATCTTAAAGTTAGATATGTTTTGACCCCTTGAGAAAGCAAAGTTAGCATGTCAAGTGAAAGTGAAACAATATTGCCTACAAAAACATAAAGTAGGTACAACAACACTTACTTAGGTACCTAGTACTTACAACTTAACTTATAGCCAGAAAAAATAATGTTACTATTAAATATCAACCTGACCATCAGCTGAAAGGGTATTCTAATATGATTTCGGAATCACAGAGCTATTCTGTTATTCCAAAACACTTCATCTTAAATCACCCCAAGACTCCGTAGAGAAAGTATTGTTTATGTACGCATACCGTCGACGCCTGAAGACACGCCATTTTGATACAAAACCTCAAACAAAAACACAAAACCCACCAAGAGACCAAAAATAACCTAATCACAACAACTTAAGGTTTAAATTAAACCGGAAAAAACACTTAAGTCCTTATTAGCCCGAGGAGGTACTAAATGACGTAAAGATACAATGAAATCTAGAGATAAATTCACTCGCAAACCATTTCGTGTCTTATACTCGTGCCCCAAAGTTTTAATTGGCTTGTATTGTAAGTCTAATGGACTGTGATGAGTTTATGCAGCGAGTTATAGGAGTTGGAGCTTTACTGCGATGCTGATTAAGGTTGTTATTGCTTAATGGGGAACGAGCGGAATGGTTTAGGGTGTGTTTAGGAGTGAGTTAATTTAGTTGTGGATTAACTCGCTTGCACAATGATTGATGTCTGTGATGTGAGATGTGGCCTCGGCCGAAGGGTTGCTCCCGTCACAATACACTTCATTTGCTGGAAGAGTTTTTTTTTTAGTTAGCCTACACGGTGTCCCACTGCTGGGCAGTGGCCTCACGGTTCGAGCCCACCATCTCTAGCTGAAGCTTCATCGATCCCACCCTGGCAGGAGTTATCCAGGTCGTCCCTGCATCTCCTCCTGGCCTTCCCCTATAGGTATATACGCCGCCGGACCGGAAGTATTAGTCTGCTTTGGAATAATCTGTGGTTACCGATGAGAGCATAATTTTGCTTAGATCATAATAATGTTGTATGTGTCACCGTAAGATAGTCAAAACCGTTAGTTGATAAACTAACGCGATAGTTATCTATCAACTATCGACAAATAGTAAACCAGACCGACAGAGGTAATCAGGGGTTAGAACTTACAGTTCTTTTGTTCTTACATGTCACCTAACACGACGACAATTCGGGGGCTTCACTGCGCTCTACCTACCTACACCTACCTCTAGTCTTCATCTAAGCTACTGCAGTGTTTGACCTGGTATTTCGTATGTAATTCAAGTTTAAACCAGTTTACTATTCAATAGTTTTAACCGTTAGTTTATCAACCGACGCGTCATATGGTAAGAGAGTGAGAGTCAGTTATTTTTTTTATTGAATATAAATAAATAAATTATCTTATTCAACGTCAAAATTATACTTACTTATAACTACAGGTCAATTTTTTTTATATAAAAAAAGACTACACCGTTTCGGAAGGTGGGCCTCGGGGTTAAGAAGAAACGGCAAGAAACTCCCCCATACCTTTTTTTTTTAAAAAGTGACTTTACAACATGTACTGGTTTCGGTCTAAGGAAATTCGCCGGCGAGTGATAGACTTGATCCATCGCCCCTCGTCGAATTTCTGTGCGCTGAGATGGTATGGATCATGCAGTTTTGTCATCTAAGCATTCCTTAATACTATAATAGGACTTTCAGCTCATTTTTAACATAGTTTTTGAACCTCTTTTCAGGAAGGATCAATGATTCCTGTGGTATTTTATTGTAGAAGCGAATACAGTGCGCCATGAATGATGTGCCTACTTTACTTAGTCTAAATAATGGTAGTGCTAACCTATTTTTATTTCTAGTGTTAATTGTATGGCTATCACCTACAATTTTAAATAAAGCTATGTTTTTTCTTACATGCATGATATTCTCGTATATATATTGACAGGTAACCGTAAGTATATTAATTTCTTTGAATTTTTCTCTTAATGATTCTCTAGCATCTAATTGATATATCGCCCTGATCGCCCTTTTTTGTAAGAAAATATCGTTTTTATATCTGCTGCTCTCCCCCAGAGCAATATTCCATAAGACATAATACTGTGAAAATAACTAAAGTAAACCAATCTGGCAGTTTCAACATCTGTAAGATATCTGATTTGTCTGACCGCAAAACAGACGACCCGAATGGCCGAGTCGGTAGTGACGCTGCCTACGAAACCAAGGGTCCCGGGTTCGAGTCCCGGTGGGGGCAAATGTTTGTTTGATGAGAACGGATGTTTGTACCCTAGTCATGGTTGTTTATCTATCTAAGTATAATATTTCTCTATATAAGTATATATATCGTTGTCTAGTACCCAAGATACAGGGAATCCTAGTTTGGGGCTAGATCAATGTGTGTAAAAGGTGTCCAAGGTATTATTATTATTATTATTATTAAAAGCGGCTGAGCTAAGTCTTCGTGCGAGATTAGTTATGTGAGGACCCCATTGAAGTTTCGAATCTATAGTGATTCCGAGAAAGATTGTGTCTTCAACGAGGTCCAATCTTTCAGATCCTATTCTAACACTGCTTTCAACCTGTCGTACATTAGGCAAACAAAATTTGATACATTTAGTCTTCTTTGAGTTTAATAACAGGTTGTTTACATTGAAGCAACTTAACACATGAGAGAGTGTACTATTTGTGTCATCTAGAATTTCTTCTTGTCTTTTCACTTTGAAAATAATAGAACAATCTGAGTCATTTTTTCCAAAATATAATGCAGGTCATTCATGTACACTAAGAAAAGGAACGGGCCTAAGATAGAACCCTGGGGTACACCAATATTCATATGGGTTCCAGTGGACTTGCATCTGTTTATAGCTACTTTTAGTAATCTTTCCATTAAATAAGATTCGATTAATTTTAACGCATTATCTTTGATACCATAGTGTTGAAGTTTAAGCAAAAGAGTTTGATGGTCCACACATTCAAAGGCCTTGGAAAGATCACAGAAAATACCAACCGCATCCTGTGATCCTTCCCACGCACTATAAATGTGTTCTACTAGCGCTACTCCGGCGTCTGTTGTTGATCTGCCTTTAGTGAATCCGAACTGTTTTTTGTGGAGTAGTCCAGATGCATTGAAGTGAGAGAGTAGTTGACTCAATATGACCTTTTCAAACACCTTGCTCAACACTGGCAATACAGATACAGGTCTGAAGTTGGCAGGGTCTTGTTTACTACTACGCAGTACGCTACAGTACTATCTGTCGATAGTTTACCAACTAACGAGAAAAAAACCGTTAGTTTATCAACTAACAGTTTTGATAATCTTACGGTGGCATATGCACTAATTTACCCATTACTTGCATGCTCATTCAACCCATCGAATCAGTATAATAGTCACTATACAAAACGTCATACATATTCAAATTAAATAATGTTAATTAATAAATGTAAATCTGTGAAAAGTAATAAACAATCGGTAGTTTGCTTCGGGAATATTTCTCAACAATAAGTTAGTCACTTGGGTTGAGATGGGAGGAACCCGTTTTGTTCCGTTAACCCCTCACCCAACGAGTTGATCTGAGTTAGTCACTTGGGTTGAGATGGGAGGAACCCGTTTTGTTCCGTTAACCCCTCACTCAACGAGTTGATCTGAGCGTGATTGTTTCTGATATTTTGCTAATTCGATTGTTGGTACTTGATGTTGATGGTGCCCTTAATTTTGGGCAAACCGTCGAATAGTTAACAAAGTCTACCGCTAAATTAATAATTATCCTTTCATAACAAGGTCTGTCCAGTGAAGGGCTCTGTGGCGTAGCGGTAGGAGTTCCGCCGCGCATGCGCCTCACAAGGGGACCAGGACCTTTCAGATCCCAGCGAGGGAGGAGGAAAATATCCCATAGCCAGAAGTAATGTATGTCCCTGTTAACAAATGTGTTAACTTATATTTGCTTTTATTTATAAACTCTGCGATCCTTAGTGTCGCAACTATTTGTAACAAACGGTGAAAATTGCACTCACTCACATCTTGTGTCGCAATTCGCCCCTCCCTCCGTCTCCGTTCGCCCCATCCTGTGAGTGAGCCACTTAATAACAAGTCTATTTGTTGGCGCAGGGGCCTGGGGAGGCAATTACCAGCATTATATGGAAACTATTTGTTTGTCCGACTGTTTGTTTGACTTTTAGGGGGGAAATGGAAGAACTTTTTTTGGGGAACGTCTTAGATTGGTCGGGGTGTTTGAGGGGTTCACGGATGAAGTGGACAGCCAACGTTTGGCAACGATATTTGCAGTTTCAAGTAACTGGTACTTTGTTTAACCTGCTGAGACGCAGAGAACCTAAAAAATAACTTTTTTGACAGACATCATCTAGAGTACTGAAGATTCTGTTGTGGGCATTTGTGACGCTATAACATAAAATTGGCCTTAATTAAAGATAAAGATGTTTATTTGCTAAGATAAGGGTTCAATAGGCGGTAGTATAATATTAAGGAACAGCTATTAATTTTAGTATGCAAATATTGAGTTTGGTCAAAAACAACAATGATACATTAACATTATAATAATAACAATAATAATGCAAAAATACCACTACAGCCCCTGCACCAAACTCAGTTTATTACCTCACTCAATTGTTACGTCATTGCTTCGCTTCTCCGGCCAGCAGAGAAGCGACAGGTTTAAAAAAAGCCAAAACGGTGGGAAAGAGACAAAATTAAAAACGATTATAAAGGCGAGCTTATCGTTACCTAGAGAACCGTTTTCTAGAGAAGTTTTTTGTCTATTATTTTTTTCAGTTCAAAGATTCATAATAGCACAAAAATTGAGACTTAATGAACGTCATACCATAATCAAGCAAGCATAATAAAACATTAAGTAGGTGCCTAATTATTAGTACATAATATAAAGGGTGCAATAAATCATTGGTTTACCAAACCAGTTGGTTTAATGCCCGATATCGGTGTCTTGTAAAAAGTAATTAATTTTGTAGTAGGCCTTTGTAGTAGGCCTTTGTAGTAGGCCTTGTAGTAGGCCTTTGTGCACAAAGTGTGCTTTTAATGAGCGTCAGTTAAGTTTTGTATTTCTTGCGGAATTTTATTGTAGAAGCGTATACGAAAAGAATTACTAACTTTTGTGAGTCTGGACATTGGAAAAGAAAGTTTATGTTTATTTCTAGTTTGCACATTGTGGCGGCTATCAATGGTTTTAAAGCTACTGATATTTTTCCTCACATACAATTATGTTTTCATAGATATTGACTTGCAACTGTTAGGATGTTGGTTTCTTTGAAGAAATCTCACGGAGACTCTCTACTACCTAGCTTATAAAATAAATCGGATCGCTATCTTCTGCAAAATGAAGATGATCTAAATGTCAGCAGCGCGTCCCCAGAGTAGTATGCCGTAGGACAATGCTATGGAAATAACTAAAATATACAAGCCTAGCAGTTGCAACGTCAGACAATTCCCTATATTGTATTAAGATTATTCAGACTATTTATGCAAGACTTAAGAGATATTTTAAACTAGCTTATCTGCATGTCAACGTTACCCTTACTGATACCTATTCTATAGACGCTTCACAATAAAAATAATTGTCTATTTAAAAAGAGAGTTTGAAGGCAATCCTTGGTATTTGAAAGGCATTAAAAGTAACTGAGTATAGGTAACGAAATAAAACTGATAGCTCTTGTGTGCGCCAAAGGTTATATATATAGGGACATTTTTTTTCTTTTATTAAGATAGTTAGTTTAATAGTTTCGCTTTTAGAATAGTATTGAATAGAATATTATAAAATTTTAATAATATAGAATAATATTGTTTGTAGTATATATTAGTCGTAGTATTTGTAGTTTTATTGTACGCGCAGGTCTTCCCCCGTTCAACCATCACCTCTCCTACAATCTTGGTTTGCTGGAAGAAATCTCTTTTTAGAGATAAGCTCGCCTTTGTACATGTTTTTGTCTATTATAAGTTATCTGTAAATCTGTTTTGTGTAGAACAGTAAAGAAATTACGAATAATAATAATAATAATAATAATAATAACACACATTGATCTAGCCCCAAACTAGGATTCCCTGTATCTTGGGTACTAGACAACGAATAGATCTCAGTAAGGAAAACGTTGATAAATATGCTAACTGAGATACCATATCTAGATATATGTAAATACAAGAATCAACGCCCGTGATGTGACTCTATACAGATGGTGATTTAGACCACAACCAATGAGATTATTGTATGGGCCTTACAATGATGTCTTCAACAACTATTTTTATTTTACAGAAAAGAGCTATTCGAGCAATTTATAATTTAAAACGCACAGACTCCTTAAGAGAACTTTCTAAAGAAATTGACATACTAACTGTAGCTAGTCAATTTATTTTCGAAAATATAATGTATGTACGCAATAACCTTACAAAATTTCCCAAACTTAGCGATAGCTTTAATGTTAACCTAAGAAATAATCAGAGACTATGTGCGCCCCGGTTTAGACTCGCGAAGGTTAGCAATTCTTTCAAGGGTCAATGTCAATAGTCAAAGTAGTCAATAGTCAAAGTACTTTATTACTGTAGATATTTACATATACTTAGCAAACGTCATTTTTTGCCTCTTCTCTACATTGGACCACTGTGGGAGAAGAAGGGCGTAGAAACTCCCACAGATTTATTTTTAGATCTCTTTTAAAAATAGGTTGTGCTTAACTAATACAAATATGAAAAATTTAATTGTTATGATTAATAAGCAGGAATAAATAATTACAAAATTATTAACAGCAAGGTCTGTGTTGAGCCAGATTAACCCCATACAGTCCTGTCATTTAAGTAATCTTGAACATTGTAATATCCCTTTTTCGACAAAGTCGCTTTAACATGCTTTTTAAATTGCTCAAATGGCAATTTCAAAATCTCCAGAGGTATCTTATTGTAGTAGAGAATGCACTGACCCTTGAAAGAATTGCTAACCTTCGCGAGTCTAAAACGGGGCGCACATAGTCTGTGATTATTTCTTAGGTTAACATTACAGCTGTCGCTAAGTTTGGAAAATGTTGTAAGGTTCTTGCGTACATACATTATATTTTCGAAAATAAATTGACTAGCTACTGTTAGTATGTCAATTTCTTTAAAAAGCTCTCTTAAGGAGTCTGTTCGTTTTAAATTATAAATTGCTCGAATAGCTCTTTTCTGTAAAATAAAAATAGTTTGAATATCCGCTGCTTTCCCGCACAACAAGATACCATAGGACATCACACTATGAAAGTAACTAAAATATACTAGCCTAGATGTAGCCACATCCGTGCTTTGTCTGATGTTCCTAACAGCGTAAGCCGCAGAACTTAATTTACCAGCCAATTTATCTATGTGGGGTCCCCACTGCAATTTACTATCAATGGTTATTCCAAGAAACTTCGTATCATTTACCAATTCTAACGTGCTGTTGTCTAACACCAAACTGGTCTCAACTTGCCTGACATTTGGAAGTGAGAATTTGATACACTTGGTTTTACCAGCGTTTAACAATAAATTATTAACTGTGAACCAATTCAAGGTTAAAGACAATACACCATTAACATCATCAAAATCTCCTTTTTGTCTTTCAATTTTGAAGACCATTGAAGTATCATCAGCAAACAACACTATGTCAGTTAATTTCTCCACCATGAAAGGCAGATCATTAATATATACCAGGAATAAGAAAGGGCCTAATATGGAACCTTGTGGAACGCCAATTTTAACACCCGATCCATCAGATTTTACGCCGTTAACTTCTGCCTTTTGAATTCTTTCTCTCTCTGAATGCATTCTCTACTACAACAAGATACCTCTGAAGATCTTGAAATTGCCATTTGAGCCATTTAAAATCCATTTTAAAGCGACTTTGTCGAAAAGGGGATATTACAATGTTCAAGATTACTTAAATGATGGGTCTGTATGGGGTTAATCTGGCTCAACACAGACCTTGCTGTTAATAATTATGTAATTATTTATTCCTGCTTATTAATTATGATAATTACTAATTATTATATTTTGTATTAGTTAAGCATAAGCAATTTTTAAAAAGAGATCTAAAAATCAATATGTGAGAGTTTCTACGCCCTTCTCCTCCCACAGTGGTCCAATATAGAGAAGTGGCAAAAAATTACGATTGCTAAGTATATGTAAATATCTACAGTAATAAAGACATTTGGAATTTGGAATTTGAAACACAACGAAAATCCTAAATTAAAGAAAACCAATCCAATTTTCAGTTAAACTACGCAACCACAACAAAAAACGCAATAAAAACGAATTAATCAACAAAATTCAATTTGCAACGTTGTTAACTTTGTTGGGCGCACAATGTAAATACAACTTAATAAATACGAATTCAATAAAAGACCGAACGCGAGTCAAGCAGCAATAAGGGGTCCGTAGGCGACATTTATATATGTCACCGTAAGATTGTCAAAACCGTTAGTTGATAAACTAACGTTTTTTTTCTCGTTAGTTGGTCAACTATCGACGGATGATAAACTGTAGCGTATTGCTTACTATATGACGCTTTAGTTGATAAACTAACGGTTAAAACCGTCAAATAGTAAACTAGCTCAAACTTGAATTGCAAATTAAATACCAGGGAAAACACTGCGGTAGCTTAGGTGAAGACTAGAGGGGGCGAGCGCAGCGAAGCCCCCTAATAGTCTTCGTGTTAGGTTGACTCAATCAAAGTTGATCAACAAACGGTTTTGACTATTTTACGGTTTGTTGGTGTTGCAATATGACCTTCCATTGCTTATATTAGAAGGTCATTAGTAAAGCCACAAAACGTCTTTGTAATGTAATAATTTGTGTTTTATGATATATCAATAAAACTAAACGAATATCGAACTAAGTGCATTATAAGAATACCTAGGTTTTTCAACACCCTGTCAAGCTAAACACAAAAGTTTGTGATACACAAGCTCACAAAATGATGTACCTATTGTTTCATTATCAGCTCTACACGAGTGTTTGAGTACATATTTCTGTACGGAACTGTGGAACCCTAAAAAAACTACACCGGGAAATGGGGTGAATCGACACAAAACAAAATTAGTTGAACGTGGAAAACGCATTAAAAAGGTTCAGGGAAAATTGAGCAATCGTAAGCAATTACTTGACGGATAAAGCCGTTGTCAGACAGAACGAAGCGAAGACAAAAAATGATATTTATGTTCTGTCATAAGGAACTTCGTTTTATTACACATACAAGATTAACATTAATTAATACATTTTAAATGAACTACAATGTCGGTCTGATCATCTTCTTTATGCATGATAAAGAACGGTAAATGAACGATAAACTTATCTAAAAAGGTTTTCTTCCAATATTTGAGTGTTATGTGAACAGACGCGACGGACGTTCTGACGGTGATCTTAAACATCGTGAAGGAGCCTCCCTATCTCCAAAGCTGCGGCGGTGGGCTAGCCCTCAGTCACTCAAAATGACGTATATTGAATACTGACTAAATGAGGTTAAATGTCTCAACTGGGTGGCCGTATAGGAAAAGTAGTAATTTAGAAGATACATTTTTCCACATTAATTTAATAGGTAATTCAATAGCCACCTGCAGGTATATCTAAATGCGATACAGGTGGCTATGTATGAGATCCTTCTACGGGAGACCAGCCATCTTATTCCTGAATACCAGCATGGATTCACACGTAAAAGGGGAACAGGAACGCAGATCTTCCGTACAGTCGCGAAAATTACCAGAGAACTCGAGGATGGCAACAGCGTCGCAATGATTTCCACCGACCTAAGTAAGGCTTTTGATTCGATTAACCACAAGGCGCTCGTGTACAAATTACACGTAGCTGGGATCAGAAACCCAGTGATCAGAATGATCTATCACTACCTTACTGATAGAAAAATCCGGGGTTCAGAACAACAGTTGGCTCAGAGACACCAGTACCACACGGCGTCCCACAAGGTTCGATACTGGGGCCGCTGCTATTCAATTTATACATGTCGGATATTGGATCAGGCAATAGGATCGAGACGAGTAGAATTCAAGGGCTATATAAATCGCAGTGCGCCGACGACCTTTGTCTGCTAAACCCGTCGAAAACACCTGATCTTGCGACGGCGAGGACGAAATGGGCCGCAGAATGCATACTTGACTACTACGAGGAGTGGGGCCTGCGCTGTAATGTAGACAAGACTGACTGTGTCATGTTCACAATGAAGCGGAAAAAAACACCAGCCAATCCGCGAGGATATCGGCCACACGTGCGATTGAGAGACCAGACTGTTGAGTACAAGAAGAGTGTGCGATGCCTCGGCGTCCATCTAGACACAAGGCTATCCATGAACGTACACGCTGAGTATACGGCTAAGAAGGCAAAACAAATAAGGAGTATGCTGAACCCTATCATCGGCTGGAGATCGAGAGTTGACCTGGGTGTTAAACTACTCGTAATCAAGACCTGCATAGCACCCATACTAGATTATGGGATAGTTCAGCTACTGCCGAGAGTAAGGACAAATCTTAATAAACTGGAAGCGACGTTGAGAACAGCCTACAAGAACGCGGCCCAGATGCCCCGCTGTCTCGACAGCAAGATCGTCTGGGAAATGCTGAACGAGGATCCGTGGCACGTCCGAGCGCTACCCCCGCGCGACTATGGTACCTATAATTTAATCAAGTACAGACGCACAATGTTCTGGAAATATAATTGAAATTTAAATTTTTAAAAAGAATTTGTAAGAACACACCTCCGCTAGGGAGACATAAGATTGTACAACTAAATGAAAAACAGTAAATATCTTTCTATTCTATTCTATTCTACAGGTGGCTAGCCCATCGCCTCAGCTCTGTTTTAGTAGGAGCATGTTTCACGAAGCCTTCCAATGGTATTGAGTTGTTAATGAACCAACACCTACCCACATTGTGTCGGTCGCGCGATTCAATCAACATATATTTGTAATCGAACTTTGATTGATTCATATCATACAAAATGCTCAATATGGTAATAATGCGGTAAACAATTACTTAAATAATGCAAACATTTCTATCATGGGTTTGCTGGAAGAAATCCTTTATTAGAGAGTGCTTTCGTAAAGGTCCTTTGTCATTTTTTGTTATATGTTTTTCAAGTGCAATAAATATATTCGAATATACGAGTGAAATGTTAAATAAGGTTGTATAATAAACTGTCCTCCGTGCTCTAATGGGTTTCAGGCTTGCTTCTCACACAGGAGATGCAGGTTCGATTCCTGACCATGTACCAATGAGATAATTCATTTATCTTAAGTACATTATACTTAAGTTCTATGATGATGGAAAACATTGTGAGGAAAGCTGCGGCGATGGGCTAGCCCACTGTGAGGCAAAATTGAGTTTTGAATAACAGGCTCGAAGTGGGAAAAATGCCACCCCGTAAGGAAAAAGGCGTGTTGCTGTGTTGTCTGTGTGTTGCAGTAAATAGTTGTAACTGCATATGTAATGTGCATATACGAACATCTATATATATATAAATGAATGCACACGGTCAGCCATAACAAAGTTTCAGTTACCTGTAATCCCTGATTAATATTTTTATTTTTCGATACGAATTTATGAAGCTAAAAGTGAATTTCCCAGACCAACCAGAAATCCAAAACGTATTAGCCGCGACCCCAAAGTAATATGATACAAACGTCAAATCACTACAAATTGGGCAAAAGCTTGCTTACTTGCATCTGACATCCCACACTGGGTTTCGGCTACTGCAACGATATAGGGTTTAGTTTGGAGCAACAGAGATTTTCCGGAATTAATGCACCAAAACACGAGTAAGTTACTTGTAGCATGATGTCGTTTAAATTTCAACTTTCTCATTTGAATTTTAAGAGTATTTTTTTGCAATCACACTATATATTGGCTTTCTGAATAAAATTGTCTGTAAATATTGACTATTAAGATAGACTCTAGATTTCACTGTGCCATATTACCATGTAGTAGTGTCGAATATCAATTGTGCAAAAGTGTGGGTGGAAAAATGTATGGGAGCTTATAATTAGGCGGCTTACACGCGCCGGTCACGTGACCGACAGAATCAGCTGCACGAGCTGCATGAGCTGCATGAGCTCGCACGGAATCTGTTTCTTCTATTGTTTGCAAGTGTTTTTAATAAGTATTTGGGATTTGAACGGTGTAAAATGTCACTGGGGAGCGACGACCCCTCATTTCAAATCCTGCAACTATCGGAATAAGGTAGTCTTTTGTATGGAGTGTTGTTTTTTGGGTATTTTCCGCATGCGGTATATTAAGTCCAGTGTGATTGACTGCAGCAAACATGGATAGTAATTATTTATAATAGATTCCATGTCGTCTGGGGTCTGCATTCAAAGCGATAGGGGAAAATGGATTGTTTATTATTTTGCATGTTTTTCTGCAGCATTCGACGCAAGCTATTATACAATGTTGGTAATATTACAACTTAGATGGGTTTCCTCTTGTATGATGGTATGAGGATACGCTAACGTGATCCTTGAGTGATTTTTCAGTTCTGGTTATGTAACGAATCGATATAATAATAATCCTTTATTGCACAGAAAACACAGTGGAAATTATAACAGAAACAGTATGCAAAGGTGAGCTTATTTCTAAAAAGAAATTTCTTACAGCTAACCTGTGAATAAAAGAGAAAAATAAAATATAGAGAGGTAGTCCTATAGTATACAATTAAGAGTTAAAAGAAATAAATAAAATCAATATACTATCAAATAAATCACAATACACCCTACGTAATTACTATAAAATAAATAAATAGAATACAATAAATACATAGATATACATAAATATTATGAGATACCCACTATTCGGAAGAGAGGAGATGCTGTTTCAATTTTTTCTTGAAAGTGACCAAGGATTTGCAATCCCTAATAGCGCAAGGAAGTGCATTCCACAAAGGTATTGCCCTTAACCTAAACGAGTGCTCGTAAGCAACAGTGTTGTGCTGAGGAATTGACAAAAGTGACATCGTGTGAGATCTCCGAAGTCTATCCCCTGAGAAAAGATACTCAAAACGTTCACGAAGATATGCAGGGTAGCGCAGATTTCTCAAAATATTGAAGAGGAAGGAGAGAATGTGCATATCACGACGAAGTCGGATCGGGAGCCAGCCTAATTCCCTACGATATTGGGACACGTGGTCGTACTTACGAAGTCCGAAGATAAACCGAATCCCGAGATTTTGGAGTCGCTCGAGTTTGTTCAGTAGATCTTCGTTCGCACTGGCCCAGCAAATCCAATTATATGGATCTACATATAATTGGACTAAAGTAAAACTGTTGGAGACTATATAGAATGTGTGTGTATAGGTAAATTTCTTGAAATATTATAACGTTGTTTTTAAAAGTTACTCGGAGAAACAACATTTTGTGCTTAACGAGTCGTTATGTAAAATCGATAATACCTAAACAGTCCAAAATACGCAAAACGTTATGTGAGTGAAAGAGACCGCAACAAGAGCGAGAGAAAGAGAGGGAGAGAAGGTTCTGAGAGAGTTTGCGAGACAATTTGCGCTAATTATTTTATAGTGACGAGACGAGAGTTCGACTAGTGTGGAGGCAGCTTCTCCTTGCTCGGCCGAATGCACAGAGCTGCTCGAATAAGTGCCGCTTAACCTCTCAAAAACCGAGGGTAGTTGGGACGGGTCGTAATTGTGAACCTTATGCCATGGTAATAAAATAAAAACCCTAGAACGGAAAAGAGGCGTTAGCTAACGCTGGTGGTATTCAAGAGGTCAAATATAATAACAGCGAGGAACTGTGATAGCATGAGTTTGAATGTTAGTCAAAGTTTGAGTTATCTGTTGTGCTGCGCTAAACTCGACATTTTATATTAGGTAATCATCATTTGTTAGAGAGGAGTAATTGTAATTATTGGTCAAAGTAATGAATTACCGCATTACTTTCCTTGAACATGAACGTTTTCAGTAAAACCATCTTAGAGGATGGTGGAGTTGCGAAAGCTCACTAGACCAGCAAAATTGCCATCACGAACTTCGAAAGCTTCCAGGATATTTTTCCAGAAAAAGTCTTCTCCAGACTTCCACAGCTAAAAGCTTAATTAATATTTGTCAGCTCCGAGCTTTAAGCACAAAACGTTCTAACTTCACACTTCGTTACTCAGCGAAGTAGCCTTTCTCTCTTTCAGGGCAGGGTTGATTTTCGCGTGTTAATTAAATCATGAGTTTGTCACAGACTCCCGAGGGTATGAAGTAAAATCATCTCTGAGGAGCGCTCGTTAAGGTTGATTTTTATGTGATAATTGAGTTTAGTCTCGCCGTCTTATTAGTCAATCTGAAGTGAGCCTTACAAATATACAATTTAAGGTTGGTTTTCCCGTGTGCTTTGTGTTGCTGTGAGCAAAATCTTCAGTATTTATTCGCTAAGTCTTCGGAGGTGGGTTAGCACAATTAACTCATAATTAATCGTCGAGGCTCCGAGCTAATTACGTAATTATGCAATTAAGATTTCATGGAATTTGTTTGAAGAATTCTTAGAAATATGTTTAAGCGGATAATTATTTATATAGAGTAAATGGTAGAGTAACGGTAGTGCCCACGTTAAGCCAGGCTTTCAACACTCCATTTTACGTCGCATTGGTGCTAGCCCATCGCCGAAGCCAATGAGCTTCGCAGGTTTCCCTGTAGAACGTCCTCAAAATGCACCTGATTGTATAGAATACTATCTATCAAATATTATTCAAGTACCCTTCAAATCAACAAGAAATACAGATTTCTAACTAAAACTTCAAACAAGCCGTTTCGCTCGAGGCAAAACAAAATCAGTTAATATCACTTTTCTCAGAACTCAGGGACACACAGACCAGTCTTATTACAACATTAAAAAAAAAAACACTCTTAAGCAGTATCCGATTTCGTTCTACAAAACTAGCCTTACAACTAATAAATGATATCAATGGAAAATAACCCTTAAAGTCCAAGAATTACGCGCCAAAGTACAACTTTGTTTTTGGCTAATTTTAAATACCGAATTCTAAGGACTTCACAAAAAAATATCTGTGTTCATCTAAACTCTTAAGATTAAAGGAATAAATACTATTTTGGCTTGAAAGTAATTATAAGAGTATAAAGGTGCGAACACAATGTGTAATGGAGATGTAATAGAACGGATAATCTCTTACGCAAGTGAAAAAAGATCTTTATAAAGAAATGACGGCAAGACTTAAAGGAGTTTACGTTTGAAGGACTCTTACTAAAGTAACACTCAATTCACAATTACGTATAGCCAAGAAAGTTGCCGATTCCGCAGGCAATAAACAAAATCTGTGCATAGTAGGCTATCTGTCACTTCATACAATGGCTCGTTTTAAATCTTATAAATACCTACTTATATTGAATATGCTTAGTTTTTTTGATGTTTTAGCAATGTATATAATCAACGCCGTTTCGTAAAGTTGTTGATTTTGAGGTAGGAAACAGAAAAGGAAAGATATTTTTTTTAAAATGGTATATATTAATTGAAATTACCAGTTAAAATTACAAGCTAATTATAAAATCTGCAAACACCATACAAATAATCTCGGAACGGAAGTATTAAGTTATAGAGTTCCGCCGTACGATTGTGTAATCCACACCGCCATGATACCGACAGAACCCACTATTATATTGGCCCTTACAAATCACATTTTTTATTTTATGACCAGCTACACATGACCTCTACTCCTGTAGAAGTTGAATGACACGAGAGACCAAATTAGGTCTGATTTAGTAATTGAATTAACTGGGATAATAATCCCTTTCCCTTGATTTTAATGGTTCATTCAGAACAGGAAGAAGTCGTCAAAATTTAATCAAATTATGTTCCAATAATGGATTTTATTGTAGGTTATGATTAAGATTTGCTTTTTGATGTGAATTATAATGACAAAGGTATTGATTAGACCCTTTCTTTGACGTCTGAGTGACGTTGTAATAAGGTTTAATAAAAATAGGCCCATTTAGGTCTGCTTACGCCATTGTGATAACTATACACCAAGACAAAGGGATAACTCGGGAATACTGATATTTGAAGTATTACAAAATTATTGAGTAACAGTTGATTGGATCAATAAGTAAATGAGATATCCTCATTCCAATGGTAGGGCTGAGAGAAGAGTTCAGATAGATTAAAAAAATGCTGATAAGATTTAATGAGGATGGGACAGATTACAGACTAGCTTCCCTTTAGCTGTGTATGCAACCAGCGGTTCGTAAGAAGAATAAAACCGGTATAAATTCTAGTTGCGAAAGAAGAATAAAACCGGTCAAGTGCGAGTGGACGTCGCACCCGCACACGAAGGGTTCCGTACCATTATACACGGAACAACGTAAACCGACAGTCTTTTGTAGGAGTATACCTTTGGATTTTTTTATGTTAAAATATTAAATAACAGGTACCAGGACTACATACAAGGCCGTACATCGAAACATTGAAAAACAGTTTTGTGTATGTAGTATGTAAGTATCGAACTATGTACTCAGGTTAACGAAACTCTTTGCCCATTGAAACTGGAAGTGGATAGAAATTGAGAATTATTCACAGAACTAAAATCTATTATGAAAAAAAAACACAATGAGCAATTATTAATCGTATTATGACAAATAACTAAGCACAAAACTCAATAACTGCCATTAAAGATCTTTTCCGATATCATCGGGAGAGTGCAGTTTCCACCAATAAACAAATAAAACAAAATGGCTGAGAAATGACCGTACCAAACATGTATTGTATGGGTAATACTTCTTTTAATTCTTAAAAACCGGTATGCTTCATTATTTGTTGTAATAGCGGCGATAAAAATACACCCTCTGTGAAAATTTCAGCACTCTACCCAATTCGGTGATGCGATAGAGCCCGGTGACAGACGGACGGACAGACGGACAGCGGAGGCTTAGTAATAGGGTCCCGTTTGCCAGCCTTCGGGTACGGAACGGTAAAAATATATATTTATTAATTATACGATACTAGTTTCCAAAAAATAGGTTTTTTTCCTCAGACGATTCCGACTTTTGGTGAAGGACAGTTATGATGAATTTCGAGAATATACTTTCTATTCTTTTTACTACAATAGAGATCCTGTCATGTATCTGATATACATTCCTTAACCGCTCAATAGCACCTTATCTCAATAGCTCATTGCAGATCGCGCTGGTGCAGTGTGAGGCTATCTTCCTGTTGTCAAAATCTATTTACTACTTTACACCAAATAAGGCGTGCTAACCTCATTTGAGGCCAATTTTGCCAGTGTACCTTCCCCAACCAACGATGAATGGAACTCTTTGCCGCCAACTACGCCACCGCCATCTAGCGGGAGCAAAGGCGAACAAAGCTATTGATACTTAGTACCAAAAGTGAATGACAACTATGGAAATGAATTTGTAAAAGATAGAAATAGAATTTACGAACCAATGATGTAAGATGCACAAGATGTAAGCAACATGTAGATGTAAGAAAAATGAGAAATATTAAACTGCACATCAAAAATACTGATTTGCACATCAAATATCAGGGCAAAATGCTGCGGTAGCTTAGGTGAAAGGTAAAGGGAGTGAGCGAAGCGAAGCCCCCTTTATCCTTCGTGTTAGGTTGAACATATAAGTACAACAAAAAAGACTTAAAACATAAACTTAAGTACACGATGATAGTATCATGGAGAAATAAAGGTAACTCTTTAATGAATGAAGACACGTATGGGTGTGTTTTGTAACAAATAGGGTTTAATTGAAATCGGTTTTTAAAGTAAAGCTTCTTCACGCACACTTGACTTGGGCAGTAAGCTGGCGAATGCGTGACGAGAGCGTTACGAAAAGTGTGGTCGGGCGAGGCGAACGAGAGGTGCGCGCGCACATTTTCTTTCTCTCTTCCTCTCATAGCCCGACACAGTGCAGGAGATGTATTTTTGAAGCATTAGAGCTAAAGAAGTTTTTCTTCAGTTGTGTGGTCTAAAGCACACTCTTTTTTTTCTAGAGTTTCCTTTTTTTATATTATTTTGTATAAATAGTGTTTATTCTTCTTGATGGGCTACGAATATTAAGGACTTTTGAGCGGGTGTCTATATATACATCCACCTGATTTCAAGAATTAAATTCGTAGAGCAAGTTGAATTTACAATATTATAATGTAAAATATGTATTTTTTTAAAGTGGAAGAGAAATATTTCTCAATTAAAAGTCTGGGTATATTTTTAAATATTTTTTCATTGTATAAAAAAGGAAGATTTAGGTAGTAATAACGGAATTTAGCCCCAAGACAGGGAAACTGCTATCCACAGGAATTTTTACCGCGGCGCGTAAACTGACCTAATCACAGAGGTCAATCGACACGCAGCTGACCGATAGTACTTTTTGTTATACCTCGCGCCACGGATTAAGAGCGCTGGGCGACGTTGGCGGGAACTACCGCGCATATGTACAGGTATTGAAAAGTGACTACTGTGCATTCAAGGCCACCGCTCATAACTCGTGGCGCTAGGTACACTTGCATGAATTTTGGAGCACGGCGCGCTAATTCAGATTCTCATTGTAGAAGCTATCGCTGGCTGTCTCATATCTCAATTCTGAGAACCCTTGAGCTGTGTGTAACTTGATAGCAAAGGGCCCGCTCCTTATTGTGCCACCGTGATAATACGACTGTTGGGCAACTTCTTGTGTGTAATACTGGCTTTGGTAGAAGGGATTAAAAATAACTAAAGTTAGTCCTCTTTTCATTCACACGAAGAATAGTTTTTCTTTACGTTAAATAGTTTTTGTTATTTATCCTTTTTCACCGACTTCTCAAAAGGAGGCGGTATTGAGGCGGAGGTATTTCACAAGGTAGTCTAAGAAATCTAGAGACGTGTCTCAAGCTAAACCTGTTTCCACAAAATCGTTTGACAATAACAAAATTGTATATTTCCAGCAGTTGTATTTTATTAACTCAATTTTGTGTTTAAAAGACAGCATTTGACTATGACATCACGTGCTGGTATTTCATAGAACTCGTGAATCAAAATTACCGTTTTGAAAGTTCCTTAATAGTATATATTTTGACTAGCGTGTCAAATACCGTATTCATCGGCATCAATGTTTGTTAATCCATCTCTGCAAGACGATGCACCAAGATGGACCGATTTGAAAAAAATATTTTTGTTTGAAAGATTTTACTTTCCGATTGGTCCTATTGACATCAGCTCAATGATGTCTGATGAAGGGATCTTGGAGGAGTCGAGGGAACTCCTCAAATATTCTAGGCAGACCAATAGCGAATTAAAAAAATCCTAGAACTCGTGTATTTACTGTCGGAATGTATCATTTTGTGAAGTGGCGCTGATGATGAAGACTACCTGAACTGCTCCATGCTGGGTATCCTACAGGTTACTATATGGTAACTTTATTAAGGTTGGTCAGTATTGTATGCTCGTCATACATAATGCATAATGGTGAAATGGAATTGGTGGTGACTTACCGGAGACCTTCTCAGCAATTTATCAATGTCGGATAAACATAAACAAACAGGCACATACATTGCTTATGGCCCCACACTAGGATACCCTGTGTCGTGAGAACCAGAAACAACGATATCACACACAAATAAATATCCAAAACCTGATCTTTTTCTTTATCCGTAGCCGGCCATCGAACCCGGGACCTCTCTCATGGCAGGCAGAGCCACACACAGGGATCTCTGTAATTAATTAAGTTGTTTAATGGGTATGTTTTGTAGCAAAGAGGGTTTCATTGAAGTCGGGTTTTTGTAAAGTTTTACTTTTTGTTTAAATTATATTTGCAAACTATTAATTGTAATATTCATTTACATAGTTATGGGCCCCGCAGCCTGGAAAAAAACGCAATCATTTTGATTTAAATACTTTGATAGACACATATACAAGTTACGGTTTTTCCCATAGGGAGTGGTAGAATCACAGTCCACACCCAAGTATCGAAAATATCCCAACACTATTTGAGTGAAAAAAAATATTCTTAAATAAAATTATTTCTTTAAAACAGACGACGGGCGGGATGAAGAGAGAGATAGAGAGTAGGTGAGGGGAGGAGGAGGTGGAGGTGGAGTGGGGAGGGGACACAGCATGGCGCGTGTTTTCATAGACCCACAATATCAGAGATCATTATCACTTCCCTCCCTAGTTCCGGAGCATTCGGCAACACCTCTCCTGTTCAGTTTACTCGCCGAAATCTAATAGAGTTTTTGTCGGATACAGGTTAATATAAGTTATATATGTATTTTACATTGTTTCTGTTAATATGTGCTTTGAACAATAAGGTATCAAATACCTATGTAATGATAAGTCGCTTCGCAGTTTCTGGTGTCATTGGTATCTGATTGACTTGACATTATATCTTCATACTGCGATGAACTAACCCCCTATCCTTGAATAGCTGGCTAAACGACTAAGCGAGAGACGAGCTTGACTTCGACTATCCATCAAAGTTTGAGTTTGCCTCAACATTTTGATTGAAGCAAGTAAAGATATTTAACTGTATCTTACGCCACACGCCATCTCGATACGCTTACGTAGTCGATGCCGCGGTATTCGTGCGCAGCGAGCGTGTAATCGAGCGAGCGTGTGAACACGCAGTTGGCGGCAATTTGAGACGGATCAAGCGACATTAGTGATCCAAGAGACTGCACTTTATATGGTTTTTCGGTGATGTTGAGCCGCAAAACATTATTACGACTTTTGAAGAAGGAGGATAATGTTTTTACCCGACTTTAGCGAAGCGGAAAAGAGGAGGGTTTTGTGTCTGTGTCCTGCAACTTCTCAACGGCTGAACCGATTTTATTCGCCTTTATGACGCGAGTCTGGTCACATACAATTAAAAAAAGGCAGAATTTATGTTCGGGTTAAAAATCTATTTTCAAGACCTCGAGTGAGATATCAAAATAAAAGACTTTAAAAGGCAAATACGAAAATATTTTCTAACCTTGCACAAGTTATGAATACACTATAGTTTTAAACTAAGAATTTACAGATTTTACCTAATTTTGTACAAAAAAGCAGGAAATGAATATAACAAACGGAAGCCACTGCAATACATTTAATTGGTCACACCTGCATTTGAATTTAATTTAATTTTACACTGTACTATAATACCTAGTCGGTCCTTAAGTTCTGTCACAAGGTTTTTGATAAATAAAACTCAGCAATAAACTTTTTCTTATTCGTATTATACATGATTAAAAAGCTTATTTTATACGAATCAAATTGCAATACGATACATTTTGTACGATTATCGCAATATGACAAAAAACCTTATAACTTGAGACAATCGCGAACCCAAAACACGCCGCAACTGACAAAAATACCACTTACCACAAATTTAATAAAAAAACAGTGTTCCAGATAACCAACAAGGTTTTTTTTATTTATTCTGAAACCTCGATTTTAGACCATGCTTAGCAACTAGCATTTGATTTTCTGTTAACTTTCAGTTCCAACTGCTCCCAAAGAGAACATTACGTACTTTTTACGTTTTCAGAAAAACGTATAAAAATGATCTTGTGGGCAACAAGTACACTACATTAAATGTGAATATGAAAATTAGTTTTACCCAGACTTAGTTATCTTATGCTTCAAAATGAAGGTAACGGGTTCAGGGAGGGTTCTGACTAAAAACTCACGTAAGTTTGAAAGGTTTTAAGAGTCATGGAAAAAAGATAAAGTGAATCACGTCCGTATTTTTGATTGGGTAAAAAAGTGCAAAATCTCTGAAGAAACTAGCATTTGTGTAATATGGCTTTAAGCATTTAAATCCAATAATCGTTCTAATTTATCAGTATTTAATGAGCTATCAAACCATATATAGTATTAAATAAAATAAAACTTGGTATTATTTACTATGCGGCAAAATATTTGTGACAGAACTTATGGACCGACTAGGTAATTTGACCGAATCTCAATAATTACGATAAGTTATATAACTGCTTGTTTTATGCATTTAGTGTAACGCTGTCCGGTTTTGAGATGTTTTATTACGTCATTTCAGTGTATGTATGACAATTTAGTGAACACGCATTACTGCCTCTGTGGCGCTGCGGTTGTCGAGAGGTCCCGGGTTCGATCCCCGGCGGGGGTAAAGAAAAGACAAGACCCCGGTCTTGGATGTGTATGTGTGTATGTTGTTTCCTTTTCCGTTTCCCACGACACAGGGTATCCTAGTGTGGGGCCAAAAGCCATGTTTGCGCCTTTCTATAAATGTTTACGTTTAGCCAGCTATTAAACGCATCCATTTTAGTGACAGGGGCTAGCCCATCGCTGCATCTACTCGAGGGAACATATTTTGCATTATAACTTTCAAGGCTAATAAACTATTTGTTACACATACAAGGATCTGACACAAAACTGTCCGGCTTCAAACGGTGAACCATGAAAATTCCATTCTGCTAGTGATAGCTTAACGAATATTAAAATAGTAAAAGCTCCTTTTCCTGTTATTAAAATTTACTTCAATATCCTATTTTTTTGCCTATTTATGCATACTTTATTCTCTTAAGAGAACAACACATCAAATACACACACACGACAGCCAGGCAAATAAAAATAAAAACAAACGTACATATGCAAGTTGATATTTTTAGAAGTGTTTAGTATATAGTATATAGCAGATAACCCCCCCCCGCCCCCCCGCCCCCCGCACTGACGCTGCCACTCTCATGTTCAATGGCTTCTGCCAGAATTAACAGCGATGCAGATATTTGCAGCATATGCTGAGCCAGATAGAAATCTACATATGAATAGCTTACCAAGCTTACTTATATGTTGTTATTGTATATTTCAACAGTGAATGATAGATTATCTATATATCTTTAATATTTTAATATATATGTAATTATATTTTAAAAAAATAAAAAATATATATGTATATTATATTTTAAAATTATTTAATTATAAAAACATCAAGTATTCTGTAACTATTTTTACATATGATTATTTGTTTCTAAATAAACAATAAATATGGACATTTGTATGTAAATATTTTACTTTCCGGTATTTTTCATTATCCTTGTAGTATTATTTTTTATTTTTTATTTTATAACGGAATGTTTTATAACAAAAGTTATACAAAAATATGAATTACCTCTAAACTAAATATATTTTTACCTTCTACCTGTTTTCATCCTTGCGAATGTTTTCATTATTTGCACATACGTACTCATGAGAACATAAAATTATACGTGGTAAGGTACAATAAAAAAATACAATGCGAGATTATCTACTTCAAGTCAAATTATCCAGCAAATAAAACTCCATCAATGGGTGAGCGATGACTTGTGATGTTTTTACTTTCAGATGTCAAGATGAAGGTGATTTTCACAACATTCTTAACTGAATATTTACATTTTATATTTTTACATTTACATACAGGCACATACATTTCTTCTGGCCCCACACTAGGATACACTGTATCGTTGGAACCAGAAATAGTGACACATATAAACATCCAAGACCTGTTTTTTTTTTCTTTTTTCCCAGCCGGGGAGCGAACCCGGGACCTCTCGAATGGTAGGCTGAGCCACAACCGCATCATCATATAAATTAATGATGAATTATGCACATAATTCATAATTCATTCATATTCAATCAAGATCCACACATCACATATTTTGCAAAATTGCCGTGTCCTCACTGTAGCGCTGTGAGAAAAGGCAGTCTGTTGGCAATTTGCGTTGGATATAGGATCGCTTAGCAGACGGCATTTCGTGAAATTATCGTTTATTCCTTAACACCTCTGACTGAGGGGGCGGCCGATAAAATATTATTATCCTTTTGTTGCGGCGATGGGCTAGTCCCATGCCACGAAAAAAAGATTAACGAATGGGAAATGGTATGGAAATAGCTTGACGATTAGGTCATCAAAAAATAGCGCCTCGCTTTTTCCTACACGGGTTGTCAGAGGCACAGATTTGCCCGCGTTAATTCAGTTATTCAATACTCAATTATACTAATAATCTTTTTCACAATGTCCGGAGAAGGTCAACCTTCATGTGGCGACCTCTGTGGGGTCGATCCCCGGCAGGGGATAAAGGAAACAATCCCCAGGCCTTGGATATACAAATGTGTGCGTGACGTCGCTGTTTCTGGTTCCCGTGACACAGGGTATCCTAGTGTGGGGCCAGAAGCAATGTATGTGCCTGTATGTGAATGTTAATGTTTATAAATCAAAGTTTTACGTTAAAATAAACGGATTTATCTTTGACATAGGGCTTATCCGGACATTGTGAATTAGTTTACCAATATTCGGGATGAGAACCAGCATCTCCTGTGTCACAGCCGAGCCAGTTACCACTGGTCCACGTCGGTTGTTAATGACAAAATATTTACTTATTTATACTAAATTAAACCTATTTTAAAACAATATCCCAACTTCGCACTACATAGCACCCAAGCAGCGCACAGTTTAACAGAATGTACGTCGCGCTAACGACCGCTAACGTCGTTACCGCGCGTCTGTAATCTCGTTAGTGTAACGACGGGGCGGCTGCGAGCTGATGATTAGGTCTTAGAGGACCCCGTGATGCTATGGAGGCTGATACAACGTCCGGATGCACAACCGGCCCCTCAAGCATTGACAGACACTTAAAGTGATACTGTCACGTCATCCGACATGTACCTTGGCAGGAAATGCTAGAAAATAAATGATGATAACATTTTCAGACTACTGCGAGTTTCCCTCTGAGCCTCATAAGCAGAGTCTCCATACAACCAAATTTTATACAAAATAAAATAAAAAAATAAACTGGTTTCGTATATATGTATATATCGCAGTTAGTTGGTTAAATCCGACACTTAACTAACTCTCTAGACCGTTAATTAAATGCCGACGTTTAACCAAGTCACTAAAATTCCGTCAGACAAGTGAGTGAACGCAACGTTTAACGAGTTGTCTAAACGTTCCTACGCAACAAGACATATACAATACAATATATATATATATATATATGATGTGTACTTAAGTTTATGTTTTAAGTATTTTTGTTGTTCTTACATGTTCAACCTAACACGAAGGATTTAGAGGGCTTCGCTTTGCTCATCCCCTTTACCCTTCACCTAAGCTACCGCAATGTTTTGCCCTGATATAAGCTGTGCAAATCAGCTGTTGTCGTGATGCCATCTTATTTTTTTCAACACGCCGACTTTTGGTAAGACAGATTGTTAAACGTTTTCGACGATTCTTTATTTAAATAAAAATGCAAGCGACTTGGTTAATCTTCGGTATTAAATTAACGTTCTAGAGAGTTAGTTAAGTGTCTGATTTAACCAACCAACTGCGACATATACAAGTATAACCTATTTAATCCTTCAAAGGTAACAATTTCCAGGTATTTTCAGTATTTTCTGTCAATAGAATGACGAATGTGAGGGTGAGCGAGAGGGTGTAAATACAATATTAGGTGTTGTCTAACTAACTAAACAAGCATATGCTTTTCGTTGAAGCGAAACAATGTATGTGTGCGTCGCGTATCGTGTGGACGCCCCGTGGACGCCGCGTCGGATCTCAGTCACTTGTATCATTGGAACGTGACACTCACACAAACGCATTATTTACGCTCGCCTATAGGAAAAATCCTATAGTCCGCTAATATGTCACTTAATTTGCCATCATTTCTTTTCTAGCATTTCCCGCCAAGTTTTACATTATTTTCTGACAGCAAAGGCCTGCTTATCTCAAAGAGAGATTTCTACCAGAAATCCTTGGCAGGCCAGGAAAAGTTGTGCACCAGGAAAGTTCCATGTAGTGCGTAATTAAACTATATAGGTACCTTCTATTATTTATATGATAGATGTATAATTATTCCTATATTTAAATAATTAAAACCCTAGCTATTATATGTTATTTATAGTTACTGTTAGTTACGAGTAATCAAGATGTTTAAATCTTTTACAGAGCAACGGCGATGGGCTAGCCGCTACACCCTTGTCATGCCAATTGGAGTATTGAATAACGGCTTGTATTTAATCGCACATCAAAATACTGATTTGTACAGCAAAAAAGGATCAGCAAAAACACTTTTTATGTTTTAAATATTTTATGTGTACTCAAGTTTATGTTTTAAGTATTTTTTGTTGTTCTTACATGTTCAACCTAACACGAAGGAAAGAAAATAAAAATTTACCCTTCACCTTAGCTACCGCAGCATTTTGCCCTGATATTTGCTGTGCAAATCAGTATTTTTGATGTGCAGTTTAATATTTACATTGAATAACTAGCTAAACGTGAACAGAACTGACCTAACCCATATGGGAGGAACCGTGATTCTGTGTATGTCAGGCGTTGTTATATAATAACACTAAAAAAATAAATAACAAAACGTCTCACACCTAATATCTCTACAAGCAGTCTTAAAAGATTATTACAAGCATTAACGGGACCCCTACAAAACACTTCAATACAAAATATCCTCAGAAAAAACTCCCCGCAGATCCCGTCCACTCCTTTCTAGTGAAATTAAACTCTAACGGTTAGGGTGTTAAGGTTAATATTCGCGTGGGGGCGGGTAATAAGGGTAGAATTTCACGGTGGATTCAATGCAAAACCGTTTATTAGCCCGCTCTATCGGCATTGTGATTATTTGTGAGCTCCGGTGAGCGCGACGTGCTCATATTGTGAGCTCCGGTGAGCGCGACGTGCTCATATTGTCATTTACAGCTGTTTATTTTCATTCATTAAAATAAAACATAACATAACATAGAGTCACTTAACATAACATAACTTTTCCCATACGGGGTGGCAGAGGCACAACTGTGCCCACGTTAAGCCAGTTATTCAATACTCAATTTTGAGTAACAGGGGGCTATCCCATCGCCTCAGCTATAGAGTAATAAAGGTTCCTCACGATGTTTTCCATCACCGTTAGAAGTACTTAAAATAAATTAATTATCTCATTGGTATATGGTCAGGAATCGAACCTGCATCTCCTGTGTGAGAAGCAAGCGTGAAACACATTAGACCACGGAGCTCTTAAATTAAATTCACTATATTAGAAGGAAGTTAATTATTTGCTACTATCTGGTGCGAGCAATATTGTCGGAACTAAATTAGTTCAGCTGTTTAGGTGTGAAAGGTAACAGATTGTACTTTCGCATTTTATATGAATTTGGATTTTATATACCTATATTTTGTATTTTTTATTTTATGCAGGCACATAACATTGCTTCTGGCCCACTCTAGGATACACTTTGTCGTTTGAACCAGAAACAACGACGTCATAATATAAACAAACATGTAAGACCTAGGTTTCCCAGCCGAGCATCGAACCCGGGAGCTAAGAGAGAGCTGGGAGTTTTTGTTGTTATCCCCAGCCGGGGATCGAACCCGGGAGCTCTCGCAGGGTAGGCAGAGCCACAACCACAGCGCCACAGATGTCAGACGCCATGATCTCCGCAACATAATCATAAAGAAGATAATGTTCTTAGAGCTCTTGCACACGGCGGCTAAAAGCGGCGACGTTGCCGCGCGATTTGATACACGCGGCATAAGGCGACAGATAGTCTCAAAAGCTTACTGCGCCGAACTGCCTTGCGCTTTAATAGCGTAATATTTGCGACAGCCGTGTGATAGCGCTCTATCAAATAATGTTTTGGACTATTATTTTACTACACACAAAATCAGTTACGCTTTTTTGGCCACATGGCGTGGCTGAGGCGCAGAGCTGCTCCCATGTTTAACCAGTTCACTATGTCCGCCATGTTGTACTCTTTAATACCGCCAGGTATTTTCAGGTAGATCTTTCTTTCGTTCGGTCATTGGAGCAAACTTATATTATCACACAAATAGCAAACTTATGGTTTCACGCTTGCTTCTCACACAGGAGATGCAGATTCGATTCCTGACCATGAACCGATGTGATAATTAATTTATCTTAAGTACACTTATACGGACGTTCTAACGGTGATAGAAACATCGTGAGGAGACATTAATTACTCCACAGCTGCGACGATGGGCTAGCCCCCTGTCACGCAAAATGGAGTATTAAATAACTGGCTCAAATGTGCCCAACATTTGTGCCTCTGCCACCCCGTATGGAAAAAGGTGTGACGTTATGTAATGTAATATAGTAACAATAATCGGGGCTTGTTCTAAGACCGAAATCAACTAAAACTGTATAATAAGTAATGCACTGTATAATAAGAGCATATCTGTGCCTTTGCCACCATATTTGAGGGAAATCAACTCCTAATTTAATTTCAAAGGACTTTACAATAAAATACTTGTGCTTATCACACTTTGATCAAACTATTATTCGCAACAAACGGGATAGCGCTTATAATCGTCGCGTTTCGCGCTTCACCGCTTCACTATAGCCAAAGACTGAATTGTAGCTATATAATAGCTATTTGCGAGATCTGATAAGCTAGTTATTGTTAATGTGACGGATTGAAGAGGTTAATGGATCTGTCTATTGTTGTGTGAAGTGTTTTGTAACGGTGTGCGGGCTGGTTTAATTAAGTTTAAAATTTTTTTTCTTCTTTTTTTTGTTCTTATATTTTTACACAGATTATAAGATAATTGTATGAGTTATCAAATTGAGTAAATAGATACATCCGAATATTTAGATTCTCATCCCCAAAATTTACTTATTGTTCACCGAAATTCAAACTAATACGTGGTTCTTAGATTGCGTGGCCTCGATTCCTAGTTGCATTAAAAAATTATAACCTAACAACACCTAACTTTAGTATTCGGACAGAAAGTGACGTATAGCAACCAATACTGTTCTGTGAAACTACGCGGCAGCACTACATTTCCGGTGCACATTTAACTTATATCGTAATCAAACCATATATTTGTTGTCAATTAAATGTAAGGCATTCAATAAAAAATCTCTAAAATTGAATGACAGCGCCAGTATGACATAAGCGGTACTTAGTTTGAGCAGGTGTGAGTGCATTCGCCGATAGTTCACGTATTGAGCTAAACTGCCGGAAGTAGCGAGTTATCCTATCAGGTCGCGCTCTAGTGATCTGCGCGAAAGATATCACTTCTACTAAATATACATCAGCGCAGATTCAACTGAAATTGCAATTTCCGGTGCCTATAGTCTGGGAGGCCACGAGGCTAAATAGCGAGTTACTCGAGCGCGACAGATTAAGCTATGGGATATACCTTACACTACACACTGTTTGATAACACCACCATATCTGAGCTTTCCATCTAGAGACGTGCCGTTAGGGCATCAAACAATATGTCCAGACTAGTGGCGTTCAATGAGATACGGTTAGTTATGATATGATGTTTATTTTTTTTATCTGACTATTTGAGCGTAACGTGAGGGAGTTCGTAGCTTCATAAAAAACCGGTCAAGTGGGAGTCTAACTCGCGCACGGAGAGTTCCTTACCACCGTACAATGGTAGGGATGGCGTGGAGTGAATAGTTTGGATTTTAGAGATCAAAATATTGTTTATAAAGTTATTGGTGCGGCTACTTTCACACTCCATTCACTCATAACCAGGTGCATTGATAAGTTTATATGTGGTATTGAAATAATTGTTATATGGGAGCTCCCTTAAATATTTATTATATTCTGTTTTTTAGTATTTGTTGTTATAGCGGTAACAGAAATACATCATCTGTAAAACATTCATCTGTCTAACTATCACGGTTCATGAGATACAGCCTAGTGACAGACGGACGGACGGACGGACAGCGGAGGCTTAGTAAAGGATCCCGTTTGACACCCTTCGGGTATGGAACCCTAAAAAGACCCGCGTTATGCTGAAATGAACACTTGAAATATACACTTTTCAGCATGACATTAACTCACCATAACTTAATATGACGCGCTCGAGCCACTCGTGTGGACTTATTTGTTGTTGCTTCAACGGCGCAGCTCTAGATGAAAAGTGCAGTTGTGGAGAAGTTACAACACAGGGTGCAAAGTATTACCAATATCTTAATCTGACCCGCCTCTGAGTCTTGGCCTCCCCTACTACTATGTTTCAATTTGACACTGCAAACTAAATCCAAGAATGATCCCTGCCGGGGTTCGAACCCGGGACCTCTCGCTTGGTATAGGTGCTCGCTGAGCCACCACCGCAGCGACACAGAGCTCGTCAAAATTTGTTACATCACGAAAAAATATATATATTTACCAACACCAACTCGTACTTGGTTGGTTGGCTGGTTTAAGTTTTGAACTCTTTATTTTTTCAACTCTCAGTATTCAATATTCCAAAATAAATAATTATATAATTAGTAGAAAAAATATATATTTACGATGGTTCCGACTGAAAATCAGCGCTACCAGCTCTGCTGCAGCATTATATGCTGAGCTGGAGCCATTCCACTAACGAGACATGCGTGAACCGTCATCTATTCTCATTTATCTACACACGTATCATAAACCCTCTTTACTGGGTCCAAAAACCGCACGTTACGACCAGCATAATGTTATACTACTTGGTAAAAATTCATTTCTTATCTGAATATTGATACATTATGACCATAATGTTATAAATTTTCGACAAATTATGACATTCAAATTTCGAATGCCGACGCCCGCCTGCGTGCCGCCCCTAGTTTGTCTGTGAAGTTGGTACTACTGAACAAGCTAAACAACTGCAGAGCCACAATGCCGGTCAAACATGCGGTTCCTGAACACATCAAAGAGAGCTTATGGTATGTATGTAGATAAACTAGTGTATGTAACTGTATAGAATTAGGCATTATAACTCTCGAGTGATATTATTATGAAACTTGCCGAACGAGTTTTAATGCCCTCCATTATGTATCAGTTACATAATAATAGTTTATGTGACTGCTACATAATGGAGGCCATTAAAATTCGATAATACCAGCCGACCGTTTTATAGCACGTCTTTTCTGGTACGCCGGCGTTTTTTGCAGACATTGTAAGAATTAAAAAAAATTTTTTTTTTACCACATTCATATTTTTAAAATAAAGTAAATTAGATATTTTTAAGATAAAAATAAAAAACATATTAAAATTATTTGTTTTTATTTGACAATATCTCTACAAATAGGGCCCAAAAATGAAAAAAAAAATCTTACATGAACATTTCGATGAACAATTCTTTTTTTAGTCCCGCGCGCGTCTAATATCGTTTGCCACTCCTACACCCCGCACCCCACGTCGGTGAACGATACATATATGCGTAGCTAAAGCATGTCTCTTACACTCTATCAAGGTTACACGCAAATCACGTCCTGCGCGCGTGATTTTAAAACAAACGATATGAAAATCAGTGCCGTACTGAGTACATGATCAGCGTCCTGAGATGACAGCGTCATACCGTACCAGGTACGTGATTGGCTGTCAAAGTGATAACTATGTGTCTCTTTCCTGCCATAGAAACATCCCTGTTGTGTTTTGTTATGACCACACGTATGTCCATGTCTATGTCTTAAAAAATGTCTAAACCCATCTGAATTCGTCATTGATTGAGCAAGGTGTCACCTCTGTGAAAACGCATTTTTACGAGTAAACACCTAAATGGTAAGATAGCCCAGTTGTAAAAGCGATAGAACTCCGTCCGCCTCGCAGGTCGTAGATCCGATCCCCGGTGTGTTCGAATCCTCGTAATTTCTTAATTGCAAGGCTGCGATCGGCTAGCCCCCTGTCACGTCAAATGGAGTAGGATAGCTGGCTTATACGTGAGCTTGTGCAAACAATTAATGTAATACATGGTTTTTAGTGCATCGTTTGATACACCATACAAAAAGTTGGCAAATTAATTAAATTAATAATTTTTATTACAACTCAATACGTTACAGAATTTCACTTCTTGAAAAAACATTTGTGAGTAAATAAAAAAATTAAATAGATGTTAATTACCAACATTTTTTACTGAAAAATAATCATACAACATTACACAACGAATAACAGTATATAATTGCAAGTTCTATAAATATCTTTTTTATTTATTCAAGTTTAAAGGAGTAATTCTGGAGGACTTTTTAAAAAAAGTTAAAAATATTAAAATAAAAAATCCGTTGGGCCCAAACTTTTCTAGGAGATAACAAATGACCTCTTCTATCCGCCATTTTAATTTGAAAAACGATCCACCAAAGACCCTGTATAGGTAATTAATCTTAATATTTAATGAATAATTAGTTATTAGTTAATATTTCTGTATTTGTTTGAGATTTTCTCAACTGACTCATCCAACTCATTACCCGGTCATCCCAAGAGAAACAGTTTAGGGTGGAGGCGGCAATTACCGCCCTCTCTCAATTAGTTGCTAATTGTTTTCACTTGCAGCCAGAGCTGTTTGCGGTTAAAGGGTTAAATTGTCGAGAAATTTCTCGTAATGGTGAGCGTGAAGCTTTACACAGAATGCATCTTGAAACAAGTTTCATGTAAGAGTCGGTAAAACAATTAGGTACCTAACTATATTATATTTCGAACAAAACATATATTGGCTGAATGTTGTGAGAATAAGCGAATAATTTATGTAAATATAATCCCATGTGGTTTTGGAATTTCATATGTTCTTATTCTAATCAAACGTGCTATAAACGATGAAAATATAGGCACATGACAGTTAAAAATTAATTACACTTTGCCGTGCAATTAAAAAGCATTCAAGAGAAAAGGTTGATTATGAAGGCATACATTATAAAACATAAAGTGTTTTTTCTTTGTAGGCATCACTAAAACAAGACATAAACATGAAAATTTGAAAAGAACGTAAATGACAGTGCGACTGACAAAAATCAAGCAATTAAAACCTAATCCGAGAAATAACAAACTGAACCGAACACTTCAAAATAACTGTATTTAACTTACAACCCTTTATACCGAGAGATTACATGTCAACCGCATTAAACAACCTACAAATTGACTAACCATCCCATTCAACTTCCAACCTAATCACTATTACACAAAACCTACAATGCTGCAGCAAAAAACCTTCGCACTCAACTTCCTGAGGCTATAAGAAAGCAATTAGTTGGTTGCCATTTTGTTTTGATACACGACGCAAAAGAAAATACAAGTAACGTTCTCAAATTATCTCTCATGGGGGAGGTCGAGTTATGTTGGTCGTTTAGAAAATTCGATTGACATATGTTCCGCCGGGACCCCATGGGGCTGAGTGGCATAAGCTCGGAGGGCACATTATTGGCACATTTACCCTTTTAGTTAAGGGTGCTTTATTTGCGAACCGTACATTGCACTATTGTTGGTTGAGAGGATCAAATGAACTGCAGTTGGTTGGTGTTTGTATGTTTGTCGTGGTGTTGAGAAGTTTTTGATCAAATGTTCATTATGGGGGATGTTATGACGTAACAGGGGTGTAGAATTAGTCGATATAGAAACCACTTGTTCGTTTTTTGTTCTATAACACAAACCAATTTAATTTTTTTCCAAAATACATACAGAACTTAATTCTGTTTTCTTAAAAACCGACGAGCTACCCAAAATAAAGTGGCACATTAAGAAAAATTTGCGACTTCGAAATAGTGGCGAGTTATGCAAAGAACCGAGGTTAGAGAAACTGACAAGTTACCCAATGTAACAAAATGGCGAACAAGGGAAAATTGGTGACTTCGAAAAAGTGGTGATTTTGAAATCGTGGGGATTAAGCAAAGAGCCGTGGTTAGGGAAACTGACAAGTTATCCATGTAACAAAATGGCGAATAAGGGAAAATTGGTGACTTCGAAAAACTGGCGATTTCGAAATAGTGGCGAGTAGACAAAGAGCCGAGTTCAGGGAAACTGTTCAGTTACCCAATGTAGCAAAAAGGCGAATAAGGGAAAATTGGTGACTTCGAAAAAGTGGCGATTTCGTAATAGTGGCGAGTTAGGCAAGTAGCCGAGGTTAGGGAAACTCACAAGTTACCCAATGTAGTAAAATGGCGAATAAGGAAAAATTGGTATCTCCGAAAAAGTGGCGATTTCAAAATAGTGGCGAGTTAGGCAAAGAGCCGAGGTTAGGGAAACTGAGGAGTTATCCAATGTAACAAAATGGCGCATTAGGGAAAATTGGTGACTTCGAAAAAGTGGCGATGTCCAAATGGTGGCGAGTTAAGCAAAGAGCCGAGGTCAGGGAAACTGATGAGTTACCCAATGTAACAAAAAGGCGAATAAGGGTGAAGGGAAAATTGGTGACATCGAAAAAATTGCGTGTTAGAAAAATGTGGCGATTTAGATAAAGTAGCAAGATGTAAAACATCTTACCTACACCAGAAACTCCGGTAAGGTAACCATCATCACCAGCTCCTCTCTCAAGTACACATCAGGATAATGGTTTTCCTCAAACGCCCTCTCAAGTTCGTGCAGTTGGTAGGTCGTGAAGGTGGTTCATCTCAACCGCCTCGGTACTCATAATTAACTAGCTAAACCAAGTTTAGTGCAACTGTGCCTCTACAGTAGTACCGAGTGCATAATAACTTGTCGCTCTTTTGCTGAACCACGCACTAACAAAATTATCTTGGTTTTACAATGGGACCCTAAGTGGCGAGACGTAGGAAGTGGCGCGCAAAGGAATGTGGTACGTTAGGGAAAAGTAGCTAGTCAAACATGGCGAGTTAGAAAATGAAACATGGCGAGTTAGAAAATGTAGCATGTTAGCTAAAATGTAAGTGGCGATTAAAGAAAAATGACGATTTAGGGAAAAGTGGAGGATATGAGTTTTTCTTAACCGTCCGTGGCCTAGCGGTATTCGCACGTCGGAAACGATCGTGCTGGCAGCAACATCTGGCCGAGACGGGCACTGGATGGGTGTCCGTTCTATGTGGCGTTTGTTTCGGACACTTGCGTGTTTCTAATGCCACGTTAAGCAGTAGGTCCCGGCTACAATCGCCTTCGTTGGTAGTTGTCGTAACTCAGTTTGCGTCAGAGGCCCTAATAGGGCAGCTTGATAACTTCTGACAGTCGGGCTGGCCACTAGCGCGACACCCCTCCATCAACCCGCTGTGAGCCAGCGTGGTGGAGTATGGCTTACTCTTACTTGTATCCGGGTAAATGCCCGTGCCCCTCGGTGGAGGCATTAGTGGGCTACATTTATTTATTATCACCTTTTATGAGTTTTATTAAATCTTACCTGCACCCGAACCTCCGGTAAGTTGACCTTCATCGCCAGCTCCTCCCTCGAGTACACGTCGGGGTAGTGGCTCTTCTCGAAGGCGCGCTCGAGCTCGTGCAGCTGGTACGTCGTGAACGTGGTCCTGTTCCTGCGGTGCTTCTTCTTGGCGTCGCCCGCGGGGGGCGCGTCCTCGTCGGAGGGGGGAGGGGACGACTTGCGGAAACCGTCGTTGCTGTTGCAGGACCCTTCGCCTGGGGAAGGGACACAGATATATTTATCCGACCGCGATACCCACTGTGGCCCACACTAGGATAGGACAATGGCGCAGCAACCAGAAACGATTACAGTATTTGTCAACTCCGTAAAAGAGCCCCGTAGTCTAATGGGTTTCGCGCTTGCTTTTCACACAGGAGATGCAGGTTCGATTCCTGACCGTGTACCGATGCGATAATTAATTTATCTTAAGTACATTACGCACGTTCTAATGGTGATGGAAAACACATCGTGGAACATCGTGAGAAAACCTTCATAGCTGCGGCGATAGGCTAGCCCCCTATCACGCAAAATGGATAACTGGCTCAAAGTGGGCTCAATTATGCCTCTGCCACCCCGCATGGGAAAAAGGTGTGTCGCTAAGTTGTCAAGAAAATGGCCGCTTCGAATTTGAGACAAAATAAAACCTTTTATTTTGTTTCAAACCTTTTGTTTTAAACCTTCGGGTACGGAACCCTATAAACGAAATTCTAATTTGGAATTGGATGCGCGACCTCCCGACATCCGCCGCCCTGAATACTCATAAAATAATAGATATTTTTTCGACATTTCGGCTGTTCCCTTGCGTTTTTAAAAAATTTCACTCCGCAAGAACCGTCTGTTAACCGTCCATAAGCATCCGGCGGTATTCGCATATCGGAAAAGATCGTGTGGTTGGCAAAATCTGGCCGAGATGGGTACTGGAAGGGTGTCCTTTCCTATATGACTTTTGTTTCGGACGCATCCGAGTTTCGGATGACACGTTACGCTGTAGGTGCCGGCTACTATCGCTACTCGGTAGTAGTAGTCGTAAAGCTGTGTCAGAGGCCCTAATAGGGCAGCTTGATAACTCCTGACAGTCGGGTTGACCACTAGCCCGACACCCCTCCATCAGCCCGCACTGAGCCAGCCAGCGGAGCTCTTTTAATATCTCCAGTCATTATGCAGGAACTATTTCGCTGTGTCGTTGTTAGAGTTTCACGAGACTAACGCCCGGTTTCTGAAAGGTAAATTAGCTGTGACAATTTGTTAAACTCTCGTTAAAAATATTTCAGCCAATCAAATGCCGCTATTTTGAATTAATGATCGATTAAGCGCTTGTTACATTTGACAACTCTTTCGGAAACTGGGGGTAACAGAAACTATCTATAGAAGATTTGAGCGGTGACCTATATATGGCAAAAATAGTGAACTCCCTTTTGGTTTCAATTTGAAGACAGCTTTTGTCTCTGAATGGAGGTTCTTCAATTTTTGTTATAAGTCCAGGTTCAGCAAATATTATGACGCCATCGTTTTGGTTATGGTAGAATTTAGTGCAGTGAATAATTACAAACAGTGTAAGTAGGCGACAGTTGAGTAAGCCAGCATTCAGTGAAGATATTAATATTCGGGACAAAGTCAAGTCTAGATAGAAATACAGTAAAACTATTGAAGTTTTTTTCGACACTGCGTATAATATAAGTAACAATAGTAAATTGATTTGATACTTTATTACCCAACCCCGCTTTACTTAAGTAGGGCTTATGTTATGGACACTATGGATGAACTGCTTATTATCGATTTCCTTTATAAGTTGTAAATTATCCATTTATATCCGCAAAAAAAAAAAGATTTGATAAATTGATAGATTAATACGATACATTTCTTGCTGTTTGGAGATAATTGCCATTTTGTTGAATCCCAGTAAGTTTGTAGATAAAGATAAAGATAATTGTGTTGGATTAAAGCTAGGAGTGAATAGTTCGAATAGAGTTCGCTGTATTCTAATAATTTGGCGACAGAAATTCATAATTCATAACTCATTTATTAATAACGTAAGTCACAGGTCAATAGAATAATTAAATTAAATAACATCATAACAAAAAGTAAAAAATTCAATCGATAAATTAAATTAAATATAAAGTCAAATTATGTCAAGTAAGTAATAGATTAAAATATAGGTTCGTGTTTTAAAATAGGAACTACAAACTAGGCTAAACAGTAATATTAACAATTGTAAACTTGTTTAAAAAAATACATATTATTTTGTTTGTTAAATTTACTTTAACATAGCGACAGACGTTTTAGGATGGCATATGCACAGTAGTGTCCATCAGGAGCTGCTTATTCATAGTTAATTTTGCGTGACAGGGGGTTAGCTCATCGCCGCAGCTATGGAGATTAGAAGATTTCCTCACACAGTTAGTAATATTAACAATGAACTTACTCATCTTATTTATACAGTATGAAACAGAATAAGCTGCGCCGAGCTGCTTCAAACAATTTAATAATTAGGTTGGCCCAGCTAATTTCTATCCTTTTTGTACATTGACAGCACGGGGCCTTGAACTCAAATATCTTAAATATTAGTAACATATGAAAATGTCATAGATATCGAATCGAGACGGCAGAACAAAACTAGACGAAAAGTGAACTTTTCGTTAACTAAAACCCAACTTCTAAAACATCTAAATAGTATGAAACTGATTACCACCGGCTGCTATACACATATCGATCGATTAAACTTAATGCAAACAAAGCAGCAATCGAGAGCTATTATATACATAGTCGGTCCTTAAGTTGTGTCACAAGGTTTTTGATAGATAAAACTCAGCAATAAACTTTTTCTTTTTCGTATTATAACATGATTAAAAAGCTTATTTTATACGAATCAAATTGCAATACAATACATTTTGTACGATTATCGCAATATGACAAAAAACCTTATAACTTGAGACAATCGCGAACCCAAAACAAGCCGCAACTGACAAAAATACCACTTACCACAAATTTAATAAAAAAAACAGTGTTCCAGATAACCAACAAGTTTTTTTTATTTATTCTGAAACCTCGATTTTAGACCATGCTTAACAACTAGCATTTGATTTTCTGTTAGCTTTCAGTTCCAAATGCTCCCAAAGAGAACATTACGTACTTTTTACGTTTTCAGAAATAGTATAAATCAGTATAAAAATGATCTTGTGGGCAACAAGTAAACTACGTAAAATGTGAATATGAAAATTATTTTTACCCAGACTTAGTTATCTTATGCTTCATAATGAAGGTAACGGGTTCAGGGAGGGTTCTGACTAAAAACTCACGTAAGTTTGAAAGGTTTTAAGAGTCATGGAAAAAAGATAAAGTGAATCACGTCCGTATTTTTGATTGGGTAAAAAAGTGCAAAATCTCTCAAGAAACTAGCATTTGTGTAATATGGCTTTAAGCATTTAAATCCAATAATCGTTCTAATTTATCAGTATATAATGAGCTATCAAACCATATATAGTATTAAATAAAATAAAACTTGGTATTATTTAATAAGCGGCAAAATATTTGTGACAGAACTTATGGACCGACCAGGTATATTTGGAATTAGATATTTATGCCCTTCAATTTGATACCCAACACGGCCCTGTTCAAAATAAAAAAATATCCATTACGTTTTGCCCTCTAGATGGCGCCATATTGAATTGAGTGTGACGTCACCTATATGAACTGGATGATCAAGTCGTTTCCAACGATACCTCAATTGTCAAATTAAGTCAAATCAGCATTAGTCAAGTGACCTGGCTGTATGGCTGTATGGCTGTATGGCTGTATGGCTCCATTTATACAGAATTATCGAGGTAAAGCCAACAAAGCAGCGAGAAAGAGCTAGAAATATATTAAATACAAAATAATAATAAAAAATATTAGAGGATAATCTTACACAATTCGAACTAGGCCCATAGTAAGCTCAACAAGGCTTGTGTTGTGGGTACTAGACGACGATATATTTAATAGAGATAAATACTTATGTAAATACATAGAATAGATCCAAGACTAAGCAACAAATATTATTATTATTATTATTATTATCGTTTATTTGTAAACAAAATACATTGCGTTCGAAATAAGTTTAAATCACTGTCACATTATTGCATGCAAACAAATCCAAATTATACAAAAATTTAATAGTCATATAACAAGAAATAAAATAAAATCCAACAATCATTTCAAATAATAATGCTTACAAGTCAATTCATAAATTCAAATGTCAATAACAATACAACAAAATCAAACTAGTTATGTCACCTTCAAAATTCATCTAGAGAGTAGCAGCACTTTTCTAACAAAATCTGTTTTAATCTTACTTTAAATACGTCAATACATTGAATTGTTTTTAATTCAGTAGGCAACTAGTTAAAAAATTTAATTGCTTGATAATAAGCACAATGTGAAACTATATCTGACTTAGGAACTATATCAAAAGTAAGGTCTTTCCTTCTAGTTCCTACTCTTATAATCCTCTGTTTATCTGTTTCACCATTTTGGTTTTTTACAAGTCTGGTAAGCACTACCAAAATATATAGGCTCGGTACCGTCAAAATGTTGAGTTTCTTAAAACTTGGCATACATGATTCCCAAGGCGGAATACGCTCGATAATACGTATAGCTCTCTTCTGCGCAACGAAGGCCTTCTTGAGATTTTGCTGATAACTGCCCCCCCCACAGCACTATACACACATGCTCATCACACAAATATTTGCCCTTACCGGGATTAGAAACCCTGGGCAGTCAGTTTCGCAGGCAGGGTCCACTACGCGCTAAGCTAAGGTATATAACATATATAACATATTAGAAATACTTCCAATTAAGCCCTTTTTGTAGTGTCCTTTAAAGGGCGCCATATTGAATTAAGTATAACGTCAATTAGTCTATAACTAGTAAACAATCAATACGCTTCTAACGATATCTCATTTGTCAAATTCTGATAAGTAGTTAACATACATACACATACACCGGTCAAACACGTAACCCTCCGTTTGGTTTCGCTGCATTTGGATAAAATACATAACGTCTCGCATTTCACCTTAAGGGTGGCAGAAGCAGCCTCTGTGGCGTTGCGAGGCGTCTCCCAAGCGGGAGGTCTCGGGTTCGAATGCCGGCTGGCGAGGAAGAAAAAGAAAAGTATCCAGGTCTTGGATGTACATATGCGTGTGACACCGTTGCTTCTGGTTCCCACGACACGGGGTATCCTAGTGTGGGGTCAGAAGCAATGTGTGTGCCTACATGTAAATGTTCATGTTTAGTTATTCAATATGGCAGAAATAGAAGTTTAGTCCAAAAAGCAAACAATCACTAACAAAATACCGTAAAGCAAGCTTCAGATAGCATCGCACCGTGTTACTGCCACGCAACAACTTTGGACAATAAATGCACTTGTAATTTCTATCATTTATCATATCATATCTTACGATCACTACAATTACCGCCAGCACCACAAAACACAGCGTATATTTTGTGGTAATAAGGGAGATTTTTCATTGTGATCTAGGTTTCAGCAATACAAACAAGCGGAAATCCAAGTTATTATTTCGCGGTGCAATTTAATCTGTTTCACATTTATTGTGGAAGTGATTTATTCGTTGATGAGTTAGAACTTGGATGAAATTGTATGTTTGCTTTGGAATCGCTAAATAGCTTACAAATCGTTATGAGTTCTGTGCAAAATGAAGTTAACGTGGTCAAGAATGGGCCTTAATCACCCCATATGAGAAAAGACGTTTTTAAATCCGCCCGTTTATGTCGTATGAGTTTTTTATATTAATATTCAATAAAACGTTTTTAGCACCATCAACTATCTTCGAATGTCTCCGATGCACAATCATAAGTATGAAGATCTGGAGCCCGAGTCTCATAAGAAACATGAACAGCAATAGTGTGTCGATTATTCCATGGGCGAAAATGCCGTAATTAGCTTGTCGGTGGCGTCTTTTTTGGCTGACCGCCAAATAAGGTATTTGGCCCCCTTGGTAACAATCGATACCTACACGATAAGTATTCATATTCCAAATTCCAAAATTCCAAATTTCTTTATTACTGTAGATATTTACATATACTTAGCAATCGTCATTTTTTGCCTTCTCTACATTGGACCACTTTTGGAGAAGAAAGGCGTAGAAACTACCACAGATTGATTTTTAGATCTCTTTTAAAAATTGCTTGTACTTAATCAATACAAATTTTATAATATCTTTATATCATAAATAATAAGTAGGAATAAATAATTACAAAATTATTAACAGCAAGGCATGTGTTGAGCCAGATTAACCTTATGCTGTCCCATCATTTAAGTAATCTTGAACATTGTAATATCCTTTTTTCGACAAAGTCGCTTTAACATGATTTTTAAATTGTTCAAATGGCAATTTCAAGATCTCCAGAAGAGGTAACTTCTTTTAGTAGAGAATGCATTGACCCTTGAAAGAATTGCTAACCTTCGCGAGTCTAAACCGGGGCGCAAGTAGTCTGTGATTATTTCTTAGGTTAATATTACAGCTATCGCTAAGTTTGGCAAATGTTGTAAGGTTCTTGCGTACATCATACATTATGTTTTGAAAATAAATTGACTAGCTACAGTTAGTATGTCAATTTCTTTAAAAGCTCTCTTAAGGAGTCTGTGCGTTTTAAATTAAAAATTGCTCGAATAGCTATTTTCTGTAAAATAAAAATAGTTTGAATATCCGCTGCTTTCCCCCGCATAATGATACCATAGGACATGACACTATGAAAGTATCTAAAATATACTAGCCTAGATGTAGCCACATCCGTGTTTTGTCTGATGTTCTTAACAGCGTAAGCCGCAGAACTTAATTTACCAGCTAATTTATCTATGTGGGGTCCCCACTGCAATTTGCTATCAATGGTTATTCCAAGAAACTTCATGTAATTTACTAGTTCTAAGGTGTTGCTACCTAACACCAAACTGATCTCAACTTGCTTACATTTGGAAGTGAGAATTTGATACATTTGGTTTTACCAGCATTTAACAATTCATTATTGACTGTGAACCAATTCACTCCATTAACATCATCAAAATCTTCTTTTTGTCTTGCAATTTTGGAGACCCATGAAGTGTCATCAGCATACAACACTATATCAGTCAATTTGTCCACCCTGGAAGGCAGATCGTTGATATATACATATTTCAAAAAAGACACAGGGCCTTGTTCTCTATTTTAACTCTTAGTTATTTTTTGATGGAATAAAAATCAATATTATTTTTTTGACCGAGCGAGCGAAGGGTTCCATTTCGACAAGATAGGAGGCCGATTTTGCTGTCGTCTGTCTCTATGTCTCTGTCAGTTCCGGTCTAGGGCCCACATTTTTCAAGCGATCCTTACAAAACTTGGCACACGTATTCCTTGAATTAAAAGATTTTTTTGTCGAGAGCTTTTCTCGATTTTCTCATTGGGGGGGGGGGGGGGGAGTTATGACGTCATAAATTTTTTGTATGTTTTTTTTTCTTTTTCTGACACCTATCGTGTGGGGTATCAAATTAAAGGGCTTCAGAGCCGGTTCTAAAAATATCTACACCATTACCTTTTGGCCGCCTGTTTTCTAAAAATCCAATAAATATTTTCAAAACATACCAAGTTTGGACTCCTCGAAGTAGAGACGGATCAGTAAAGAGGATCTATACAGACCATGAGAGTGAGTGAAATAGACTATAAATATTTTCGTGAAAAGTCAATAGATTGTAATTTAAATCGTAAAAGGTAGTTGACAAAGTTATTAGTGCGGCTACTTTACTACTTGATTTTGATTGAATCTAAAATACTTACCTATAAATTGGTTCACAGTCCCTCCTGTTAGCGAGGTCTACTGCCCACAGGGCCACTAGTTTATTTCCTAACAAAACCATAATTTATAACGTCACCTGTTTTCCAATACCGGTAGGCAAAGGCACCATTGAGCCCACGGTTTCCAGGTTATTATCTAAGTACGCATACTTTAATGTCCATAATCACTTACGTATCTCAAATCCATGCGACAGAAACCGGCCATTATCCTACATTACACACACGACAATGTGTTTTAATTGTATGTCATTTTGTGCGGAAATCCATTAATACTACACCTTTTAGTCGTGGAAGAGGAACAATTACGTAGACTATGTATTTTACATGTGTTATAGTCGGTGTTAATACCTCAAAATGCTGATATATAAACTCTATCACTGTCATCAAACAGGAACGTAATCAAACAGATATTTTGAAGAATTCATAATTCATGATTTCACACATACACACACACACACACACACACGCAAACAAATATTTAAAAAGTTACAATAAAAGAAAATGTCGGGCATGTCCTGGGGCGGTTTATTTGTTTAGTATTTTGATTTTTATTGTGTTCAGTTTTTGCGTCTGTGTAGTTTTAAATTTGATTATCTTCAATATTTAGGTTATTTTAATTGACGATGCACTTTGTAGATTTTTGATTTTATTTCGGTAAAAAAAATGCATAAACAAAGGTGAGAAAGAAATCTCTTTTTATCTCTAAAAAGAGATTTCTTCCAGCAAACAAAATAATGTTCGCCGACTTCAGTAGCTCGACTCTACATCTTTGACAGGACTCGAAACTTGATTGTAATTTTTTTATTTGACAACTGCCAAACTAGCGATTTAGTTCGTTCAAATCCGAGTTCATTGGAATCCGGATAGACAACAGAGATAGACAGACAACCCAGCTTACGTAAAATAAAAAAGGAAATGAACAGACAAGATAGAGAAATGTATGATTCGTTAGATTAAATAATCTTGAAACTAATTTGATCAATTTAATTTTACATATTTTTCTTCACACAAATTCTTAACAGCCCTGTATACAATGCAAATACTCTACTATAACCAGTCACCTCCCGAGGCGAGGGTAGCGTTGGGCTAACCCCTAATTGTAGCAGGAAACACGACGATTATCAGTTCCATTATTTTGTCCGCGCTGAGTGATTGAGTAGCGCACTGTGCTGTGGATAACCGCCACGAAAATCAGCCTTAAGGACTTCTACTACAGTGTATCCTAGTGTGGGGCCCTAAAAATGTAAGCACTTGTAAATCATTGTTTTAAAATAGCGTCACGCCTTTCCTGTACGAGGTGGCAGAGGCACGATTATGCCCACGTATAGCCAGTTATTCAATACTCCATTTTGCGTGACAGGGGGCTAGCCCATCGCCACAACTATTTTCTTCACCGTTCGAACAATCGTATAATGTACCACAAGCTTTAAATTCATTATGGCTGACAGTCGGAAGCCGACAGCCGTAATAAGAACCCAGCCTAAGATTTTTTTTTTAATTTCTCGGTTAACTCTAGACTAATTTGGGGAAACAAGTAAATCGAAATTAGTATATGCACACAAACATTAGTACGATTACATACAGTCGAGGATTTAATGGACAAACAATTAGCTTGTCAGTGAGTTAATTAGAGCGACATTAGCATAATGTGTTACTTCTACCGGTACTTACACTTAATATTGTACAGTGGAGTAGATATTAAGAAGTTGCAATACGTTATTTGACTGCTAATCAAAATATATACTTTTTAGGAACTTTCAAAACGATAATTTAGTTTACGAGTTCTATGGAATACTAACATGTAAGTCAAACGCTGTCTTTTTAACACAAAATTGAGTTTAATTCTGATGTTGTCAAGGTTTTTTTTTAAATAGGTTCAGCTTGAGACATGTGTCTAGATTTATTGGACTACCTTGTCAAATACCGTATTGTGCCGGCTTATATGTACGAACCGAGAAGTGTACGGTACAAGCCGAAGGCGAAGGACGTAGTGAGGTTCGTTAAGAAGCCTTTTCGAACGACTTACGAATCGAAATTTTCCGCCTGAGAACTCAAAACCAAGCGGCGAAGGTACTATTTTGAGGTTAGAAGGCGGAAAATATCATTAAGTTATGTTTTAATTAATTTTTAATTAATAAGCACCCAGATAATTTGCAATTCACACAAATACAAACATTTGACGACCTCTACTGCGTTGCGGTTCGAGACTGTGCCTCCCAGGCAAGAGGACCCGGGTTCAACTCCTGCCCGGGAAGAAAAATAAAACCCAGGTCTTGGATGTTTATATGTGTGTGACGATGTTTCTCGGTCCAGAGTACAGAGTGTTCTACTGCGGGGCCCAAAGCAAAATGTATGTGCCTGTCCGATTCCATCGTGCATCGTCAGATATTTTAACGTCAGCTTTAATGTATATTGCTGTTTTCATTATTTTGTAAGTTAGAATAATCGATCAGTTCATATTCGTCTATCGATAAGTGCGCACCAATTGTAATCATTACAAATAAAGTGATTTATCAAGTTATCACTCTTCTTTCCTGTTCCATCAGTCATCATCAGCACCAAGTTTAAGGTACCGCCAGCAAGGGCTCGTCGTACAGTGCCTTTAAATATTTTTTCGTGTTTTTTTATTTATTTTTTTACAAATTTATATGATCTGGATTTTATTAACATATATACTGCATGGCGTCATTTTGCCCAAAATTACTTTGTGATACTTGTCTTAGTATATGTAATGGTAACATTGGCAGGTAATGCTTCAAAATGAATGATGGCAACATTGGCTGACTGCTGCGTGTTTTTTTACATTGAATATTTGGTTCGTTTATCAGAACACGCAGCGTTTTTAGAGCATTTCCTGCCAAGGTATACCTGTGAATCTTTTAATCTACTAGCTGTGCTTCTTACGTAATTCTATACTGTGCAACATAAAACACATGAACAATATCCTACTACATAAAACACATGTTCAAAGGCGAGCTTATCTCTAACACGAGACCATTTATTTCTATTTGACGTGATTTCCTTGTTTATTGAATAAATGTGCCTTCTAGTCTTCATTCTAAGTTAAGTCACCAGACATTCGCAAACCCCAATCATCAGCAATCATCAGACATCACGGATGACAACAAATTACCGTCCCGCCGCGCGCCGTGCCGCCGTGCCGCCGCGCCCCGGACAGACGACCCAATCACACAAGCTGCGGTCACTAGTGATGGGACGACTTCCGCTCAATCGCGGGCACGTCACTAGCGCTACTTCCGCTGGTGGACAGGGTGAGGGAGGGGGGTGAGGGGGAGGGGGGGGAGGGGGTGAGGGGGAGGGGGGGGAGGGGGCGAGGGGGCGAGGGGGGGAGGCGTCTGTTTTGATGAAGTGATGATTTGGTGGTTGATGTCATTTAACCAATCCAAAATTAACTTTCTTACTACATGATGTAGTGTTGTGCATGATCTTTAGTGGAGCTTTTGTTACTTGAACAGCTATACATATATGTGCGACCTCGTTAGGAAGAAAGCCTGAACATAAATGTAGCTTATTAATGTCCCCACCGAAGGGCATCGGGCTTTAGCCAAATACGAGTAAGATCTAGCCATACTCCACCTCGCTGGCTCAGTGCGGGTTGATGGAGGGGTGTCCGGCTTGTGGCCAATCCGACTGTCAGAAGTTATCAAGCGGCCCTAGTAGGGCCTCTGGCCCAGCTTCACGACTACTACTACCACCGAGGGGGGCGACAGTAACCGGGACCTGCAGCTTAACGTGGCATCCGAAATGTGGAAGCATCCGCAGCAAATGCCACATAGAACGGACACCCGTCCACTGCCTGTCTCAGCCATATGTTGCTACCAGCATGTTGTTTTTTTGTAGATTGACATAATATTGTAAACGTACTCTTCCGACTTACCGTTGCCGCATTACAATCGTTATTTTTCATTACTTATACTTATATTTATAAAAAGTCAGAATCATAGTCAGATCAGTCACTCTTGCGTCAGGTCAACTGCTAAAACTTAGATACTTTCGAAACATCCTCTTTTCATCAGCTCACCTATTTCATCACCCCAATCGTAAATGATATCAAACAATGAGTGGCTGAAACTACCTACAGGCAGCGTAATGGCCAATTATTACAAGCATTTCTCAATTAATATGTCAAACCACATTTTAATTGAGAGCTGAATGCAAAAACGAAAATCAACTTAATTACCACTGATTAACGTACCAATTGAAACAAAAAACGCCACAAGAAAAAACAATCATTAATGCCATAATGAATCCATTTTGAAAATTATTAATATGGTTCGATTTATAACTACACCCGATTTAAAATGAAGCTCAGTTTGTGCTGTATTACGAGCTCAATAAAGACTAAATTGGTATAAGTCAGCAGCAAACACAATGTAAGTATGAGGCACGGAGTATAATCCGACAGTTGATTAGGGTTGCCACATCGAAAAAACAACGCCGCACGATATTATAAGCGTTAATGCGACCAAGTGTTGCCAGATTATCGATAATTATGACAAAAAAGAACGACTGAACTTATCTGATTGATACACGATAACTCGAAACATCTTAATGTAGCCATAAATGTTTTTATTTGTTTTTTCGTTGTTACACTATCGGTTGAATAGATCTTAATGCGACCACTTCTTCTGTCTCTTTCTTGAACTATAAACATATGTGTGTGTAACAGAGATGGGTAGAGCTGATAATTAGCATAATATTTTGTGATATTATGACATCTAACAAATCTGTGTTAGTTTTTTATTCAGGCTATATTGTCGTATTCCTTTTACAAATTTAATATCAGTGTTGGAATGATTAAGACTTCTGATGCGCAGTGTCTGGGCTCAAATCCTATCAGTAAAAATATATAGAGTGTAAGGGACGGTCATATTTTAAGGGATTGGTTAAATAGGCATTCTGAACTCCTTGAGATAAGCTCGCCTTTGTACATATGTTTTCTGTTAATGTTACGTGTTTATTTTTGTATACAGTTTTCACAGTCTTAGCAACACCTTCATATGAGTTAGTAACCCATTCATAAATACTGGAAACACACAAATCAAACATAGTATTATAAATTTTTCTATACAGAGAGGGTAATACACATACAATATTACTTTTCATTAATCACTAACTTTCATTCCTGGACGTTCTCAAAATTTGTCCCCACTGTTTTTAACTAACCTTCTTACTTCTTACCCGAAATTCTTTAAATCCATAAAAAGGCTTCAACAACAAAGTCCAACAATAATTATGAAATGTCATGCTTTTACAAACTCCGAGGCTTTTACAAACTCCGAGGCTTATCAACTCGACGATATATATTATTTCATTCATATAATTAGTCACAAGCACCGCAGTTGCTGGCACAAACATAGCTGTTGCGATCTTTTATTGTAAAATATCTTTTATTGCAAACGGGTAAGAGTTAGTAGGTATGTAGAAATAAGTTTTGTAAGTACATTTGTTAAGTTAAGTCAAGTTATATGAGCACGCAATCAAAACATTTTAGACTTGAGTTATGCTCTGACTAGAATAATACTGCCTCTAGGGCCCTTATTTCCTGTTATAAACAGATATAATATTGTACTGAGTGTAACTAACTGTCATTGTAGTTTATAAAAAATCGGTTCGGCAGCAAGTACCGTACAAGCAACTTCTCTTGAGAAGAATTCTTTTTTTTAATGTTTCGATACCTAGAAAATCATTTGAGAATTATTACTGGAATATCTAGCGACGTTCCTACCTATCCCACCTCTCCGATCCCTACTTTTAACATTACACAATAATTAATAAATTTTATCGAATTTAAAGAATTTTCACGAAAAAGATGACGTCATAGTGGGTCCGCCATTTTGAATTTTAAAAAACTGATGAAAGATTCGAAACCAGCACCCTCAAAAACCCACATCTACCCCTCAATACTTGGAATTACATACAAAATTAACGTTGCGTGTTCAAAAAAGTCAGTTTTTTACAAATAAAAAACGAACCGCTGGACCGATTTTTTCTAGACTCCTTTCAGATCTAAGTCATGACGTGGCGTATCGATTGATATGGTCATCAAAGCGATTCGGTCCAGTAGTTATTGAGAAAACGAATTCCATAATTTTGATCACGTACATACGTACGTACACACACACACACACACACACACACACACAGACATCACTCTAAAAATGATTGCAAATGATTCTCCAGGTCTTAAAACGTAAAGAAAACACAAAATTACCTATTTCAATTTTCAGACCTATTATAATAACTTCTCAAGAGAAGTTAACAAGAGAAGTTAACAACATCAAACGCCACGCTTTTTCCCATGTGGGGTTGCAAATGATATTTTTTTATATATTTTATAAACATCTACATAATATGATAATATGCCTGTTTTGCTTTTATTCACAAGTAAGTAGCTAAAATAACACAAAGTAATTCCACTTTCATCAAAGTGGCTAGGTTTTAGAGCACCATCACTGCCAAAATGTAACGTCATCATCTAAAAGAACTCTATCTACAATATTCAAAATTATATAATGGTCTATTTATGGCAACATTTACTTTTCCCTTTCAGGTCGGCATGACACTAGTTGTACCGACCGTCTTTTATTATTTTATCTACACACATATAATAATAGTAGGTTATGTGACTGATACATAATGGAGGGCATTAAGACTCGAAAGTAGGTTCGTCGTGTTATCGTAAGCTCTCTTTGGTGCGTTCAGGAACCGCATGTTCGACCGGCATTGTGGCATTGATCAATGCTCTACACTTGTTTAGCTTGTTCAGTAGTACTATCTTCATCACAGACAAACTTGGGGCGGCATCACGCAGGCGGGCGTCGGCGTTCGAAATTTAAATGTCATAATATGTCAAAATATTGATACATTATGGTCATACCATACGGGTTGGCAGGGACACAGTTGTGCCCACGTTTTTCCAGTAATTCAATACTCCATTTTGCATAAAAGGCGGCTGGCCCATCGCCGTAGCTTATGGAGATTGAAGTATTTCTTCATGATGTTTTCCATCAAAGTTTGAACGTTCCATATAATGTACTTAAGAACAAGATAGGAACTAAGGTAAGGTTACCTAGTTAAATATGTACATTTAAAAACATATATAATCGAAATAAGATCATCATAGTTGGCCTTATTATCTTTTCAGATGTTTATATAAACCGCTGTGAATTCTGGGGCTACATTTTCACGGGTGAAATGAAACTAAAATCATTTATTGCAAGTAGGTAAAATGAAATTAGGCAAAGTGAATGCGCCACAAGCTCTGTATCGCCTGGGCCACAGTTAAGAAATGCAGAGTTGCCCAGCACCTACATCCCTCTCTCGACATCCCGAGCTTGGCTCCCAGGAACAAGCAAGTAAGTACGTGGAGAACTGGTTTTGTTGCAGCAACTGCCGCTTTCCAAGTGAATAATAAATTATATAAATAAATGCAGCCCACTGATGTCCCCACCGAGGAGTGCGGGTATTTATCCAGATGCGAGTAAGATTGAGCCATACTCCACCACGCTGGCTCAGTGCGGGTTGGTGCAGGGGTGTCAGGCTTGTGGCCAGCCCCTGCCGGAAGTCACCTAACTGCCATATTAGGGCCTCTGACACAGCTTTACGACTACTATCACCGAGTAGCGATAGTAGCCGGGAACTACAGCTTGACGTGTCATCCGAAACTCGGAAGCGTCCGAAACAAATGCAACATAGAACGGACACCCATCCAGTGCCCGTCTCGGCCAGATGTTGCTGCCAGCACGATCGTTACCGACGTGCGAACACCGCTAAACCGCGGACGCTTCAGTTTTCAAGTAAAGATAAGATAAATTCAGATGGATTACTCATGAGGTCAGAATCGTATTTGAAGTTGCATCTCTGGCGCGATAACGAGCGTGCAACCACCAGACCACAGAGTGTTCCAGCCCTTGAGTCATTTCCACCTCTACACTAGTAACGACCTCTATTTCTCTAGTTGTAACTAATTCAGTCGGACTATAGCCAGCGTGGGTCGCCGCGATCACAATCTGATAACATGATTAGCTAATTAATAATTTCACACAAATTAATATGACGTGCGATAACCCGAGGCTAACTTTGTGACCTGCTTGTTAGACTTGCGCTAACCCGAGGTTAACTCTGTGACCTGCTTGTAGGAGCTGCGGCAGGTTTGAGGTGGTATAGTTTCGAGTTTGGGCTGGACATTTTATTTTCTTGAGTTTATTATTATACTAAAATTCGGATCCATGAACTAAGAGGTGTCCATTGCCTAGTAGTCCCACGCTCGCCTGGCACAGAGGAGATTCAGATGAATCCTGGTGCTTACAATTTCTATTGAGATAGTTATTTATCAAAACTTCGTAACATGGACTGTCGTAATTTAAACACGGCTCCGAATACTTCAAACTTCAAAATATTTGTTTCAAAATAGATTCTTACGAACACTTTTCAACGTCATTTGAATCTATATAAATCAAGACAAACTACTACAGATTTGGAGCGTGTTACGGCAGCGGAGAAGAAGCGGGGCATGACACTACTTTCTTTTCTACATTTAAAGGTTTGCGTGGTTCTTGTGCTGCACCGGAATATCAGAGCTCCATACGTCTTTGTCATTAATGAAATCATCTAAGCTATAATATTCTTTATCTACATATAGTATTCCTTATCATCTATGGTCATAATGTGTAATTTTCCTACATATTATGACATTCAAATTTCGGAAGTCGACGCCCGCCTGCGTGCCGCTCCTCGTTTGTCTGTGAAGTTGGTACTGACATTCAAATTTCGAACGCCGACGCCCGTCTGCGTGAAGTTGGTACTAAAAAACAAGCTAAACAATTGCAGAACCACAATGCCGGTCAAACATGCGGTTCCTGAACACATCAAAGAGAGCTTATGATATGTGTGTAGATAAACTAGTGTATGTAACTAGGCATTAAAACTCTCGAGTGATATTATTATGAAACTCGCCTTTAATGCCCTCCATTATGTAGCAGACATAATGTTTTATTAACAATGAACATTACATGGACCTACAGGACATTACTCCGACTAAACACAACTTCGTCATGAAAAATTATTTCTTTTGTTCGTACATGTTAACCTAAAACGAAGCATCAAATCCTTCACCTACCCTAACACACTTCGCCCTGATATTTCGTGTGCAAGTTCACTATTTAACGGTTTGACATGGATTTACGGTTTTTAGAGATAAGCTCGCCTTTGTACCTATACATATATTTTATTTTAATGTAACTTGTGAAATAGTTGTGTGCAATAAATAATTATGAATTATGAATTATGAATTATGGATAGATTGTCGGAGTAATTTCTTGTCTGAGTAATATTTTGTCGGAGCACTGTTTTCACACCGGAGACGGACGCCCTAACGGTGATGGGAAACATCGTGAGGAAACCTTCATAGTTGCGAAGATGGCCCCCTGTTAGTGTCTAACCACACTAAGCCGAAATTACGCGACCGAAGTCCGCTCCAATACAGGGAATTGTTCTGTACAGTTACGCCCAGCTCAGGAGAGATAGTTTACGTATCGCATGTGACTAAAAAAAATAATATTTCCCCCCGGATAATTTCCGTGTTCAATTATTCCTGAAATTACCGCAACGTGCGGACACGCCCGGCCGTTCCAAGGTGCCGAGTGCCTGGTATTACAATCGCGGTAGCAAGCGATGGAAGTAACGCCAAAATTTATGATATAATAGTAGTTTATGTGACTGCTGCATAATGGAGGGCATTAAAACTCGAGAGTGGGTTAATGAAACGAGCCGAAGGCGAGTTTCATAAAAATATCACTTGAGAGTTTTAATGCCTAATTATGTACAGTTAAATACACTAGTTTATCTACACACATATCATAAGCTCTTTTTGATGTGTTCAGGAACCGCATGTTTGACCGGCATTGTGGTTCTGAAATTGTTTAGCTTGTTCTTTAGTACCAACTTCACGCAGGCGGGCGTCGGCGTTCGAAATTTGAATGTCAGTACCAACTTCACAGACAAACTAGGGACGGCACGCGGGTGGGCGTCGGCGTTCGAAATTTGAATGTCATTATATGTAGAAAAACTACACATAATGACCACAATGTGTAGTTTTCCAGATACGAAATGAGTTTTTACTAAGTAGTTAAACATAATGCTGATCGTAACGTGCTGTTAGGAGGCCTATGGTGTCTGTCTTTTTAAAAAAAAACTACAATGTTCGCCTAACTAGTTTTATTGTCTTTTGACAAATCTTACAAGATCACTACGACACAACTTTTATAACTTCTTGAAAGTGGAGGCGACCGCTCCTCGCAATTGAACAATTCTAACTGACTAAAAAAAATATTATTCAAGTAAATGGCAGGTAACCAAAGGGCTGACTCTGCAATAGAATATCATGGAAATATACACGTTACAAGGTGATCTGCTTGTTTAGCTTTTATTACAAAGAAAACAGGGTTATAACAGCTCCCCCATTTTGACGAAGCTTCATCCCTAAGAATGAAGCGAAGTAAATACATGATAATGATAATAATGAAGAAAGATAAATAAGCAGATAACCGATTTGATTTCAAGAAGTCATTTTACAATACATGGGAAAATTGAGAAAATGTTATTATACTTAGTTTAGCATCTTATCAAACTAAAAGTTAAGGTTCCTTCTGGATGGATGTTTATATTCTAATTTAAAACTTGTATGAGGGGCTGGTAAAGATTTGATTGACCTCTTCTCATCTTCGGATGAGGAGACATCAGTCATTTCTATGGAGTTGGTAATATTAGAGTTATGTTTCACCATCTTTTTGTTGTGGCATTGATTAAAAATCTGTATACAACATCCAGAATCCGGTTTAATGTTCCGGTACCTATAACATTTATACAGTTTGTATCCTATAAATAAAAACATCAAAATAATCAAAACATAAGTAAACGTTGAATAGTATTGAACATATCTTATAAAGTGTGACTCTGACTGTAATTTATTTATTTCATTTTCCAAATTATCTAGGTGGTGAGATGCGTATTTCAAGGACTCTAAGTTAATTTTGCTCAAATTGATAGGGGTTAAATGAGGTAAGGTTTTGTTAAACACTTCTTTCTTACAACAGTCATCTTGTGTAATATCGAAAGTTATATCTAGAGGAGACTTAATTATATTAGTATAAGAATTACTTGGCATGAGTTGGATAGTCCTTGAAAATCCAATACATTCTTCAGTTAGTTTAACTATACCAGTTCCTATGATAGAATAGTCGACAATATCGTCGTGACATTTTATAGTAAGTTTGCTAGGATCGGACTGTACATAAATCCATCTATTATTACTAAGCTTTTGCCAAATATCTATCTGGCCTATGAGTAGTTTTGAAAAACATTGGGAAGGTAGTGATAATGTCACTTCCGTAAGGAGCTTAGATTCACAGTTAGGGTTACCTAAGCTAGAAAATATTGAAACTAGTTCACATATAGAATAATTACCACTAATAAACTTACATTTGTCTAGATTATTAAACATAGCATAATGAATTCTGTTATCACTAAGTCCAATGTAGTTATCAGAAGGTTGAATGAGCGCAAAAGTACGGGTAACCCGTGATTCATCATGTGGAGTAGGTAAAGGTATGTTTTTATAAACCATGAATGTTTCTGACGTTATCAGTGGGACCTGCAGGACAAACACTATTTTATTGTTGTAGTAATAGGAACTAAGTTTGGACGCGTCAATTATAGAGTGGATATTGTTTACGTTAAGTGGCAATGGAAAGTCCAGACGTTTGTCTAGTTGGTTACTATGCATTGATAACTCATTGAACAGATTTAAAGGGCTTATCACACTAGGATGTAATACATTGACCTTAGAAAATAAAATAGCATTTAACGTAGTATCTAATAAATTCGATACAGAAAGTACAGAACTTTCTATGATGTTTAGTAAACTATTTATCCTAGAGATATAGAACAGTTCGTTGTCTATCTTGGTAATTTGAGACAGGATCCCATTCATGTTGTCAATTTGGGAGTTTATTTTGATTTCATTTTGACTAAGTTTGTAAATAGTAGAATTAAAATTATTTATGGTAGATTTAACAACATGAATGTTATCCTTCATCAAGTGAAATAGTTCATTTTCACTTTTCTTACACGATTCGATAGCGGAATCGTATTTTCTGGCATCATCGGCATCCAGGGTTCCGAAAAAGAATTTCAGGATTTCCCCACCAAATTCTAGAGATCGCTTGACTTTACTTTGGGATTTACTCAAAGTTATGTGAGATAGTGATTGCAGTTTAATTAAATTTGATTGCACTAAAACATCGATAGGGCTGAAAGCTTCTTTACATTGGATCAAATCTGATAGTTGTATTTTATTGCAAAGTTTCTCAGATTTTTGTAAAAGTGTTTCGATATTATCAAGATAAGGATGTAATGATATAAGCTCAATGTGTGTTACTACTTTCCAGTAGTCGTTATAGAAATTAATCGAAGTTACGGGTTCAAAGTAAATTCCTGGGCTATGAACTATTGGCGTGATTTTCGATTCAGCGCTGCATCCGTAGAGCAAGGCTCTGGAAACAAGGATAATGAAAAAGGTTATGTTTAGACTAGTTAGCAGGTTTAATTTCATTAGTATGGTGTTTGACATGTTTACGGCCCACTTGTAAAGAGACATTATGTTTGTTATGTACTTTGACAACCCTATATGGACCTTTCCAAATAGGGGATAGAGCCTTGCGTAACCTATGATGCTGCTTTAGGTAAACCATGTCACCGGTTTTATAATGTGAATCGCGAGAATGAGCATCGTAGTATTGTTTTGACCTTTCTTTACTTGCTATTATGTTCTGAATAGCCTTTTCACGGCTGAAACGCATCCTATATTGCAGGGCACGGATATATTCACTATAGGTAGTATTGTTAGACGTATCGTATAATGAGTTGGGAATAGATGGTTTATAACCATATAGAAGTTCGTGTGGTGTGAATCCAGTAGTACAGTGTGGAGTGGTATTGTAGGCTAATATAGCTGTAAATAAGTAGCAATGCCAGTCATTCTGATTTTCATTGACAAATGATTTAAGATACTCTTTTAGAGTTGCATGAGAGCGTTCAAGAGCTCCGTTTGTTTGTGGATGATATGGAGTGGTAAAAAGGGGCTTAATTTTTAAAATTTCTGTCAGTTGTTTGAAAAGATCTGATGTGAAACAGGTACCCAAGTCTGTTAGGATGTGTTTTGGAAATCCGAAAAGGGATATGAAATGCACTAGGTTACGTGCTATCTCTTCACTTGTTGCACCGACCATAGGGTAGGCGCTTGAGAATTTTGTGAGGTCATCTTGTAGTGTCAAGATGAACTTGAAGTTTTGGAAGCCAGCGTCCGGTAAGGGACCTACGACGTCGAGAGCTAATCGTTCAAATGGTTTAGTGGAGGTAGAAGTTATTTCCATAGGGGCTTTATTTGATATCCTTAAGGGTTTGTTAATTTGGCACAATTTACAATTTTTGACATAGTTTTCGATATCAGACCGCATGCCTTTCCAGTAGTAGGAGGCCTTGATTCTGTTATACATTCGTTTTGAACCTGGGTGACCAGCGATAGTAGAATCGTGGTTTTCTTTGAGAATTTTAGGAACTTCGGCAGGAGTTGGGTAAATCATTTGATTTTTATAAACATGTATCTTAATGTTCGTGTAGTGGAAAATGTGAGAGATCATGTTATAAATCTTTGTGTAAGCTATCTTAGAGAATGGATCGGAAAAATCTGGTAATGCAAGGTCTGTGGTCTCCGGACTATCTTCCAGAATCTGGTCTCGGAGTTTCATGAGTAAATTATATACATCCTTAAATTTAGTTTCCTCGTAGTGGTGGATTTTTGTGAATAGAAAGTAGTACATTTTATTATTCATATTTACGCTTTTAATCGTAAATGGTTCGCGTTCGGAATCAAGTAAGTCAGCGGAATTTAGTTGAGACATTAGCTCTTCACAATGTGGCATAGAATAGTCAAAGTCCAGTGAGACGGGACACGCGATTGATTTAAGCTTAGATAGATGGAGAGCTTCGGTATGTTCTTCCATTATGGTATTTGGAGTAGGGATTCTATTTGTAAATTGTTCCTTAAAATATTTTTCATATGGAGAGTTAAGTAGATTTTGGGAATCAATGATATTCACAGGACAACGCGATAACGCATCGGCGTTGGAGTTAAGGCGACCTTGTTTATATACAATTTCATAATCGTATTCCTCTAGTTTAAGGCGCCAGCGAATAAGTCGGCTGCCAGGATCCTTAACGTTGAATAGCCAGACTAATGGCCGGTGATCCGTCACGATTTTAAATTTGCGACCAAAAAGGTAAGGGCGGAATGTTTTGACAGCATAAATTATGGCTAGTAATTCCTTTTCAGTGGTCGAATAATTTCCTTCAGGCTTGTTTAAGGTTCTGGATGCATAGGCTATAGGTTTGTCTTTACCTATATCACCTTGTGAAAGGACTGCACCTACCGCATAATTAGAAGCATCCGTTGTGATCACAAACGGGGCAGAAAAATCAGGATATTGGAGTAGAGGTGCAGTGGTGAGCTTTACCTTGAGGAGTTGAAAAGCGTTTTCTTGTTCTGAAGTCCAATCGAAAGGGATATCCTTTTTGAGTAGTGATGTTAAGGGTTTTGTGATTTTCGAGAAATTTTCAATGAAGCGTCGATAATAACCGACAAGACCAAGGAAGGATTTGATTTGCTTTACATTGGTTGGTACTGGGAACTCAGTAACAGCTTTAATTTTTTCGGGATTGGGACTGACTCCTTTGTCTGTAATTATGTGTCCTAAGTAAGCGACTTCCCGTCTGAGAAATTCACATTTATCAGGTTGTAATTTTAAATTGAATTGTCGCATCCTGTCGAAGACAAGTTGTAACTTGGTCATATGGGAATCCAGGTCATGTGAGTAGATTATGCAATCGTCGAGATAAACGTAACAGTGAAGGCCTTGAAGGCCTGAAAGAGCTGTATTCATGAGACGCTGAAACGTAGAAGGAGCATTTTTTAACCCGAAGGGCATCCTGGCAAATTCGTAGTGGCCAGTGACGCTCGAGTTAGTACTAACGGTAAATCCTGTTTTGAGGGCATCTGAAGCACTCATCTTTATTTGATGAAATCCGCTTGCCAGGTCAAGAGTGCTGAAATATTTAGAATGACCCAGTTGGTCGAGTATGTCGGTGATAAGTGGTAGAGGATAACTTTCAGAAACTGTGACGTCGTTCAAACGGCGGTAATCGATAACAATCCTCCATTTCTTCTTGCCGGAAGCGTCCATTTTTTTAGGGACTACCCATACGGGAGCACTCCATGGTGAGATAGAGGGGCGGATAATATTTTGATCAAGCATTTTTCGTACTTGAGAATCGACTTCTTCCTTATGACAATCAGGAAATCGATATGATTTTACATGAATAGGGGGAGAGTCACCGGAGTTAATAGTGTGCTCGATGGCGTTAGTATAGGTCAGGGATTCACCATCAAGGTGGAAGATATCAGTGTATTTGCGACAACACTCAAAAAGAGTTGCTTTTTCTTCATCGTTCAGATGATAACAGCGTAATTGATTTAAGACTTGATTTATTCGATCAGAATTAGAAACAGAAATAGAGTTTATTTTACGACAAGAATCAGATGTCGTTTCTGATTTCTCAATGGGTGTTAATTCCACCGCATAGTCTTTGACGTTGACGCTAGAGTTTGTAGTATTTAAAACTGAGATATTCACTTTGCCATTTGGTTTGATTAAAACTATGCAATTAGCGACATAAACACCTTCGCAATAAAGATGATCTAAAACGAGGGCCTCGTTATCTTGGTAGAGCTCGTGTGAGTAATTTGATATTCCGCACTCGATAACGGCTTCACTGCGAGCCGGTATGATGTAGGTAGGTTGATTATAAACAATAGGCAACTGTACATTGCGAATGTGTATGCTTTTCAATTCGTAGTTAATGTTAACTTTGAAATGTCCGAAAAAATCACTTCCGATTATTCCGTCATAATCTTCGAGGCACACATCGTCATTTGTGACATGGAATTTAAAATTGATTGTTTCTGAGGGTAAGTCAATATACAGCTGGAAGGTGCCCAATGTTGTAATTAAGGATTCTGATTTACTTATGCCTTTAATTTTTACAATTTCACGTGAGAGTGCAGGAGTTTCTTTCAAACTTGAGTTTTTAATTATACTGATGCTTGCGCCAGTGTCGATCAGCAAGCATAGTGGATTCACAGCGTATTTAGTTTGCAAATAAATGTGTGGTAATGATATTTTTTTATTAGTTATAGTAGTCTCGAGAATTGGTATAAAATCAGGGACAGGGTCGGATTCAGTTAGTTCAAAGTTTTTAATATTTCCCGAATCTTGATTTTGAGAATTGTTTTGAAAACTTTTTTGTATTGACAGAGTAGGACTCAGCGAGTGCTGAGGTGACATCGGAATCGTGTTCCGGGATTTATTTATAGAACTCTGTGGTTTAGTCAGAGTAGAACTCAGGGCAACCTGAGATGACCTCGGAACTATGTCCCGGGATTTAATTGTATAACTCTGGTCTTTAGGCAGAGTAGGACTCAGGGTGACCTGAGATGACCTCGGAACTATATTCCGGGATTTAATCGTAGAACTCTGGTGTTTGGGCAGAGTAGGACTCAGGGTAACCTGAGATGACCTCGGAACTATATTCCGGGATTTAATCGTAGAACTCTGGTGTTTAGGCAGAGTAGAACTCAGGGTAACCTGAGATGACCTCGGAACTGTAGTCCGGGATTTCTTTAATACATCGGCGTATGATAATTGAGAGATGACCTCAAAGGGTTTGTTATTTGTGCCGTTTTGATTAAGCGATTTCGGCAGGCACACAACCGAAATCATTCTTGGTTTAAAGCATCATCAGAAGGTTCATCATAGACATTATGCACATGGGCCTGTGCCGAAGTACCTTGTGAGGGATCTTGACCTTGGGAAGTTTGGGAATTCTTATATTTTAATTTATAACACTCGTCAATGGTGTGACCCTGTTTTTTGCAGTATCTACACTGTTTAGGACCTTGGAGAGAATCAAAAGCAGGTCTTGAATTGACGGCGTATGATCGTTGGGTTTGAGTTTGATTTTGAGGCTTGTTCCTAAAGCACTCAGAAGAAGTGTGCCCTTTCTTGTGACACAACGAGCATTGTTTTGCTCGGTAGAACGACGAAGACGACGATTTGGTGAGGTTATATAATTTTTCCTCTTCAACTGCGCATTGTATAGCGTCATTTAATTTAGGTGGGTTACGGCAACGCACTATGTTGGAGATTGAGGAGTTTAGGCCCAACAAAAATGTGTTGAGGGCAAGGTCCTCCATGGCAGCTATTCGCCCTACGAGTTCGTTTGGCTGTTTGCAATTATAATAAATATCAGATTGCATGCGTGTCAAGATCGATTCTAATCTTATCGAATATTGAGTCACATCTTCAGATGGCAACTGTTTGCAATTTTGAAGATCAACAAGTAAATGTGTGGCATGTTTCTTTTCTCCAAATGTTGCTCGAAGGAAATTTTTTATTCCGTCCCATGAATCGAAGTTTTTGAGGCTGCAGGCAACCTGCGCCTTGCCTTCCAGTTGGGATATTACATATTTACACAAGACATTGATCTGGTCCGCATTTGCCAACGAAATAGCATTATCGCAGTTAGTTAGGAATGCTGGAAGGGATTCTTTATCACCATTGTATGGTTTTATAAATTTAGTCAATACTGACAGGGAGATTTCAGCATTTTTATCGACTTTTGGTGGCATGTTGGTTGGAAGAATAGCAGATAAGTCGACACTAGATCCAAAATGAGAGTCAGAGGAAGTATGAGAAGCGTCTGATTCTGAACTGATTGATTCGTGACCTTCTGGAAGTTCCGATTTTAATTTGGAATCTTCAGATTCGGATTTGACGTCAGACATTAATTATTGTGCTATGTTTAGGTAGTCTTAGACAAAATGTTGACAATACCAATAAAATAAATGTAAAAATAAATCACCGTAAAACATAAGATGTAGCAGGTAAAATTAAAAGTAGGACTTAAAAAAACACTTTCACATGAAAACGGTAGAACACAAAAGTAAACGGGTTTTGTAACTCACAGACACACGACGATATTGGTCTTAAGCTGCATTCTCGGGCTTGGCGATGGTATCACGCGGCAGGTTGCGTGACGTGGGCAGGCAGCGCGTGACGCGTGTCTAGTGACAGCGCTTGGTGACCACGCGGCGACAGGCGGCGTGTTAGATTTTTGGCTGGAAACGGGCTGCAGGATAATGCACCCAGGATGTTGGGCGATGGTGATGATGAGCTAGAGCTGTTCGTCGGGCACGTTGAATGGAGTACCCGCAGTGGTAGTGTTCTGGATCGCGGGCTCACGCTCAGAGGGCGGAGACTGACCGTCGGATCAAGACAGTTAGGTTGTAGCTGATGCGGGCTCGTACTAGGCACGAGTCTTATCGTCGATCAGGACAAACACTGGCCAGGGATTCGGATTCCTTAGATGTCTGTATGACCTCTTTGGAATCCCACTTCTGACACCAATTTGTTAGGAGGCCTATGGTGTCTGTCTTTTTAAAAAAAAACTACAATGTTCGCCTAACTAGTTTTATTGTCTTTTGACAAATCTTACAAGATCACTACGACACAACTTTTATAACTTCTTGAAAGTGGAGGCGACCGCTCCTCGCAATTGAACAATTCTAACTGACTAAAAAAAATATTATTCAAGTAAATGGCAGGTAACCAAAGGGCTGACTCTGCAATAGAATATCATGGAAATATACACGTTACAAGGTGATCTGCTTGTTTAGCTTTTATTACAAAGAAAACAGGGTTATAACAGTGCGGTTTTTGAACGCAGTAAAGAGGGTTTATGATACGTGTGTAGATAAAGGTATTTTTCACCGTTTTTAGGGTGGCGTACCTCAAAAGGTAAAAAAGGACTCGCATGTCCGTCCGGCCTTCTGTCTGTCATGAGCACTTTTCTCAGGGACTATAAAATCTTCTGCGAAATACTTATCCTGATTCTGCGAAAAACTTGTCCTGATAACCGCAACATAATTCAAGTCTAATATGAAAAAAAGTGGAGGGAATAAAATGACAAAACGAAAAAAAACACCGTCATAAGTCTTTTAGGGTATCGTTAAAAAGGGCTTTCTACAAACTTTTTTATTTTTTTTATAACTTCAGAAGCTATGATTAAAAGTGCAAAAAAATACAATTCCCCTCCCTCATCTCCGAAACAACAGTCTAAACTTATAAAAAAATACAGAATAAAGAACTTAACCTCTCACAAACTGCGGGCAGTTGGGACGGGTTGCGAATATGAACCTTATGCCATAATAATAAAATTGAAAACGCTAACGCCGGCGATGTTCAAGAGGAAGGAGGATTACAGGAACACCTACCCGAAATCGCTTAGGTTTTACAATTATCTGTAAACTAAATAGAAACTTATAAATGCACCTGGTTACATTATAGGAGTATAAAAGTAGCCGCACCAATTCCAAATTCCAAATGTCTTTATTATTGTAGATAATTACATATACTTAGCAATCGTCATTTTTTGCCACTTCTCTACATTAATATAATAATAATAATAATAATAATTTATTTATTCATAAAATCTTACAGTTCAAAGGTGTATATAACAAGAACATAAATTACAGATAGGCTACATTATTTTCATACAGCAGACCAACAACCAAGCTAAGCATTAAAAATGCTTGTGTTATGATTACTAGCTGCTCACATTAACACCGTTAGAGTCTAAACAAAAGTTACAAATTATGTCATGTATGAGAGCATAATATTATGAAATGTGTCCCTCCCTGGGTCGCCGGTGAAAATGCGTGTGAGTGTTGTTTGTTTTGTGTGTATTCAGCTATTTAAAATGTATGTGCGGATTTTACTTTATTATAGATAAAATATTTTCAGTTTGCTCGTAGTTTAGTGTTAAAAGCCAATTAGTTATAATTTGCTTACATTTAAATTTACATAGACCAAACTTTCAGTTTCAATTGAGGCTGGGTAACAAGAGCAGGGCATTGATCAGCCTGACAGGTTTGAGAACTACTTAAACTTAAGTTATCTATGTTATCAATTAGCTTATCCATATGTAACACTATATATAAAAGTGCTATAAAAATTAAGTAAGGCGCTCTCAGGCGCCGCCATAATTAATTGAGTTTATGTATCTGTACTCAGCATTTTTCTTGGCCGGACATTCAGCGTCGCCTGTTTTATGGCTACTTTGCTTTTTGTAGCGTAGGCATGTTGCGCATTTTGGTAATTCAGATGTTTTTGTGCAGTCGGTCGTCAGGTGCCCTAGTTCGCCGCAATGTCCACAAGTTGGTTTTGCCTCTTTGCAGGTCTTAGCAGCGTGTCCATACTGCTGACACTTGTAACATCTTGTTACTAGGGTGAAATCTCTTACAGTACACGATGACCAATTGATAAAAACCCTGTCCTGAGTAATGAGAGCCTTGCGGATTTCGGCAGGTACTTCGATTATATAATTAACGGCATCTGTGTCCTTTTTGCCAGATTTGTGGCTCAGCTTTATTGAGGTCAAAAATGAGTCTAGCGTCAATTTCGGCATTTTTTCGGCAAGATTTTGTTCAAAGAGACATTTAAAAGCTTCGCTCTCTGTTAGGGAAGTGGGTACTCCAAAAACAGTGATTCTCGGTCTACGCTTCGAGGGCTCATCCACCTTCAGGCCTGAGGAAGATAGTTGAGAAGCCTGCTTAAGTTTTTCTATGTCTTCCTTATAGTCAGTGCTTATAATGACCCCACCGTTTTTTGTCTTGCGAAGACCACGGACGTGGAGTTTCATAACTTCAGGGCGAATAATTTTTTGAACTAGATCTTTAGTCTCGTCACTGGTCTTGTTCTGGTCATGAGGGTAAATAGCTACAGAGCTAAGGGTGCTGGGGCGCATAAATTTGTTGCTACTTTTCTTGACAATCTCGGCAAAAGAAGTGGAGCCGGAGGTCGCTGTTTTGTAATTATCTTTAATGGCCTCATTAAGTGCTTGTATTTTTATTGATAGGTCCTGATTTTCTTTCAGCGTCTGAATTGTGGTTTGGGCTTGAAGGGCTTTTTGTTTAAGCGATTGGTATTGGACAGCCATTTGAGATGTCCCATTTCCTATTTTACGGCACAGATTATTTATTCTCAGTTTTTGTTCCGAGTTAAGTTTTCCTTCGGAGGATATAGAGCATACTTCGTTGAGGCACTTTTCAATCGTGGCCATCCAATTCTGTAGTTCACTGGTACGCACAACTTCCATTGTATTTTCATTGTCCTGGGGGTTGTGTTGGCTCTGACATGTAGAAGGGCAGGTCGGGGGTGGTGAACGGCTGGTGAGGTGGCTCCGGTTGAACGGGCTACCTTCGCTCATCTTGACATATAGTTGCTACAAATTATGTTAGATGCATGACAGTCAATAACACTTCAATAGTTGCAACGAACACAAAACACACAAACACAAAGTAGGTCACGGATTAGTTGAGTAGAGAATTTATATTATAATTTCTTTATTCACATGCACACGTCCGAAACGTGCGAGCGCGCCAGAATCAATGATTGCCAGAAACATTGGACCACTGTGGGAGAAGGAGGGCGTAGAAACTCCCACAGATTGATTTTTAGATCTCTTTTAAAAAATTGCTTATGCTTAACTAATACAAAATGTAATATTTAGTCATTATCATAATTAATAAGCAGGAATAAATAATTACAAAAGTATTAACAGCAAGGCATGTGTTGAGCCAGATTAACCCCATACAGTCCCATCATTTAAGTAATCTTGAACATTCTAATATCCTTTTTTCGACAAAGTCGCTTTAACATGGATTTTAAATTGCTCAAATGGCAATTTCAAGATCTCCAGAGCCATCTCCAATAAATTTGCAGGCAACATTTTGCTCTGTAAAATCCAAACTATTCACTCCACACCATCCCTACCATTGTACGGTGCCTTGCCTTCGCGCGCGAGTCCCACTCGCACTTGACCGTTTTTATTTTTAATATTTTTGCTTCAGCGTCGTGTAAATACCCACAAATGAGTCGCGCGTAACTTTACAAAACTACACCCTCTATACAGTTATGTTGCGTAACTCCGCAAGTTGGAGTGTCCACCTCGGAACGTAAAACCAGTCGCCGAATTCCGCCGCGTAATTTCAGCACAGTGTGGTTCAGCACTTAGCGGCTAGACACGGGCACTGCTGTGCCTCTGCCGACCTACATTGGAAAAGCATTAGGATAATTTGTTTGCTTTTGTCCGTACCCGAAGGGTGTCAAACGGGACCCTATTTCTATCAATAAGCCACCGCTCTTCGTCTGTCCGTCCGTCCGTCAGCGGGTTGTATGTCAGGAACCGTAATAAGTAGAGAGTTGAAATGTTCACAGATCGTGTATCTCTGTCTGTTGCTGTACAGCAACAAATAATGAACATGAATTACAAGAGACAGATATATTATATTCGACGACCCGAATGGCCTAGGCGGCAGTGACGCTGCCTACGAAGCCAAGGGTCCCGGGTTCGAGTCCCGGTGGGGGTAAATATTTGTTTGATGAGAACTGATGTTTATGCCCTAGTCATAGTTGTTTATCTATCTAAGTATTATATTTATTTATATAAGTATGTGTATCGTTGTCTAGTACCCAAAATACAGGGAATCCTAGTTTGGGGCTAGATCAATGTGTGCAAATAGTGTTCAAGGTATTATTATTATAATAAACCATATCATAATTCAAATAATATCATAGATTTCGTGGCTAAACTCATGGTTGTGGTGGTGCAATTAGTTTGATATCGGCTTCCCGATTCTTAAATTCGAATCCATCCAGGTTCGGACATGATTATTTTTGTTTGTTTTTTTTTAGTAGTTCAATTTTCCTGTAAGAAGGTTCGGATCTATATCTCCATCCCGACCCGCACTAGACCGGTTTTTCCATGTCATGTTCTTGAGGGCATACGAAGGGCCCAGCAGCAGGAAGCCGCAACACCAGACAGAAACAAATAAACACATATCAAAGATACAATCTGTTTGTATGTCACCTGTCATGCCTACATTAGTGCAGCCTACTGTCCTGATGACTTGTACCTTTGTATACAATCATATCTTAAGCGATTTACCTTCGAATGAAGCTGTGATGCCTTCGCATCTTTACACATGATACGTGGATCTATTTTGATTGAAAATATTAAAAGGTGTTTAAGTTTTATACTGAAAAAGTCTGACAAACTGTTAAAAATTGTTTATAAATACTCTTTCCAAAATTGGTAAGTCAATCTGCTCCCGACGTCTAATGGGTTTCACGTTTGCTTGTCACACAAGAGAGGCAGGTTCGAATCCTGACGTAAACCTATGAGATATTTAATTTATCTTAAGCACATTATTGTATGTTCAGTGTTTAGGATGACACGTTAAGCTGTAGGTCTCGGCTATTATCGCTACTTGATAGTTGTAGTCGTAAACCACCTCGATCGACCTGCAATGAGCCAGCGTCATGAATTATGGCTTAATCTTATTCGTATCCTGGTTGAAGGCCTGTGCCTCTTGGCTAGGACTTTGATAGGCTACGTTTAATTTTAATTTAATAAGTGCAAGTCAAAGTTTATTTATTATGTACTGTACATATTTTTAAATATGGTTTTTACACGTCCTGTTTTTGCCTCTTCTCCACATTGGACCACTGTAGGAGGAGAAGTGCAAAGAAACTGTCACAGAGTAAGGCGTGGTGAGACGGTTAGACCAAGAAATAGAGAAAAAGTTATTTTATCTCTTGGATTGAAAAATAAGCATTTTATAATGAGTCTTACTTAGTTAAGGCTGCAATTATAATCTTGATTCATACTTTTGTATGTGTACTAATTTTTGCCCGATATAGGTTTTAAAGTTATAGAATTTTATTTCTCAAAAGAAGAAGATTTATTCCACTAAAGTTAACATAAAATTAATGTTGTTAACATATTTATTAGCACACTAAACTTATGCGAGTAATTCAATATTTTATATGTGACACTGTGACTAAAACAAAATCGACTTTACTAGACAACGTATGGTTTTTAATTGTGATTTTAAATTAAGAAGTGACTGAGCTGCTGTAATATTTTGCGTAAGTTTGTTAAACTAATGTGCTCCCTCAAACAAGATACTATTTTTCCCGTAATTCGTCCACGGTGCTTTTAATTGTAACTAATTGATAATCAAAATATGAGCATATATTAAAGATAAAATGCTTATGCCAAGCAATGGTGCCAAGTGTGCGCACGAAGATGATGAACCATACTTAAATATCATTAAGTACATTCAAATTATAATGATTACACAGCCCTGTAGCAACGGAAACAGCCCGTCAACGCTGCAATGACTTTTACAATATGAATTATCACACAACATCGAATCAATGTGCCGCAGAACGGCTAGCGGAATAATCTGTAGATCGATAGTGATATCTATAGATCATTGTTTCACAATGGCATTACAAGATTGGAGCAAATTGATGAACATCCGGCAATTCTATACGATTCGTATCTTTTGACTTAAAGATATGTATAAGTGTACATACCTATACATATATATGGTATATAGAAGTGGCAGTGGCAAAAAGTACATCCGTGCTTGCTTATATTGCTAGAAATATTGTATTGTTATGTAAATAATATTGTAATTGTGAAAGTAAGTATTGAGTAACAACCAGTTGCAGAAACAAAGACGACCTCTGTGGCGCTGCGGTGGTGGCTCTGCCTACCATGCGAGAGGTTCCGGGTTCGATCCCCGGCTAAGGATACAGAAAATAAGAACAGCCCCAGGTCTTGGATGTTTTTATGTGTGTGTCGTCGCTGTTTGTGGTTCCCACGACACAAGGTATCCTAGTGTGGGGCCAGAAGCGATATATGTGCCTGTGTGCAAATGTTAATGTTTATGTTTAAATTTTAGAGCCCCGCAAAATGTTAATGGCATGTCTGTTACATAAAATTTAGTTTTCACGGTTCCGTACCCGAAGGGTGCCAATCGGGACCCTATTACTAAGCCGCCGCTGTCCGTACGTCCGTCTGTCCGTCCGTCTGTCACCAGGCTGTTTCTCATGAACAGTGATAGTAAGGCAGTTGACATTTTCACAGAAGATGTATTTTTATTGCCACTATAACAAAAAATACTGTAAAACAGAATTAAATAGATATTTAAGAAGGTACCCACACAAAAATTATTTCCATACCATATACAAACTTATGAATGCACCTAGTTACGTGCATGGAGTGTGAAAGTAGCCGCACCAATAACATTGTAAACAACATTTTGCTCTGTAAAATCCAAACTATTCTCTCCACACCATCCCCACCATCATACGGTTCGAATCGCGCTTGACCGGTTGTTTTTATAAAACATGTCATTAATTTCTGAGTATTAGCATTCTGCAACTCAGTGTATGTCAAACAATAATACCTTGGACACTATTTACACACATTGATCTAGCCCCAAACTAGGATTCCTTTCTTGGGTACTAGACAACGATACACATACTAATGTAGATAAATATTATACTTAGATAGATAAACAAACATGACTAGGGTACAAACATCCGTTCTCATCAAACAAATATTTGCCCCCACCGGGACTCGAACCCGGGATCCTTGGGTTCGTAGGCAGGGTCACTGCCGACTCGGCCATTCGGGTCGTCGAGCAAATACTACATCATGTCTGAAATTCTCGTCAATATCAGATTTGTAATAAGCCCAACAGGCATGTGTAATATGACGTTTTATAAACATTACTATTTGTGTAAGACCATCAATATTATGATGACGTAGAAAGAAAGTATTCATATAAAATGAGAGCTTATAGAAAAACGAAATTGAAGAGTGAAAAGACATTTAAAAACATCATGCATATGAAACACATCGTCAAATTGTGTAAACTTGCGAGGAACATGTTTTTGTGACTATTTACATGCTTAACATGCATTATGCGGGCTCTTGGGAAAACGACTAGCTTGGTCAAGCCGCAAAACGCCTGTTTGCACAGTGTGGCCGCGACATAAATTAGGTTTTGAATTAAATTTATTATGAGAATGTGAAGAGTTTTCGTGTAGGGATAGAGTTCAGTGTAATGTAATGTGAAGGGCACAACAGATCATGTAAATTGGAGACACGAGGATTAATTTTAGGGTTCCGTACATTCAACGAATAGAAAACCTGTCAAGTACGAGTAGGACGTCGGTCCCGTACACGAAGGGTTCCACACCATCGACCAGGGAATAACGTCTTTTGTAAGAGTATACCTTTTTAATTTTTATAATAAAATGTTAAATACTAGGTAGGACTCCATTCAAGGCCGTACATCGAAATATTAAAAAAGAGTTTTGTGTATGTTGCAATATGTTGTATGTTGTATTCAACTATATGTACTCAAGATACCGAAACTCTTTTCTCATTGAAACCGGAAGTGGATAGAACATGAGTAACTTATTTACAAAATAAAATGAAATATGATAAAAACTTTATATTCTTGATATTAAATGACGAATAACTTAGCACAAAACTCAACAGCTGTCTGTAATGACAAATAACTTAGCACAAAACTCAACAGCTGTCTGTAATGACAAATAACTTAGCACAAAACTCAACAGCTATCTGTAATGACAAATAACTTAGCACAAAACTCAACAGCTGTCTGTAATCAATGATCTGTTACGATAACATCGGGAGAGTCCAGTTTTCACCGATTAACAAATAAAATAAAATGGCCAAGAAAATGGCCATACGAATAATTTCTTGTATGGGTACTTCTTTTAATTGTTAACAAACAGTATGTTTCATTATTTGTTGTAATAACGGCGATACAAACACACGCTCTGTGAAAATTTCAGCTCTCTACCTAATCCGGTTGATCCGGTAGAACCCGGTGACAGATGGACAGACAGACAGACGGACGGACAGCGAAGTCTTAGTAGTTTGGCACCCTTTAAGTACGGAACCCTAACAGGACCATTTCGCTATCCATCTGTCCGTCCGTCTATCTGTCTTTCAAGAGCTTTTTTGTCAGGATCGCGTGGAGGAATCTATATTCAAATAAATACGAATTACTCTGGTACCTTGGAGCTGCGAAAAAAAAATCTAGGTATATCCTCTTGAATACCACCGGCGTCAGATAACGCCACTTTTCCGTTATAGGTTTTAAATTTTATTACCATGACATAAGTTTCACAATAGCGTCCCGTCCCAACTGCCCTCGGCTTGTAAGAGGAGAGATTCCACCATTTATGTTGCAATTTAGCTGAATGAGCTTCAACTCGAATCGGAACCTGCGCGGTAGTTTGGCATGAAGCAAGTTGTTACAGCACAAGTAAAGGGAAAAATCCGGAAACTGTCAGGAGGTTGGCTCGAAGACTGCCCCAGCATAAGTTATTATAATTTTTCACTAGCCAATAATTTTTAAGCATTTAAATATTAATTTACAAAATGTTACGTCTATTTTTAATTAATAGACCTTTTATGAATGAATTAAATAATCATTACTTGTTAGCTTTATTTTCCCGGGACATTTGTAAACAAAAATATCTGTCAGAGTCAAGACACATTGAGCATCACTCAAGACACATTGCGCATCACTCAAGACACATTGAGTATCATTCAAGACACATTGAGCTTAACTCAAGAATCTCCTTCATCGTCCTCTTTAGACTCAGACGTCGTTTCATTACAAAATCCTTCTTGATGTTTGCAATTAAGTAGCTTAATTGTAGGATTAGATTATTTCATTAAATAGCCAACCACGGATTAAGTAGATCATGAAATGGCCAACCACTTCATGATACAGTCAATTATTTCATGAAATGATCAGAAAGCGTAAAATTTCACGAAAACATGTCTTTTAAAAGCATTTTATTTTATATTCAGTACTACGTGGTATTTTTTACGAACACGAAGACTATTCGGCGGGGGTTTCGCTGCGCTCTCTCCTTTAGTCTTCACCTAAGTGCTACTGCCGCAGTGTTTTGCCCTAAAATATTTTTTCGTTTAATGGAAGTTCTAATTCAACAATGGTTGGCTATATCATGTTATAACATATATATCATACATACAAAATATTTCCCCTAATTGTGTATAAACTTTCCTTCTCATATCATCAACATGGTAGATTTTACATTTCAAAGAGGCTACAATATTAGAGTTTAATTGTTTTTTCACTAAAAAAACTGCAATGTAACGTTTATGTAAATAAATCAAAAGTGTATCCTATGACAAGTAGGAGTTTTACGAATTCATTTTCAGATCTGTGAAAATATGATAAATTCCGCAAACTTTTGAAACATGAAGTACCGATATTAGGCCATTTTGTATCTGGCGATATTCGCACATCGGAAACGATCGCGTGGACAGCAACACCTGGCCGAGACAGGCGCTGGATGGGTGTCCGGTTCTATGTGCTTTCGTGTTTCAGATGTCACGTTAAGCTGCAGGTCCCGACTACTGTCGACCCTCTCGGTGGCAGTAGTCGTGAAGCTGTGCCAGAGGCCCTACTAGGGCAGCTTGATAACTCCTGACAACCGGGCTGGCCACTAGTCCTCCACCAACCCGCACTGAGCCAGCGTGGTGGAGTACGGCTCAATCTTACTCGTATCCGGGTAAAGGCCCGTGCCCCTCGATGAGGTTATTAATTGGCTACATTTATTTTTTAAATTTAGGTCCTTACACATCTCTGAGGCAGTCGTCTATACATTGATAAATCCGTGTCCTTTGAGTTCCTTGACAAAAAACGCGATTGGTCGCAACCGTCGGTGCGCAAGACCGACTCTCACTTGGCCGTTTTTTTAAATCTTAACATACAGTATTTTACAACCTCATATCAAAACAAAATAAAAAAATATATCGAGCACAAAACGAAAAACAAACTTACCCGCTCTTACCGCGTCTAATATACTTTATCTACACACGTATCATAAACCCTCTTTACTGCGTACAAAAGCCGCACGTTACGATCAGCATAATGTTAAATTACTTGGTAAAAACTCATTTCTTATCTGAAAAATTACACATTATGACCATAACGTGTAGTTTTTCTACATATTATGACATTCAAATTTCGAACGCCGACGCCTGAAGTTGGTGCTACAGAACAAGCTAAACAACTGCAGAGCCACAATGCCGGTCAAACATGCGGTTCCTGAACACATCAAAGAGAGCTTATGATATGTGTGTAGATAAACTAGAGTATGTAACTGTACATAATTAGGCATTAAAACTCTCGAGTGATGTTATCATAAACCCACTCTCGAGTATTAATGCCCTCCATTATGTAGCAGTCACATAAACTACTATGGTATGCATCCCGACCTCTCTAATTCCGCTTTTTTACTGTACTTACAACATTAAACGAGTAGCACGATATTCTTCAATCTATCTTTTATACTCATTCGATCTTTTATCAAATACTGCGACATCTTTTTGGAATAAATACATTCGATTGTATCGTCGGTGTCTCACACAAACTTAGTTACCGGCGGAAGCTCCGGGCTACGGCGTAGCGCGCTACGGAGCCGCTACGGCGTAACATCTCGTAGCTGGGTACGGATTGATTTTGGTTTTTGTTTTGATATAGAAATACTTATATGAACTTTTATAAACAATATCAATGCGGATAATGCGGCAATGAGATAGCCCATTATAACGCAAAATGGAGTATTCGATAACTATAATAAAAGTGGGTGCAATATGCTCAGTGTTATTGAATATTCCTTGTTATTGTGCTTTTCACATTTAATGTTTACTGCAGGTAAATACACCAATATCAATCATGTTACCTATATAACTTTAATTTGTAGACATATTGTGTATGAAAAATGACAAATATTACCTCCCTATCAACAGATATAATATACTATTTACTACAATTTTGTCACTTTAAAAACTACTATTTTTCTTAAAGTTTTAATGAATTTTGTACTTATGTAACATTTAAAGCTGATTGACATTAAATACCAATCCTGGGTGACCACAATCTAAGAGCTTGTTTCAAGAATACCTATCTAGCAGATAGGTCCTACATGCATACATGCAACATGCAACATACATGTTGCATGAAAAACGACAGATTAATCTATCACGTAGAGCTTATTGGGACTTCTTGAAATAGATATATATCTATATGTATATCAGAATAAAATATAATGTTTGCCGTCGCAACATTAAGAGCATACGCTGCGTTGATGTCTTTTGTTTGTGTCTATCAACATTTTAAGATAAGCATTGTGATGTTATCAATCAGAAACATTATTTTCGTTAAAAACTAATTTAATTTTGTTTTATGAAACAACTTTTTAGTTTACAAGATCTAATCTTCCTATATAAACGGATATATATAGTATATCAGAGAAATAGGCCTATGCGCCTCTGAGCTTGTTCAAATATACTTGATACTTGTATGATACTCTTAATCGAATTTTTATGTTTGATAATAGAATTGTACAATAAATAATATCTGTTTAAGTGTTAGGTAAATAGTTTTGTTAGGAAAAGTCACACAAAATACTGATTATTCGAAACATCACAATAAACAATGTAGTAGATGTTTGTTTAAGTATTCAGAACTTTTGTTTAGTAGACTACAATCTATTTAAGGTACAAATAAAAATCTGGGCTATTCACTTAAAGATCTGAAACTGAATATAGACCTTAACTGTAATAAAACTTAAACCATAAATTAAATCTTTCTTGATTTCTCAAATTAACTCACTTTTACACAACAATTTTCATCGTCATTCAGCTGACAACTTCCTAATCAACTCACCAGCGCTCTCCACAGCTCCAGGCGAGACGGAGACAGGCTCACACTCCCTCTCGCCTTCTCTCCTTCCCTCAAACTCACTCACTCTACTAACTGCCCTCTGTCCATTGAGTCCCAGTATCGCGTCTATCGTATGCCGCGGCCCCGGATTCTGTACTACTTGAGTCAGACCTAACCTCTTGACGGCATCAAAGTTCTGCTGCATGTGTTGAGCGTGAAAGAACATACCCATTCTATTAAGAGTGTCTAAATTCTGCTGATGACTTATTAAACTTTCTGTGACATTGATTGAGGATTGGGAATTCGGGCTGCTCATTTGAGAACGCGGACTGTTGGTATCCGAGCGGTTGTCGTAGAAGTCTTCCTTCGCGTCCATCGTGACCGAGCGCCCGCGCTACACTGACGGGCGACGGCTGAGGCGGCGGCGGCGGCGGGGTCTCATTGCAAGGGGCGGGGCGAGGGAGCGAGAGGGTGTGATTGGCCATTCTACGCGAATTTGGGGTGAATCTGCTTTTGTGGTGGGAAAGGGAACTTTTCAGGCGCCTCGCTGAAATCGTTATTCTGTTGGTTGGTCACACGTATCTTTATTTTTAGTTTCGGTTGAGAGTGGCGCCCTCATGTGTAGTATATTTTGGATTTAGTGTTTATTTTTTCGATTGATTGGGTCGATTGTGTAGGCTGAGTGAGGCGTTTTCTTGGTGTCAACGAGTGAGGTTAGTTTGCAAGATTGGATTGTCGGGTTGGTAACTTTTTTGATTAGATTTACCTTAAGGTTCGATGTGTTGCGCCGAGTTACCCAATTTGACAGCTTTGTGATGAAATTGCTCGTATTTGTGTTTATGTTTTTTATAAGTCTCTTATTGAGTGTTTAGTTAGATATGCCAACCAAATCAATAGCTTTTACAAGTAATTCAAACATCTTGGAATAACGCCTTTGAAAAAGATATATAATTGAAATTTCTACATGTCAGTATAACATGGTAAGGCTACAAGTTATAGGAGATAAATAGTTTAATTATTTTAATACACGATGAAACCATGTTTTTCTAGTGTTAACTGTTATGGATAAACTTTTATTTAAAAATATTTTAATATTTTTATAGAGAAATATTACTGCTACTTTTAAAATCGTCATAAATAATCAATAAATACAATAAACATATAAATACTACGTTTTTAGTTATTACATAGGTATACTATTACTCATATTTACACATAAATAATGATGGAAACGCAAAACTGAACCAAAATACAAGTCAACCCTTTAATAAACAGACTCTCTCAATTCAGACCGGTTTAAATTAATTAAAAACCATCCACACATACACAGTTTCATACACACACACACACACATTCACACGGAGATGAGACAGAAAGAGCCGGGGGACATCTGGCGCACACAAATTTAACCAAATGGGTTAACCAGTAACCAAACAATAACAGCTCTTCCAACTGACCAGACGCTGGCACAAGTAAATACTAAATACCACTTCTCACCAATCAAAAATCAACTCTCTGCCGACACGCTAAATCAGCAAATTGAAATGCAGAAGTCAAAACTTAAATTCATCCATCCCTGTCTATACTAGTTCTCTCTCTCTTGCACTTATCTCAGGTGTGACGACGGTTGCTACGGGGCGTGGTTTGCTGTGACGTCACGAAGCGCTCGACCAATCAGTGGCGGGAGTTTGTTTTTTTCTGGCAGCGTTCCTTTGTTGTACTCTTCTTTAGTTAGTCGCTGTGATTGTTTGTGAGTTAAGTTTGTTGCAACAATTACTGTTTGTATGACAATCGGACATGTTACTTTTAACAGCAGTACATTTTATTAACATTGTATGATTGACTCATCATTATTGGTTTGTAATGGCCGGCAAAGCCAATTATTATGAATTGTATTTTTAAATATTCAGTATTCAGTAGTAGTGTAAATATTCAGTAGTTTCCAAATATATAATATACACAAGCCAACAATCTAGAAAAAATAAATTATCTATGTAAGTATTTAAAAATAAACAAATATATACAAGCACATACGTTGTTTCAGGCCGCACACTAGCATACCCTATATTCAGAAACAGTGACGTCGCAAATATATAAACACCCAAGACCTGTTTTTTTTTGTGTAGTTCGTAGTTTAATATAATAATAATAAATAAATCATAGTAACGCATTTTCTCATACAGATGGAATATGCACAATACGGTATTTAACTGCTAGTAAAAATAAATACTTTTTATGAACTGTCAAAACCGTAATTTTGTTCACGAGTTCCATGTGACTTCATAGTCAAATTCTGTCTTTTGAACACAAAATTGAGTTAATAAAATACAATTCTGATATTGTCAAACGTTTTTGCTGAAATAGGTTCAGCATGAGACACGTTTCCAGATTTATTGGACTACCTTGCAAATACCCTATTATGCCCACGATAAGACAATATTTCAATACTCCATTTAGCATGACCAGGGGCTAGTCCATTGATGTACAATATTTCAACCCTTTCCACAAAATATCGCGTGAAAGCAATCAAACTAAGAGCATAATTACCCAAAACCATGAACTTTTTACACTATGAACCTTTTCCCGTACTGCTTAGGGAATATTATGGCATGGGAATGATGCAGAGTGATATGTTGACTTAATTGCAGTATGACAAATCTATTATTTACCAAAATGTAAGGTTTGAGGCTCAGGATACTCAGGACTGGAAGCGCCATTCGACTGAAACAGACACAAAATATATATTTCGTTTACTGCAGCAGGGGTTGAGGTGAGATACAGATACTTACAAACAAGGACAATCTAACAAAAGGTATTTGTGGAAGTTGGCATTGGCAGAGTCTAATGGATGCCATGAATATAAAAAATATAAATTCATAAAAAATATATTCATTCTATAAATATTTCATTGAGATAGCCAGTTTATACCTTGCCTAACACTGTTTTGGGAAAACATTTTGATCATAATGTATAGTATATATATCAAATCATGGTTCGCCGAAAAATCTCGCCTTTACCAATTATTTAGGTACACCATAAGTTATCTGTATATCTTTACAAAATATAAACTACCTTTCATATCTACCTACAAAACATATAAATACAATAATTCAGTCTATCAAGATTTCTTACAACTATCAACATCAACAACAACATAGCAACGTCAGGGTGGCAGAGGCACAATTGTGCCCACGTTTAGCCAGATATTCAAATCTCCATTTTGAGTGATAGGAGGCTAGCCCATCGCCGCAGCTATGGAGTAATGAAACGATTTTTTCGTCACCATTAGAATGTACGTATAATGTACTTCATATCATAATGATCAGAATAATTAATTTTCAATTAAATAATAACTAAAATATCTTTATAAAGTTTTTGTCATCTTACCCCTTTACCACCCTTATTATTATATAAAATCACTCATTTTTACTCACTTACTAACACTCCCTCACTTACTCACACACATATACATATATATATATATATATATATATATATATATATATATATATCTATCTACCTATATTTACGTTTCTTATTAAATCATTGATAGGTGCCTGCATTGCTGAGTTGGAGCCAATTTACTAATGAGACGTGCGTGCTGCATCAATTCTCCTTTATACATGTACATACATTCTTTCATAACTTTATATCACCTTTCGCCTTTGAAATTTTCCTTTTTTTTGTGAATACGTATTCGCAAAATACGCACACATTACAAGGCTGGGCAAAACAATGATCATTTGATGTTGGACGATATCATCAAGTGGCCTGGATCTCGCTGGATGTGGTGGGCACAGGAGTGAGCGGATTAGCGTTGTAGAGAAGAGGCCTGTGCGAGAAGAAGATGAGAGGGGTGAAGGCGGCGTCTCCAATCGGAAACCTCCTTTGGTTTAAGGTAATATGTGAAATGCATTTCTGAATGGTGCATGCTTTTTCATTAGATTTGGTTGATATCTCTATTCGGTATTCCTGATGAGTAATAGCAGTATAACCTCAATGAAAACGTCTATATATCGCTAATAAACAACAACAAAATTATTAATTTATTTAATGTATATACTATGTACAGTGTTTTACAGTTAGAGTTGAGTTCGGTCCTTAGAGCAGACTTAGATTATCGCATATGCTTTAATGTCAATATTTGCTCATTTTTGCGAGATTTGTGAGCTTTGTGAACTTTAACTAATATTTCACAGAAACAAATTCCTCACATAAACGTTATCTGAGGATTGAAAAATCGGCTGTAAAACGTAATTATTCGTAAGAAGATTTAACTTAAATTTTAATGTAAAAGTAACACTACAGTAATTTCATTTCTCTATATCAGCGGCGATGGGCTTACCCCCTGTCAAGAAAAATTGACTACTAAATAGGATCAAATTAAGTAAAAATCTAAATTAAAAAAAAACGAAATTAACTAAATACAACCTATTTTATACAAAGCTACACGGGGTCGCCTCGCTCCGCTCCGCTTCGCTTCGGCTCCAGAATGTATTGTAAATTTGTATCCTTACTAAAGCTAACTTTAGTGTTCCGACAGCAAGTGACCTAGCAACCAACACGATTCTGTGAAACTACACGAGGACATTTAATTTGGTGACATTTAACATATTTGGGAGTCAAAGCTTATATTGGTAAACAATATATGTGTTGCCAATTGAATATACATGGACTGGACTGTACGTGGACTCAACTATACCTCTGCCAACCCATATGCAAAAAGGCGTGACTCCTAAGTCAGAGGTCCTGGGATCAAATCTCGGCTGGAGAGGAATAAGTGTATGTAGTATAAAACGGTACTTCTTTCCTATTAACTTGTGTATTTCCTAGGTATTTTATTTATTACTAGGCCTTTTGTATACTATTTATTGTACACTGCCTACCCTTTCATGATACTTTCTCTTATTCTGCCTTAATTTTAGAGATAAGCTCGCCTTTGTAAGTACATGTTTTTTATTTTAATGTAACGAATTATGAAAAAAAAATAATTTCTTGGATGTTTATATATGTGTGACATCGCTGTTCCTGGTTCCCACGACAAAGGGGCCCCCTAGTGTGGGGCCACAAGCAATATATGCGCTTGTGTATAAATGTGTTTGTTTATGTTTGTGCACGTTACAAATCATTAATGATGTTTCTATTTCCGGTTTTTGATCCGTTTAACCGAACGCAGTTCTGTGTTCCTGGTTGTGAGTAGGGTGTCCTCGATGCTGTCACAGTCCGGGAGATGATGGGGCCAGTTTATTACGGCTGGTTTCGACCGAGAGGGTGGCATAGCTGACTAGGCGTTACAGCCTCAATTGGTTTAGCTTATTTAATATTATTTCCAACCACGTAACATTCAGGTATAGGTCCCATAGAAAATACAGAGTTATCGTCATTTTTTATGAAACGGGCCGCAGCGCGCCATGCTCCCCGCAGACCCCTTGACATGGCAGCCATTTTGCGTATGCTCTCCTTGACAGTTCAATAGATAATAAGATAAAGCGGTAATCAGAGAAGAATGAAGAAGAAAATGTAAGAATGAAGAATCATATGAAGAAAATGTAGAAAAAGTTTGCTTGTATGATAAGAAAAGGTATGAGGATACCCAATTTTGTGCATACGTACTACATTTTACTGTAAAATAACTACGCAAGTTAGCTCCATCTCATGGTTAATCATACTAGGTCTAGAAAGATTTAGATATTTCCAAAGAACAAGTTAAAATATAGCATATTAACATAATACAACCTTTATATACAGGAACTTACATTGCTTCTGGCCCCACACTAGGATACCCCGAATCGTGGGAACCACAAACAGTGATGTCACACATATATAAACATCGTAGACCTGGGGACTTTTCTACTTCCTCCCCAGCCGGGATTCGAACCCGCGACCTCTCGCTTGGCAGGCAGAGTCTCGGCCGAAACGTCACAGAGGTCTTCGTATTGTTCAAGCACAGTTTATTTCACCAGCTCCCGAATGAAGCCCGTCTCACGGTCACCCCGCACCCCGCACCCCGCACCCCGCACCCCGCACCCCGCACCCCGCACCCGCCTGTATGTGAGTTGCTTTGATCTCCTGAAATTATCCTTTACCCACCGCTAATTGTTTCTTTGACGTTGTTGCTTCTTGTTATCTATGACTTGATAGTTTACGGCCCAATGCGCATAATGCTGCTCAAATTAAGTGCCGCTTAAATTCGAGCGCTCTCTGTTCCCGAGCGGAGCGCAAGACAGTGAAAGCATAACATTAATTGTCCGTCAATCGGTGTGTTGTGCATGGTCTATCTACAAACAAACGCTTAGGGAAAGCCAAAAAACCGAAAGCTCATTTAGTATGGTTCTATAAAAATTCAAGATGGCGGCGGTCCGTATGCAAAGCTTCGCTACGGGCAGCTGGTAGGAAGTAAATCTGAGGTTATTTCTACATGTAATGCAAAGGCTAACAAACCTACTTGCTAATCATCTAACTAAGAATTAAGGAGTACAAAAAAAAGATGGCAGAGCGCTTTTCTTGACTTGGCGGGGGCACCGCCCCGTGCGCCAAGATAAGTTATTGTATTGCATTGCGATATTTCCCACAACGGCTGGCAGAGGTAAGAATTATCACCAAAACACTGCCTAGTTACTCAAAATAGCAATTAACTCCAATAACACAAAATTAACCCCCAAAACGAAAACAGGTTAATCAATTTGCGATCAAACGAAAAACGATGTGAGTTTGACAAGTCAAGTTTAAATCAACTTCATCAAACTACCCTCATCATTCCGAAATTGTTTATAATTACAAATTGAATTCACCAAGCGCCATTTTGTCTTGACCTTCATAAATTGCTACAGTCAACCCTAACCCCTTATAATAAGGGTGGTGTGTGGTGGTGATTTGGAGGGTCAGGTTATGTTGGTATATCAGTCGGTTTGTGTTCTCGATTGATTGGTATTAAACCGTGGGCAATGGATGCCCGAATTTCGGGTTAACAGTGATGTGCTTGATCGTGCGTGATACACATCGATGAATTACTTATCTCAGAGATAAATATATATATATGAAATCGATGAAATCTATTATTTGCCTTAGTCTTCTCAGAGTGTAGTGTAGTACCTATTTTCAGTTTATGTCTTCTCAAGTCAGTAGTCTTGTTTCGTCGTCAAATTCTATCAGAGGCCTTGGCGAAAAACCATGACCAAAAAACATGGTCATGATCAAGGAGAGAACAAACAAAAGCCTAGAAAATACCAAGAAAACATAAAACTCGACGTTCAATTCAATTCAAATAAACGAAACTATAAATAAAGGCAGATCCTAATTACGTGGTAAACACCTTTAATTCCTATTTTGCGTCACATTTGGGGCTACAAATTCCAGAGTAGCAGGAAGACCCCACATACATTCAATGTACCCTAATCCTGTGTCATACATAACCTGAAGTGTTGCGAATAATAATAAAAAAACTCAGGAATTAATGGATTGCCGCCATGTCTTCTTCGATTATGTGCCGAAGAACTTACTATGCCACTTACACTAATAATAAACCAATAATTTAAATAAGGTAAGTAAGTAAGTATATTCATACATATAATACACATGTACATTGTCTGAATACCTAAAGAAAGCAATAGTCAAGCCAATCCATAAGAAAAAATAAAAAAATCACCCCATAGCTAACCTCCTAACATGCATCAAAATTATAGAAAATGCCATGTGAAATAGAGAAAATCTTCGGCTACTCTCAAAACAGTTTTCGAAAATAGCGATCCACTGTAAGCGTAGTATTCAAATATACTCAAGAAATCCACAAAATATTTCATGATAACAAATAATGCGTAAGGATATTAATCGACATGACAGAAGCGTCTGATGAAGTTTAGTTTAATATACTATGAGATAAACCATTAAATTCGGCACAGGCATTTGTGGGAAAGAACACGATTGGTTTAGGTCAATCCACAGATGGGTCAAACCTAGCAAATAGAGAGCAACATGTGGAGGATTCGCCTGAAATAATCGAAGAGCCCCGCCACCTCTTTGCTGATGATGCTTCCTTGGAAACGACGTCAGAAAACCAGCTACTACTAGAATCAAAAATAACCAATGCTCTAACCAACGTGAATACTTGGCTCGAAGACCACCAACTGGAAATGAATCGCACTAAAGCAAAATGAATAGGTTTCTAGCAGTGTCTCAAGGCTCTGCTAGATATAAATATCGATTATAATGGTGATAAACATGAAGTATTCGAGTCAGCGACACTATTAGGAATCACAATAGACACGAAAGTGTTTATTCATTCTGTTAAGCGCTCTATAAAACGAAAAAATAACCGACACAAATACCGCCATCACTACATACTATGCCTATGCGCATGCGTGGTTAAGCTATGAAGCTTTACTTTACGTAGGAAGCACTGATGTACCGAAACTATTAATTATGCAGAACTAACTGATACGAGTTATAGCGAATCTTGATGCATAACATAGTTGCCGGCCTTACTTCCAAAAGTATAAGATCCTAAAATTACCTGCAATCTATATTCGAAACAATCACTACTAAACAATCGAAGAGAAGAAAACAATGTTCTTTCACAAAGGCATCATAACAAGTTATTTTTTACCCACAACCAAGATTAGGGCTAGAAACAAAAATTCCTCAAAATGCTTACTTATAAAAATAAACACCTAATTGCCTGAAAATATGAAGACTATAGACAATGAAAGCAAATAAAATCAAATAAAAAAACTATTGAAATTGAAATTGGTACAAAACCAGTTGGAACGCAAACCGAGGAAGATGGGATAGAACTTACACTGGATCATGTCGAATCCATACATACACAGACCGAAGGATTTAGTAAAAGGCATGGATTTAGTATTTATAATTACTATATTAATTATTGATATAAATAATTCTGGATATTAAGTATTATTAATTGAATATTATTACGTAAATTAAGAATTCATTTGTTTTTTTATTTATTTGGTTTACAAAACAGATAACAATCACAAAATTACATTATTAAAGCATGCACATAATATGGTTCCCGACTGCTCTCCAAAGTATGTAAACACATATAGCGATATATGGGCGGCGGAACACAACATCATTCAATTAGGATCACATAAGATACTTTAATTATAATTCCGATAAAAATAAAGATAAAATTAAAATTAAATTATTAAATTTAGTGTGACAACGAGCAAAGGATTGGTAATAATTTTTGGACTGATTTATTAAATTTGTAACGATTATTATCATATTTATCAATCTCATCACATATGTACTTCAATTAATTTATTATATAAACGACACATTCTTGATATTGGTTCATTAAAAGAGACATTAATTCGATGGTGTAAAGTTACGGGTTCTTGTGAAGTAGCTAAATTTTAAGAGTTCAAGGAAGGGTGGGCAATCTATTTTATTGTGAAACATATTATAAGTTCAATATTTTAAGTTCAATAACTTACGTCGTTGTTCGAGAGAGGTTATATTAAATTTGTTCATTACGTGAAGGTAACCAGAATGTTCTCGTCCCATATTACATCGGTATGATAATACATTAAGCAATTTATGTTGAACCTGTTCTATGCTATGTATATGGACGGCATACAATGGCGACCAGACCTGACAACCATACTCGAGTATACTCCTGACTAGGCTAAGATATCAAACATAAGATGGAATATTGCTTGTGTGCAACAGAGTCCATAATGATCTACCCATGTGGATCTACCACTACATATTATGACCTTATTGTTATTATGGAGTGCAATACGACCCGAATGGCCGAGTCGGCAGTGACGCTGCCTACGAAACCAAGGGTCCCGGGTTCGAGTCCCGGTGGGGGCAAATTTTTGTTTGATGAGAACGGATGTTTGTACCCTAGTCATGGTTGTTAGTATACTATTTCTCTATATAAGTACATATATCGTTGTCTAGTACCCAAGATACAGGGAATCCTAGTTTGGGGCTAGATCAATGTGTGTAAAAGGTAAAAAAAAAAGAAAAAAAGAATATGAATATGAGGCTGCCAGGATCGTCATGGCCCTGGTCAGCCTCCTTCGTCAGTAATTTTGCCCTAACAATCGTAACTATCGACATCGTGATTCACCAAACGCCCTCCCTACGGTCTGGCAATTGACAGTCGGTAATAATTACTGAATGAAGCGGCTCTAAAGCGCCAATTATATGGACATTGATTGCCGAACCCCCACTCTGGAGGCCCTGGAGGGATGTACCTTGAGGATTTTCTGATTAAGGACTCAATGTTATTACAAGTTTAGATTAAAGTATGACGGATAATGGGTCTTTACATGTAAAGGATTACCATAGAGAGTAAGGCTTCGGCACACCGCAGGCGGATAGGGGCGATGTTTTCCAATGGCCGCCACGGTAACACAACTTTCGAATTTGGTGTGACATGCTTCATAAAGTTTTTTTGTATTTGACAACCACCACGTTGTCGAGCCGCCCTATTTTTGTGTCGTTTTGTTCAAATAGGCCTCTTCCACCTCGTAAGGAAAAAGTTTGTAAAAAAATAGGTTGTATCTCGATAAAACTCTACGACTAGACCATTACACAAAATTAAGCATTGAACAACTGCTAGACGAGAGCATCTCCACCCACTGGTAGAAATATCTAGTTTCCTCATTACTTGTGGATTACCTTAAAGGCGCAAACTCACAATGGACAGCAGCTAATGTCATAAGCCGGTGAATACGGCCCTAACTAGTGAATACGGCCCTAACTAGTCAAGTCCGGCGCGGAGGCAGTTAGCGACTACAAGCGAGAAGCGATGAGGCGCAACTTTGATGCACTTGGTAAAGACTTCAGTGATGGCTCCGAAGTCAACGTCACCACACTGATGTGTCGATATTTTGAAGGGATGAGTTAATAACTTTTATCTACACACGTATCATAAACTCTCTTTACTGCGTACAAAAACTGCACGTTACGATCAGCATAATATTAAACTACTTGGTAAAAACTCATTTCTTATCTGAAAAATCACACATTATGACCATAATGTGTAAATTTTCTACATATTATGACATTCAAATTTCGAACGCCGACGCCCACCCGCGTGCCGTCCCTAGTTTGTCTGTGAAGTTGGTACTGACGTTAAAATTTCGAACGCCGACGCCCGAAGTTGGTGCTACAGAACAAGCTAAACAACTGCAGAGCCACAACGCCGGTCAAACATGCGGTTCCTGAACACATCAAAGAGAGCTTATGATATGTGTGTAGATAAACTAGTGTATGTAACTGTACATAATTAGGCATTATATAGCAGTCAAATAAACTACTATCATGTTGCCTGTCTTAGCATAAAATTTAATAGTAATTTATGTGACTGCTACATAATGCCTAATTACAAATTGGACAGAGACGCTGCCATGTCAAATAGGTGACATGGCAGCGTCTCTGTCACTGACGTAATTAGGTTGAATTTAGTTTGGCCCAGTGCACCTATTATCTTGACTCGATTATAGTTTATCTACACACATATCATAAGCTCTTTTTGATGTGTTCAGGAACCGCATGTTCGACCGGCATGGTGGCATTGATCATTGCTCTGCAGTTGTTTAGCTTGTTCGGTAGTACCAACTTCACAGACAAACTAGGGGCGGCACGCAGGCGGGCGTCGGCGTTCGAAATTTGAATGTCATAATATGACAAATTTTGGTACATTATGGTCATAATTAATATTCAGATAAGAAATGAGTTTTTACCAAGAAGTATATCATTATGTAAAGAGGGTTTATGATACGTGTGTAGATAAAAAAAAACTCGTCTTTAAAATTCTTATGAGTTTGTTCATTGATAAACTAGGAATGTGATTTACATTTATAATGTTATTTACGCTGATTTCTAATGATCAAAAGCCCTGGGGCATCAAATGACAACATCACCAACTTGTACTTTGAAGTTTTTATTAGAGCACATCCGAAACAGATATTTTAGGCAATAAAATATAATGGCAAACAAGTGCACATGTCAACTTGAAAACTTGAAGGAAGCTGATACACTTGACGGTCGGGTTAACACAGACCTTGCTGTTAATAATTTTGTAATTATTTATTCCTGCTTATTAATTATAATAATAGGACAAAATTTACACACATTGATCTATATAGCCCCAAACTAGGATTCTCTGTATCTTGGGTACTACACAATGTTACACATACTTATATAGATAAATATTATACTTAGATAGATAAACAACCATCCTAGGGTACAAACATCCGTTCTCATCAAACAAATATCTGCCCCCACCGGGACTCGAACCCGGGACCCTTGGCTTCGTAGGCAGGGTCACTGCCGACTCGGCCATTCGGGTCGTCACCCCTCCACGAACCTACACTGAGCCAGCGTGGTGGAATATGGCGTAATCTTATCTTAATCCGGGTAAAGAGCTGCGCCCCTTGGTGGGGATATTATTGGGCTACATTTAGTGTCATTATACGTGTAAGGCAAGTATGTAAGTTACAAATACATAGTAGAAAAGTCGACTTGGTCTCTTGCAACTCTATGATAACGTTCCCATCCCTGCTCATTTGCGAGCAGTTAGAACGACGGCGAGCGGCTTGTCCACTGTCGGACAACTTGTGAAGGCACTCTGAACACAATCTGGTCTATCGTAATGTGCTTATTGTGTACCTGCCTGCCTGATATACACATAGATAGGAAAACAACTTAAATCATAATAACACCCATTATGATTTTAAGAAGATGTCGTCGTATTTAAAGGGGAATACAGTTCTGAACACAACCAATTTGATCAGACCAACTTTATTGTTGAGATTTCTACTCCGTTTAGCTGTTGTGTATTGAGAACTGAAGTCTATCTGATCAAAACAGTTTAATTGTGATAGTTAGTTGTACAGAATGAAGTCCCCAGAACCCTTTAAAATTTGTTTTATTAGGTACACCTGTTTAGGCTGCTATACTCAAAGGCGCGTGGAGTTGTTAAACACAAGCGCCGTATTGTCGCTCTCCAACAGGTAATTTGAGCACCACTCAACAACTCATATCAAGTGCCCGCTATTAGCAACACCTAGAGCAGTCACGCTCGCTAGATGGGACGGTCTCAAAAATCTTAAATCGTTTGATTTACCTATACTGTGAGAGTTCTATCCAAACAGCAAACTTTGTCGCCATGACATTTAAATTAGTCTGTGGGTATATTGGCCTTATTTTCATAAAATTATGTTTATTTTTTTAACTGGCCGAACTATGGTGATACTAACGAGTCTCTATATAAATTATAACGATATTATATATAACATGTGTTCGATTCCAAATCGATATTCGATCGATGGTTTCTGAACGGTCATTTTAATTTGACGTTAGCTGCCAATCTGGCAGTTTTGACAACTGACATTCGAGAAAAAACCCCGCAATGAAAACGCGTTGATTAGCTGGTTGAAATTAAATCGAGGGGCATCTGGAATGTATTCGGGATTCCCTCAGGATTATTAATATAGGTGAGTGTGCCGTTGTCTCTCGAACCAGATAAAGTTCGGATTTTCGTGCCCGATTCGTATTTACCACGTAGAAACATAACCTGTGTTGGACCACTGTGCACATTGACGCTGGCCCGCCAGTCATACCTGGTTGGCTGAAGAACCTGTCTACCAAGAAGAGCCTAGGGCGCGCCCGGGCCTTGCAGAGAGACAGGAGGTTGACGGGACCGAAGCACAGACCAGGTTAGATCTACCCCACATAACTTTAGCTCGGTGAATCGCCGACGTTCATCACTTCTTGGCACCTGATCGTCACGCTACCTCATAGCTGATGGGCCCCTACGAGGTCATTAGGTGCTGAGAAGCCTGAACACTTTGGTAGCTAGAGCGTGGTTTCCTGAGATTTGCAGCCGTCAAGGGCTTCAGGAAAGCATGACTTGGGACTATCAATCTGTAGGTATCTAGGCGGTTAGGTAACTGTTTGTTCCTATATCCACATAGATTGGTAGTATTTGTAAGCTATAAGTCTATTGCTGGTAGTAGACAGACAGATATTACAGTTTTCCCTAAATGACCAGTTGTACTGAGATGTGACTCAATTGAAATTTGCATTGAATTACTAGTTAGTCAATCTATTAGTGGTCTAGTAATAGCATTGAATGAATGTTTTGGTTAACATAGGTAGTTACATCTATTGATAGCAGGCTATTACATTGTTTTCAGTTTATTGTGCAGCAAGTGTATAGCGGTTTGTAACTTGAACTAATATTGACTATCTGTGTGTGTTAAAATAATAAAGGGAAACTAACTTGTTATTTACAGAATTTATATAGATATAAAACTCGGTTCCTATTGTTTAAGGAAAACAACATTATTTAAGTTATAGTTTAGGGTTCCCTCATTTGGGTTATAAACTGAAGGGTCCAATAAAATTGAGTTACTGCAAATTGTGAGTAAATATCGTTCCGATCATGTCGTTATCTGAAATCCAGAAGGGTGTTTCTAAGGAACTCAGATGGTTTTCCTCCGCACACGGTCTGATAGACCGTTTAGATAGGCATGATGTGGTATTGGAGCGGTCTATGGACGTTAAGGAACGTAACAATAGGGTGCTCGAATTGTCCGCGCAGGCGGAATCATTTGATGGTTGTGCACCTGACAGGCTGTCATGGTTGATAGGGGATGTCGACCAATGTATGGAGATGGCAGCTGCTATCACGCAGAAGGCTGCGGACATACGTAGACAGCGCGAGTCCAGCCATGGTGGTGACATTGAAGCACCTCTGCCGCATCAGGGATCGGGGACCAGGTTACCTACCATAACTATGCCTACCTTTGACGGCGTGTCCGGTGAATGGATGAGCTTCATCAATCTGTTCGACAGTTTGGTGCACTTGCGATCGGACATTACCAAGTCTGTCAAGATGGCTCAGCTGGTGGCAGCATTGAGGGGTGAGCCTAGGGAGCTGGTCGCTCATTTGACAGTTACGGAGGGCAACTATGAGACGGCCAGGCAATTGTTGGTCAGACGTTACCACAACAAACGGTGGTTGGCCGATGCCCAACTGAACCGTTTGTTTAGCATCCCGGTTGTGAACAAGGTCGGGGCCATACAGACGGAGGTTTTGAACCCATTGTTGTCCGTCACCAAGGCTCTAGAGAATCTTGGACTTCCGGTTGGTGAATGGTCGTACTTACTGTTGTACATTGTACTTTCCTGCCTACCCGCTGACGTGCAGACTCGTTTCGAACAGTCTCACGGGAGGTCGGCCGAGGAACTGCCCGCCTTCTCCGACTTGGTCGGATTTTTGGAAGAGGAGTCTCGACGGGCAGAGAATTTGGGGTTGACGGTCACCCATCCTTCGGAGCCACAGAGAGCTGCCGGGAGCGCTGTGAGTAGGGGCCCTCCGACGAGGAAGGACCGCACCAACCGGCAGTCATATGGGACTGTGAGTGCATTGACCCCACATAGTGAGACCTGCCCATGTTGTAGGCAGATTGGCCATGCTGTGGCCGATTGCAATAAGTTCGGGGAACTTAGGGTTCAGGGACGGCGCCAGATGGCCAAGCAGCGGGGCTGGTGTTTCCTGTGCCTCGGGCCACACATGGCTAGGGACTGCACGCGCACACAAATGTGCGGATATTGTGGTGGGGCCCACAACAATCTGTTGTGCATGAACCGGTCCGTCCAACAGCCACCACAGGGCCGTACCCAGGGTGACACGGCAAGGGGCCCTGAGAATTCGTTTGCGACTCGGAGCGCAACTCAGGGGCCAACGTCCCCACGTGCACAGGGCAGTACTAGGGTGCAGGGCCGCACTCAGTGTCATCACATGGGGGGCCCTGAGTTTTCGGTTGCGACTCAGCATCCGACTCAGCGGGCAATGGGGCCACAAGCACGCGGCCACCCAGGGGTGCAGGGCCGCACTCAGGGTCTTCACATGGGGGGCCCTGAGTTTTCGCTTGCGACTCAGCATCCGACTCAGCGAGAGATTGGGTGTGTTGAGCAGGCCGTAACGGGCGGGTGGCATGGGACACTTTCGAGCTATGCGGGTGCGGTTCGGACGCCGCCTCAGTTGTCGCCCCGCTCGTCGCCTCGTCCTCGTCGATCGCATGTGATGTCCTCCCTGCTCATGGAGCGGTCACGGTTGAATTCACGCCCACCCCCCTTCGGGGGGCGTCGTAGGGTGGCAATGGAACCGGCGCGTGGGCCATTTGTACAATGGGACCCTCTGGCGTATAGCTGCCTACCTGATCGGTTACAGGCAGATTGGGGCCCCGGGGGCCCTCGCTAGGAATTTGCGGCCCAACGATTTGTTGCCCCCCACCGGAGACGGTGGTGTTACCGATCGCCTCTGTGCTTGTTTGGGATTTGGCGGGCAACCCAACATACGTTCGCGCCCTATTAGATTCTGGAGCTCAGGGCTGCATTGTATCGAATGATTTAGCAAAATGGTTGGGCCTCAAGGTAAATAGGTATAATAAATCAATACGGGGCGTGGGGAATGTTACGGTTACGAATGTAGTTGGTCAATCGGTGATCACGTTCTCTCCACGTTATGACATTTTGACAAAAACATCCGTGCAAGCTTTCGTAATGACGCATGTCATGGGCAGACACCCCCTGGTGAAGTTGAATCCGGCCGTTCGATTCCTGACATCAGGACTCAAGTTGGCGGATCCCGATTTTGACATTCCAGCCCCGGTCGACCTGCTACTGGGAGCAGACGTTCTGGGTAGGTTTCTGTTGTCGGATCGGCGAGTTCTTCAGCCGGACGGGTTGATTGCTGTGGATACTAAGTTTAGTCACGTGATCATGGGTCCGGCATTGCCAATGGTTAGGCCTGCCGAGTCAGATGGCATACTTATTGGCTCAGCGTTGTCAGACGCTATCCAACGTTTCTGGGAGATAGAGGAACCTCCCACCGTTCGTCGAGTCGACGCAGACGAAGAAGAGTGCGAGTTGTTTTACCAGAATAGTACTGGTCGCCTTCGTTCTGGTCGTTTTGTAACTCGACTGCCTTTCAGGGCCGATCGACCGCCACAAGGAGAATCTAGGAAGATGGCTGAGACGAGATTGATGTCAAGGGACGCCGTATTTAAACAAAAATACGTCGATTTTATGAGGGAGTGTGAGTCGTTAGGACACATGTCGGTATCGGGTGTGGACTGGAGATCTGAGGATCATTGTTTCCTTCCACACCATGCCGTCCTGCGAACCCCTACCGGCAAGATTCGAGTTGTTTTTGATGGGTCAGCACCTACCTCGAACGGGATGTCCCTGAATCAGTGTCTACATTCGGGACCCAAGTTGAGTCGTGATATTTCGGATATTCTCACGAGCTTTCGGAGACACCAGATTGTATTTGTCGCAGACATTCGGATGATGTTTAGGCAAACGGTAATTCATCCGGCTGACAGAAGGTATCAGTTGATACTTTGGCGTGAGTCCACGGCCGAGCCAGTCAAGGTCTATGAGTTAAACACGAACACGCATGGGTTACGGTCTAGCCCGTATTTGGCGATGCGTACCCTGCGGGAGTTGGCGTCGCGTGACCGTGTGAGCTATCCTAGAGCCGCCGCTATCCTGGAGCAATATTTGTACGTCGATGACGTTTGCACAGGGGCAGCCAGTGTAGAGGAAGCTCTGGACCGACGTGACGAGCTCATTCAATTGCTGGAACGAGGCGGCTATGAACTACGCAAGTGGATGTCCAACTCCCCTGAGTTGATGGCTGGTCTCCCAGATGAGTTTCAATAAGACCCGCACGTTTTTGAGAATCCTGACAACCCTAATATGTTGTCAGTGCTTGGAATTCAGTACCGGCCCGTCCATGATGAGTTTACCTATCGGGTGGTTTTAGAAACACCGAAGGCCTGGACGAAGCGGTCAGTACTGTCAACGATTGCGAGAACGTTCGACCCGAATGGATGGATTTCTCCAGTCACCTTTGCTCTCAAATGTTTTATGCAAAGGCTATGGGCAGCTCAGTTGACCTGGGACACCCACCTCTCAGGTGATTTGTTGACTGATTGGACGCGAATGTTCACCTCGCTATCGGACATAAATAATGTATCGCTGCCGAGGAAATTGGTCCCTGCTGGGGATTACAGGGCAACCCTTCACGGGTTTTGTGATGCCTCTGAACGAGGGTTTGCGGCAGCGGTTTATTTGCGAACCGTCACCTCCACCGGGGAGGTCGACGTGCGTTTGGTTTTGGCAAAAAGCAAGGTAGCGCCTATTCGGACAAGGATGACGATTCCAAAACTGGAACTGTCCGGGGCTGCTCTTTTGACCAAACTTTTGAATCACACTCTAACAGTGTTGCGTGGGTCAGTGGTTTTGGACGATACGGTGTACGCTTGGGCGGACAGCCAGATTGTTTTGTGCTGGCTGAAGGCTTCGGTCCATAACTTAGAGGTTTTTGTTGCAAACCGTGTCTCCCAGATTGTGTGGTCTGAGGTCCCACTGACCTGGAGACATGTACCAGGAGAATTGAACCTGTCTGATTGTGCATCCAGGGGATGTCAGGCTCCTGAACTCGTTAGACACCATTTGTGGTGGGGACGACCCTGGCTTGCCAAGAGAGAATCGGACTGGCCCCACAGCCATGTAGTAGTATCTTCGGATCATGGCCCCAGAGCGGCCGTGCATGTTACCCAGAAGGCTGAGGACCCTGACGCCGGGTTTCTGCTGGACCGGTATAGCTCACTTGACAAGTTGATAAACGTGTCCACTTGGATTATTCAATTCAATTCAAAATATTTATTTCAGATAGCATACAATTTGACACATATACATCCATAGGTAGATATTATTTTATCATTATAAAAAAGTTTAAAATTAAACTAAATACATCATCCATCATCCTTGAATAATAAATAACACCCACACTCACACCCTGCTCACACAGTCACACACACCCTCTCACACACACAAAACATCGTCCTAAAATATGATTATAATTTATGGTTTGTTACTGCGAAGGTGCACATCCATCCAGTACTTCAACATAGGGCTGTCCAGCTTCCCAGCCAGAGTGCTGAGGATAGTGTTGGAGCTGCCGAAAAGGCGGTTTCTTAACGAGGCAATCCTCTTCCTCATTATTGCAAAGAAATCCTCAATCCTAGCTTCGGCAAACATAGCCGAGGCGCTGCAGTATCGCGGCAGCCCCAACAGTATTCTCAGCGCATTATTATATTGGACGCGCAGGGCGCTGTAGGCTCTCCGCGTATAGCTGACCCACAAGCCACCAGTGTAGAAGGACTGACAAAATGCTCTGAAAAGTGTCAATTTGACAGCCCTTGTACACTTCGCAAACCTGCGGGCCAGCATATTACATCGGACCGCCATCGCCCTGCGCTCCCTTTCAATATCAATGTCATCTACGAGCCCCTCCGTGACCACGTGACCCAGGTACTTGAAATGTGGAACCCGCTTGAGAGGTGCTCCACACAATGACACAACCGGATCCTTATCAGGAGGTTTAGTCCCTGAATGAAACACCATCAACTCACTTTTCTTCACATTATACCTGAGCCCGTGTGTAACAGCGTAGGACTCACAGACATGTAAAAGTTTTCTAAGGGCCTTGACCGAGGGACTCAGCAACACCATATCATCAGCATAAGATATGTTATTAACGATTGTGCCATCGATTGAGCATCCAATACCGGTGTTGCTGAGCTCCCCGATCAGCTGATTGATGTAAAGATTGAATAACTTGGGAGATGTAAGTCCGCCCTGCCTGACCCCGCACTCAAGGCTATATGAATTGCTAAGCGAACTCACCCATTTTACTGCATTAGTTTGATTTTGATACCAAAATTTAAAAATGTAAACCAACTCAGTCGGTAGTCCTGTGTGAGTTAGCTTATTCCATAGTATATCATACGATACAAGATCAAAAGCCTTTGACAAGTCAAGAAAACATGCATAGATGTGTGTTTTCCTGTCAGTATAGTACCGGACGGTCTGCTTGAGAGCCAGAATTGCACTTTCAGTGGACAGTCCGGGCCTAAACCCGAACTGGGCATCATGTATGTGAAGATGTTTATCAAGTTGACAATCAAGCAAACCGTCCAGCACCTTAGCCACAGCAGTTACTAAGGATATTGGTCTGTAATTATCCTTGTCAGAAGCGTCTCCCGTTCTATTTTTAATAATTGGTACTACTATAGTTTTCATTAAATTTTCAGGCAGGTAAGAGTGTCCCACACAAAAGTTAAAAAACATTTTAAGCACCCTAGGTAGGTGTACACCAGCGCACTTCAGGTGCTCGACACTCAGACCATCATGTCCTGGTGACTTACCCCGCTTCATATCTCTAATAGTTAACATTACTTGATTGTATGTAAAACGCAAGGGTTTGTCACCAGTATCAGCGCTAGTCCGGGTGCCGGACACCGGAGTGTCACTGGATGAGTCAGTGTTACTGGAAAGATCAGAAACAACACGGAAATTATTTTTAAACAAGTTTGCTATTTCATGGTGGTCAGACAAACCATTAACAGTCACTGGATGACCAGGCTTAGGATTTAATTTATTTGTTTCTTTCCAGAATTTTGAAAAATCTTTTGCATTATGGCTGGTGGCAAGAATATCCATTTTTATTTGTTCCGAATTCTTTTGACACCACTTAAGCTTCGATTTAAAAATCTTTCTGGAATTTTTCATTAGATCATATATATGACCAGATTCCGGCTTATTATGTAAGACCCAATTTCGAAAACAAGGCCTGCGGATTAGGAGATTCGCTCGAAATTGTCGTACTCCTCGCGATCAGCGAACGTTGAACCCTATTCTGACTCCGGCAGAGCGAAACGAGTCGCTGTTGAATTTGGTCCGGTTGGTACAGTCCTCGAAGCTTGGGGCAGAATTGGAGATTATACGAAGTGGACGTTCGAAATTGAAGGGACCCGTCGCGGGTCTCAACCCCTTTGTTGATTCGACCGGGTTACTTCGGGTAGCAGGAAGATTGCGCAATGCGAATCTGTCGTATTCGGCTCGTCACCCACTTCTGCTCCCCAAGGGGGGACAGTTAGTTGAATTGCTGGTGACTGATCGTCATATTAAAAACGCGCATGCCGGCTGTAACGCGTTGTTGGCCACGCTCCAGCGGGAGTTTTGGATCTTATCTGCCCGCCGTGCCATACGGAACATCGTGTTTCGGTGCATGCCTTGTTATCGACTTAAGGCTGCCACGATGCAACCTCTCATGGGGGACTTACCCCCTGATCGTGTGAATGAGGTCAGACCATTTTCAGGTGTTGGTACGGATTTTGCAGGACCGTTTATGGTGAAGAGTTCACGATTGCGTACCGCTAAGCAATACAAGGCGTACCTATGTGTGTTTGTTTGTTTATCCACCAAGGCGGTACATCTCGAGCTAGTTGCTGATCTCTCGACAGAGGCTTTCATTGCTTGTTTGGATAGGTCTGTTTCTCGAAGGGGACTTCCAACTTTGATCCGCTCTGATAACGGCACTAACTACATAGGTGCGGAACAATACTTACGAGAGATAGTCAACTTTTTGAATGTAAATAAAGTGGATATTGGAACGGCCCTCTCCCGTCGGGGTATACAGTGGACCTTCAGCCCACCGATTTGCCCTCACTGGGGTGGGATTTTTGAGGCCGTAGTTAAGTCAGCTAAGACGCACTTAGGGCGTATATTAGGTCAGACCGCGCTGACTTTTGAGGAGCTCGCGACATTGTTTTGTAAGATCGAGGCCGTTCTCAATTCGCGACCGTTGTGTCCGCTCAGCTCGGATCCAAATGACCTGGAGGCTCTGACCCCAGGCCATTTCTTGATAGGACAGCCACTTAACGCGTTGCCCGAGCACCCCTTCGAGGGAGTGAAATTGTATCGGTTGTCAAGGTATCAGATGTTGCAGCAGTTTACTCAGAATTTCTGGAAGCGTTGGTCGCTCGAGTATCTGCATATCTTACAACAGCGCCTCAAGTGGACTGACAAAACTAGCCCCCCTAGTGTTGGTGACCTCGTTCTGGTTAAGGATGAAAACCTACCACCACTACTTTGGCGCAGGGGGCGCATTGTTAACTTGTTCCCTGGCAAGGACGGGACCCCCCGGTCTGCAGAGGTTCTAGTAGGAGGCTCGGTTCTAAAACGAGCGGTAGCAACGTTGTCTGGGCTGCCCGTAGATTAGGGGACAGGTGGGTGCCTGTCCGGGCGGGTGATTGTTCGATTCCAAATCGATATTCGATCAATGGTTTCTGAACGGTCATTTTAATTTGACGTTAGCTGTCAATCTGGCAGTTTTGACAACTGACATTCGAAAAAAAACCCCGCAATGAAAACGCGTTGATTAGCTGGTTGAAATAAAATCAAGTGGCATCTGGAATGTATTCGGGATTCCTACAGGATTATTAATATAGGTGAGTGTGCCGTTGTCTCTCGAACCAGATAAAGTTCGGATTTTCGTGCCCGATTCGTATTTACCACGTAGAAACATAACCTGTGTTGGACCACTGTGCACATTGACGCTGGCCCGCCAGTCATACCTGGTTGGCTGAAGAACCTGTCTACCAAGAAGAGCCTAGGGCGCGCCCGGGCCTTGCAGAGAGACAGGAGGTTGACGGGACCGAAGCACAGACCAGGTTAGATCTACCCCACATAACTTTAGCTCGGTGAATCGCCGACGTTCATCACTTCTTGGCACCTGATCGTCACGCTACCTCGTAGCTGATGGGCCCCTACGAGGTCATTAGGTGCTGAGAAGCCTGAACAACATGTTTTCTATTTATTTTATTTATTTACTTATTTGTGAGATTGTTCATCCTGCAATTATGACGACCGTTTATTGGAAAAATTGATAGAGACTAATATAACTATTGTTACTTCTGTACTGCTTAACTTACTCTTTGCCACGTCACATACCAAAATGATTGGTTTAATTAGATATCCTAAGTGATTCTCTCGCTGGAGTTGTTTAAAAATAACGGGTACTTTTGTTATATTAGCTAGTCGCTTCTACGGGGTGCAAGCAAGATAGCCTCTCGGTGTGGTTAGCTGGGGATAACCCACGAGAACCTAAAAAACTGAATAGGGTACAACCAGTTATCTTGGCGCACCCTGGGCGACATGGTTAGTAAAGAGATGGCTTTGCCATTACTTTGCTAGCTATGTTGGCGAAGATCTTCTGGTTCTGCCGGGGGTTGTAGGCGCCCTCGGTAGACTAAACACGCCTAACTGCGTTAGTCCTTCGCAGTCGCCATGAGCGTGGATGAAGGAGTCCTGGGGGGTCGAGTCGAACGAGGTCGGGTCAGTAACCTTTGGGAGACAACACGCCCTCTTTGGTCCGGATTTCATGCGAAACGGTAGCCTTGCAACTAGGCAATGAAAGGTAATGGACACGCCTTCTGTTCGTATGAGACGGGAACAGTGCCGCAGGCGGGAGGTGGTGGGGTCCTCCGGGAGGACACTGGCTCTCGGCCATGCTGAAGGAGCAAGGCCGTACGGAGCAACTAGGTAAACTAAATCGTAACCTCCACGGGCATGCGGAGCAATCTGTGGCCCAAAAGCAGACGCAGGAGGAGGTTTCTTCAACCTGCACTCCCACCCAGCTTGAAGCAGGGTGGACACTTGTAAAACACAACCGGAGTAAGGGGCAAACTGCAAAGGGAGCTCCTGAAAAGGACAAGCTTGAACCTGCCTAAGAGGGTCCTAGGGTCAAGCGCAAACGCAAGAGCAAGCTGCAGCGTGAAAGGAAGAAGTTGGTGTGTGCCGCTTAGAGAACAGCAGCCGACGTACTCAAGGGGTCCGTAGCAAGGACCTTGAAGTCGAGCGAAAATAGGGCAGGGAATTGCAGCAACTCAAGGGATTCGACCTCATCAAAAAGGACACGCCTCGATGACACCATATCTCCTCGCGGGGGGTCGATCAGGCAAAAGTTTGAGTGCCACGGCGACACCCAACCCAGCATCGCTGACGCAGTCAGGGCGGTCCTCTTGTAGTAGTTGCGACCGAGGGAACCGACCACCTGTCGAAGCAGCAGTCCCAAGAAGTGTAGGAGTCATTGCAAGCATGGTTGATGCAGGAGGCCATGCAACTCTCCTCGGAACTTTCCGGGGAAAGCCGGTCCATGACATCCTGCAAGCAAACCTCCACCACAGCGAAACCGGAACGGCTCAGCTGAAGAAGTAGTCGGAGGTTAACCACACAGCCTTGGCCCTGATCCAGGAGCCGTGGATCAATAGAGGCCAGCTACCACCATGCATGCTCCCTAGAAACTCCAGTGGCAAGGGCCAACGCCGCTGGTGAGTGGTGGGGACCTGAGCTGGAGAGGCATAGAAGATAAGATAAGGCACCTACTAAACAGGGCAATGAACACATCTGCAGATGATGACTAGGACAACTATAGGGCAGCTAATCCCCAGTATAAAAAGCACCTACGGTACAGAAATACAAACTCGTGGTGAAAGTTCTGCAGCTACATCGAGAGTTGCGCACAGGCGAACAAGGTAAGGAAGGCTCTCTGCCAACAATCCTATCAAACCCTTAGATCCGGAAGAAGCAGAATGTATCTTAGTACAGGCACACTTCCCTGACTGTCAACTATTAAGGACGGTCAATTGGACGGAGGAGGAGATAAAACCGACCGAGGAGCAGTGGGAACTTGCACTCGAGGTAATCAAAGCACAAAAAACAAGGTAATCAACAGCTTTAACTCGTTTAAATCGCCGGGATTGACGGGCATTTACCCGGCTTTGTTAAAGTGGGGAGAATGGTCTTCTCCCTAGTTCTGGCATAAAATACTGTCATGGTATATCATATCATATCATATCATTTATTTGATAACATAAGTTACAGGTCATTCATTACACTATAATTATAGAACTAGTATAATAGTAGTTAATTAATTATTTAAATCTACATACCTAATGTATATAAAATTTATAAGTAGTATATTTCAATCATGTCAACATTGTAAATTCAATAAATTAATTTAACTTATTAATAGTTATAATTATTGTTATTTTTGGGATTATGATACATTTGCTTCCGCAAGGTATTCGCTTACTGAGTAGTACGCCTTCTTAAGTAGGAATTGTTTGAATTTGTGCGTGAATAATTGATTAGATTGTATATCCTTTATTATACCTGGTATTTTGTTAAATATTTTAGGTCCCATTACATGCATAGTGTGACCTGTTTTTGCCAGACGGTGCCCAGGACAGGGAATGTGATTCATCCTCCTTGAGCTGTACCGGTAACCACTTGATGCTAGATCTGGGAATGCTTCTTTGTGAAACTTAACATACTTTGCTACCTCAAATATGTATAGAGAAGGGACAGTAAGTATTCCTAATTCAATAAAAAGTGGTTTCGCTGGAGTATCACATGGTACTCTAAGAATGTGGCGAACCACTTTCTTCTGCAGTATAAACGGTCTGTCCCTGTCAACCGACAGGCCCCATAGGTCTATTCCGTAGTTGATGTGAGAGTGGAAATAGCCATAATAAGCCTTTAACAAGTTGTCCCTGGTGAGGGTGGGCGTAAGCCTACATATTGCATAGAAGGCCTTGTTTAGTTTTTTGCAAAGTGCGTCAATGTGTTCGTGCCACTGTAGACCTGAGTCTAGTGTGAACCCCACGAACCGACAAGCATCGACGGCGGGCAGGCTAACCCCGGCGATACTCACACACAGCGGTTCTGGTTTCCGCGGACCTATTGAGAACTGCATAACTTGCGTTTTGTCAAGGTTTAGTAACATGCCATTGCTACTAAACCAGTGAACCAATTTTAGCACAACTTGTTCCAGTTTATCAGTCAATTCAGTCTGAGTGTCTCCAGTTACAGTAGCACATATGTCATCCGCGTACATAACAAAACTAGCCAGTTGAGTGATGCCAGGTAAGTCATTCATCAATACCAAAAACAGGCTGTTGCCTACATTTGATCCCTGGGGAACTGACCTATCTTCGATTAAACTAGGATTGGAGTTTTCTGTTCCGACGACAGTTGTTTGTGTACGTCCAGATAAAAATGATTGAAATAATCCTAGCGCCGGGCCCCGTACTCCGTAGTGTTCTAGTTTGGCTAGGATCAAGTTGTGATCCACAAGGTCAAATGCTCGTGAAAGATCGCAAAAGACAGTTGCAACCCGCCGACCTGACCTTTGATCTAACTGCTGGATCACCTCCTGCACCAAACTTCGCGCTGCACCAATCGTAGATCGGCCGGCCTGATATGCAAACTGATGTTCGCAGAGAGAATTATTACTACATAGGAAATCATTGAGTCTATTGCAGAGCCCCATCTCTAATATCTTAGATATGGCTGGTACTATTGATATGGGTCTATATTTGTTAGTCTCCCCTTTGTCCCCCTTACCTTTATACACAGGTGTTACTTTAATTTGTTTTAATGATTTAGGATAAGTTGATTCTGCAATGCAGTGATTAAATTGACTACAAAGAATATTTATCAGGTTTATAGGTATTTGGTGTAATAGACTGCATGGGAATCCGTATATGTCTTTTGTGGGTTTACTTTTTATCAATTTGATCAATTTAATTAGCTCTGTGGGTCTAAACGGAGCAACAAACATAGATGACTTTGACATTGGAATTGTTTCGCGGAGTAGGGTTATCGCCTGTGTTAGGTTGGGTCTGAGTTGGGTATCACGGACTATTGAGATATAGTACTCATTAAACCGGTTTGCGAGCAACGCATCGCATGCCTTTTTATTAGGTAATTGTATTTTGCCTCGCATGATGTCTAGTGGATCACTCGCTGCCCTATTTTTACATGTTTCAGTTTTAATGACATTCCAGAGGGATTTAGACATATTCTTGCTAGTTCCTATACAGTTGTTGATGTATAGCTTCCTAGAGTGCATCAAAAGTGTGTTGTATAGTGATTTATAGTGATTATATAATAAGTGTATCTCAGTGTTATTCGGAAATTGGCACCTAATGAAGCCCAGCAACTCCAAGAACTCCTTTTTCTGTTTATGCTGTTTGTTTACCCAGGATTTGTAGTGAGTGTGCACTGAAGTTTTTTTGAGTGGACAACGATTGTGTAGTAATTTAACGAGTGTTTTCATTAAACTGTCAAAATCTTCTCTGGCCGACCCAGAATCCAACTCTCTGTTAATCACATCAGCAATAAACAGATCGAGGTTCAGCTTTTTCGTCATTCGAGTGATAGTATGTGTAGTCCTATTACTATTGTTACCTTTTTTTACTTGTAATGATATGCTGACACCGTGATGATCAGATAGCTGTGTGTCCACGGGCTTTGTAGTTATATCATCAGCACATAGGTCCGTGTAAACATGATCTAGGCATGTCTTTGAGCTTCCCTGGATCCTGGTAGGGAAGTTTGCCACAGACTTTAGACTTAGAGATGATAGTAGACAAAGTAAGTTGCGTTTTTCCTTTGAGTTACAAAGAAGATTGACGTTAATGTCACCTGCAATTAGAATACTACAGTTTTCGTTTAGTAACACGTCTATGAGACGGCCTAACTGGTTAACAAATATGTCATAATCCCCGTCACTACTAGAGCGATATAAACATATTATCGTTAGGTTAAGACTTATACATTGAATTGCTGCTACTTCAAAATGCATTTCTATTGATAAATCAACTAAATCTTTTCTTTCGAAAGTCGTCATATTTTTGGTTACATATATACAGACCCCTCCGTTGTTACGAGAGGGCCGACAGTATGATGATGCTAATTCATAGTTCATAATGTTTACATGCTGGAGCTCATCCGTTTTCAGCCAATGCTCAGACAGAAGAAGAATGTCACATTTACAGTCTGACTGTGTAATACTTTCAATCGCTGTAGTCTTGTGCCGTAAACATTGAATGTTTTGATGCCAGAGACGAATAGTGTCACAGTGTTCACTAGAATCATTGCATCGCTGTGTTGATGTCGACGAGATCTCCTCCCCGCTGCCTGCGGGGACGTGCGGGAAACCAGCTCGCAAACTTCACACGCGGGGGCCACGCAGTTGGCGATGTTACACGTTCGAAGATGCTTTCCGGTATACCCACGACGAATGATGCATGAGTGTCTGTTACCAGGATCCGTTTTTCTACTGAGTATTTGTCTGAAACTGTTATTTTATGAAGGAATTTACGTAGGGCATCCTCAGTCGTTTCAGGTCGCAGTCCCCACGTCTGTATGTACCTCACGCGATCCACGGTCTGCAACTCTGAATCTTCACTCCCAGTCCCTGTTGTAACTCGGTTGATTCGGCGTTTCGAAGCGGTGCGTCTGGAAACTACTTCGGTCCAGTTTCCGTCGTTATTTAATTGAGTCTGATTAGTAAGATCGTCAGTCATGGTAGGGGTTTTTAGCAGTTTAGTAGGTATAGGCAGGGACGCTGGTGGTATCTGCGCATCAATCTCCGGTTCTGTGGTCGCAACCGCTGGCGCTAGCTGAGTCATTGTCTCGGTGGCGATTTTAGCAACAGTGTTTTTCTTGGCTGCACCGCTGTATCCACCGTTGATTTTTAATGAAGCGTTGGTGCGGGCTGTCCTTACTGTACGCTGCATCGCTGCTGCAACGGTCGTTGGAGTTGCCTGTGATGCCACCAAAGGAGTTAAACTGTTTCGGGCCGTTGGTAATGATGCTTTGCTTGTTACTGGAGCACCAGTTGTTAGTTTTATTATAAGGCTATTTTGTGCCTCAATCTTGGCTTCCAGTGTACCGACCTTACTTGACAGCGTTGTTACCGTGGTCACTAACTCGCGCACTAAACTTTCGAGGGATTTTATCGACATTGTGATTTATTATCAGTAAATTAACGTGGAGCCAATGTTGCTCGTTTGGGTTACCCCCACCACTATATGTAGTATGTCTGGCACACAGATATGTACCAAGACACTGGAGAGAGGAAAAAGTAATTTTCATCCCTAAGCCTTGTAAGAGAGATTACTCAGATCCCAAATCCTATAGACCATTCAGCCTCACCTCGTCCCTGCTGAAAACAATGGAAAGGCTATGTGATAGAGATCTGCGGAAAAAGGCCCTGAGAAACATTCCCTTGCATCAAAATCAGCACGTCTACTGTCAGGGTAAATCTACAGAATCAGCTCTTCATTCGGTTATTTGCAAAATTGATGAAGCCATCAACAGTAAATCTATGTGCCTAGGAATCTTCATTGACATTGAAGGAGCCTTCGATATGACTAAAACCACAAGCATAACAGCGGCACTAGTAAAACACGAAGCAAAAGCAGTTATGGTGGAGTGGATAGGTAACATGTTGAATAAGAGAATCATTAAACTCTCTTCAGCCGAATCCTAACACGCATTGGTAGAGAAGGGATGGCCCAAGCCAAGGGAGGTGTACTCTCGCCACTGTTTTGGAACCTGGTCGCGAATGACCTCATCACCTGACTGAACTCACAACACTATTACATGGTAGGATATGCCGACGATATAGTGATACTAACAAGTTTAATCGTCACAAGCACAGTATGAGATGTCTCCAAAGCAGCACTGCGGACTATCAATCAACCTAAACAAGAAGGAAATAGTAATGTCCACCAACAAACACAATCTGGGCAACTATCGGACACCCAGGTTGTTTGGTACAGAGCTACAATTTGCTGCTGAGGTAAAAAACCTTGGTGTAATACTAGACATCAAGCTGAATTGGAACAGCCATCTGAACAACAAGATAGTTAAATCAACACTCACATTTTGGCAGTGCTGAAGAATGGTACGTAAAATCTGGGGGCTAACCCCAAAAACCACCTTTTGGCTTTACTCAGCTGTCATCAGACCCATAATAAGCTACGGCGCGATAGTCTGGCGGCCACAAACTAAACTATCCACTGTCGAAGCAAAATTACAATGACTCCAAAGGTTGGAGGTTGGAATCCATACTGGATCTGCCGCCGCTACACCTCTTCATCAGACAGGAGGCGGCTGCAACAGTAGTGCGTCTTAAAAAACTTAACCTGTGGAGGCATGCTAGGGTACCCCACACTGAAATACTTGACGAGTACATAGGTACGGAGCCGCTTCTAGAAGCGACTACTGACAGGATACCCAAGCAATATGTCTTCGACAAAAGGTATGAAATACAACTGCATGAAGACCCTTGGGAGGCCCTCAATCAAAGAAAACTAAGGATCTTCACAGACGGTTCTAAAACAAACTCATGTTCAGGTGCCGGGATATTTTCGGAGGATCTAAGCATGGGAAGATCAAGATCAATAAGTGGCCACAAGACCGTCTTCCAAGCCGAGTCCAACATCCGAATATCCGACAGCAAGGCAGTTCTGCAAGCCCTTCAAAGCAACACCATCACCTCCGGGCTTATATACGAGTGTCACCAAGCCCTGTTAGAGGTCTGGTCTGTCACCACAGTACTGTTACCCTTCAGTGGATAAAGGGACACAGTGGCTCACGCGGCCAAGACTCAGCCGACGCACTGGCAAGGTTGGGTTTGGAACAGACGGTGGAGGGACCAGGACCCATTATACCACTGCCATTCAGCTGGTTGAGGAAAAACCCCAAGACAGCACACAATGGTAACTCACCAACTTTATTGGTCAACCTTGGATACCTGCGAGCTAGCCAGAAAGGCCCTCCCGATGATCAGACCAGGATTACCACGTAAGTTTCTAAAGTTAAACAGGTCAAAGCTCCGCTTGATAACCGGAGCGATGACTGGACACGCTTTGCTAAATAAACACTTACACATGCTAGGTTTTACAGACAGCCCATTGTGCAGAGCCTGCATGAAGGTCGAGGAGACAGCCACCCACGTCCTAATGGAATGTCCCAAAAATCAAAATCAAAATCAAAAATCATTTATTTCCATAGGATGTTGTTACATCACTTAGATCCGTCATTACATTTTTTTGGGTGAGTTCACTAACCCAATGGCGGAATCTGTGGAGAAGAGCTCACCGAAGAAACTCCACAGTCGTCGCATCTTTTGCGTTTCCTTTTTTAAATAAAATATTGTCAAATTACAAAATGAATGCTAATTATATATCGAAACAGCCTGTTACTCAAACAATCTATTCCCATGGACATCTGTCCTCTAAGTAATCAGATATCCTGTAGTAATCTTTTTTATACAATTTCTGTTTTATTATTATTTTAAACTTGTCTAAAGGTAAGTTTTTAATATCAGTAGGGACCTTATTGTAATAGCGTATACAATTGCCTTTAAAAGAATTACTAATTTTATGTAGTTGGCTTACATAAGCAACCAACTTGTCTTTATTTCTAGTATTAAAATTGTGTATATCACTGTACTTCTGAAAATTAGTTATATTTCTTTTTACATACACAAGATTGTCATAGATATATTGAGACACAAATGTCAGAATATTGATTTCTTTAAACTTTTCCCTCAGTGACACTCTAGGCCCTAATCTATAAATTGCACGAACAGCCCGTTTCTGCAGAATAAATATACTATTAGCATTCGCAGCGTGACCCCACAATAAAATACCATAGGTCATTAGACTATGAAAGTAACTAAAGTAGACTAGTCTAGCGGTGTCTACGTCGGTAAGAGCTCTAATTTTTTTAACTGCGAACGCTGCCGAACTCAGTCTGTTCGACAATTTATTTATATGAGGATCCCATTGTAGTTTGGCGTTTGCCCAAAAAGACAGTCGACTGCACAAGGTCCAAACTCTGTCCTTTTATAAATATGTCTGTAGTTACCGGGTTCACATTGGGTAACACGAATTTAATACATTTAGTTTTCTTTTCATTAAGTAATAAATTGTTAACAGTAAACCAGTTCACTATACTAGAGATAGCATTGTTTACCTCGTCATAATTTGATTGCTGTCTTTAAACTTTAAATATCAAAGAAGTATCATCGGCAAACAATACTAACTCATGTTTTGCTTTAACAAGGTAAGGTAAATCATTAATATATACTAAAAACAAGAAAGGACCAAGAATTGAACCTTGTGGTACGCCCATACTTATTGAAGACCCAGGTGATCTTTTCCCATTAACATCGACCATCTGAACCCTATCTGTTAGATATGACTCCAGAAGGCCAAGTGCCTGATTTTTTACACCATAATGGCGTAACTTCCTGACAAGAGTGTCATGATGGACGCAATCAAAAGCCTTGGATAGATCGCAGAAGACACCTATTGCATCCATTGCGTCTTCCCAGGCATCAAAAATATTGTCGATTAGTTCAACACCAGCATCGGCTGTTGAACGACCCTTTGTGAAACCAATAAAGCAATATGAGCCATATGAATTAAATTATTGAGATAAAAATGACTTTGCAATTGATTAAGTAAGAGTTTTTCAAATATTTTGCTAAGCGTTGGTAGTATCGATATGGGTCTAAAATTGGTGGGGTCTGATGTACTACCAGCTTTGAATAAAGGTATAACTTTACTTAGTTTCATCAAGTCAGGAAACACACCATTATCTATACATTGATTAAATATACAACAAAGGTGAGGTGCAATATAATCTACAATGGAACTAATAATTTTTACTGATAGACCATGGGTGTCAGCTGTCTTTTTCATTTCCAGGAATTTAAACGCTTTTACAATGTCTTCATTATTTACGTGCCTAAATTTAAAATCTGTTTTACATTCCTCAAAGTTTTGTTTAAGTATAGATTCAGCAGCAGCGGGAGATGAATTTAAAGACTTGGTTGTTGAAACTGGAATGTCCGTAAAGAAATTTTCGAAAGCTTTTGCTACTTCTAGGTCTGTACTTAGCAATTGATTATCTATCTTAAGCTTGAAGTTATTATGTGTAGCTTTGGCCTTTCCAGTCTCTCTGTTTATAATTTGCCAAGTTGTTTTCATTACATTGCTACTAGATTCAATTTTGTTTTTAATGAAATTAGATTTAGCTACGGCACAAACGCGTTTAAACATTTTTGAATAACTACGAACATAATCTAGAAAGGCCGTATTTTTGTTATATGATTTCTCTTCATAGAGTTCATATAATCTTCGTCTGCTCCTATGAATTCCAACTGTCGCCCAATCACTAAACAAAGCTTTGTTATTAACTTTTATAGTTTTTGATTTAAATACCGTATCATATTCATTTTTGACAAGGTTAAATACTGAGTTGTACAACAAATTTGGATCGTCACTGTATGGTATTTCCCATAGTTTATCTAAAATATTATTCCTGTAGTGTTCAAGCCGAGTGTCACTAACGGGCACACATGTAATATCCTCTTTTTGGTCCTTTTTTATTTTAATATTGAATATACCTATCTGACCAGAGTGATCAGAGGTTAATTTATTGATGACCGATTTGAAAATGGGCGTAATGTTAGTAAATATATTGTCAATGCAGGTAGCAGATGTTGCAGTAATTCTAGTAGGCTCCAAAAACAGATAGTTCATGTTGTGACATAAAAATAAAGATTTTAATCTAGTACAAATATTATTATCCTCTAACAGATTAACATTAAAATCACCACAAATTATAAAAAATTTGTTTTTATCGCTGATTTTAATCAACACTTCATCCATTTTCTTTTCGAATAAATCAAAGGATAAATCTGGTGGTCTGTATACGCTCATTACAATAAGTTGTTCAAGTTCAATACAGGCTATTTCCATGGTACGCTCAACAGAGAGGCTCACTATGTCAACTCGTTCCTTATACATAGTCAGGTCATAAGTTCTGTCACATGTGCAATATGAAATAATTTAGACATGTTTATTATTTATGTAAACATTTATATAGCAAAATGAATTTAATAAAACATAGATTCTTATGGTAATAAAGTTTATTCAAAATGACCCCCGCGATTTTGAATACAGGCCTTTATTCTGCGCGGCCAGTCGTCTATCGCAGCACGAACGAGGTCCATGTCAATATCGGCGGCTGCCTTAATCAAGGATGCCTTGAGTGACTCCAAATCAGGATAAGGCTTTGAGCAGGCCTTTTCCTCCAAGTGTTGCCATATCTTGTAATCTAACGGACTCAAATCTGGACTGGAGGAGGGCCAGTCTTCGTGCCGGATGAAGTCGATTTCACGCGCCGCCAGCCAGTCTTGTGTGCTTTTCGCTCTATGAGCTGGCGCAGAATCTTGTTGGAATACCCAGTGCCTGTTATTAAACATGTTATGAGAAACAGGTTCCACAAGGTTCTTGAGGACTGTATTTTGATACACAACTGCATTCGTTTTTACGCCTTTCTTACAAAAATGTACCTCAGTTCAGCCCCAATAAGAGACTCCCAACCAAACCATGAGCGAGGATGGAAAATTACCTCGTTGGACACGCGGAATACGGTTGCTCGCTTCTTCACTGCTGTGTGCGCACACCTTATCATTTTGTTTGTTGTAGCTCTCTTCCACGGTGAAAATTTTTTCATCCGAAAAAAGAATTTCCCGATGCTTTTTTCCCTCGTACCGCTTAAACAAAGCGCGGCATCTCTTCAGTCTCAGGTCCATTAAACGAGCGTCCAAACGATGTCCTGTTTTTCTTCGATATGCCCTAAGCCCTAAGTCTTCATTTAACACCCTTTTCACCGTGGTCCTGCTTAACCCCATCTGAAGGGCCAACAGTTTCTGCTTACGTATGGGATTTCTTTGAATTCGCGCCTTCACAGCTTGTATCACTGCTGGAGTCCTAACAGAGCGAGGGCGACCACTTCTTGACCTGTCGTCTACACTAGAGTCTTCATTGTATCATTTTATGGTACGATAAACGAATCTTTTGGTTATATTAAAATTTTTCAGTAAGTCGAAAATCTGAATTGGCGCGTAACCGCAACGATGCAACGCAATAACTGCGACACGGTCTTCTTTAAGTGTCCACTCCATATTTAAAAATGAGGAAAATTCTAAAATGTACATATTTTTATTTTCATAAAAAATTCGAAATTCGAATTCAATAAACTTTTTTGTGGCCAGCGTTCTAAATTCAAAAGTTTTTATTGTGTGACAGAACTTATGACCTGACTGTGTATTTAAAACTATTATTTACAAGTATTAAGGAGCCACCGCGATCAGCTGTTTTTCTGTTGAACGAACTAGCAACGTGGTGGTTATTAAAGTTGAACATGAACTGATAACTCTTTAAAAAGTGCTCTGTTATACATAAAATATCAATATTATTACAGTTCATGAATAACTCAATTTCCAGTTCTTTACTTAACATGCCCTGTATATTTTGATGAACCACGTTTAAAATATTCTTACTTTTACATTTTTCATTACTAGTAACTTGATTTAATGGGCAAGATGAAGGTATATTTATACAAATATTAATATTACTGCCAGAGTTACTCTCTGTTGTCCTATGGGTTAATTTAAAGAGCTTGGAACAGATTCCAAGGAGTACATGTCATTATTATTACACTGCTCAATAGAAGCAGGCGTTTCATTAGTCAAAAACTTGACTCGAGTTCAAAATAAAATAAGATAGTGACTGTGCTATCTGTTTTGTATAAAACCTAGATAGGTAATACCTATCCTAAGTCAAATAAAAATATTTTCCAATACAAATATTGGTGTCTATAAAATGAAATTTTTCAGTATGACGACATGTCAATGTGTGTATAAATGTATTATAATCATGTCTTATATGATTTTCATGTTGTGACAAAGATTGGCTGAAGGGAAACGCAAACAAGATTATTCTATCTACATTTTGTAAAGAATTTAATTTGGAAAAGTATTTAGTAATTAGTTTTTTAGATACATTTTCCCTTCTACCAATTAAAATAATTAGGGTGGTTGGTTCTAAAAACTGCGATGACAACACTTTGTTTAATATTTGTGAATATGTGGCGCCAGGCATACAGTTATTTAATATTGCCTGGCCCACGCGCTGACTAAGTTGTAAACCCATATTTTTTCCAAGTTCATCGCTGTACATTATATACCTATCCTTTGTCCGAGAGAAGGAGGCGTTATTGATAACACTATTAGTACTCAAGTCGACTGACGGCGGCGCCTGGGTCAGTATCAGCTGTTCGGCCGGCTGCTCGGCGGGACACACGGTCGGCACGGAACAGTCCGCTGGAGCTTGTTTACAATCACAGATGTGATTGTCGGTCAAAGATATGAAAGTGTCATAATTATACTTACACGTCTCCAACAAACTATTCATAGCCGACACATGTTCCTTAATTTCGTATTGTGCTGACTCATATTTACGTGTAATACTTTGTAATGATGAGTTTAAAATATGCATATCTGACTGGAGTCGCCGTGTGTCACATTCGTACTTTTCTGTAGTTTTTTCCAAACATAATCTACAATCATAGATTTCCTTAATTAATTCGACACGTTCCTTGCTACAATTTACATTTTTACAAAATATTTTATTTCTATTAGCTAGTTTTTGTGTTTTTTTTGTATAATTATTCAATTTAACATATTTCTTTAATTTATTTTTACTACAGCTCATAGTGGTTACTGATTGCGATCTATTAGGACTATCACACGTGAGATCACAAGCTGTTAGGTCAATAGTTGGTATGCCAGTTTGGCTCATGACCTCATTATAGAAGGCCCTGGTTGTAGCACTGTCTCGCTGTTCCTCCCGCTCGCTGAAAACTTGAAGCTCGTGGTGCGCCTCTGCATGCTTTTGTTCAAGTGATTTTATGTGTTGCAATGCTACGTGGTGGACATCATGACACTTGTAAAATGAGTCGACTTGGTGTTGTAGTTCATCTCTCTGGGCACTGAGATCCTGGCATTGGATGTCCAAGTCACTGAGCTCTTCTTTTAGCGCCGAATTTTTCTTAATTTGCTTTTCTATCTCCTCTTCACACTCATCTCGCTCTCGTAGAAGTATTTCACAAAGCTCTTGGCTCTTCTTGAGCTCCAGCAAGGTCGCTTTCAGCTTCAACTCCACATCGCGTGTGCTCATCTTGCTTCGGGTCAGCATTGCACCCTTTTTCGCCTGAAAAAAAACCGCGAATAGGTGTCAGTGTATGACCGGGTGGAATACTAGCGAACACTAGGGAGTTTATTGCACAATGAAGGTGTTAAGTGTGTGTTTTTGTTGAATGTGGCAGAATGTTGCGTCTTCAACTTTGCTTCCGCTTTTGCCAAGTAAAGAGAGACAAAACGGTACCTGAGTGAGTGTACGGCAAGTGTTTCACTTTTATGAAGGTTTGTTTAGTTTGTTACGGGTGTGAAAGGTGAGATTATTGATATAAATACAGAAATAAAACGATACTTCCCCCGTTTACGTCGTTGCTATTTGAACTGATTTTGACAGTTCAATCGGCCGGTACAATCGGTCTTGTTTTTTCCAAAGCTTGTATGTTTGCACAGCTGTTTCTTATCTACACATTATTTAATCACTAATTACTACTTAAATTAAGTTTACTCGTGCAGAAAAGCAATTTTGACTAATTTAATTGAAAAATCAATCCCGGCGCGGCCATCTACCGGGCAACACACCTCGGGGCGCCTAGGTCGCTTCAGGAATTCAGCGGCAACGTAAAGGGTTTGCTAGGCTTCCTCCAGGAGCTGAGTTGGCAGGAGTAATGCCCCAAACCGACATCACGTAAAATAGGCGCACACCTTAAGACGTCGAGTTGCGGAAAAGTGGCCCACGATAAACTATAACTAGTCGCATCAACAAAATATTACAGGATTACTGAAATATCCATAAAAACATAATATTATTAATTCTCTACCTACGGCGTAGTTTGTTCAAACTCCCTTCGCCGTTAAGTTGGCTGTTCTGTAAAACTGTCAGGGATCAACAGTTTTCCTGTCAGTCGATAACACAGATGTCAGTCGGAACGTAAACAAATATTTATATTATAGCCTCAAAACTGTGAGCAAGTGACGTCACGGGTGATGGGTGTTATTTTAAAAAGTATAAAAAATAATAAGACATCCATATTAGTTGTTTGAAATAGCCTAAAATTTCACAAAATATAATAAAAGTAGTACGTTAAACACAACTTAAGTACAACACGGTCTAGTTACGTAGTGGCCTGTCAGTGAGGTTCCCACTTAACATAGAAGCTTAGTATTTAGTCTAGACATTTAGCGGCTGTCAAATGTCCGGTGCAAGTCGGCCTTAGAGTGGCTACGAGTAAATGAAAGACAAAAGCTCAGGTTCATTAATAAAATTATACCCAATATTATTATTTTTATTGTAAGTAGCCAAAAACTTTTGCAATTCAAACACTTCTTACTTAGACGACCCGAATGGCTGAGTCGGCAGTGACGCTGCCTACGAAACCAAGGGTCCCGGGTTCGAGTCCCGGTGGGGGCAAATATTTGTTTGATTAGAACAGATGTTTGTACCCTATTCATGGTTGTTTATCTATCTTAGTATTAATATTTATCTATATAAGTATGTGTATCGTTGTCTAGTACCCGAGAAACAGGGAATCCTAGTTTGGGGCTAGATCAATGTGTGTAAATGGTTTCCAAGGTATTATTATTATTACTTCTACATGGAGAAAAAATCAAAATAAATCAAATATAATCAACTAAACTAATGTGCAACTTCAACTGATTATGGTTTGAGTTCGAAAAATAAAATTTCCCTTTCAAGAGGTGATTCAAGAGGTGAGCTGAATCTCGCGCAGGAAAAGGTATCTCCATTAACTCTACCATTGCTTCGGAAATATGGCCGTCAGAGAAGATAGCACCAAGATACTCTCTACGGGGATGTTTTTTTTTTATTTTGTAATTTTTTTATGCCGCAATTTACAACTGATTCCCCTGAGTCGACTCTTATGACAATGGGGAGAAATGTAGACAAGAAGTTATGTTCTGTAAGAAATTATCATTTGCCATAAGTAAGTTTTTTGTTGTTAAAAACTGCTGACATGACGATTTTGGTGTCGTCATGCTAACACGAACAAAAAATTCTCCACCTTCAAAAAATTAAGCTGACAGGTATCAATTAAGGGTACTTAATTCTTTTACGAAATCAGCGGCCACTCGTATAAATTGACCCTAATTTGTGAACAAAAACTAGTTTACACATAAATATATCATATCGCCCTTAAAAGCAACCGAAATGGATTTTTTTTTTTCAAAAATGTTGGAATTACCATCACTAATAGGAGCTTATCTGATTGTGAACAGAATATTTTGAACTAAGTTAACAATGGTAAATGTTATCAGAGGTTACTTAGGGGTTTTCAAAAACCAAACCAAAACCTGATATATGCATATATATGTATATATGCAGTACGGATTTTTTAATTGTTTCATCTAATGTCCTGAAAGTATAAATGCCATTTACAACTCTAGGGAGGTAAGCACGTTTGAAAATCAAACAAGGCTCCTTTCTTTGTTTTTTGGGTCAAGACCTCATATTTGGGGGAAGCCCCGGCAAGACGCTTAATATTTTTGTTTTTTAATAAGACCCAACGCAAGAAAATTGCATAAAAAAATATATACCAAATTAATTGGCGCCATGTAAATATATTTTTTACAAAAAAAAAATATATATAATAGTTGTTTTGAAGATGTTTTTCATTTCCTCGCATTAGTGATAAAAGAATACTCGGATGTAAGTGATCAATTATACTCTCGAACCATAAGCAGACTCATTCGCTTCGCTCGCTCATGCGCTCATATATCGGGTGCAATTGATGACTTACCTCCCTGGTATAATAATCTCCTATTGCTTATCTCATTCTACTTAGACATTTCTGAGAATATACAAATCGAATACCTTACTGCATTGCGTCTATAGGTATTTCAAGTATTACAACTTTTTTTACTTATAAGCTGGTAGAGGCACGTCATAAGGAAAAGGAGTTTAAATCTATGTGTGACAAGGGAGCTAACCCATTGCCACACTCATTTGAAAATACCGTACTATTAAATCAAAGTTCTTTGCAGACTGGTCATTAGCCATACAGCTCAATTTGTGTAAAGCAGGTATTAATTTTCTTGAGTTATTATGATCCAAGCTTCTGATGGATTGGATGACTTGACAAATTGTTCCTAAGCTTTTTTATGCGTTGGCGCTTGGCTCGACTATGGCCTCAAGAGCTTTTTTGAATGATTTTTGGTTTTGTACATAATGTTTTGTTTTTTGCAAATGGCTCGTGCGCATTTTTAAGTGAAACTCTGCTAAGTGGTTTGTTCAAATACACTAAAATATGTAATTTCTGTTTTTATCTGTCTCTAAAATCACAACCCCTCACAAAATATAATATTTTGAGATTATTTCACTTCACATTTACGAGAAAAATACAGACCCGGTGATGTTGTTGTAAATATTGTCATATTCCAGGACTAAAATGTAGGTAGTATTTTTTGCCATAATCAATCTAATTACTCTGCGTGCATTTCTATTTACAAAATGCGAAAAAAATTGTCACCAACCAAAGCGTTATGTTGAACTTATTCAAAAACCCTTAATTTCATTCTCAAGCTGAAGTAAGCAATAGCTATTGTAAGGTGTTATGAATAGAACATGGATCTTGTGGGTGCGTGGCGTGATTCACGAATCAGTCAAAGGGTTTAGAGAAACATTTGAGAATAATTGCAGTGAAATTTTTGCGAATGTCTTTTCTATTGTCCACCTTTTCGTTTCAACTCTCTGCTGTGGATTTAAGCCATTTTGTCAGGTAATTCAAAAATGCTTACAGGACTCGGCGGATACACAAACAGGCAGCAGGACAATGAAGTGATCCTATAAGCAACGATATTTTTTTATTCTGGAGTCAAGATCTATCGTTTTTCATATCCTTTACAAATATCTGTACCAAAAGTCATATATAGGTGTCCATAGTTAAAGGGTATTTTCAAATGCCTATGTCTATAAAGCGATGTTTCTCTCAAACAAGGCACTTTCTAAATCCCGAAAAAAGTTATGTTTTCATTCACAGTGTGTTTTTGTAAATAATATAATGTCAATAGGAATTGTACAAAAAAAAACTAAATAGATATTTTTCACCTATTTTTTGCTATTTCTTGGGATCTGAAATGAATATTGAAATGGTTCCTGCATTAAAAAAATAGGTATTCAAAATATCTTAAATGTGTGTGTTTGAAATTAAGAATTAAGCAGTGGTTTTGATCAAATCTTCATTTCATCACTTGCGCTCCAAAAAAAAAACATGAGGGAGTTTGCGAGGGGGACGGCGGCAGTGTAGCTTTGGCACTTCGAGTGGGAGGTTGTGTCGCTCGTCTCAATATTGTCTAGACATAAAATAATGCATAATAAAACAAGGTTTCTCCTCCCGAAGTTGCCAAAGAGAGATGAGGTTTTTTGGATTTGCTTTGCTAGATAACAATCTAATACCCGGTGCAACAGTAAGCGCATTGAATTTCAAGACATTATAAGGGAAACATAGCATGAGAAGTAAAAAACAAAGTCGTTCGTAAAATGGTGTGACGCACTGTTATATTTTCATTAGAACAAGCAGCTTCAATTAAAATCATAGGTACGTTAAGAACTGACTCACCTTAAGCGGACACCGATTCATAATTAATAATTGCTCCGATCTAAGGTGTTGGGTATTCCTATCGTCCTTTTTGCACGTTGGTTTCGCTGTCCGTATTAGTAGATGCGGGGGTGAAGCAGGGCTGCGCGGCGGGAAACAGGCCACGCCTGACAGTCTAGAAATTCTGACGTTAACAGAAGCCTTGAGCGTGAAATGTAATGATAAAACCTGACACCGTACTGACTGTACGCTAGTTTACTCTTCGCGAGTTGTAAAACAATAAAAAGCCTATTCATTCGACCCCTCCTACCTCTCCTTGCTGCGAGCTGTTCCTCCCACCCCCGCAGCCTCTGAGGGGCATTCCTATCAAACAGAATGAATGTCGTTGCTATTAGAATTTATATTTGTTTAATTGTTTAGTGGCACGCAGCCAGCAGGCAGACCACGACACCGATGATCCGACGATGTCATCAAGTCGGCGATACAATTTTTTCGCACAATTTTGAGGGGGGAAAATGATTATTGCCGAGACGCGCCTAACTATTCCTCCCCCACGTGTTTGGTGACATGCGAGTGGTCCCGTCTACGATCCCCGACTGAGGTTAAAAACCACAGGGTATCCTAATGTGGGGTCAGAAGCAAAGTATGTGCGTGTATATATTTGAATAAAACAGTTTGGCAAATAATACTCCGTGAAACTGCCAAAGTTATACTAAGGGACACTGATTTCTGCCTAAAGATAGGTGATGGTGTTGTTAAATCCCACGTTGAGGTTGCTCGAGCTTTCAAAACATTCTTCACCGAATGTACCCTTACTCACGACAGTGCGTCTAAATTCATTTACACATGAAGCAGAGACTTTGTTAAGAAACAACAGTCGTCAGTAATGCATATTTTAAATTTCACCCGTATATCCCCAGGAAATTGTCAAAATGTTAAGATTACTTAACTCAAAAATTACCGAAGACCTGTGGGGCATATCAGTCAAAGTCATTGGTTCGGTAGTTATAGTTATAGCTCCACAATTAGCATATATATTCAATAAATGTGTTGACGATGGAGTTTTCCCAGACCACATGAAACACAGTAAACTGATACCTCTGTTTAAGTCAAGAGACAAGGGTGGTTCTTCAAATTTAAGACCTATATCTGTTCTTCCAGCGCTAAGTAATATATTTGAAAAGTATGCTCAAACTAATGCTCTCACTCTTCAAAAGTACAAATAAACTCCACGCCAAACGATACGGTTTTACTAGGGGTAAATCGACTAAGGCTGCATATTACCCTAATATCTCATATTTATTTTGCATGGGAGGCCGCACAGGATGCTATAAAAGTTTTTTGTAATCTGTCGAAGATATTTGATTGTGTTGATCATGATATACTACTAATGAAATTAAATCATTACGGAATTAAAAATACAACGTTGGATCTAGTAAGATCATATTTAAGCGATATAATTCAAAAGGCAGAAGTCAACGGCGTTAAATCTGATGGATAAGATGTAAACATTTGCAATCCACAAGTTTCTATACTAGGTATAAATTAACGATATGCGTTTCACGGCGGAGAAATTGACTGACATAGTATTGTTTGCTGATGATATTTCTCTGGTCTTCAAAATTGAAAGACAAAAAGAAGATTTTGAGGATGTTAATAGAGTATTGTCTTTAAACTTGAATTGGTTTACGGTTAATAATGTATTGTTAAACCCTGGTAAAACCAAGGGTATCAAAATCTTACTTCCAAATATCAGGCAAGTTGAGATCAGTTTAGTGTTAGCCAGCAGCACGTTATAATTATTTATGACACGAAATTTCTTGAAATAACCATTGAAAGCACATTGCAGTGGGGACCCCACGTAGATAGCTAGCTAGTAAATAAGTTCTGCGGCTTACGCTATTGGGAAATGTGGCTACATCTAGGCAAGTATATTTTAGTAACTTTCATAGTGTCAGGGGGGAAAGCAGCGGATATCAAACTGTTTTACAGTTATTTTACAGAAAAGGGCTATTCGAGCAATTTTGAATTTGAAACGAACAGACTTATCAAGAAAGCTTTTTAAAGAAACTGACATACTAACAGCAGCTAGTCAATTTATTATCGAAAATATAATGTATGTACGCAATAACCTTACAACATATCCCAAACTGAACGATAGCTGTAATGTTTACCTAAGAAATAATCACAGACAAGTTGTGCCTCGGTTTAGACTCGCGAAGGTTAACAAATCTTTCAAGAGTCAGTGCATTCCCTACTACAATAAGATACCCCTGGAGATTTTGAAATTGCCATTTGAGCAATCTGAAAAGCACGTTAAAGCGACTTTATCGAAAAAGGGTTAATCTAGCTCAACGCAGTCCTTGCTGTTAATAATTCTTTAATTACTCATTCATGTTCATTAATTATAATAATTAATGTTGTAATATTTGTATTAGTTAAGTACAAATATTTTTAAAAGAGATCTAAAAATCAATCTGTGGGAGTTTCTACGCCCCACTTCTCCCACAGTGGTCCAATGTGGAGAAGTGGCAAAAAAGTCACGTCTGTTAAGTATATGTAAATATCTACAGTAATAAAGTTTGTCTTTGACATGCTTATGTTAAAGTCAAGGATTTTGATATTTCTTTTGAAAATAGGTTGTGCTTAACTAATACAAATATGATTTTTTTTATTATTATGATTAATAAGCAGGAATAAATAATTACAAAATTATTAACAGCAAGGTTTGTGTTGAGCTAGATTAACCCCATACAGTCCCGTCATTTAAGTAATCTTGAACATTGTAATATCCCTTTTTCGACAAAGTCGCTTTAACATGCTTTTTAAATTGTTCAAATGGCAATTTCAAAATCTCCAGAGGTATCTTATTATAGTAGAGAATGCACTGACCCTTGAAAGAATTGCTAACTTTCGCGAGTCTAAACCCGCACACAGTCTGTGATTATTTCTTAGGTTAACATTACAGCTATCGCTAAGTTTGGAAAATGTTGTAAGGTTCTTGCGTACAAACATTATATTTTCGAAAATAAATTGACTAGCTACAGTTAGTATGTCAATTTCTTTAAAAAGCTCTCTTAAGGAGTCTGTTCGTTTTAAATTATAAATTGCTCGAATAGCTCTTTTCTGTAAAATAAAAATAGTTTGAATATCCGCTGCTTTCCCCCACAACAAGATACCATAGGTCATGACACTATGAAAGTTACTAAAATATACTAGCCTAGATGTAGCCACATCCGTGCTTTGTCTGATGTTCCTAACAGCATAAGCTGCAGAACTGCATTTACCAGCTAATTTATCTATGTGGGGTCCCCACTGCAATTTGTTATCAATGGTTATGTTTTATTCACTACCTCCCTCCACCCCCCCTGAACACCTCACACAATTAATGGACGCCCCCGTAGCCTTTTATATATAAGAAGCATATTCCCAGCAGTAGGTCAATGTAGACTGAGCATGACGATAATGATGATGATGATGATGATGATGATGAAAACATAATTATAGCTGTACCGGAAATAACCCTTTCTTACAATTAAATATCCTTTAAGTTTTCAACCCAGGTGATCATGCAGGAATAGCCCGTCCTCTCGGACGCTACATAATTACCAACGCCTTAGAACAGACTACTTATAGACCGACAAACTTACCCTTACACCTTACCCCGCCTCTATCACCTTCATAATAGAGTCTACAATCCCCCAAAAAACATTCGATCAACTGTGAGAGTAGGCCAAAGTGGTGGCAATCGCGTTATTCTCTGCCGTTTTATTTTGCTTAGAGAAAATTGAGAAAATTATTACATTAAGGTTTAATTTCGTTCGTAATTGAAATAATGGACGGGACGGTTTGTTTTAAGGCTTTTATGTTTGTGTTGAGTTCATTGGTGATTAATGTTTTTGTATTACTTTGGAGCAGACTACTCTGCTCATAATGGATTTGAGAAATCCGTACCGCAGTGCTTTCAGTACATTACACTCTACAGCTCCGGTGATGGGCTAGCACCCTGGATAACATAGCGTCACGCTTTTTCCCATAAGGGGTGGCAGAGGCACAATCGAGCCCACTTTGAGCCAGTTAGGCTAGCCCATCGCCTCAGCTATGCAGTAAGTAATGAAGGTTTCCTCACGATTTTTTTCATCACCGTTAGAACGTCCGTATAATGTACTCAAGATAAATTAATTATCTCATTGGTGCATGGTCAGGAATCGAACCTGCAAATCGAACCACCACGGAGCATTTTTTAGACCACGGAGCCCCCTGGAGTATTAAGTAAATGGTTGAACAAGGGCTCAAGTGTGCCTCCGCCACCCCGTATTCGAAATTGCGTGACATTATTGTATTTGTTTTGTAATCTTATTGTTACTTTCAAAATAACCTTGCCTTTTCGTTTCTATTCTTCACTTCTAGAGTTGTTAGTTAAAATCTCTGGTTAACCATCTGATCGTACACCTAAAATCCCACTCAATTTTCTTCAAACATGCCCGACTTTCTTTCTCTCACTCCCTCGCACTCACCCGTCTCGCTCGCACTGACGCGATTAACCGTCCATTTTTGCCCGCGTTCTGAGCCGATTCAATTTCAAACTCATTTGTTATAGAGTAAAGAGATTATTAAAAAAACTCCAGTAGATTCGCAGAGCAATTCTTGTCGTTTTACGTCAGTTAGTGGGGAACAGGGGAGGAGTCGGAGTGGTTGGGAGAGTTTCCTCGTCATCATCTTCAACGATCATTCCACATTTTCACAGCTAGCACAGGGTATCTTCTTCACTGGGCTTTCCGCATCCATTGCCTGCCAGCTATGGCAATGATTACCATTGGGCTGGAGAACAATTAAAAAAAAACTTTCCTACTGCAGATATTTGCAAATATGCTTAGTACAAAGTCTATCCACGCAATGGGAAAGCAAACTATCTAATTGGTTTCAAGAAGAGGTCGCTAAGAGATTTGTAGATAATAAACACATATTCGATTTTCGAGTTTCGAAAACGATTCATGTGTGGTTACTTAGAAATGAATCACAAAGTAAGTTTCGTTATTCAGAGAAATGAATTGTCAATATCCAGATATCCTTAGAAGAATAACTCATAGACAGATAGTGACCTTTGAAATGCTTTCAAAAATATGAGGCACATTTTGGCCAATGTACAAATGAGATCATTATTTAATCATAATTAAAATGCGATGGAAAACATCATGCCGTAAGGAAACTCTCGTAATTTCCGTTTTTTTGTGCTAGGCAGAATTAATTACTGAAAACACAATCTAAACTTCTGCCATTTCGTATGGGAAAATGAAGCTCTGTTGTTGTAGTTATCTGTCCAAGGAAAAATCTCTAAATATAGGTACTCCACGCCGCTTTTATTCCATTTTTCCGCGCATTTTTCGCTCCTTAATCGAATGATCCTCAAGCGAGTCCACACTCGTGGAACATCACCCAACTTCATTACCCGTCACCTATCATCCGTACCTACCCCTGACTTAAGGTTCACTTTCCCTCGGAAAGTCTCTATGTGGCGGTTACGTCGTTCGGTCCCGTATTTGAGTTGACTTCATCAGGCTTCAGCTTTGATCCTTCCTGCTTTACCATAAGGTTGGTTTTCAGCGTCTGTGTCGGTTAGGTTGGTTTTGTTTCTTCATGTATATTTTGTATCATTATTGCTTGTGATGAGTTTGTTTGTTAAAGTGCAATGAACTTAATAGTGTTTGAGTGCAGTAAAGTGGAAAGGAGCATTAATAGTTCGGGCTAAAGCTCTGTTCTCACTGCGGCTGACAGTGAGTTGCCGCCCCCCCGCCCCGCGCCGGTTCGTTTCCTTAGGAACTTGCAATAAAGTTCCTTGACCTGCTAAGATATCGTATGCAATAGTCGTATACCGTCGCAATTTTGCGCGTTGGCAAACGTCATATCGCATACATTTTCTAAGTCAATGTCAAGTCCGGATGTGTGTCCGGATGTTATCCGCTACACGCCTCATTTCTCAACTGATCCTCGTTTTGTTTTTGTGAACAGCTTTGATAATTAAATTGTTTTTTTTTTTTGTCGATTCAGTTTTTTTTTTAATGCGGAGATGTGGGGGTTTTAAAATTTAAAAAAAACCGCTCCAGTCCATGCAGCTTGACAGATTTTAACAAATGAGGTGTCGTTGGATTTGTAGAGACCGTGAGAGTAACAGGCTATTTTAGGGAAAGTCCATAGTTTAGGTTTTAGGCAAAGTAAAATTTATTTACTTTCATACTTCATGTACGTCGTTTATCTGCCAGTATATAGGTAGTTGTTGTTCCTCAACTGGTGAGTGTCTGAGTTTTAATGTGTTACGGCCTCCTTGCGCCCGCGGGACAAAGAAGAGAGAAGAGAGAGAGGCAGACCACCAGGGCATATTCTTGACTTGATTTTGATAGTTTTCACATACTGGTGGCCCTGTGAGCTGTAGAACTTGCGAGCGAAATTATCGTTTTATTAGCGATAGAGCCCGCTGACGAACGCACGGACAGACAGACGGACGGACAGGCGGACAGATAGACAGAGGGACAGGCGGACAAAGGGACAGCGGAAGCATAGCAATAGGGACCCCTTCAGGTACGGAACCTAAATATAAACAAATGATCCGACAAAAAAAATAAAAAATGTTTTCTGAATTTGGATCGACGTCTTTAGATCGAATAGAATAGGAAATCCTAATCAGGGCATCCCACTTCCTTGGCAGTCAGTTCTAGGCAGTCTTGTGGCTAAATTCTAGAGTGTTTTTGAAGAACCTGAGCTGGCGCGATTTCGAAATAATAATGCGAATCTAGAATCTAGTTAAAATATAGGTATCTATATGGAATCAGATGTCGTGAAATTATTTTGAAGAAGCAGGTGATACACTTATTAGTAGTTATTAGAAGCTGCCAATATGTAGCCATGTTTCAAATTTAGTTGTTATAGAACTATCACGACGCTGAAATATAGTAACTGTATTTTATATGTATTACAGTATTGTTCAGGCTTCTCGGCACCTAATGACCTCGTAGGGGCCCATCAGCTACGAGGTAGCGTAGCGATCAGTTGCCAAGAAGTGTGAACGTCGGCGATTCACCGAGCTAAAATGATTGGGTTCGATCTAACCTGGTCTGTGCTTCGGTCCCGTCAACCTCCTGTCTCTCTGCAAGGCCCGGGTGCACCCTAGGCTCTTCTTGGTAGACAGGTTCTTCAGCCAACCTCCTGTGTGACTGGCGGGCCAGCCTCGATCAGCACAGTGTTCCAACACAGGTTATGTTACGTGGTAAAAAACCAATCGGCCACGTAAATGCGAACTTTATCTGGTTCGGGGAACCACAACACACTCAGCTATATAGACAATCCTGAGGGAACCTCGAATACATTCCAGATGGACTGCGATTTAATTTCAATACCCTATCCAAAACGCGTTTACATTGCGAGGGCTTTCGTCTGTCAGTTGTCAAAAAACTGCTAGGTTGGCAGCAACGTCAAATTCAAAATGGCCGTTCAGAAACCATCGATCGAATATCGATTTGGAATCGAACAATCACCCGCCCGGACAGGCACCCACCTGTCCCCTAATCTACGGGCAGCCGAGACAACGTTGCTACCGCTCGTTTTAGAACCGAGCCTCCTACTAGAACCTCTGCAGACCGGGGGGTCCCGTCCTTGCCAGGGAACAAGTTAACAATGCGCCCCCTGCGCCAACGTAGTGGCGGTAGGTTAGCATCCTTAACCAGAACGAGGTCACCAACACTAGGGGGGCTGGTTTTGTCAGTCCACTTAAGGCGCTGTTGTAAGATATGCAGATACTCGAGCGACCAACGCTTCCAGAAATTCTGAGTAAACTGCTGCAACATCTGATACCTTGACAACCGATACAATTTCACTCCCTCGAAGGGGTGCTCGGGCAACGCGTTAAGTGGCTGTCCTATCAAGAAATGGCCTGGGGTCAGAGCCTCCAGGTCATTTGGATCCGAGCTGAGCGGACACAACGGTCGCGAATTGAGAACGGCCTCGATCTTACAAAACAATGTCGCGAGCTCCTCAAAAGTCAGCGCGGTCTGACCTACTATACGCCCCAAGTGCGTCTTAGCTGACTTAACTACGGCCTCAAAAATCCCACCCCAGTGGGGGCAAATCGGTGGGCTGAAGGTCCACTGTATACCCCGACGGGAGAGGGCCGTTCCAATATCCACTTTATTTACATTCAAAAAGTTGTCTATCGCTCGTAAGTATCGTTCCGCACCGACGTAGTTAGTGCCGTTATCAGAGCGGATCAAAGTTGGAAGTCCCCTTCGAGAAACAAACCTATCCAAACAAGCAATGAAAGCCTCTGTCGAGAGATCAGCAACGAGCTCGAGATGTACCGCCTTGGTGGATAAACAAACAAACTCACATAGGTACGCCTTGTATTGCTTAGCGGTACGCAATCGTGAACTCTTCACCATAAACGGTCCGGCAAAATCCGTACCAACACCTGAAAACGGTCTGACCTCATTCACACGATCAGGGGGCAAGTCCCCCATGAGAGGTTGCATCGTGGCAGCCTTAAGTCGATAACAAGGCATGCACCGAAACACGATGTTCCGTATGACACGGCGGGCAGATAAGATCCAAAACTCCCGCTGGAGCGTGGCCAACAACGCGTTACAGCCGGCATGCGCGTTTTTAATATGACGATCAGTCACCAGCAATTCAACTAACTGTCCCCCCTTGGGGAGCAGAAGTGGGTGACGAGCCGAATACGACAGATTCGCATTGCGCAATCTTCCTCCTACCCGAAGTAACCCGGTCGAATCAACAAAGGGGTTGAGACGCGCGACGGCTCCCTTCAATTTCGAACGTCCACTTCGTATAATCTCCAATTCTGCCCCAAACTTCGAGGACTGTACCAACCGGACCAAATTCAGTAGCGACTCGTTTCGCTCTGCCGGAGTCAGAATAGGGTTCAACGTTCGCTGATCGCGAGGGGTACGACAATTTCGAGCGAATCTCCTAATCCAAGTGGACACGTTTATCAACTTGTCAAGTGAGCTATACCGGTCCAGCAGAAACCCGGCGTCAGGGTCCTCAGCCTTCTGGGTAACATGCACGGCCGCTCTGGGGCCATGATCCGAAGATACTACTACATGGCTGTGGGGCCAGTCCGATTCTCTCCTGGCAAGCCAGGGTGGTCCCCACCACAAATGGTGTCTAACGAGTTCAGGAGCCCGACATCCCCTGGATGCACAATCAGACGGGTTCAATTCTCCTGGTACATGTCTCCAGGTCAGTGGGACCTCAGACCGAAACACGATGTTCCGTATGACACGGCGGGCAGATAAGATCCAAAACTCCCGCTGGAGCGTGGCCGACAACGCGTTACAGCCGGCATGCGCGTTTTTAATATGACGATCAGTCACCAGCAATTCAACTAACTGTCCCCCCTTGGGGAGCAGAAGTGGGTGACGAGCCGAATACGACAGATTCGCATTGCGCAATCTTCCTCCTACCCGAAGTAACCCGGTCGAATCAACAAAGGGGTTGAGACGCGCGACGGCTCCCTTCAATTTCGAACGTCCACTTCGTATAATCTCCAATTCTGCCCCAAACTTCGAGGACTGTACCAACCGGACCAAATTCAGTAGCGACTCGTTTCGCTCTGCCGGAGTCAGAATAGGGTTCAACGTTCGCTGATCGCGAGGGGTACGACAATTTCGAGCGAATCTCCTAATCCAAGTGGACACGTTTATCAACTTGTCAAGTGAGCTATACCGGTCCAGCAGAAACCCGGCGTCAGGGTCCTCAGCCTTCTGGGTAACATGCACGGCCGCTCTGGGGCCATGATCCGAAGATACTACTACATGGCTGTGGGGCCAGTCCGATTCTCTCCTGGCAAGCCAGGGTGGTCCCCACCACAAATGGTGTCTAACGAGTTCAGGAGCCCGACATCCCCTGGATGCACAATCAGACGGGTTCAATTCTCCTGGTACATGTCTCCAGGTCAGTGGGACCTCAGACGACACAATCTGGGAGACACGGTTCGCAACAAAAACCTCTAAGTTATGGACCGAAGCCTTCAGCCAGCACAAAACAATCTGGCTGTCCGTCCACGCGTACACCGTTTCCTCCAAAACCACTGACCCACGCAACACTGTTAGAGTGTGATTCAAAAGTTTGGTCAAAAGAGCAGCCCCTGACAGTTCCAGTTTTGGAATCGTCATCCTTGTCCGAATAGGCGCTACCTTGCTTTTTGCCAAAACCAAACGCACGTCGACCTCCCCGGTGGAGGTGACGGTTCGCAAATAAACCACTGCCGCAAACCCTCGTTCAGAGGCATCACAAAACCCGTGAAGGGTTGCCCTGTAATCCCCAGCAGGGACCAATTTCCTCGGCAGCGATACATTATTTATGTCCGATAGCGAGGTGAACATTCGCGTCCAATCAGTCAACAAATCACCTGAGAGGTGGGTGTCCCAGGTCAACTGAGCCGCCCATATCCTTTGCATAAAACATTTGAGAGCAAAGGTGACTGGAGAAATCCATCCATTCGGGTCGAACATTCTCGCAATCGTTGACAGTACTGACCGCTTCGTCCAGGCCTTCGGTGTTTCTAAAACCACCCGATAGGTAAACTCATCATGGACGGGCCGGTACTGAATTCCAAGCACTGACAACATGTTAGGGTTGTCAGGATTCTCAAAAACGTGCGGGTCTTGTTGAAACTCATCTGGGAGACCAGCCATCAACTCAGGGGAGTTGGACATCCACTTGCGTAGTTCATAGCCGCCTCGTTCCAGCAATTGAATGAGCTCGTCACGTCGGTCCAGAGCTTCCTCTACACTGGCTGCCCCTGTGCAGACGTCATCGACGTACAAATCTTGCTCCAGGATAGCGGCGGCTCTAGGATAGCTCACACGGTCACGCGACGCCAACTCCCGCAGGGTACGCATCGCCAAATACGGGCTAGACCGTAACCCATACGTGTTCGTGTTCAACTCATAGACCTTGACTGGCTCGGCCGTGGACTCACGCCAAAGTATCAACTGATACCTTCTGTCAGCCGGATGAATTACCGTTTGCCTAAACATCATCCGAATGTCTGCGACAAATACAATCTGGTGCCTCCGAAAGCTCGTGAGAATATCCGAAATATCACGGCTCAACTTGGGTCCCGAATGTAGACACTGATTCAGGGACATCCCGTTCGAGGTAGGTGCTGACCCATCAAAAACAACTCGAATCTTGCCGGTAGGGGTTCGTAGGACGGCATGGTGTGGAAGGAAACAATGATCCTCAGATCTCCAGTCCACACCCGATACCGACATGTGTCCTAACGACTCATACTCCCTCATGAAATCAACATATTTTTGTTTAAATACGGCGTCCCTTGTCATTCTACGCTCCATCGACATCAATCTCGTCTCAGCCATCTTCCTAGATTTTCCTAGTGGAGGTCGATCGGCCCTGAAAGGCAGTCGAGTTACAAAACGACCAGAACGAAGGCGACCAGTACTATTCTGGTAAAACAACTCGCACTCTTCTTCGTCTGCGTCGACTCGACGAACGGTGGGAGGTTCCTCTATCTCCCAGAAACGTTGGATAGCGTCTGAAAACGCTGAGCCAATAAGTATGCCATCTGACTCGGCAGGCCTAACCATTGGCAATGCCGGACCTATGATCACGTGACCAAACTTAGTATCCACAGCAATCAACCCGTCCGGCTGAAGAACTCGCCGATCCGACAACAGAAACCTACCCAGAACGTCTGCTCCCAGTAGCAGGTCGACCGGGGCTGGAGTGTCAAAATCGGGATCCGCCAACTTGAGTCCTGATGTCAGGAATCGAACGGCCGGATTCAACTTCACCAAGGGGTGTCTGCCCATGACATGCGTCATCACTAAAGCTTGCACGGATGTTTTCGTCAAAATGTCATAACGTGGAGAGAACGTGATCACCGATTGACCAACTACATTCGTAACCGTAACATTCCCCACGCCCCGTATTGATTTATTATAGCTATTTACCTTGAGGCCCAACCATTTTGCTAAATCGTTCGATACAATGCAGCCCTGAGCTCCAGAATCTAATAGGGCGCGAACGTATGTTGGGTTGCCCGCCAAATCCCAAACAAGCACAGAGGCGATCGGTAACACCACCGTCTCCGGTTGGGGGGCAACAAATGGTTGGGCCGCAAATTCCTAGCGAGGACCCCCGGGGCCCCACTGTGCCTGTAACCGATCAGGTATGCAACTATACGCCAGCGGGTCCCATTGTACAAATGGCCCACGCGCCGGTTCCATTCCCAACCTACGATTCCCCTTAAAGGGGGGTGGGCGTGAATTCAACCGTGGCCGCTCCATGAGCGGGGGGGACATCACATGTGACCGATGAGGACGAGGCGACGAGCGGGGCGACATCTGAGGCGGCGTCCGAACCGCACCCGCATAGCTCGAAGGTGTCCCATGCCACCCGCCCGTTACGGCCGGCTCAACACACCCAATGTCCCGCTGAGTCGGATGCTGAGTCGCAACCGAAAACTCAGGGCCCCCCATGTGATGACCCTGAGTGCGGCCCTGCACCCTAGTACTGCCCTGTGCACGTGGGGACATTGGCCCCTGAGTTGCGCTCCGAGTCGCAAACGAATTCTCAGGGCCCCATGCCGTGTCACCCTGGGTACGGCCCTGTGGACGTGGGGACGTTGGCCCCTGAGTTGCGCTCCGAGTCGCAAACGAATTCTCAGGGCCCCATGCCGTGTCACCCCGGGTACGGCCCTGTGGTGGCTGTTGGCCGGACCGGTTCATGCACAACAGATTGTTGTGGGCCCCACCACAATATCCGCACATTTTTGTGCGCGTGCAGTCCCTAGCCATGTGTGGCCCGAGGCACAGAAAACACCAGCTCCGCTGCTTGGCCATCCGGCGCCGTCCCTCAACCCTAAGTTCCCCGAACTTATTGCAATTGGCCACAGCATGGCCAATCTGCCTACAACATGGGCAGGTCTCACTATGTGGGGTCAATGCACTCACAGTCCCATACGACTGCCGGTTGGTGCGGTCCTTCCTCGTCGGAGGGCCCCTACTCACAGCGCTCCCGGCAGCTCTCTGTGGCTCCGAAGGATGGGTGACCGTCAACCCCAAATTCTCTGCCCGTCGAGCCTCCTCTTCCAAGAATCCGACCAAGTCGGAGAAGGCGGGCAGGTCCTCAGCCGACCTCCCGTGAGACTGTTCGAAACGAGTCTGCACGTCAGCGGGTAGGCGGGAAAGTACAATGTACAGCAGTAGGTACGACCATTCACCAACCGGAAGTCCAAGATTCTCTAGAGCCTTGGTGACGGACAACAACGGGTTCAAAACCTCCGTCTGTATGGCCCCGACCTTGTTCACAACCGGGATACTAAACAAACGGTTCAGTTGGGCATCGGCCAACCTCCGTTTGTTATGGTAACGTCTGACCAACAATTGTCTGGCCGTTTCATAGTTACCCTCCGTCACTGTCAAATGAGCGACCAGCTCCCTAGGCTCACCCCTCAATGCTGCCACCAGCTGAGTCATCTTGACAGACTTGGTAATGTCCGATCGCATGTGCACCAAACTGTCGAACAGATTGATGAAGCTCATCCATTCACCGGACACTCCGTCAAAAGTAGGCATAGTTATGGCCGGTAACCTGGACCCTGAACCCTGAAGCGGCAGAGGTGCTTCAATGTCACCACCATGGCTGGACTCGCGCTGTCTACGTATGTCCGCAGCCTTCTGCGTGATAGCAGCTGCCATCTCCATACATTGGTCGACATCCCCTAGCAACCGTGACAGCCTGTCAGGTGCGCAACCATCAACTGATTCCGCCTGCACGGACAATTCGAGCACCCTATTGTAACGTTCCTTAACGTCCATAGACCGCTCCAATACCACATCATGCCTATCTAAACGGTCTATCAGACCGTGTGCGGAGGAAAACCATCTGAGTTCCTTAGAAACACCCTTCTGTATTTCAGATAACGACATGATCGGAACGATACTTACTCACAATTTGCAGTAACTCAATTATATTGGACCCTCCAGTCTACAACCCAAGCGAGGGAACCCTAAACCACAACTTAAACAATGTTATTTTCCTTAAACAATAGGAACCGAGTTTTATATCTATATAAATTCTGTAAATAACAATTTAGTTTCCCTTTATCACTACAACACACACAGATAGTCAATATTAGTTCAAGTTATAAATTGCTATAACTGAAAACAATGTAATAGCCTGCTATCAATAGATGTAACTACCTATGTTAACCAAACATTCATTAGCATTACTAGACCACTAATAGATTGACTAACTGGTACTTCAATGCAAATTTCAACTCAATATCTGTCTGTCTACTACCAGCAATAGACCTATAGCTTACAATACTACCAATCTATGTGGATATAGGAACACAACCAAGTTATCTAATAACCGCCTATACCTACAGATTGATAGTCCCAAATCGTGCCTTCCTGGAGCCCTTGACGGCTGCAATCTCAGGAAGCCACGCTCTAGCTACCAAAATGTTCAGGCTTCTCGGCACCTAATGACCTCGTAGGGGCCCATCAGCTTTTTTTTTTTTTTTTTAATTTATTTATCAAATTACAGAGTTTTAAATACTTATCTAACTTAATGCACTACTTAAACCACTAAGGTTTGTATGTAGCACAAAATTAGTCTAGTGTATTATGTAGGTGGGTCGATAAAAACAATATGTATAAGCATGAAGTCAGTTGCTGGCTAAAAGGCAAAATACAGTTTGTGTACGACTATGGAAGTAATGATATAAAGTGTGATTTTAATTTGTGATTGATATTTTTGGGATGGATTGATGATTTGAGTTCCGGACAGAGACCGTTAAGAAGACGAGGAATTAGATAGCTAATTCGACGTTTCCCGTAAAAGTTATTTGCTCCTAAAGTCATCAGCTTTTTTTTCGTGCAGCTTCTGGTGCCGATTTTATGTGATAACGGTTTTTGGACGGATAAATTGAAGAATTGTTCTTTTAGTAGTGTGTATTCTACTTTGGTGTGTACTGGTAGTGTTTTACAGTATTTGAACAGTTTGAGCTTATCATTGGAGTACTGGAGTCTGATTTTTGGAGGTACTATATTTTTTAGAATTTTAATTTGTAGACGTAGTATGCAGTCTAGGGAAGTTTTATGCGTGAGTCCGTAGATACTGAGCCCATAGGAGATTACGGAGTCTGCCAAAGCATTGTACAGCATTAACCTGATGTTAAAGGGCAGGCGATTTTTTATTATGTGCATGTTAGCCAGAAAAGCTCGAAGCTTTGTACACACCCGTTCTATATGACTATTCCAGTTAAACTTGTGATCTATTACCAGACCCAGGTAGACGTGCGAGTTGACGAGTTCTATATTGGGGCAGTGGCAAGATTTTGTAATATTTTGGTCATGCATACAAGTATGACTGTGTGATATGAGAGGTGTTTCGAGATTGCTTTTCATGTATGGTGATTTAATGAGTATGAGTTTTGTTTTATTGCTGTTTAAAACTAAGCCCGAGTCATGACACCATTGCTTGAGCTACGAGGTAGCGTAGCGATCAGTTGCCAAGAAGTGTGAACGTCGGCGATTCACCGAGCTAAAATGATTGGGTTCGATCTAACCTGGTCTGTGCTTCGGTCCCGTCAACCTCCTGTCTCTCTGCAAGGCCCGGGTGCACCCTAGGCTCTTCTTGGTAGACAGGTTCTTCAGCCAACCTCCTGTGTGACTGGCGGGCCAGCCTCGATCAGCACAGTGTTCCAACACAGGTTATGTTACGTGGTAAAAAACCAATCGGCCACGTAAATGCGAACTTTATCTGGTTCGGGGAACCACAACACACTCAGCTATATAGACAATCCTGAGGGAACCTCGAATACATTCCAGATGGACTGCGATTTAATTTCAATACCCTATCCAAAACGCGTTTACATTGCGAGGGCTTTCGTCTGTCAGTTGTCAAAAAACTGCTAGGTTGGCAGCAACGTCAAATTCAAAATGGCCGTTCAGAAACCATCGATCGAATATCGATTTGGAATCGAACAAGTATAATATTTCATTGAAAATCGGATATAAGACGCATAAAATTTGTTGCTGTTAATCAATTTTGAGGATGAAACAGGTATTTTTTTTTTTTATTAAATACTCCGTATTTTATGACAGATGTTTCGACCATCGCCGCACCATAGTAACCGCTACAGTTCATAAAATATTAGAAGTGATGTGACTGATAAGCTAAAACTTAATTAAATCCACTTTTTTAAGGAATGTTACCAAAATAATCGGTAACAATCGAAATTGTTCATTCACTTGATCTAATAGAAGAGTTGTTGTCCTAATTTTTTGGTTCCGTAGAGAAACAAGGAACCCTTATAGTTTCGTGAAGTCTGTCTGTCCGTCCGTCCGTGTGTCCGTCCGTGTGTCACATCAACTTTATGCAGAAACTATTAGGACTACACAGTTGCAACTTGGTATGTAGATGCATTCTGTGAACTGCTTTATGATTTTTATACAAACATTTAAAAATTTAAATAATGAAAGGGGGTTCCCCACACATGGCACTGAAACCAAAAAATATCATCAAACCTATGTGTGTGTGGAGTTTATAGATAGGACTTTAAAAATGACGTCCCCCCCCTTTAACTTTTAAAGTAAGAGATTGAAAAATCTAAAAAAAATATATGCTGTGTATCTCAATACAAAATTTCAACGAAAATAAGTTTGAACAGAATCAAATAAGCAGTTTTTAAGATATAAACATTTATTAAAAACCGCAAAGATAACTTTGTCATTCGTACAAACACTATATAAACAAAGTTACAACACAAACATCCAGTCACATAGTCACTTGCTAAAACGGAACTCTTCATGGGCAAGTTGGACTCGCACTTGGCCACTTTTTTATGCATTAAATTCACATATGTTTAAGGTATTTGATAAATCGATGTTTTTAAGTAATATCCTTCCGTACCACCATACAATAGGGATGGTATGGAGTGAATAGTTTCTATTTTACATAGCAAAATGTTGTTTACAAAGTTATTGGCGGTAGTATTGAAAGAGTTGTTGTACGGGAGCCCCCTTAAATATTTATTATATTATGTTTTTTAGTGTTTCTTGTTAAAGCAGCAGGAGAAATACATCATCTGTGAAAATTTCATCTGTTTAACTATCACGGTTCATGAGATACAGCCTGGTGACAGACGGACGAATGGACGGACGGATGGACAGCGGAGGCTTAGTATAGGGTCGCGTTTGGCACTCTTAGGGTTCAGAACCAGAGAAAGACACATTTTGAAGGTTTCTTGATCAGTCACTTCAGTACATTTTTATCGGAAAGCCAGAAAAACTGGCCGTTTTTTTCACTTACAGATACAGATGTTTGTATATTTTTACATTACATTACAAATACAGATATCATTACAGATATAATTGGTTATATATATATATATCACCATCCATTTTTAAGTTGATAAGTAACTGATATAGGTGCAGTCCTATCGCCATACTTTACAAAACTAACAGCCCTGAGAACAATCCGCCCACCAAACTATAATCTCAAAACAATCTCCAGATTTAAATAGAGATACACTTAAACTGCATATTAACAAACCAGGGGAGGGAAACTTACAAGGATGCAGATGTATCTGAGTCAGGGGTGTGTTTGTAAGTACAAAGTATTAACAATTTCTATACTGTTACACCTATAGTTATCACCGCGGGAGGTCAGTTTGACAATTGGTTGAAACTCTTTTGTGATTGCGAATTTGAAATATTAGGGTTCCGTGGTGGCTTTAGGGAGGATATATATCTGCGTATGTCTTTAGGGAGGATATATATATATCTACGTATGTCTTTAGGGATGGAGATGGAGCAGATCCCTGACCGGAAGAAGGACTAGTGGAATTAATATAAAAAACTGCATCTTCTTTCAATACCACAAACAAACTTATACGAATGCACCTGGTAACGATCACGGAGACTGAAATACAATAATTGGAAAAAAATATATTTAAAATTAGATTTAAAATTAAAATTAAAATATATTGCTAGGCAAAACTGGACTATTTTTTTTTATCCGGTAGCTTATTTAAAAGCCATTCCAACGATATAACTTTCTTAGAGAGCTCCCATAGAAAAAATGGAGATATCGTCATTTTAATGCAACGGGACGTTAGCGCGCGGAGTTCGCGTGCGACCCCGTGGCAGTAGCAGCCATTTTGCATTTTTGGGTTTGACAGTACAGAGGATATTGACTTTTAACTAAAATAAACAGAGACAGACCATCTTACAACTGAGACGAATCCAACGACGCATTTTTTATTGAAATTTGTCAAGCCGTTTGGGCTGTAGTGCCTGCTAACCAGCATACATACATACATACATACATACGCTCGAAAAACATTATCTTCCGCTCTTGTGTAGTCGGGTTAAAAGTAGCCCGAGTCAACCAAAAGCCAGGGTTGATGTAATTGCCAATATTACCGAATCAACCTGGAGTCGACTGGCACAGGCTCAGAGAAGTTGGCACAAGAAGGACGAGGATGTAACCCAGCAGTGGGCGCGGACAAGCTGCCGCTGATTATGAAACGAAAACTGAACTTTTGTACAGAACCCACAGTAATATTCCTCGCTCACTCCAGGCGCGACTAAACAGCGGGAGTCCCAAGTACGAATCCCAGCCGAGGACATTTAACTCTAACGCTGTTATAGAAACCGGAGCCTCAGGCCAATAGGGTGAGCTTAAATTGTATGTGTTTCGTATGAAATTGAGTTATTAAGATATTTGTTGGGAGAGCTTTTAAAAGTTAAAATTAAAAGTTGTGTCGGTTTAACTCGATTTTGTTTCAATGTTTAAACTTTGTTTCGAGTGTAGTTTATGGAATGGATAATGGGAAAATTATTCCGCTTTTTTAAGGTGACAGAAAGAACAAAAACAGCGTCACTTATGGTTCCATACGGTATGGCAGAGGCACAGATGCGCCAAAGTTTGGCCAGATATAGGGTGTTTACACGGGTGACTAAAGTCGGTCGATTTAACGGAGCGGTGAAAATCGTCGTCTCAATGGCATTTCGGCCAGGCTGCAGGAGAACAAAGTTGAAAACTGCAAAGAAGTAGCATTCGACTTTCGCCGCGCGGCATCCCGTGTGGCTGGTGACCGAAATCGACCGTGAAAAGGGTCATTCGCAGGCGATTTCTTGCTTGAGTAGTTTGGTTGGCGCTCTCTCCAGCATGCAGGGCAGCTGTTCTTTTTGACATGTAGTATATTTCAAAGTTTGTTTAAAAAATACTTATCTACGAGCAACTCAGCTACGAACAAAGGTTAACAAACAGTTAATTGGCACCAACTTTACACCTCATACAAACACTCATCCATCGGCGAGCTTGTTCCATACAAGTCATACAAGCCATACAATAAATGGTTCAATTAGAGTGCTTTACGCACTTACTGTCATTCCAAGCACTATTGTGCACGGCCCTGAAGGGCTCTCAAACTGTAGCGAACTCCGAGGGCGACAGATACTTAGATGGAAAAGTTTTGGGAAATATTAAACTGCACATCAATAATACTGATTTGCACAGCAAATATACTGATTTTCACAGCAAATATCAGGGCAAAATACTGCGGTAGCTTAGGTGATTAACTTTCCTATTAGGTTGAACATGTAAGAACAACAAAAATACCTAAAACATAAAAAGTATTTTTGCTGTGAAAATCAGTATTTTTTAAATGCGATTAAATACTAGCCATAAGCATTTAATTAGGACATTGCCATAAATCTATGAAAAATAGAACACAGTTCAATACAAGAAGATACCAGACAGCAAAAAATGATTCGAAGTTTACACAAGCGATTCGGATAACCCATTGAGTCATATAAAATGTTTAAAAGTCATTGTTATCCCCTGAGTCCATCAGTCGAAATATTCATTATTCTGTTGGATAATTTCATACCTCTTAGAGCACATTCATTTAATACCATGTGTACATTCCAAAAGCAGATACTTCTCAGATAAGAACGCACAAGAAAACTCTGAGGTAGCTCTTTTTCAAGGGAATATTTATAGCTACTAATACCTTTATTTCACTTATTTTTGTTTTAAAGATAGCCAATGGAAGAGCAAGCATCTCATCCCCAGTAGTTTAAAGATAGCCAATGGAAGAGCAAGCATCTCATCCCCAGTAGTTTAAAGATAGCCAATGGAAGAGCAAGCATCTCATCCCCAGTAGTTTAAAGATAGCCAATGGAAGAGCAAGCATCTCATCCCCAGTAGTGTTCCTGCTCGAAATATTCTTATTGTACGCAAGACAATTTATTAGTATTTAATTGGATCGAAATGGCCGCGCCAAGCCAAGAGCTGTGACCTCTCTTTCTTGCATAGAATATGGTAGAGTGAGAGAGAGGGACTGCTCGCTCAGAGCCAAATAAACTTTTCGCGGTCTGTATTTGAAAGCTATAATACAATGTGTAGTGTGTGTGAGCATTACTCTTTGAAAACAAAACAACTAACGAAAAACCCGTTTCCCAAAGTTTGACAATCACCGCCTCGAAACCACAATTGTAACAAAACACAATCGTGTTACATACACCCCTCTCTTTCACACGCTATGCCTATCTCTCTCGCACTCACTGACTCCCTGCGGTCTCGTTAGCGAAGTATAACAACCCTGTAACATAATAAAAATTGCAAATGGCCAAAAAAACACAATACATGCAGTACCAACACTACGCGTACCGTCTCCCGTACTCTATGCTCAGACAAATAGAGTTGACTTTTCATGTTTTTGGATGTCAAGTGAAGATGGTTTTTACAGAGTGGAAAGTAACATTTGTTTGAGGCGGTCACCAAAATATGTTGAATGCATATAATTGTGTTCTTTATTAATTGTTGTTGAACATCGTCGTTTTTGCGATGGTAACTTTGTTACGACGCCGAGGGGAGAACTGATTCATTAAAAACAAATCGCTTTAAGAGACGAGTTAGTGGGGTAGTTTTATACTGAGATGTGTATATATGTTACCAACTTTTTTATTATCTGTGTTCATTTAAAACGATGTGGATAAGTATTTTATCTACTCGTATTACTACAAAACGTAAATTCATACATGTAGGCAATGATGTAATTTTTCATACATGCAGGCAATGATATAATTTTAGCAAGACAATATTTTTGAAAATGTCAAGTGTCTAACGATGATTTTTGGGGCCCCGTTGGCTCTTTTTGGGCAAGGAACCCAAAAGAGATGATTTAGCAATAATCTAATAATATCAAGGCAATTAAGATAAGGCAAGCAATTACAATTTTAACAAATATGCATTAGGTTACGAAACAAATTGGCGAATTACCAAACGAAATGATTCGAAACAACCACAACCTATAATTTGTATCATTTCAATAAATTCATTTTCTTTGTCATTCCGAATGTTGCACAAAACCGGATCATACTGGATAGTGCACAATACTGATACGTATCTGATTGTGCAACTTACTACACAAAATGCCGAAAAGAAATATACTAACAGACGAAACTCCACCTTAAAAACACCGGCTGAGGGTATTATTCAAGTTTTTTTTTCTATAAATTGTTGTTTTCTTAGATGTTTGATAGTAGAACGCACAGTAGGACAGATTACATAGCTCAGGTTACAAAGAACCGATAGTTCCTTTAGGCCAGTTTTGTACTGGATTTCGTTTTTCGGTATTTTTGTGTCGTTTGAAACTTCGTACAGATCAAATTTTGAAATCGATGAGCTTCGGCGAATTTTGTTAAGAATAATTATGCTATGGGTCATCTCATCTGTGCACAATAAAGAGTTTGTTTGTTGCACGAACCGATACAAGAATATGTATACTGGGAAATCACAATTTACTAACATAACCGAATGTTAAAAGAAAATGGGATATTATAAATAAATATAGCGATTTTAGCACCTGCAACCCAGCGACTTTAGCACCTGCAACCTAGCGACTTTCGAACCTGCAACCTAGCGACTTTAGCAACTGCAACCTAGCGACTTTAGCACCTGCAACCTAGCGACTTTAGCACCTGCAACCTAGCGACTTTAGCACCTCCAACCTAGCGACTTTAGCAACTCCAACCTAGTGACTTCAGTACCTGCAACCTAGCGACTTTAGCACCTGCAATCTAGCGACTTTAGCAAATGCAACCTAGCGACTTTAGAATCTGCAACCTAGCGACTTTAGCAACTGCAACCTAGCGACTGTAGCACCTGCAACCTAGCGACTTTAGCACCTGCGACCCAGCGACTTTCGAACCTACAACCTAGCGACTTTAGCAACTGCAACCTAGCGACTTTAGCACCTGCAACCTAGCTACTTTAGCAACTGCAACCTAGTGACTTCAGCACCTGCAACCTAGCGACTTTAGCACCTGCAATCTAGCGACTTTAGCAAATGCAACCTAGCGACTTTAGCATCTGCAACCTAGCGACTTTAGCAACTGCAACCTAGCGGTTTTAGCACCTACAACCCAGCGACTTTAGCACCTGCAACCTAGCGACATTCGAACCTGCAACCTAGCGACTTTAGCAACTGCAACCTAGCGACTTTAACACCTGCAACCTAGCTACTTTAGCAACTGCAACCTAACAACTTTAGCACCTGCGACATAGCGACTTTTTTGTATGTATAGAATGACTTTTTGGAACATCTTTTGTTATATTCTTTCATTGTCTTTACTACCGTTATAGATTAAACATCCAATTCCAATTCACAAATAATAATTAATAAAACTCAGATAATTGTTTTAGCATCAAAATTTAAAACTCATCGGTAATTTTTGTAAATTGGCCCTTTTTTATATTTTAGAGATACAACATCTGTCCGGTAATAAAATCAAATTCTAGTCTCAAAATTAGTCACTACATATATTTATGTAACAGTTAAGTTAAAAAATCGTATTATTTTTTCATGACAATGTTCATGTTTTCCCGGGATTTCCCACGATTTTATATCAAATAGAATAAAAAGTATTGTGACTACAATCTAGAGTATTTTTATGAGCCGGAGCTAGGGTGATTACGAAATAATAACGCAAATTTAGTAAATAAGATTCAGTCCCCAATTACTTATGCTAACATATAAAATTGTGGTGACTATATGAAAAACGTGGTCTAATGGGTTTCACGCTTGCTTCTCACACGGGAGATGCAGGTTCGATTCCTGACCATGTACCAATGAGATAATTTATTTATTTTAAGTAAATTATACGGACGTTCTAACGGTGATGGAAAACATCGTGAGGAAACCATCATTACTTCATAGCTGCGGCGATGGGCTAGCATGTCACGCAAAATGGAGTATTGAATAACTGGCTCAAAGTGGGCACAATTATGCCTCTGCCACCCCGTATGGGAAAATGCGTGATGCTTGTTATGTCATGTTATGTTATATGAAACTACAGGTCGTTGAAATTATTTTTTTGATGCAGTTAATACACTTATCAGAAGCTGGTATGTTGTCTACACAGACATATTACACATTTAGTTGCTACATAATTATCACGAGTAGCTTGTATTGCAATGTAATAGATGCTTGAAACGTATTTTGGTTGACTTGATGGCTGACCTATTAATTCAGTTGGAAATTAATCAATTTGGAAGACGAAAGTGGTATTTAAAATAAGCTGCATTAAATATCAAAGAAATTCAAACCATTCGATAATCATTATTTTATAATTTAAATAACTCTTTTAATGACACATATATCATAGCGTCACGCCTTTTCCCATACGTGGTGGCAGTTGCACAGTTGTGACCAAGTTTAGCCATGTATGTATATGTCACCGTAAGATTGTCAAAACCGTAAATCAGTTCAGTTCAGTTCAGTTCAAAGATTTTAATCAGACCGATAGGGTTTAGAATTTACGTTTATTTTGTTCTTACATGTCAATCTAACACGAAGAGTATCCGGGGGCTCCGCTACGCTCGCCCCCTCTAGTCTTCACATAAGCTACCGCAATGTTTGCCCTGGTATTTCGTTTGCAATTAAATTTAAAACCAGTTCACAATTTAAAGGTTTTATTATAAACTGACGCGTCATATTGTAAGCTTACGGTACAGTTTACAATTTATCGATAGTTTGCTAACTAACGAGAAAAAAAAAACGTTTGGTTATAAACTGACGGTTTGACAATCTTACGGTGACATATACAATACTCCATTTTGCGTGACAGCGGGCTAGCACATCGGCGCCGCTTTGGAGTAATGTAGGTTTCCTCACGATGTTTTCCATCATCGTTAGAACGTCCCTATAAGGTACGTAAGATGAATTACTTATCTCATAGGTACAAAGTCGGCACCGAGATTCGAACCTGCACCTGCTGCGTGAAAAGCAAGCGTGAAACCTACTAGACCAGATCTTTTATGGGTTTATCTATAAGTTAATATTAAAATGTACTCAGGTCTCTTTAGACAATTTTATAATTCGTTTGTAAGATAGACACTTATCGATAATTTGCTGTTTTGTTTAAAACTTACACATTTTACACAACATTTAGTTTAAAACATGAAGCTAAAAATTGCTTAACATTGCTAAAATATTTTGGCAACACTCAACTGAATTTATAACTCAAATACAAATTCAGATCACAGTAGTCTACAAAAGATAAAATATTCCAAAAACTCGTCCCGATAGTGGGACAAACACTCCAAAATATACAATTCATACTCGAAAAAGAAAAAAATCCAATTCATTGACCATTTGAGTACACTTACCTCGGACACCTCCAAACAGATGGATTTGTGGAGATTTTTTTTTTAGATTACCCGCCTAATAATGCGGATGAAATCCTTTTAGAGAATGCGACAAGAGAGAATAGTGAGATGTAAAGTTAGATTTGGGTTTGGGATGATGTGGTTCCGTATAATTTTGCGATGTTAGGTATATGAGAAGATATTATTTCGTATTGGCACTGACTTGCACGATGTCAAAACAAAATGTGATAATTTAATTTGAAAACTGAGGAGAACATATCAATATCAAAAGCAATCACCTATCGTATTTGAAGTGTTCAGTTTAATTCATTATTTAAAAAAGGAAACACCATTAACTCTGCAAGTGTTTTATTGACTAAAACCTACGCGAATACCCTAAATTACTAAGGAACCTAACGAAACATCACCAGACACCTCCACGCATCCCTAAAATATCTACTAAAGAAGCGCCGAAACCCAGAATCTCCTAATTCTCGTAATCCCAGTTTTTGTCCGTCATTGTGGCTTGACCACTGTGCGCCGCACAGTTGCTCGTCACAATACGGGGACAAACAAATTCGGCTTTGTGTCCAATTTCAAGCTTCTTAGGTTACTATAGGTACCTAGTGTGAGCAGTGGTGCCGCAGAAACTCGAAAATCATTGGAAAAAAATAATGACCAGAGCAGTGAGCGGCGGCGGCGGCGGCGGCGGCGGCGGCGGTGAAATAAGCTGGATTTTGGTACCTATTGATTATAATGAGCTTTAAAATATTATGCTATCAAAAGCAGATCGTGAAGTCCGTGTTGGGTCGCAGACTTACGGAGAATAAGCAAATTAATATTGCCAATCTTGCCTGCCTTGCCAAGGCACACTTAGTCTTGAGCGAGCGATTTGCCAGCTATTCAATACTCCTATTTGCTCGACAGGGGACTAACTCATCGCCGGTCCTCCGATAAATACCACCACTGCTAGAAGTTGGACTCCTCCCCCTGTTTTACCATTTATATTTAACAAAACTTAGTTTATTAGTCTAACTGAATACAACGCTATTTAAAAAAAAACATCCAACCTTCACATAACCATCAAAAAGCGCGCGAAAACATCAAACGCGTGTTTTGCCAAACACCAATCTCGGAGCAGAGTCGTAGCTTATGATCTACATACTCCCCTCCCTCCCCGCACGTGATAATGTTTACCTTCGCCCCCCTTTTTGCCCCCCGCAAGGGTGAGGGGGGGGGGCTGAATTCGATTCCCGGCTATTGAAAAGTTTCAAGAGGCGAAAAGCTTCGACAAACGAAGCTAAGTGAATTTTGTGCCCTCACTCCGTACAGGGGCGGTTCCAGGGAATCGTGTAGGGGCATGCTGAGGCTACTGGGTTTATCCTAGGGGGGCAGATGCAATGTACACGTGTCTCTATATGAACTCATAAATACACACATATACATATGCTCATGCCTTTTTTCCGGAAGGTTTCGTATACGTCATAAAACGTCTCCGTTTTACAAAAAATGTAACACATAGTTTAACCTCTAAACAAATGTCTAATCCATTTTTGGTAAGACCCTCTCCGTGTTACCATAAAAAATATTAAACACCGTTTAACCTCAAAACAAACGTCAAATCCCATACGTTTTTATTTTTAAACAAGTGTTGAACACTAGTTTATTTTTTGTGTGAAGGCCCTCTGTGTCTAACATTGTTGTTCTTTACAGTGACTTATTTTGAAGTCGACTGAGCCCAGTAAGTAGATAAGCGCCCAAATAAGTATACAATACTTCAGAAATACCTATATTAATAAAATTAAATAAATATAGCCCATCAATGTCTCCACCGAGAGGCAAGGGCCTTTACCGGGATACGAGTAAGATTGAGCCATACTCCACCACGCTGGCTCAGTGCAGGTTGATGGAGGGATGTCCGGCTTGTGGCCAACCCGACTGTCAGAAGTTATCAAGCTGCACTATAAGGGCCTCTGGCGCAGCTTCACTACTACTACCACCGAGTAGCGATAGTGGCCGGCACGCGTACTAAACTGGCAATTTGTATTACACTGAAATTTGCATAAACTATAAATGTGCATCTAACAGAAAAGGCCTTTATTGATGTTGTCAGGAGGCCCTAGTCCGCCCCTGTGCCAGCGTCTTGGATCCAATTTTTATCAATCCCATTTCATTTCCCGACGAAACTTCCCTCCAATTTCGCGCGCTCGCCTCCGCCCACTAGGGAGGGGGCGCCACCGCTGGAGGTGTTTCATCGACTCGATAAAATATCGTGGTGCACAAACAAACATCAACTCAAGGAAACTACAGTATACGCCTTTTAAATATGAACGCAGCTTCCCATTTTAATTTCAATACTTATTTTACATATCAAGTAAGTAAGCGAATCCTGCAGAAGTACTGAATACCTGTACTGAACTGAGTTAGTATCTATGTTAGTAAGTTATTGTTTCATGCAAAAGGACATCTTTTTAAAAGAGATCAAAAAATCAATCTGTGGGAGTTTCTACGTCCTGCTTCTCCCACCGTGGTCCAATGTAGAGAAGTGGCAAAAATGACGTATGCTAAATATATGTAAATATCTACACGAATAAAGAACTTTGACTTTGACTCTGCCTACCCCTCTGTAGACTGTAGAGGAGAGGTTATGATGTAGGGCCTTAATAGTTTTGTTAGTTTTGCTGCAATTTCAATAATTACAGTTGATTTTTCATACGGTGACCTGCGAGAGATCCCGGGTTCGACTCCCGGCTAGGGAAAACGAAAAAATAAACAGGTCTTGTACACAGGGTATCCTAGTGTGGGGCCAGAAGCAAGGTATGTCCCTATATACATATAAATGTTTGTTTGTTGAGTTAAGTTTGTAGTCGCCTCTTTGCCTCCAGCATCTAAAACATTGAGGTGACGGAATTCAAATTGAGTTCTATATTTCCGTGTACCTTAAACATGTCTTAGTTTAAGATTTGACATTCTCCAAATGTTACCTATGTGTTTCTTATGGAAATAAACTCTTTTTGATTTTGATTTTGATTTTTCTAGCTCTGTAACATAAGTGATCATTGTATCGACAAACTCAACCATATAACATCGATAACCGCGACCTCTATCGTTTAAACATTAAAGTATTTTCTCGGGAGACACGGCCGTATCAAACGATCATTTGGCACCGTTACGCGACTAAATTGAATAGCCTCCGAATGACATCAACACTTCCTTATAAGCCATTACCTCCGCCAATCGGCCAGGTTACCTTAATAAGGTTCGGGAAATCGGAACTGTTTTTTTATGGAAAGGCTTTTTAGCTTTTTTTATTGTTTTTTTTTTAAGCTTCGGAAGTAATTAAGAAAGTTGGGCGGTTCAAATTCAGTTTTATTGAAGTGGACGAGTTGTGTTCTAATTTGATTTCAAGCTACTTTAAGCTGGAACGAGATTTTAAATGGATTTTATCAATATTTATGGTGCTTTTTCAATTAACATGATATTTAATAGGATTTTTGATAAGCTTTTAATCGACTCGCTACGCTTTTTGATGTTAACCTTAATTCGTTTCGTAGTTCCAAGTACCAAAGTCTTATTGAGACAAAAAATGATCTTTTGTCAAGATATATTCACGCCTTTCCCGTATGGAGTGGCAGAGGTGCGATTATCATCTGGTAAAGGAAATACCGTGACGTTCTGTTTGTATGCTCGCGTGTTTTATTATTTTCAATATCACTTCCGTCGCTAATCCCGATATTTTGCGGCTATTAGGGCCCATTCACACCTCGCGCATTAGGGCCCGTTCACACTGGGCGGGCGGGATTAAGGGCGCGGTCACACAGGGCCGCAGATTATGCACGGTGAGGAGACGTGCGGATCACAGCTACAGGGTGATTGAAATAAATTTTATTTATATAGCAGATTTCGCAATTGAAAGTAGGGTTTAGCAAAATTACTTATTTCAGTTTTTAGCTAATCTCATTTTCGAGTGTGAGTAGCATCCTGTAGATTCGATTTTTGCCATACTTTAAAAGTCAGATATATATTGTTTTAACGTTCTATCGGTGACGGAAAATATCGTGAAAAAACTTTACATATCCATTGCTACGGCGATGGCCTAACGATCATTCACGCAAATAGGGTGAATAACTGGCTCAACGCCAAATTGTATTTAAATTAAAACTTAATTGCACTGAAGTATTATCAATCACAGAGCTTCAACCATATGTCTTGGCAATAAATGTGAAAACCAATGAAATATTCTGTACTCTCAGGGCCAACGTTAACGCAATAACTCAAGTAGACTTAAGAATGCCCAATGCGCGTACTTTCCTAACACATCACCCTGTATAAAGAAGACATAATGCCAACATTATACGCAATCATTAAACCGTGCAGCTCATAACAATTTGTCTCTCCGATGGTGAACATATTCCCGACGCAAGCGCAAGCGCCCCCTGCCGGTAATGTGTTATAATCCCACTAACGACAGCGCGTGATCCAACTATTTATAATAGAGAGATGACTTAGTTTATAATTTCAATAGAAAATGCGTCCAATATTTGTCGCATACGCTTCTGAGCAAGCACGTAAAATTTTTATGGCTAGTATTTAATCGCACATCAAAAATACTGATATGCACAGCAAAAAAGGATCAGTAAAAACACTTTTCTGTTTTAAATATTTAATGTACTGAAGTTAATGTTTAAGTATTTGTTGTTATTCTTACATGTTGAACCTAGCACGAAGGATAAAGGTGGCTTCGCTTAGCTGACCCCCTTTACCCTTCACCTAAGCTACCGCAGCAAATATAAGGGATATTTGCTTTGCAAATCAGTATTTTTTATGTGCAGTTTCATATTTCCCAATTTTCATGGTCTGCTTTCATTTAAAAAGTGACGTTTCTTAGTCTCAAATGATCCTTATGAAGCCTTTGGATCGGTATCGTAAAATCACAGGGATACTTATTTCCACACTTCGCAGGTTTTAATCCCGGTAAAGGCAGCGTTTTTTTCAAAATGTTTCAATGCTGTTCAAAAATATGCTCTATCTACAATATTTAGGGTAGTTTTTCTCCCTGTGAATAGCCGTGGGCACCCTGTACTATAGTATAGTATAGTATGGTATTATACCGATATAACAGAAACAATACCAACTCTGTACAAACCCCGGGCGGAAATAATACGAACTCTCTACAAACCCCGGGCGGAAATAATACGAACTCTGTACAAACCCCGGGCGGAAATAATACGAACTCTGTACAAACCCCGGGCGGAAATAATACGAACTCTCTACAAACCCCGGACGGAAATAATACGAACTCTGTACAAACCCCGGGCGGAAATAATACGAACTCTGTACAAACCCCGGGCGGAAATAATACGAACTCTGTACAAACCCCGGGCGGAAATAATACGAACTCTGTACAAACCCCGGACGGAAATAATACGAACTCTGTACAAACCCCGGGCGGAAATAATACGAACTCTGTACAAACCCCGGGCGGAAATAATACGAACTCTGTACAAACCCCGGGCGGAAATAATACGAACTCTGTACAAACCCCGGGCGGAAATAATACGAACTCTGTACAAACCCCGGGCGGAAATAATACGAACTCTGTACAAACCCCGGGCGGAAATAATACGAACTCTGTACAAACGTATGTATGAGAATTTGTTATACCCTTTCAGGTTGCATGTACCATGTATTACAATACCATCTGTAACAACTGTACATGTTCACAAACAAATAAATAAAAAATACAAAATTTTATAGCAACGATATTTGGAAACCCAAGCAATATCGACTAGTTAGGCTTATTCTTTGACACTTTGCCATGATATTTACAAGTCACCTGTAATAAACTCTCTACGAGAAATCATGCCACTACAAAGAAGTTCAGGAGTTGTTGGTGTTGGGGGCAACATTCTGAACAGCTTTCGTTGTGAAACCAATTTGATCTGAGCAACTTTATTTTATCTTAACCTGTCGGCTCGCGTATGAACACATATATATTATATTTATATTTATTTTTATAAAATAATTAATACTATCCACTATTATTTTTATTACTGGCAATACTGACCGGAAATAGAGCATAAACGTACCTTCTCTCTGGTATCTCACACTTCAACTGACTGAGTAACTTAAAAAAAAAGAGTGTGCTTTAGACCACACAACTGAAGTAAAACTTCTTTAGCTCTAATGCTTCAAAAATACATCGCCTGCACTGTGTCTGGCTATGAGAGGACGAGAAAAAAAAAACGTGCGCGCGCACCTCTCGTTCGCCTCGCCCGACCACACTTTTCGTAACGCTCTCGTCACGCATTCGCCAGCTTACTGCCCAAGTAAGGCGTGCGTAAAGAAGTTTTACTTAAAAAAAAAAATCGGTAATGTGACTGGCAGTCATGACAATTTGGCTTTTTATAGCTATATATACACATATATATTATTTTTATGGCTATAGATAGTGTTAATTCCCCTTTGCTACGTTCAGGATTAAATATTGCGGCCATGACATAACTCAGTGCTCTATCCACTTGGTTTATAATCTTCTATTGTAGTTACGCGGTAACAATCTAAAATTCGGTTCACTTATTGCCTTATTAAAGCCCATAACTTAAAACCACTGAACTAATTTTCATAAAACATGACTAAGACCCAATACGGTAATAGTAGTTTATGTGACTGCTACATAATGGAGGGCACTAATACTCGAGAGGCGAGTTTCATAATAATATCACTCGAGAGTTTTAATGCCTAATTATGTACAGTTACATACACTAGTTTATCTACACACATATCATAAGCTCTCTTTGATGTGTTCAGGAACCGCATGTTTGACCGGCATTGTGGCTCTGCAGTTGTTTAGCTTGTTCTGTAGTACCAACTTCGGGCGTTCGAAATTTGAATGTCAGTACCAACTTCACAGACAAACTAGAGGGAGCACGCAGGCGGGCGTCGGCGTTCGAAATTTGAATGTCATAATGTGTAGAAAAATTACACATTATGGTCATAATGTGTAATTTTTCAGATAAGAAATGAGTTTTTACCAAGTAGTTTAACATTATGCTGATCTTAACGTGCGGTTTTTGTACGCAGTAAAGAGGGTTTATGATACGTGTGTAGATAAAGTACATTTAGTTTTTTTTTTTATAATAAAATCTTCGGTTTGTCCGTTTGAGACCGTGCTACAGTGCCACAGACAGACATACGCTTCGAACTTATAACACCCCTACTTTTCTTCAGGGTTTAATGAGATCTAAGCGCCGCCGGGACCAATTAGCGTGGATCCGACATCTTTCTATTACACCCTGAATCACACAGAACAGGCCAAAGTAAACTTGGCACCTCGCTGTGATGATGTCATATCGTTCGTCACTGTCCTACTGACGCTTCGAGGGCGAGCGCGAGCGAGCGAGGGAGGGAAAACTCATGCATCGCGGGAGCCAAGTTAACTGTGCCTCAATACATAGCGTCACGCTTTTACCCGTACGGGTTGGCAGATGTACAGTTGTGCCCATATCATGAAATAAAAATTTACATACATGCACATACATTACTTCTGGCCCCACACTAGGTGTCGTGGGAACCAGAAACAGCGTCTTCCCGCACATATAAACATCAAAGACCTGGTTTTTTTTAATCCGCCTGGGTTTAAAAATACACATCCTGCCAAAGCAATCAGCACACCTCATCGTCAGATAGACAATATCGCTAATTCGTTTAGCGAAGCGCTAAAAGACGCGAGTGAGGAAATGAGAACGCTAATGAATATGACGCGATAACTTTATTTGCACTCGGAATGGGAATGTCGCTGGCTCAAGATAATTAGTACTGGAAGCGCCTTTACAAATATATTATATATAGGCAACAAATATAATGATGACCAAAATATTTTTATCCTACTCTACTAACTGTAGCGTACTGCTTACTATATGACCCCTTAATTGATAAACTAAGGGATAAAACCGTTAAATAGTAAACTGGTTCAAACTTGAATTGCAAACGAAATACCAGGGCAAACACTGCGGTAGCTTAGGTGAAGACAAAAGGGGGCGAGCGCAGCGAAGCCCCCAAATAGTATTCGTGTTAGGTTGACATGTAAGAACAAAAGATACGTAAATTCTAAACCCTGTCGGTCTGGTTTACTATCTGTCGATAGTTAATCAACTAACGCGTTAGTTTATCAGCTAACGGTTTTGTCTATCTATCGGTGACAGACGGTGGCGGTATCTATCAGTAACATATATATTAGGACTGGCTGGACTACTCATTGACACTTTTCACTTGTATTTCGGCTAAGAGGTAAGCCAAAAATTTCTCATTTGTTATATGTGTAAACTCCTGTTTCACGTTTATGTGTGGACAATAAACTATTTGTATCGTATTGAAGTGTAAAAAGATGGTACTTCCGTTCTAAAACCTCCTTGGTCTTTCGCGATGGAAGCGGCGCGAAGTTATTTGTCTTCAACTGTAATAGTTGCGGTGATTAGGATATTGTAATATAAGTAGATACAGAATGAATATAAACAGCGCATCACAGTCGAGCCAGGTTTAACGAACTCTGGGGTGTAGCGGTCGAGGCTCTGCTTCTCAAGCGAGAGATTCGAATCCCGGCTGAAGAGGGAGAAATAATTATCGCCAGGTATCCGATGTTTATTAAGTGCGACGCCGCTATTACTGGTTCCCACTACTCAGGGTATCCTAGTGTGGGGCCAGAATCAAAGTTATTCAATAGTCAAATTCCTGGCACGCAAAATATATTATTGTATGTAGTCACGTATAGGTGACGCCTCTGGAATCGGTCGCGTGTCTATAAAAAGTAAAAATGTTTGTAATGAAACACAATCTCTCATTTGCACAATACTTTCTACAATGCTTTTATCTAAACAAGTATCATAAACCGTCTTTACTGATAATGATAAACTTCTTGGTAAAAACTCATTTCTTATCTGAATATTGTGCCGCCCCTAGTTTGTCTGTGAAGTTGGTACTACTGAACAAGCTAAACAACTGCTGAGCAATGATCAATGCCACAATGCCGGTCGAACATGCGGTTCACATCGTCATTTGTCGACCCGAATGGCCCTGCCTACGAAGCCAAGGGTTCGAGTACCGGTGGGGGCAAATATTTGTTTGATGAGAACAGATGTTTGTACCCTAGTCATGGTTGTTTATCTATGTAAGTATAATATTTATCTATATAAGTATGTGTATCGTTGTCTAGTACCCAAGATACAGGGAATCCTAGTTTGGGGCTAGATCAATGTGTGGAAATAGTGATGATGTTGTTAATTCCAGCGCTGATGTTGCTCGAGCTTTTGAAACATTCTTCACCAATGTACCCTTACTCACAACAGACCGTCTAAATTCATCTCCATATGAAGCAGACACTTTATTAAAAAATAACACTAGCGTCAGTAATGTATATTTAAAATTTCATCATGTATATCCCCAGGACATTGTCAAAACATTTAGATTACTTAACTTAAAAAATACGGAAGACCTGTGGGGTATATCAGTCAAAGTCATTGGTTCAGTAATTCTAGTTATAGCCCCACACTTAGCTTATATATTCAATAAATGTGTTGCCGATGGGGCTTTTCCAGACCTCATGAAACACAGTAAACTGATACCTCTGTTCAAATCGGGAGATAAGGGCGATCCTTCGAATTTCAGACCAATATCTGTTCTTCCAACACTAAGTAAAATATTACAAAAGATTATACTTAATCAAATGCTCTCACACTTCAACCGTACAAAACAACTCCACGCCAAACAATACGGTTTCACTAGGAGTAAATCGACTACGGATGCAGGTATTACCCTTGTATCTCATATTTATTCTGCATGGGTGGCCGCACAGGATGCTATCGGTGTTTTTTGCGACCTGTCGAAGGCGTTTGATTGTGTTGATCATAATACGCTATTAATTAAATTTAATCATTACGGAGTTAGAAATAAAGCGTTGTATCTACTAAGATCATACCTAAGCAAAAGAATTCAAAAGGCAGAAGTTAACGGCGTAAAATCTGATGGATCGGGTGTTAAAATTGGCGATCTACAAGGTTCCATATTAGGCCCTTTCTTATTCCTGGTATATATTAACGATCTGCCTTTTATGGTGGAGAAATTAACTGACATAGTGTTGTTTGCTGATGATACTTCACTGGTCTTCAAAATTGAAAGACAAAAAGAAGATTTTGATGATGTTAATGGTGTATTGTCTTTAACCTTGAATTGGTTCACAGTTAATAATTTATTGTTAAACGCCGGTAAAACCAAGTGTATCAAATTCTCACTTCCAAATGTCAGGCAAGTTGAGACCAGTTTAGAGTTAGACAACAGCACGTTAGAATTAATAAATGATACGAAGTTTCTTGGAATAATCATTGATATCAAATTGCAGTGGGGACCCCACATAGATAAATAGGCTGATATATTAAGTTCTGCGGCTTACGCTGTTAGGAACATCAGACAAAGCACGGATGTGGCTACATCTAGGCTATTATATTTTAGTTACTTTCATAGTGTGATGTCCTATGGTATCTTGTTGTGGGGGAAAGCAGCGGATATTCAAACTATTGTTATTTTACAGAAAAGAGCTATTCGAGCAATTTATAATTTAAAACGAAATAGACTCCTTAAGAGAGCTTTTTAAACAAATTGACATACTAACTACAATTTATTTTCGAAAATATTATGTATGTACGCAAGAACCTTACAACATTTTCCAAACTTAGCGATAGCTGTAATGTTGACCTAAGAAATAATCACAGACTATGTGCGCCCCGATTTAGACTCGCGAAGGTTAGCAATTCTTTCAAGGTTCAGTGCATTCTCTACTATAATAAGATACCTCTGGAGATTTTGAAATTGTCATTTGAGGAATTTAAAAAGCATGCTAAAGGGGCTTTGTCGAAAAAGGGATATTACAATGTTCAAGATTACTTAGATGACAGGACTGTATGGGGTTAATGTGGCTCAACACAGACCTTGCTGTTAATAATTTTGTAATTATTTATTCCTGCTTATTAATCATAACAATTACATTTTTCATATTTGTATTAGTTAAGCACAACCTATTTTTAAAAGAGATCTAAAATCAATCTGTGGGAGTTTCTACGCCCTTCTTCTCTCACAGTGGTCCAATGTAGAGAAGAGGCAAAAAATGACGTTTGCTAAGTATATGTAAATATCTACAGTAATAAAGTACTTTGACTTTGGCTTTGTCCAAGGTATTATTATTATTATGTCCAAGGCATTATCAAATAGAGCTTATGATATGTGTGTAGATAAACTAGTGTATGTAACTGTACATAATTAGGTATTAAAACTCTCGAGTGATATTATTATGAAACGATATACGAAATCGGCTCGTTTCATAAACCCACTCTCGAGTATTAATGCCCTCCATCATGTAGCAGTCACATAAACTACTATTTTTATGCGAAAAAAGGTGTTATTACCTTTTTACAAAGCCAGACTTTTACTCTTCTTTTTCCAGCGATTTTGAACCATATTACTTTGGAACTGCGGTTAAATATTATAATTAAAAGTAGTTTCTACTGGTTGCATTTGGGTAACAAAAGTGTAACATTACCTGTGCAGTTCTCGCTTCGGCGTCGCAGTGCCGTCGCAGTACCGTCGCAGTGCCGTCGCGAATCCAATACACAATCGTTTTTACCCGACTGCACAAGGAGGGTAGTGTTTTTCTAGCGTATCTGTGTATGTTTGTATTTATTTATGAACATTTGGTTGGTTGTTTGGTTGGTTGAGGTGGCGTTGGATTTGTCTGAAATGTGGGAGTGTTAAAGTCAAAATTATGTCAGTGAAAAGTCTATATCTTGGAATTTAGTAACCAGGTAGTAACCAGGTGTATTCTGAAGTTTGTATGTAGTTTTGAAGGAAAATGCAGCCAGGTTATTCGCTTTATAATGATACAACTTCTTATAGCAACTAATTATATTAACTGTTTATCCTATTAATTAGTTAATAACCAAAGAAAACCTGATCACAAAAGATAAAATTGCAAGTTCGTAGCCGAGCAAGCGACGATGTGTCGCCGGCGCGATTGAGTGAGTCAGCGAGCGTAGTTACCTAGCGAGTGAGCGAGACAGCGAGCGTAGGCACATAGCGAGTGAGCGAGGCAGCGAGCATGGTTACCTACCTAGTGCGCGAGACAGCGAGCGTTGTCACCTAACGAGTGAACAAGACAGCGAGCGTAGTTACCAAGCGAGTGACCGAGACAGCATGCGTAATAACCTAGCGAATGAATGAGACAGCAAACTTAGTTACCTAGCGAGTAAGCGATGCAGCGTGCGCAATTGCCTAACAAAGTGTTCATAAGTAAAAAATTTAAATTAAACTTAAAATTTTAAGCTGCAGACAAAAAAATGTAGAATATCCTGAACTGTTAGACAGCATTATCCTTCCATCCATCCTTCAGTTCTACAATGATCAAACTAAAGATGAACAGAACTTGCACCTACAGAGACAGCACGTCCAGCCAGACACACCTGAAATACTTCCATCCATCCTTCAGTTCTACAATTATCAAACTAAAGATGAACAGAACTTGCACCTACAGAGACAGCACGTCCAGACACACCTGAAATACTTCCATCCATCCTTCAGTTCTACAATTATCAAACTAAAGATGAACAGAACTTGCACCTACAGAGACAGCACGTCCAGCCAGACACACCTGAAATACTTCCATCCATCCTTTAGTTCTACAATTATCAAACTAAAGATGAACAGAACTTGCACCTACAGAGACAGCACGTCCAGCCAGACACACCTGAAATAGCTCAAATATTATATTCCATCAGAATAAGAAATTTTCTGGTGCGAGTTAGTTGAATGGCCGACGGAAATTAATAGTTTATGGTTTTCAAATGTTTTGAACTTTTAAGAATAATAAATATATTAGAAGTACTCAGTATTTCTAGTTTCATTTTTAAGAAACTTTTCAAAGAAATTTACTATTCACTGCAAAACGGTCTCATGTCCTCTCTTTACTTCATAAAGGGTATAAGTCCATAATTGTGCAATAACATATATAAGAAAAGTGTGAATATTCATTTATTCATATTTAAATTTATCTATATAATAGTAGTTTATGTGACTGATACATAATGCCTGATTGTGTATGTAACACTAGTTTATCTATACACATATTCTTTGAATTGTTCAGGAACCGCATGATCGACCGGCATTGTGGCATTGATCATTGATCTGTATTTGTTTAGCTTGTTCAGTAGTACCAACATCACAGACAAAATAGGGGCGGCACGCAGGCGGGCGTCGGCGTTCGACATTTGAATGTCTTAAATACGTCAAAATATAGTCATAATATATCAATATTCGTTACGTGCGGTTTTCGGTCGCAGTAAAGAGGGATGACAAGTGTGTAGATAAAATACACAAATGAAAAATATATGTTTAATTTTATTATTACAAACGGAAAATGTTTTTTGTCTCTCCTGAACCAAAAAACATTTGCAAAACTCCTGCCCTTTTAGTAATTAGTGAACCGGAGCAGGGCCCAGGTGCACAGGTATTATGGGCGCGCTGTGTGTCGGCGGTTCTCTGAGTGTGTTTTGTAAGATTATCACCTTTTACGAGATTATGTTCAAGTTGCATTGTGCAATGTTTGAGGTGTTGTGATTCACACGTGTTCATAAAATGGAGGGAAAAAAATAATTGGGTTTGAGGAAGTGGATATGCTTCGGTGAGTTTTGGTTTGTTCGCCTTCTGCCGAGAAAAAAAAACTACTTACTCTGTGGTTTGTTGAAAGAAATCTCTTTTTAAGGTTCAAGCTCGAATCATACATATAATTTGTTGGTATAAGCGTTTGTGCTTTGAGTGTAGTAAATAATTAACGTTTTTTTTATCGAATACAAGTCACGCAACGCAAGTTGAGTGCGCGGTGAAACATTGAGGTGATTCATTTAGTATAACTCAGTGAAGTGAAGTGAATCTCGGAGGTTGATGCTATCGGAGGTTTTTGCAATCTGTCGAAAGCATTTGATTGTATCATCATGATAAGCAACTAAATTAATTAAATCAGTATGGAGTTAGAAATAAAGGTTGGATCTGCTAAGATCATACTTAAGCAATATAATTTAAAAGAAGTCAACGGCGTTAAATCTGATGGATCGGGTGTAAAAATTGGCATTCCACAAGGTTCCATATTAGGCCCTTTCTTATTCCTGGTATATGTTAGGTCCTTATATATGAAATTGGCGTTTTGTATGGAGAAATTGAAGTTAACTCAATTTTCAGTACAAACATTTTTGTATTTTTTTTAGGAATGACAGATACTAATTTTGTAAACTTTGTGTGTATTAATAAGACAACATTTAGCTAACAGAAAAATTTATTTATGCGATGGCTGGGAGCGGTCCATGCTCGGGTACTCGGATGTCAGCAGCTGTAGATCACCCCAGGACTCCACCTTACGACGGGACTTGTCCGGCAGCACGATTATGATCTTGCCTTCTGAGGTCCAGGCGTTGTTCATACCGAAGTGCTTGCGGGAGGCCACAAAAACGTTGTGTCGAGATTTTGTCAAAAACTCAGTGACAGTCATGCCCGAGCCCTTGAGTCCCTTCTTCAGCCCCCACACCTCACTGCGGGCTTCAAGAGTTGTGAAACGCACAAGCAGCGGCCGAGTCTTTGTATCCTTGATGGGACCAAGACGGTGAACCACCCTGATTGCACCGAGGCATTCGGCGGACACTTTGAGTTGGTTGGCGAGCATTGTCTTGAGCACCATACCCGGCTGCTCATCGATCTCCTCCTTCACTCCGTGCACCAACAACACCTTACGCCTCGCCGCAGTCTCGTGCCTGTCTAGGCCCAGCGTCAGGAGCTCTAGCTGTGATCTTAGCATGCTGAGGTATTTCCAGATGAGCGATGATGAGGCCTGTATCTCCTGCTCACACTTCTCCACCCTCTCGCCGAATGACTTCACAATGGACTCCATATTGTTTGCCAGCTTAGTGTAAATATCCATATTGTAAATAATGATGAAATACTTATTGATTTATGTGATAATTGATTGAAACTGATTCGTGGATGGTTCAGGTCAGTATATTTTATAAATGAATGTTCATTAAATGTTAAATTGTAATTTTAAATTGAAATAAATAGGGAGCTAATTACTTAGGCTACTGTTTGTTAGGACTACCCTCCAAGAAAAAAAAAAAAAAAAAGCATATACTAAGTGAACGTAATTTTTTGCCTCTTCTCTACATTGGGCCACTGTGGGAGAAGCAGGTCGTAGAAACTCCCACAAAATGATATTTAGATCTCTTTTAAAAATTGGTTGTGTTTACGTAATACAATTCTTAGAATATTGATTATAATATTAATTAAGCAGGAATAAATAACAAGGTCTGTGCTGAGCTAGATTTACCTCTTACAGCCCCGTCATTTAAGTAAGCAGGTCGTAGAAACTCCCACATAATGATATTTAGATCTCTTTTAAAAATTGGTTGTGTTTACGTAATACAATTCTTAGAATATTGATTATAATATTAATTAAGCAGGAATAAATAACAAGGTCTGTGCTGAGCTAGATTAACCTCTTACAGCCCCGTCATTTAAGTAATCTTGAACATTGTAATATCCCTTTTTCGCTTTAACAAGCTTTTTAAATTGCTCAAATTCCAATTTCAAAATATCCAACAGAGGTATGGATGTAGTGAATAATCCTTTCCTTTCGTATTTTCTCGGAAATGTTCGTTTTTGTCTTACTACTTCACTCGCACTCAGTACCCATCGAGATAACGTAGGGAACGGTCGCATTGCAAGAGGAAGTATCTATATAGAGTAGTTAATACCACAGAAATATTTTGTTGATATTTATGTTAGATTTTGTGATAAACTTCATGGACTCGTGTATTAATGCAGGCCACCTATATATTTTTTTTTTACTTTACATTTCACTCTTGTCTGTCATTTGTCTGTGATAAACATTATATTAATAATTACATAATAAACATTGATTTAATTCGATCCACAATTTATAACAGACATGCCGAAAGCACTAAGAAAAGGGAAACGTTTAGATCGGCAAGCCTGCGAAGTTATTTTCAATATTTATTTATATTTCTTAACTGAAAATGATAAATTCAAACATACCAACTATACTGCTTACTTTTGTAAAGTCCAAAAACTAGTTTCGGAGGCCAGTGGAATTTCTCAACGAACAGTAAATAAAATATTGCAAAAAGAATACTTAAATCAATGCACCTCCAATAGTCCGAAGTCGGCAAAGTTGGGTAGACCAAATAAATTATTTTGTCTAGGTCTTGACGATTTTGACTACAACGTTATACGCCGATTAGTGTATAATTTCCATTTGATATACAAACAAGTACATACAATTAAAGCCCTGAAGTCCAAGTTATCCGAAGCCATAAATTTTAAGGGATGTGACTTTACGCTAAGAAAAATTCTTAGAAAAATGGGATTTCGTTATAAAAAAGTTGAAAACAACAGAAAATTACTTATCGAGAAAGATGATGTTCGTTTAAAAAGAGTAAAGTTTTTAGCCGCGATAAAAAAGTACAGATTGCAAGGGAGAGAGATTGTTTATATGGATGAAACATACATCCATACCTCACATTTGGCAGGTAAAAGCTGGGCTGACTCGTCAGAAAACGGAGTGAAACAGTTAATTTCTAAAGGACAACGTCTTATAATAGTGCACGCTGGTAGTAGAAAGGGGTTTATACCTGGGGCATTGTTAATGTATCAGTCTACTGATAAAACAGGTGACTATCACAACGCGATGAACAATGAAAACTATGAAAAATGGCTTCGTAATCAACTCATTCCAAACTTAGCTCCACATTCGGTACTAGTAGTAGATATTGCTGCATATCATAATAAGTACGTAGAAAAACCTCCTAATTCAAATACCAGGAAGCAAGACATGATTGATTGGCTATCCAAACATAACGTTCCGATTGATCCGTCATTAACAAAACTTGAAATATATGAAATTATTTGCAAGTACAAACAAGACTTTGTAGAATACTCTATAGATAAACTTATGAACGAATATGGACACAGCGTACTAAGATTGCCACCATATCATCCTGATTTCAATCCGATTGAAAACATATGGTCTCAAATAAAGGGATACGTATCCAAAAGAAACATCAGTATGAATATGACAACTGTGAAACAATTGGTACAGAAAAAGGTTAATATGATTGGTTCCGATGTTTGGGCCAAAGTATGTGACCACGCCATCAAATGCAAAGACGAGTACCGAAAACACGAACCTGAGTTGGAAAATTATATGGCTAGTTTTGTAATCACCTAGTTCTATTTTAAGTTGGTCGGGATATGTGGATTGTTCATCGCGTTGTGATAGTCACCTGTTTTATCAGTAGACTGATACATTAACAATGCCCCAGGTATAAACCCCTTTCTACTACCAGCGTGCACTATTATAAGACGTTGTCCTTTAGAAATTAACTGTTTCACTCGGTTTTCTGACGAGTCAGCCCAGCTTTTACCTGCCAAATGTGAGGTATGGATGTATGTTTCATCCATATAAACAATCTCTCTCCCTTGCAATCTGTACTTTTTTATCGCGGCTAAAAACTTTACTCTTTTTAAACGAACATCATCTTTCTCGATAAGTAATTTTCTGTTGTTTTCAACTTTTTTATAACGAAATCGCATTTTTCTAAGAATTTTTCTTAGCGTAAAGTCACATCCCTTAAAATGTATGGCTTCGGATAACTTGGACTTCAGGGCTTTAATTGTAGGTACTTGTTTGTATATCAAATGGAAATTATACACTAATCGGCGTATAACGTTGTAGTCAAAATCGTCAAGACCTAGACAAAATAATTTATTTGGTCTACCCAACTTTGCCGACTTCGGACTATTGGAGGTGGATTGATTTAAGTATTCTTTTTGCAATATTTTATTTACTGTTCGTTGAGAAATTCCACTGGCCTCCGAAACTAGTTTTTGGACTTTACAAAAGTAAGCAGTATAGTTGGTATGTTTGAATTTATCATTTTCAGTTAAGAAATATAAATAAATATTGAAAATAACTTCGCAGGCTTGCCGATCTAAACGTTTCCCTTTTCTTAGTGCTTTCGGCATGTCTGTTATAAATTGTGGATCGAATTAAATCAATGTTTATTATTTACAAAAATGACAGACAAGAGTGAAATGTAAAGTAAAAAAAAAATATATAGGTGGCCTGCATTAATACACGAGTCCATGAAGTTTATCACAAAATCTAACATAAATATCAACAAATCAAATCAAAATCAAATCAAATCAAATCAAAAATCATTTATTTCCATAGGATGTTGTTACATCACTTAGATCCGTCATTACATTTTTTTGGGTGAGTTCACTAACCCAATGGCGGAATCTGTGGAGAAGAGCTCACCGAAGAAACTCCACAGTCGTCGCATCTTTTGCGTTTCCTTTTTTAAATAAAATATTGTCAAATTACAAAATGAATACAAAATATTTCTGTGGTATTAACTACTCTATATAGATACTTCCTCTTGCAATGCGACCGTTCCCTACGTTATCTCGATGGGTACTGAGTGCGAGTGAAGTAGTAAGACAAAAACGAACATTTCCGAGAAAATACGAAAGGAAAGGATTATTCACTACATCCATACCTCTGTTGGATATTTTGAATTTGGAATTTGAGCAATTTAAAAAGCTTGTTAAAGCGAAAAAGAGATATTACAATGTTCAAGATTACTTAATGACGGGGCTGTAAGAGGTTAATCTAGCTCAGCACAGACCTTGCTGTCAATAATTTTTTAATTATTGATTCCTGCTTAATTAATATTATAATCAATATTGTAAGAATTGTATTACGTAAACACAACCAATTTTTAAAAGAGATCTAAATATCATTTTGTGGGAGTTTCTACGACCTGCTTCTCCCACAGTGGCCCAATGTAGAGAAGAGGCAAAAAATTACGTTCACTTAGTATATGTTTTTTTTTTTTTTTTTTCTTGGAGGGTAGTCCTAACAAACAGTAGCCTAAGTAATTAGCTCCCTATTTATTTCAATTTAAAATTACAATTTAACATTTAATGAACATTTATTTATAAAATATACTGACCTGAACCATCCACGAATCAGTTTCAATCAATTATCACATAAATCAATAAGTATTTCATCATTATTTACAATATGGATATTTACACTAAGCTGGCAAACAATATGGAGTCCATTGTGAAGTCATTCGGCGAGAGGGTGGAGAAGTGTGAGCAGGAGATACAGGCCTCTGCTCCCAAGAACGTCTCCAGCCTGGCGAGTGAGTTCTTGGAGTTTAAGTCGCTCATCTGGAAATGCCTCAGCATGCTAAGATCACAGCTAGAGCTCCTGACGCTGGGCCTAGACAGGCACGAGACTGCGGCGAGGCGTAAGGTGTTGTTGGTGCACGGAGTGAAGGAGGAGATCGATGAGCAGCCGGGTATGGTGCTCAAGACAATGCTCGCCAACCAACTCAAAGTGTCCGCCGAATGCCTCGGTGCAATCAGGGTGGTTCACCGTCTTGGTCCCATCAAGGATACAAAGACTCGGCCGCTGCTTGTGCGTTTCACAACTCTTGAAGCCCGCAGTGAGGTGTGGGGGCTGAAGAAGGGACTCAAGGGCTCGGGCATGACTGTCACTGAGTTTTTGACAAAATCTCGACACAATGTTTTTGTGGCCTCCCGCAAGCACTTCGGTATGAACAACGCCTGGACCTCAGAAGGCAAGATCATAATCGTGCTGCCGGACAAGTCCCGTCGTAAGGTGGAGTCCTGGGGTGATCTACAGCTGCTGACATCCGAGTACCCGAGCATGGACCGCTCCCAGCCATCGCAAGACAAGGGGAAGAAGCCAGCCGCAGGCGCAACTGCTAACGCCAAGAAGGGCGTAGGCGTCGTGACCAGGAGAGGAGGCCAGGTGCCTGCGAAGTGAGGTTATTGTGATGTCTCCCCGTTCATCATCTCGTCTTGCATAATGTGTGTGCATTGTGCCGGCTCGTTGGCAGTCGGCAATACAATATAGGTACTTCACTCGTTACAGCACTTTATGTGGTTTTTTCAATTTGTCTTTCGTAGGTAATTGTAATTTTGTAAATTCTTGCAGTAGGTACATTTAACTAGCTTTATATTTTTAATTCATCTGTCATCGGTCACAAAGCTGAGTTCATGTTCGTGTTTTTTTTTTCTTATTCCTGATTATGTTCCGGCTAGTTCCGAATCGCGAAATGTGTACTCGAGTTTTTTTTTTTTTTTCTTTTTCACTTTTGTTTTCTTCCTGTGTCAAGATGCGCATCCCGATGTGCAGTATGTATTTTTCAATGTCTTAAGTACCTATGAAGAGCTATTATAGTTTACTTATTGATTTCTTCCAGTATTCCTATGTGGATAGGGGCTGGGTCAGGTTCCATTATTTGTGTTTTAGTTTAGTTTAGTTTTAGTTATATATATATATATATATATATATATATATATATATATATACACATATATTAGGTAGTTATTATATCTATCATTATTTTATACATATGGATAGTTTATGTAATATTGATAATAGTTTTTTCTCTTGTTCCTCAAGCGACGACTACATTAGTGCGGAGAGCGATAACTCCTTTGTGGTGGAACCGCTATCCGCCAAACTGAGGACTGTCTTTGTTGGCCTGGAGGGTGACTTAAATATTGCTCATATCAATGCCCAAAGCATCCACTCTAGTTACCCAGACCTTCTCGAAGCGTTCAGCACAAAACATGTGGATGGTATACTTATTTCTGAATCTTTCCTAAAACCTTCTATGCCTTCCACCATGTATTCACTACCTGGATACCAGCTGTATCGGAACGATAGAGTTGGAAAAGCTGGTGGTGGTGTAGCTATTTACCTTCGTTCGGACATATCCTGCAAAGTTGTGAGTGTCTCCCCGAGTGAGTACTCTGAATCTGCTGAACATCTTTTCCTTGAAATCTGTCTTCACCATAGTAAAGTTCTGCTCGGTGTTCTCTACAGTCCTTCGCTTCTCATCAATTACTTCGATTCCTTCGAGTCCCTGCTCAATGAGCTGACTCCTCTTTATAATGATGTCCTAATACTCGGCGACTTTAATACATGTCTTCTTAAAAATGATTCCCGCTCGGCCCAACTCCGGTCTATTGTCAATTCATTCAACTTGCATATTCTCCCTCTAAATGCGACTCATTGTCAACCACATTGTACTCCCTCTCTCCTTGATATCATGATATCATCTGATATAGACAAAGTTGCTGCCCACGGTCAATTTAATTCTCCTTTTTCTTATCATGACCTGGTTTATCTCTCCTATAAGGTCAAGTCTCCCAAGAACAGAGCCAAATTTATCTTTCTTCGTAGCTTTAAGGGCATTGATCCATCGTTACTCCAATCTGATGCATCATCAATCGATTGGTCACCTGTCATTTCTAGTGAGGCCGTTGACGACAAGATCCACCATTTCAACACAATTATTCTGGGACTATTTGACAAACACGCACCCATCAAAAAGGTCAAAGTAAAACACCTTCCTGCGCCTTGGCTCACGGACCCCATCAAACGGTTGATGGCTAAACGGAACCGAGCTAAATATCAGCATAAAAAGGAACCCACCGACGATAATTTTGCTGCCTACAAATGCCTCCGGAACCGTTGTAACCGTATGTGCCGTGATGCCAAGCGCCGCCACATCTTTGAGTGCATTCAAAACTACACCCCTTCCGAAGTGTGGAAATTACTGAGATCTCTAGGTGTCGGTAAGCCCCAGAATCAAATGGTTGGTGACGTCGATCTCAACGGTCTTAACAGATTTTTCTCGGCTCCCCCAGTCGTTATGGATCCCATCGTTAAGGATGCCACTCTGCATGGGCTCCGCTCCAGGCTGGCGTTGACCTCCACTCCTTTCGACTTCAGTCCAGTTGGAATTGACACAGTTAAGAAGGCGGTGCTGGCTATCTCATCGAAAGCTGTAGATGATGATTGCATCTGCTCTAATATGATCAGCAACGTGCTCGATTATATTCTTCCCGCTATCACACACATTATAAATCACTCTCTCTCTAGCTGTTCTTTCCCCTATGTGTGGAAAAAAGCATTAGTCATAACTTTACACAAATCCTCAAACCCCTCCTCTTTCAAAGAGTATCGTCCTATTTCTATCCTGCCTATCCTTTCCAAAGTCCTAGAATCCATTGTCCACTCCCAGCTTTCCTCCTACCTTACGTCTCACTGTCTGCTGAATCGATTCCAGTCGGGATTCAGGCCGGGTCATAGTACCGTTACGGCCTTACTCAAAGTCACTGACGACATTCAGTTGGCTATGGACGAGAAACAGCTCACCGTACTAGCGCTACTTGACTTCAGCAGCGCATTCAACTGTGTTGATTTCGACATCGTCGTTGAGATACTGAAGTCTCTGAATGTCTCCCCGGCCTCAGCCAGCTGGTTCGACTCCTACCTGAGAGGTCGTCAGCAGCGTATAAGGTCCGAGGAGACTTCAACAGAATGGTGCGACCTTTTTGCAGGGGTGCCTCAGGGTGGTATCCTCTCGCCTCTTCTCTTTTCTGTCTTCATAAATTCTATCTCAGATACTCTCTCTTCCTCTTATCATCTCTATGCCGATGATCTCCAAATTTACCGTCATTTTTCTCCCTGTGATGTTAACTCTGCTGTGGCCTTGCTGAATGCTGATCGTGAGTGTATCAGGGATTGGGCTCTGTCACACGGGCTACTCGTCAATCCTTGTAAGTCGCAATCAATGATTATCGGGTCCAGGCACTCTCTCCAAGTGTTACAGCATATGTCCACTGCACCCATAATGTACGATGGAATCGTAATTCCCTACAGCTCCAAGGCCAAAAATCTCGGAGTCATCTTTGATAACCTGCTCTCTTGGTCAGCGCATGTCTGCGAGGTTAGTAGGCGTGTCTTCGCTACGTTTTACTCTCTCAGACGACTTCAGCACTTCTTACCTCTTCAGACCAAAATTACACTCGCCCAATCTCTGTTACTTCCCCTCATTGACTACGCAGATGTCTGCTGGATCAGCGCAAACGAAGAGCAACTGGACAAACTCGAGCGACTTCAAAATCTTGGGATTCGGTTTATTTTCTGTTTGCGCAAATTTGACCATGTTTCTCAGTATCGCAGGGATCTGAAGTGGCTTCCAATCCGTCTTCGCCGGGATTCCCACATCCTCTTCACTCTCTTTAAGATTTTACATAATCCTCATTACCCTGGCTTCTTACGTGATTCGTTCACTTTTCTTTCTTCAGATAGGCCTCGGAGACTTCACACTCGGTCGCTGCTCACAACACCGCAACATAAAACTGTCGCATATGAACATGGGTTCCGACTCCGGGCTATCAAGCTCTGGAACAAACTCCCCAGCACCGTCAGGGACAGTCCATCTCTTAACATCTTCAAAAGTAGTTTGAAGGAACATTACCTTTCTCTTCTGTAGTAGATTATATTTTATTTATATATTGTATAGGTATTTATTGATATTTATATATAGTATTTATAGGTAATATATTATTATGTAGGTTCTCATTTATTTATATGTGTAAATATCTAAGTAATTTATTATAAATATATTAAAGTCACTCTGATGTTTAGTTTTTTGTTATGTTGTGCATAATAGGTCTATCCCTTCGTATGAAACTATTTTTCCCTGTCAGCCCAGGGTTTGCTGGAAGAAATCTGTTCAGAAATGAAGCCTATATATAAGTCCTAGTTAATTTAAGTTATTGTTAAATGTTAGTACATACATTAAAATTACCGACGCCTGTGTAAACGTGTTTACAATTACTGCGAATGTTGCTCTGTAACAAGTGACAGGCGTTCTTGAATGCTCTTGCTAAATAGATAAATCTAATACGTGTGCAAAGGAGTGTTTTCTTTCTTCTGCCCAAATCTTCAAAAATAAATTAGCTCAATTCACAACATGGTCCAAGATCGTTGCCGGATGCTCGAATACGACATCTAACTTCATTGAATGCTGTTTGCGGAGCTGTTTCGTTGGTGAAAACGTGATAGTGAAAGAACAAAGGAATCCTGAGATCCAATGTGCTTCGTGGACATTAATTATTAGGGTTAGAGGTTGTATTTAATTGGAAAGCCCAGTACTCATTCATATTCAGGTAGTATTAATTATGAAATAAAAGGTTGGTACACTCACTTTAATTACTATTTATTACTTACAAACTAATTAACTCAGTTAAATACTGAGAGGTTAACTTCATTGCCGCTATTGATTAGAACATTTATGCCGTTAATGCGCATATTGTATGACTATTTAGTACACTCATTAATGTTCAAAATCGATATCATTTATTTGTAATGTTTAGCTATAACTGTAAGTAATATCTATTGCACAACTATTGTAGCTAGGCAGGTAAGTAGTTACATTCATTGTGAGATTTATCTGTAAACAAGGTGAGCAATTGATTGCAAGTCAGTAGGTATTGTTATTTTAACCCGTTATTTGAGACTGTAGATAATCCCTGAGTGTTAATGTTCACAATACATTAAAAACATAATAATCCTAATAGGTAATTGTGATCTAGTAGTTATAAATTAATAGTTGTTCATATCTGTAAATTCCAGGCTTGCAATGGCTACCCAGAAAGCGCCAGAACTTGAGGACATGGAGCAGTTAGTCAGAAAACGTGCTAGCTATAAAGGGCAACTGACTACATTTAAGTCCTTTATGACTAAAGTCAGTGATTCATCATTGACTTCGGCAGAGGCAGGCGAGTTACAGTTACGGACAGCTAAGTTTGAAGAGCTATATAACAAATTCGATGAGGTGCAGTTAACGATCGAATGTTTGGAGAAAAATTACACAACTGAAGAACGATCGGAGTTCGAAAATCTTTACTTTAAATTGCTCGCTCGGGCACAGGATTATCTTAGATCTCATAATAAACAATCATCACAGGATGACGAATCGAATTCCTGTATTACAACCGCACAAATGAAAAAACCAAGACTTGTTAAATTGCCTACAATTTCACTGCCAAAGTTTAATGGTTCTTATGATCAGTGGTTGGAATTCAGAGATACCTTTTCCAGTCTGATCGATTCTGTTGACGATATTGACCCAATAAATAAATTCCACTACCTTAGGGCATCGTTAGAGGGTTCCGCTGCTGTGGTAATACAGTCGATTGAATTCTCGGCTAGTGGCTATTCTGTTGCGTGGAAACTTCTGTGTGACCGCTACGATAATAAAAGGTTGTTGATACAAAATCATATTTCATCGATATTCAACATCGATGCGATCACAAAGGAGTCCTCAGTCGCACTTAAACGTCTCACAGACCAAATAAATAAAAACCTTCGTGCTTTAGAATTGCTAGGCGAACCTGTCAATCAGTGGGACACTCTGCTCATTTATATAATCACACAAAAAATTGATGCGAAAACATTTCGAGAATGGGAAGAGTGTAAGGGTCGCTTAGACAAAGAAGCTGCAATCACGTTTGACATATTCTTGAGCTTCTTGCGAAACCACGCAGATTTGATTGAAACGATAGAATCATCTCGTAACAAAAGCCATAATCAAAATCAAATAAACGATAATAAACAAAACCCTAAAATCAAAACTCTGTTTTCTGTCCAAGAAAGTGGAGGTTCTGTCGTCAAGCCATGTCCTAAGTGTAACGGTGAACATGCCCTTAATAATTGCTCACAATTTCTTGCTTTAAGCAATGAGGCCCGTTTAGCAGAATTGCCCCAATTCAAGGCATGCTTTAATTGTTTGCGCTCGGGTCATTTCTCAAACCGTTGTAAAAGACCCGGTTGCAAAATATGTAAACGCAAACATAACACATTAGTGCATGTCTCTAATCATAAACAGGTTGTAGATAATAGTACAACAAAGTCAAGTTCTGTTCCAGTCAGTTCAGTTCAGTCCGTCAATGAGACAAAGGGACCTGAGTCATTCAATGCTTCAATAGTGCAACAGACTCCTAATTTAACGCTCTCAGCGAGCCTCACACCATCGGGTCACAATCAAAAATGCGAGGTTTTACTATCAACAGCATTAGTTAAGTTGTATGACAACAACAATCGCGAGATAATAGCTCGCGCGCTGTTAGATAGCGGCAGCACAGCCTGCTTAATAACCGAGCATTTGTCTAACCAATTAGGTGTGACTATGATGAATGTGGATCAATCCATTGTAGGCATAAACAACATTACGTCACGCATCGGCAAGGTATGCAACGTAACAATGAAGTCGCTTCACGAAAATTATAAAACAAAGTTACGTTGTTTTGTTTTACCTACTATCACTGATAATGTACCGACTCAACAACTGGACGTTGCCACTATCCAGATACCCTCCAATTTGTGTTTAGCTGATCCAAACTTTCATTCACCTGCATCGATTGATTTGATTCTAGGTGCTGATATCTTCTGGGACCTATTAGGATCACAACACATAAAGTTAGGTATGGGTAAACCGGTTCTGCAAGAAACTAGGCTTGGCTGGATAGTATCGGGGCGTTTATTAAAAAATGCGAGTAGTTCGGGTAATACTCCGCTTAAATGTAACTTCGTCAAAACCACTGACATTCAAGACCAACTTACACGGTTTTGGCAGCTTGAAGAAGTGTGCCCTCAAATGACAGATTACTCTCCAGAAGAGAAATTATGCGAAGAACATTTTATAAAAAATACAACCCGACAAGAAGATGGCCGTTTCTGCGTTCAAATTCCTTTAAAAGGGAACCCTAATTTACTTGGGCAATCGTTTAGGAAAGCCGAACATTGCCTGGTTTCTCTTGAACGTAGACTTAAATCACAGCCAAAACTTAATGATATGTACCGCGATTTCATGTCTGAATACGAGGCCTTAGGACACATGTCACCAAGCAACTACAGCCCTGACTCTCACGATTATTACATACCGCATCACGGGGTGCTACGAGAAAGTAGTTCTACCACAAAATTAAGAGTAGTGTTCAACGCCAGTAGCCCCACCACGTCAAGGATGTCATCAAACGACATTCAAATGGTGGGCCCCACTGTACAAGACAACTTGATCTCTTTACTTTTGCGTTTCAGAATGTATACATACGTTCTGACTGCAGACGTGGAGAAAATGTATCGTTGCGTAATGGTAAACAAAAATGATAGGTATTTACAAAAAATACTGTGGCGAAAAAACCCCAACGATGAGAGTCCGACTGTGTATGAATTAAATACGGTGACTTATGGTACGGCCAGCGCACCATTTCTTGCTACGAGAGTTTTAAAACAAATAGGTGTCGAGTGCAATGATAAAAGGATGTCTGACGTCATCATGAAAGATTTTTACGTGGACGATCTTGTTACCGGCACTTTTACTAAAGCTGAAGCCCTTGAAATACGCAAAGGGGTCACTCAGGAGCTTGCGTCTGCCGGAATGAATTTGCGTAAATGGAAGTCTAATGACCCCCAATTAGCGTCAGATATGCCATCAACAAGAGTCAATTTGGATATCAGTAGTGCTGCGAACTCAAGCAAAATTTTAGGTCTTGCATGGGACACAAATAAAGATAATTTTCAGTTCCCTATTAAAGAGTTCATCAGCAATAAAAATACCAAGCGTGATATACTGTCTACGATATCCCAAATATTTGACCCTCTCGGTTTATTAGCACCTTGCGTCATCAACATGAAAATGCTTTTACAAAAGCTGTGGCTGGAAAAACTTGATTGGGATCAACAGATACCACCAACAATTAGTAAAGAATGGGCTGACATCTTAACGAGTTTGGCAACCCTAAATGATTTAAATGTACCTAGAATGGTAACGTGTAATGGTTATCGTAGGTTTGACTTACACATATTTGCCGATGCCTCTGAACGAGCATACGGGGCCTGTGCATATGTTCGCACATTTAATGAGAGCGGCGAAGTTTGGGTACGACTACTCTTTGCTAAAAGTCGTGTAGCTCCATTAAAACCGACCACGATACCTAGGCTCGAACTATGTGCTGCACTCGTTGCCGCTCGTATCTATGAAATGATAACCAATTCACTTCGTGGTATTGTTGTCGGTCAAGTCACTTTCTGGACCGACTCAATGATCGTTTTAGGCTGGCTAAAGATGCTCCCTATAAAACTTCAGCCATTTGTTCGCAACCGTGTAGCAGAAATTTTGGACAAGACTGGCAGTCACAATTGGAGACATGTGCCAACTCATAGTAATCCTGCTGATCTCATTTCTCGCGGAGTAGACGTGAAATTGATTACTTCTATCAAACTGTGGTGGACAGGTCCATCATTTTTGATTCAAAATGAATCAGAATGGCCTGCCATCTCGAAAAATAGTTGCACGCTACCTGAGTTGAAATCTGAAGTATCACTTTATGTGAATAAATCGCAAACACTTCAGACAAATGTCATTATAGATTTCAACCGCTTCTCGAACTATACAAGATTGATTCGAACAGTAGCCTATATACAAAAATTCATCAATTTGTGTAAAAAGCAAATCATAAATAAATTAATTGTAACTAAAGATGAATTAAATAGATCCTTAAAACTAATAATAAAAATCTCTCAACAAGAATCCTTTCCTGAGTACGAATTATTAATAAATCAAAAACAGCTGCCTAAAGGTAGTAGCTTACTAAAACTTAATGTATTTTTAGATAAAGACAACTTAATTCGTGTGGGAGGGCGTTTAGAGAATTCAACATTTACATATGATAAAAAACATCCTATAGTATTACAGTCCAATCATCGATTTACAAAATTACTGTTTAATTATGAACACAAAAAACAAATGCATGCCGGTCCTCAATTACTGTTAGCCACAATAAGAAATATGTACTGGCCTATTGGTGGCCGCAACTTAGCAAAAACTTGTTATCATGCGTGCGTAGTGTGTCACCGTATGAAAGGTCAAGTAGTGGCACCGTTAATGGGAAATTTACCGCAGCAGCGACTTGAATCAGGAGGTCATCCCTTTGAAAGCGTGGGCGTGGATTACGCTGGTCCTATTCTGTCCGCGAATCGTCAAGGTCGAGGTTGTAGACTGGTAAAGGTCTACATCGCTATATTCATATGCTTCGCCACAAAGGCAGTCCATATTGAATTGGTGGGTGATTTAACAAGTAGCTGTTATTTACAAGCATTGCGTAGGTTCATGTCGCGGAGAGGAAAACCGGTGGATATCTTCTCAGATAATGGCACCTCATTCGTGGGAGCTTATAATGAGCTTTCTAAATTCTTGAACGAAAACTGTAACTTGCTTGCGGAAGCTGGAGCCAGTGAAGGCACAGAATTTCACTTCATTCCTTCTTACTCCCCTCATTTTGGTGGTCTCTGGGAAGCCGGCGTAAAGTCTATAAAATATCATTTACAACGAGTACTGGGTAATTGTAAACTTACATATGAAGAGCTTTATAGCACGTTGGTCCAGATTGAAGCAATCTTGAACTCGCGACCCATCACTCCCTTATCATCGGATCCCGACGACATGTATCCACTGACTCCCGGACACTTTCTGATCGGACGTCCAATCACCAGTTTGCCGACACGAGATCTCACAGGCCACTCTTACGATCACTTGGCACGATATGAAAGGATTGAACACTTGCGCCAACAGTTTTGGTCCAGATGGTCGTCAGAGTACGTGTCAGAATTGCAGCAAAGGACAAAATGGAAGACTTCAAACTACCCTCTCAAACTAAATGCCTTAGTTTTAATAAAGGAGGACAATCTTCCACCCTTGAAGTGGCGACTGGGGCGTATAACAGCCATTCATCCTGGAGCCGACGGAGTTTGCAGAGTAGCAGACATTAAGACTACAGGAGGTGTTGTGAGAAGATCTTTCAGCAAAATTTGTCCGTTACCTCTCGATGACGTTTCTGTTGAAAGCGCGTCTTTCAACGTCGGGGGGCATGTTCAGAAATGAAGCCTATATATAAGTCCTAGTTAATTTAAGTTATTGTTAAATGTTAGTACATACATTAAAATTACCGACGCCTGTGTAAACGTGTTTACAATTACTGCGAATGTTGCTCTGTAACAAGTGACAGGCGTTCTTGAATGCTCTTGCTAAATAGATAAATCTAATACGTGTGCAAAGGAGTGTTTTCTTTCTTCTGCCCAAATCTTCAAAAATAAATTAGCTCAATTCACAACAAAATCTCTATATAGAGATAAGCACGCCTTTGTATACTAACTATGTTTGTAATTGTCCACTAATGTGTATATGCAATAAAGTATATAATAATAATGTAAATATCAACAGTAATAAATAAATTTGCCTTGACTTTGACTTTGAACAATTTTTTATGTAAGTTTATATTTGGTATCGAATTATTCGTTCATTAAATAACTCTGAGTATGGCGAAAAGACCGTTTCACGTCACGAGATACGACTAAGCTAACTAAACTAATTAAAAAAATAAGTTGCGAAACAGTACTTTGGCAGCGGGGCATTAATGAGCAGCTGTCAATAGTCAAAGTACTTTATTACTGTAGATATTTACATATACTTAGCAAACGTCATTTTTGCCTCTTCTCTACATTGGACCACTGTGGGAGAAGCAGGGCGTAGAAACTCCCACAGATTGATTTTTAGATCTCTTTTAAAAATAGGTTGTGCTTAACTAATACAAATATGAAAAATTTAATTGTTATGATTAAAAAGCAGGAATAAATAATTACAAAACTATTAACAGCAAGGTCTGTGTTGAGCCAGATTAACCCCATACAGTCCTGTCATTTAAGTAATCTTGAACATAATATCCCTTTTTCGACAAAGTCGCTTTAACATGGATTTTAAATTGCTCAAATGGCAATTTCAAAATCTCCAGAGGTATCTTATTGTAGTAGAGAATGCACTGACCCTTGAAAGAATTGCTAACCTTCGCGAGTCTAAAACGGGGCGCACATAGTCTGTGATTATTTCTTAGGTTAACATTACAGCTGTCGCAAAGTTTGGAAAATGTTGTAAGGTTCTTGCGTACATACATTATATTTTCGAAAATAAATTGACTAGCTACTGTTAGTATGTCAATTTCTTTAAAAAGCTCTCTTAAGGAGTCTGTTCGTTTTAAATTATAAATTGCTCGAATAGCTCTTTTCTGTAAAATAAAAATAGTTTAAATATCCGCTGCTTTCCCCCACAACAAGATACCATAGGACATCACACTATGAAAGTAACTAAAATATACTAGCCTAGATGTAGCCACATCCGTGCTTTGTCTGATGTTCCTAACAGCGTAAGCCGCAGAACTTAATTTACCAGCCAATTTGTCTATGTGGGGTCCCTACTGCAATTTGCTATCAATGGTTATTCTAAGAAACTTCGCATCATTTACCAATTCTAACGTGCTGTTGTAAGTGTAAGTATTCTAAGAAACTTCGCATCATTTACCAATTCTAACGTGCTGTTGTCTAACACTAAACTGGTCTCAACTTGCCTGACATTTGGAAGTGAGAATTTGATACACTTGGTTTTACCAGCGTTTAACAATAAATTATTAACTGTGAACCAATTCAAGGTTAAAGACAATACACCATTAACATCACCAACATCTTCTTTTTGTCTTTCAATTTTGAAGACCAGTGAAGTATCATCAGCAAACAACACTATGTCAGTTAATTTCTCCACCATAAAAGGCAGATCGTTAATATATACCAGGAATAAGAAAGGGCCTAATATGGAACCTTGTGGAACGCCAATTCTAACACTCGATCCATCAGATTTTACGCCGTTAACTTCTACCTTTTGAATTTTATTGCTTAGGTATGATCTTAGTAGATCCAACGCTTTATTTCTAACTCCGTAATGATTTAATTTAATTAATAGCGTATTATGATCAACACAATCAAACGCCTTCGACAGGTCGCAAAAAACTCCGATAGCATCCTGTGCGGCCTCCCATGCAGAATAAATATGAGATACAAGGGTAATACCTGCATCCATAGTCGATTTACCCCTAGTTTAACCATATTGTTTAGCGTGGAGTTGTTTTGTACGGTTGAAGTGTGAGAGCATTTGATTGAGTATAATCTTTTCAAATATTTTACTTAGTGTTGGAAGAACAGATATTGGTCTGAAATTTGAAGGATCGCCCTTATCTCCCGATTTGAACAGCGGTATCAGTTTACTATGTTTCATGAGGTCTGGAAAAGCCCCATCATCAACACATTTATTGAATATATAAGCTAAGTGTGGGGCTATAACTAGAATTACTGAACCAATGACTTTGACTGATATACCTCACAGGTCTTCCGTATTTTTTAAGTTAAGTAATTTAAACGTTTTGACAATGTCCTGGGGATATACATGATGAAATTTTAAATATACATTACTGACGCTAGTGTTATTTTTTAATAAAGTCTCTGCTTCAAATGGAGATGAATTTAGACGGTCTTTGTGAGTACAGGTACATTGGTGAAGAATGTTTCAAAAGCTCGAGCAACATCAGCGTTGGATTTAACAACATCATCACCTATCTTTAGGCAGAAATCATTGTCCCTTGGTATAACTTTGCCAGTTTCGCTGTTTATTATTTGCCAAACTGTTTTCATTCTATTATTTGAATTTTGAATTTTTCTATTAATGTGTAAAGTTTTTGCAGTTCTACAAACCAACTTGAAAGTTTTGGAATATTTTTTAACATAGTCATGAAATTTTCGATCAAAGTTATAGGTTTTTTGGTCATAAAGGTCATACAAAATAACTCTACTTTTACGAATTCCAAACATTGCCCAGTCATTAAATTTAGATTTACCTTTGTAGTCACTGACTGTCTTTAATTTGAAAACTTTATTGAATTCTGTCTGAATAATGTTGAAGAAGTCTGAGAAGATTTTGTTTGGGTTCTGTTCATTAAAGTCCGGTACTGGCAAATTTATATCTAAGTTTTTCGTATATGTCTCTAGTCTATGGGACCAGTCTTATCATTAATAGCAATTGGGAATGAAACTGTTTGACCACTGTGATCGGAGGGTAAGCAGTTAATTACACTTTTATTTGTGAATGCACAGTCACAAAAAACGTTATCTAAGCAAGTTTGGCTGGTAAGTGTAATTCTAGTCGGCTCTAGAAATACATGACATAAATTAAATGATTTAAACAGAGTTATTAATCGTCGCTTCAGTGTTGTATCTACAAGCAGATCTACATTAAGATCGCCACAAATAATTAACTTTTTTCTGTTATTACAAAGTTTAATGAGGGCTTCCTCCATAATTTTCTCAAATATTTCGAAATTGCCATGGCCTTTTTCATCCCTCGGTGGCCTGTAGACACAAACAATAATATGGCTATCTAACTCAACACAGGAACCTCTATTTGTCTTTCAACAGTAAGTGCAAGAATATCTTTGCGTTGTTTCACCTTAATATTATTTTTCACTAAGATTAAAGAACCACCTCTATCTGCAGTCTGATAGAGGTGGTTCTTTAATCTTGTCGCTGTCGAATATGAACTGCCAGTTCACTTGGTTAGATTACGATATCTTACAAAGATTAAATTGAATCTAAGTCTCGCTCCAACCCCGAGTAGAATTACAGTTAAGCGCAAGCTCAAAAACTGCCGTAAAAAACATTCACTATTTTCAAGATGGCAGAAAACGCAATTATATTCAAAATGGCGGCGCAAATTGAAAGCTCTCGAATGATCTTTCAGCAATTAAAACTGCTTATTTCCTTAATTTGACGCAATCCAGCGCTATTTGTTTCTTTTGCAAACACTTTCAAACAATTTTACGCCATAAAACACATTGCTACAAAGTTTAAAACCCTTCAACAGTTATCTCAACCCATTCGAGTCGTTACAGCTCATTTTTGCTTCACGATTTTGAACGCTATGACCGACTAGTTTAATCTCAAATTAGCTATCAGATGACTTGACAGTTTCAACGCCAGACCTATTTTTGCAAAAATAACCTTGTTTTAAGTAGTTTTAAGGTTTATTTTAGGTTGTATCGGGAGTGATGAGTAGGATAGAATGGGAAATTGTGTGCTAAGTGGTCGCGCGTCGAAATAAAACAACTCTTAGCGCTAATAATGAGGAGAAGCGCACAGAGTGGAGACGATGTTCAGAGAATTTTAGTGCTTAAGGTGATACAAAAAATGTATATATATAAAAGGAATACGAATGTAAACGAAAGTGAAAGCTTCAATTACTACTACATAAGAAAGAAAAGAGAGCGCAAGCAATGCGCTCGACTCAAACTAAAATAACGTAGCGCCAAACCACATAAAAATGTTTTAAAACAAGCTACAGTATTTTGTCCAAAAGATTTTCAAGAAGAGTTTATGAATACGTAATATCCACATTTTTAATGCAATTCCGCAAGGAAATTAGTACTTTACGATATTAAATTCTATCAAGAAAATTCCATCCAATCGCGTGTTCTTTCAGCATAAATCTTAATCAAATACTAAATAAACGTTACCCTAAAAATCAAGTTTGTATATAACTTTAAATTGAAGTAAATGGATTAAAAAAAAGCCCTTAATTGAATCCTTGCATATAACAAAATAACAGACAGACATAAACATGAAGTGTACGCTACAAAGGTAATGCAGTGTGAGTGCATTGTAATGCAGCGTGAGTGCATTGTCTTTGTACGTGTACTGCTATGCTGTGCTATGTAATGCTGATGATACTTCACTGGTCTTCAAAATTTAACGACAAAAAGAGTACATTGTCTTTAACCTTGAATTTGTTCACAGTTAATAATTTATTGTTAAACGCTGATAAAACCAATTGTATGAAATTCTCACTTCCAAAACCTATAACAAAACCCATATCTATAAATACCTTACAACTAGAGAGACATAATTTACTATGACACAAAACCAACTAAATATTATCTTATAACACCCAATTTATTCAGCATGTTTTGAGTAATTGCAGTTTTTTTTTTATTTGGTACACAAATGAAATTATGTTTCTAACTCAAACTCTTTTGACGTGTTAAAGATTTTAAAATCGGTCAGCAGAGGGTAAAGTCAGTCCGGACTGCGGATGATCGGTGAGTGACCATGTCTGGGCGCTGTAGGTAAGGATAGGCAGGATACACAAGTCGACGAGCTTCCGCTTCCGAGTCAGTAGTAAATTATACTATAAAAATTATTCTCTTAGATGCTATAAAGAGATCTAGGCGATCTTGTCATAATTTAATTTCTTTATATTTGGTTTTTCCGTGTCACCTATTTTAAAAACGTCATCTTGTCAAAAGTGAATTAGTTATAAACATATTTTTGGTGTCATTTGATAGTCAACGTGCAAAATAATATTTCACTTTATTCACAAATACTTTTTTTAATAATGTTTTAAATAACACGTCCCGTGACGTCAATTATCAATCAATATCATTAAGATGTTCACGATTCGTAATTACACTCATAGTCGCCACGCTACCAAAAGGACATATAAAATTCACAAGTGACGATTTTGGACGCCATTTTTCCAAAATGGCGGCGCGAGCGGAAAATATACGAGTTGGCAAACTAAATATGCGGAACGAACACATCAAATTCACTAATTTTCAAAACTCCCGGATAAGTTTCCAGGAAAAATTACCAAATTTCCCACTATAATGTCAATTAGGACAGCGTCTCCCGCAGGAGAAGCCGATTCGATGACAGGTACTGATCAGGTTCCAATAAGTCATTTACGTGTAGTTATTTAATCAAATAGTTAAGATAAATACTTAAAGAAATATCGTTTAGAATACAATTTAATTTTTGTATTGTTTACGAACATTACGGACGTTGTTACTGAGATGAAAAACTTCATTAGGAAACCTTCAAAACTTCGGCGATGGGCTAAAGTAAAATGGAGTATTTGATAACAAGCTTAATTTCGGTGCAATAGTGCGTGCCTCTACATCTCTATGGATGCACTCGTGACGCTATTTTATAAGTTTAGATAAACTTATAAACGATAAAATGGCGCACCCCTTCACTACCCCATAGGTACGCTGGTACGCTGTCACACTCACTCGCATCGTTAGTACGCTCGCTGTCTCGCCGGCAATTATCGTGTTATCGTAGTTTATCTCTACGTAAGGTAAGCTCAAGCAACTTTTCACAGCGCAGACAATTTGCTGCTGCTTTTTGCTTGTGAATATATGCATTACTATATTAGTTTTTAGAACAGAAATGTCTCTACATTTCTCTGCTCTACATCAGGAGCTCGACGGAATCAAATGCCAATACTATCTACCGAGCACACTGCAGCGGAGCCAGGGCTTGTTGGCCATTTTATATTATACACAATGTTGTCGTCGCTGTGTCTCTGTTTTCCCGTATGGCAGAAAGCGTGACGTCATTGCGTAGCGGTCAAGATCCTGCCTCACAAGCGAGAGGTCCCGCTAAATAAAATATTTCCCCGGGTCTTGGATGCTTTTGGTGACGTTTTTGTATCTGGTTCCCACACGTAGGGTATGCTAGTGTGGGGCCAACAACAACGTGGGCTATTTATGTTTGCTTCATGTGATGCCAACACAGACTGGGCGCACTGCAAATGCAAAAATCACAAAGATTATGAAATGCAAATGAGAATTGCAGGCTGGGGTGACCACGGCGGGCGGCGGACAATGCAGCGCAGATTAATTACTAGACAACTGCTATTTGTGCGTTGTAAGAAATTGTTTTATAAAAGAAAAAGTGGTTTAATGTAACATTTCCATTTATAAACAGTGCCGCAAGCTCCATAGCGTTCTTATCCCTATGAGGTAGAGATGGTATTTGAAAAAAAAACATCAAAGTAGAAGTCAGGCTTAGAAAATTTGTTATCTACGGCGGAAGATAACAAAACCTCATTTTGGGCTAAAAAGAAAAGAATCACGAATCTAAATTACGATGAAAATGAAAAGAATTGGGTGTCTTGGGATGGACTAAAACATTATAAAACATAAAATGGTGTCTGTTTCGTTAGGAATATTACGAATAAAGCATAACTGCTTAAATTACATAATTAAAATATAAGTATTTTATTATTTTATTAACTTTTTTTAATAGGTCTTATAAATATGTTTTATTAAAATTTACTTTGATTAAAATTTGCCCTAATAAAAACGTTTTGCATCAATGCGCTTTCAAAAACGCCTTCAAGTGTTCATCCATCAAAAATCCTTAATTCCTCGTGTGTGGGAATAGCGGAATCCGCCATTAACAATTGAAGATCAATTTTATAAATTACTTACTGATGTGAGTTAAGGCCCAAGATCCCATAAACCAATGAAAAGCGCTTTAGCAAAAAAAAAACACTGAATTCATCGGTCTCAACAAATAATGTTATTCACAAAGAGATAATCTAGTTTAAATACTATGTCGTTATATGATTGCTTCAATTCAACTCGATCGTAAAAAATTCTGAACATAGTCTAAATTAAAAAGGAAAAGTAATAATTTAAATACAAAATAACTGATTTTTTTCATAACGTTTGTACCTTAATTTACCTCTATTAGAGCTCCTTATCAATCTTTAAATTTCATCAATTAGCTTATTTCCGTTTTTCAGTAACGTTGTCTTATAAGTTCTAAATACACGTAGAAATAAACATCTCTTAACTAGACTCGCGGTTAAACTTAGTAAACGATGTAAGACTGATAGGATAAATGTTTGCATTGAAACAACAAACGACTTCCACGTAATAAATTACTAATCGCTTTCAAAACTTCGTTAAAAGTATAATAAACACGAATCACTCTCATCCCTCTTCGATGTTCGACTCGCCGCTTAAAAATTTTTATGTCAAAAATTACTTTCGACTTTCAATTCAACACAATGTCAAATCTGGTAAACCTGGTTGTCTGGTTACTCTACTTGATCACAAACAGCAAATTAAGCACAGCGCTCTGCGGAAACTCATCAAATCGCACTCACATACATACAAACACACACACACACACACACATACGTTAGCACATGAGGGTATAGTATAACTACTTGCCCAACGCGATGAAAGGGGGTGAAATATTTATATTTGCCGATGATGTAAATAGCCGCACTACACTAGTAACTGCACCGACCATAAAATAAAAGTAAAATTTCTTTATTACTGTAGATATTTACATATACTTAGCAGCGTCATTTTTTGCCACTTCTCTACATTGGACCACTGTGGGAGAAGGAGGGCGTAGAAACACCCACAGAATGATTATTAGATCTGTTTTAAAAATTGCTTGTGCTTTTACAACATTAATTACTATAATTAATAAGCAGGAATAAATTATTACAAAAATATTAACAGCGAGGTCTGTTTTGAGCCAGATTAACCCCTTATATTCCCGATATTTAAGTAATCTTGAACATTGTAATATCCCTTTTTCGACAAAGTCGCTTTAACATGCTTCTTAAATTGCTCAAATGGCAAATTTCAAAATCTCCAGAGGTATCTTGTTGTAGTAGAGAATGCATTGACCCTTGAAAGAATTGCTAACCTTCGCGAGTCTAAACTCTATTATTATAAACCGGGGCGCATCTAGTCTGTGATTATTTCTTAGGTAAACATTACAGCTATCGCTAAGTTTGGAAAATGTTGCAAGGTTCTTGTGTACATATATTATATTTTAGAAAATAAATTGACTAGCTACAGTTAGTATGCCAATTTCTTTAAAAAGCTATCTTTAGGAGTCTGTTCGTTTTCAATTATAAATTGCTCAAAATTCAAATTCCAAATTCCAAATGTCTTTATTACTGTAGATATTTACATATACATAGCAATCGTCATTTTTTGCCACTTCTCTACATTGGACCACTGTGGGAGAAGAAGGGCGTAGAAACTCCCACAGATTGATTTATAGATCTCTTTTTAAAAATTGCGTATGCTTAACTAATACAAAATATAATAATAATACCTTGGACACCATTTACACACATTGATCTAGCCCCAAACTAGGATTCCCTGTATCTTGGGTACTAGACAACGATACACATACTTATATAGATAAATATTAATACTTAGATAAACAACCATGACTAAGGTACAAACATCAGTTCTCATCAAACAAATATTTGCCCCCACCGAGACTCGAACCCGGGACCCTTGGTTTCGTAGGCAGCGTCACTGCCGACTCGGCCAATATTTAGTCATTATCATAATTAATAAGCAGGAATAAATAATTACAAAATTATTAACAGCAAGGTCTGTGTTGAGCCAGATTAACCCCATACAGACCCATCATTTAAGTAATCTTGAACATTGTAATATCCCTTTTTCGACAAAGTCGCTTTAACACGGATTTTAAATTGCTCAAATGGCAATTTCAAGATCTCCAGAGGTATCTTGTTGTAGTAGAGAATGCATTGACCCTTGAAAGAATTGCTAACCTTCGCGAGTCTAAACCGGGGCGCAAGTAGTCTGTGATTACTTCTTAGGTTAATATTACAGCTATCGCTAAGTTAGGGAAATTTTGTAAGGTTATTGCGTACATACATTATATTTTCGAAAATAAATTGACTAGCTACAGTTAGTATGTCAATTTCTTTAAAAAGCTCTCTTAAGGAGTCTGTGCGTTTTAAATTATAAATTGCTCGAATAGCTCTTTTCTGTAAAATAAAAATAGTTTGAATATCCGCTGCTTCCCCCCACTACAAGATACCATAGGACATGGACATGACACTATGAAGGTTACTAAAATATACTAGCCCAGATGTAGCCACTTCCATGTTTTGTCTGTCGTAGCAGAACTAGAAATACAGCTCAATTCTGTAGCCAGCCGGATGTGCCTTTGGTTTCACCAAAATGGTCTATTACTAAATACGACTACAACACAATTCATCCAATTCGATCTCTCTGGACGTGAGAGTTCCAAGAACAAGTCCATACGGCAGCCTAGCCGTCTTATTATCCAATTTTCACTTCCTCATTTTTCATATTGACCATTACAAATGACGTGGAGAATGGCATCAATATGAGACACGGGTCTCAAACAAACTAGCTGGAATCGTGCACAAGCTTGCTAAAACAGGCAAGGCGATCCATATTATGCGTCTGGTGGTCTACAACAAGCCGCATGGGCGTACCCAGGTAGGGGCAGGGGCGGCTCCCCCCCCCCCCCGCCCCTAGAAATTAAAATAAATTCATGTTTTTTTTGTTTCAATATACCTGACCGACCATCTTCTCGAAACAGGTATGAGCTGCCCCCCCTAGCTGAAATCCTGGGTACGCCCTTGGAACAAGGTATCTGAAGCTATCACTGATGCACCGAGTGTGCTCATATTCAAAGCAAGACTGAAAGAATATCTTGTCGAGACTTGTTGAGAGGTCCCTTTACAGCTACGATGAATTTAAATAGGTAGAATCAAAATAACTTACCCTTTCATTACGTACAATGATGAAAGTATTTTTACTAGGAGTATATTGACATAATATTACTGCTGAAATTTAATTTAATTTAATATATTTAATTTAAGAAACTGACTTATTATAATTCAATTTAATTGGCTACTATTTAAGAGCTCATCAAATATACTGATTTGTTCAGCAAAAAAGGAACAGCAATAACACTTTTTATGTTTTAAATATTTTATCTACACACGTATCATAAACCCTCTTTACTGCGTCTAAAAACCGCACGTTAAGACCAGCATAATTTAACACTATTTGGTAAAAACTCATTTCTTATCTGAAAATTTGTACATTATGACCATAATGTACAAAAATTTGTCAAATTATGACATTCAGATTTCGAATGCCGACGCCCACCTGCGTGCAGCCTCTAGTTTGTCTATGAAGTTGGTACTACAGAACAAGCTAAACAACTTCAGAGCAATGATCAATGCCACAATGCCAGTCAAACATGCGGTTTCTGAACACATCAAAGAGAGCTTGTCATAATAGTGTAGATAAACTAGTTACATAAACTAGTGATATTATTATGAAACTTGCCTTCGGCTCGTTTCATAAACCCACTCTCGGGTGTTAATGCCCTCCATTATGCAGCAGTCACATAACCTACTATTATGTGTAATCAAGTTTATGTTTTAAGTATTTTTTGTTGTTCTTGCATGTTCAACCTAACACGAAGGATAAAGGGGGCTTCGCTTCACTCACCCCCTTTACCCTTCACCTAAGCTACCGCAGCATTTTGCGATATCAGGATAGTTGCTGTGCAAATCAGTATTTTTGATGTGCAAGTTTAATATTTCCCAATTTAATTTAATAATTTCTGTTGATATTTAGCTTTATGAAATATGTATGTTACACTTATTAGTAGTTATTAGAAGCTGACAATGTATATAGACTTGTTACAAATTTAGTTGCTATAGAATTATCACTTGAAAATCGTATAAAAGACACTAACAATTTATATCTAACCTTTTAATACATTAGACAGTTAATCAATTTTGAAAATGAAACTGGTGTTTTACATATTACTAAGATTGATTTTGTGACACTTTCTTTTGAATTGTATTCATTCATATTTGTTTTATTGCACACAACTGTTATAAAAAAGAGAAATAATAGTATACAAAGGCGAGCTTATAAGAGATCTCATCAAGCAAACCAGGTTAAGATGTGAAAGGTTAAGTACCGATCAGGGGTCGACATACATGTGTATAACGATATAATGAAATAAACGAGTACTTACATTTATATTAATACAAATCCTAAGCATAAATATCGGCATAATTGTCATCAGAGATCTCACACGGTCTCACTCTTAGCCACACCAAGGCACTAACACCTCGGCATATGAGCACGCCTTCACGTTGCAGGCGGGCGCGGTCCGACTGTGCAACGCACTTACTTGCACTATAAGAGACAGTCCCACACTTTTCTCTTTCAAATACCTGGTAAAAGAACACTTTCTCTCTCTGGCATGACAGTTAAAGTATGCATATTATGGCTGGTATTTAATCGCACATCAAAAATACTGATGCGCAGCAAAAATACTTTTTATGTTTTAGATATTTTATGAGTACTTAAGTTTATGTTTTAAGTATTTGTTGTTATTCTTACATGTTGAACCTAACACGAAGGATAAAGGGGGCTTCGCTTCGCTCATCCCCTTTACCTTTACCCTTCACATAAGCTACCGCAGCAAATATAAGGGATATTTGCTGCGCAAATCAGTATTTTTGATGTGCAGTTTAATATTTGCCTTATATTATTACTTATGTAAACTATATTTACAGGTTTACGTATATATATAGGTAATTATTTAGTAGTTTCGTGTATGGTTATTTAATTATCCATATTTTATAGATATTTTTTTAACTTATATGTATTTTATTCATGATTAGATATTATGTATTGTGCACTGCCTACCCTTTAATGGTAAATTTTCCTGTCAGGCTTTAGCTTGCTGGGTGAAATCTATTTTTAGAGATAAGCTCGGCTTTGTTTTCATATGTTTTCCATTAAAGTAACTTTCTAAATATCTGTGTTATAAAAAAATATGAAATAAAATAAATGATATAATATACTACTACGTTTACTGTGATAATTTTAAAGAGAGAGGTATACTTCTTCACGCCGCTTTTAAGTATATTCAGAGTTGGTCTGACCCTGATGGTGCAGGGGAGTGCATTCCTCAACCGAACGGCCCGGAGTCTAAACTGTGCTCATAGGACGCGGTGTAAAGTTGTGAGCATGGAAACTGCGTGAGTTCTGCAAGGTGCTGGAAGAAAGGAATTTAAAACTGTGTCGCAGGAAGGTTGGATAGCGTGAGTTACATTAAATTTTGTAAAGGAATTTGAGGGTGTGAGAATCCCGGCAAAAACGAAATTCCTACTTTTTTAAATCTTTCAAGTTTGTTCAGTAGTTCTTCGGTATCCCACCAGACATCAGCACTATCAATGAGGGGTAGAAGAAGAGACTGAGCGAGAGTGAAGCAAAAAGTACTGAAGTTTCCTGAGTGAGTGGAAAGTAGCAAATTCTCGCCGACTGACCTCATTGACATGCGAAGACTTGGATAGCTGGTTGTCGAAGATAAGACCCAGGTCTTTAGGTTTATCGCTATATACGATTATAGTGCCATTAAAAGTGACAGGGGGAATGGGCTGTTGCTGCAACAAGTTAAGAGAATCTCTGTTACCTATAATCATCGCCTGGGAACTTGCTCGGGTACACAAGGATTCCGGAGGATGAAGCCCAACTTCTTATACCCTCAAGATCAGCGTTGAGTGCCTCCACAACAGAGCTTGCATCGTAAGGAGAGAAGTGGCGATAAATCTGAAGATCATCAGCGTAAAGATGAGGAGGACAGGACGTCCGAGATGTAGTGCATGAAAATCAAGCATAGAAGACGAGATTATTTTTGTTAGATATTAATTAATTTATGTGATGTGGAGAGTCTAGGTAAGTATTTACCAATAATTGTTTATCGGGTGTTTTTTTTATAACATTACAGGCACATCTATACATTGCTTCTGGCCATCGCTAGGATACCCTGGTCGTGGGTACCATAAAACAGCGCCGTCACCCACATATAAACATCAAAGACCTGGGGTTTTGTTTCTTCTTCCTCTTCAGCCGGGAGTCGAACCCGGGACCTCTCGCTTGGAGGGCGGGGCCTCCACGCCAACGCCACGGAGGCCGTAGATTGCGATTATTATTAAATAATATTTACATAGCTCATAAATTTAACTTTTGTTAGATAAGACTACCCTCGAGAAAAATACATCCGATAAAAGTGAAGGGGTCGGGGCTGTGAGGGGGTAGAAAATAGAAACGCAAATTTCCAGTGACTCGCATTTGTTATAGCTAGCGCCATCTGTTATCGAGTAGCTGAACTAAAAAATCCTCCGTTTCTTTTTACGCTCATACAGAATTTACATAGTTCAACCACTCACCACAAGGTACCACTAGTTGTCATAGAAACTCATCTTATTGATAAAACAAAACACTTCTATTGTTCTGAGACGGTGTTTTAGTTTGTAAAAACAAAGTAAGCAAGAGTTAAGAAAAATGTCGTCAATAAGCGATAATTCGCTGGACGAAGAGTGTTCGGAGGTCTGGGAGAGGAACTATCCAGCCAAAAGTGCCTCACTTGAAAGTTTATCATGGTATGAGAATTCTTATAACAAAAGTGTAGGACATCGATTCGGAATTTGAAACTTTATTTTGGAAAATGCCACAAATTTTACGCCAAGCGCCCGACAAATTAGTGGAAAGGGAGAAATGATAAAGTTGGTCTTTAGAATGAGTTTCAGACATAGCGAAAGTTATTCAGAATGATGTCCCTAACAACTCCTTGTATTAGGGAAACAATCCGCTACGAATGTTATGTTGTCTTTCAGTGAGGAGCCGGATTCTCTGCCTCGTCAGCTGCTATGGTCAATGAAACCTTCGATACTGAGTAGACTCAAGCGATGCTTCCGCAAGGGACGCCACAATACAGCCAGGGATGTCACCAGGTAGTTCAAGTATCTAGGTTTTAAGGCTTCGTTCTCTTCAGACCCTGTTATCGCGGAACAATTGTTTTGTAGTGACTGAACATTTCATTTTATCGACTGAAAATGTAATGAGAAATTGCTTTGTACAAAGCGTGTGTGTGTTGTGTTCTGCGGTGTATAGCGAAGTGTTGAAATAAGATATGCGAATCAATTCGTGGCTTAATCAGTTTAAGTGCAGTGTAACTAAAATACCTTCATAAAAATGTGTAAATAAGGGGCTTACCACAAAAAAATAAACTACTGTTCATCACTGGTTTAAAAACAAACATGTATAGGATTTGACGTTTGTTTTGAGGTTAAACGCTGTTTAATATTTTTTGTGGTATAACGCAGATGTTTACGACTTCTGTGGTGCTGCGGCTCTGCCTAACGTGCTAGAGGTCCCGGGTTCGATCCCCGACTGGGGATACGAAAAAAAATATCCCCAGGCCTTGGATGTTTTATATGTGTGGCGTCGCTGTTTCCCACGACACAGGGTATCCTAGTGTGGGACCAGAAGCAATGTAAGTGCCTGTATGTAAATGTTTATGCTTTTTGTTTCAAAAATAGTAAAATTATTTTTAACGATTAGAAGAGGGTACATAGATAATACGATAGGTGCTCGTTAATATCGATACCAATGAGTCGATAGTACAAATAATTATTCGAGCAACCGCGACAACTGGGTCTGGTTCACACTACAGCTACATGCAGTCAGCACCGACTGTTTCACGTTTTGAGACATCGCTAGTTTGTGGGGCGTTTCACATTTATAGTGACTTACAGCCATAATGAGAACAAAACTTTAGCGATGACTGTGTTTGCATAAACCAAACACTGATTAGGTTTATGCGAACAATCGATATAGCTAGGTTTCACGTAAATACGCACTGCAACTTAAACGACAGCCCAGCGAAAGTTACATGTTACACCATAACCATCGTAGGGTCTTTTATTTCCATGATCCAGTGAACAGTCCTTCCACCACTTTTGACTTCTGTCCATGTGACATATCTATCCACTTTCGTGTCGATCACACCCGCTTACAAAAGTGATTGAGTGTGGTGTGGGAATATTGATCTGGATATTAATAAAAGACGCCTAGTTTTTTAGCAATCGCTGGATTTAGGTTTCTAAGGCCAACTTGCTCCAGACTTTTGACAGCCGCAAAATGAAGTTTAAAAACAACACGGCTATGTTAAGTAGGACCCTGGATGACAGGCAAGAACCTTGCCGTGTTTGTGTACGTAACTTGACGGTGTTTTACTTTTCTTCTGTTCAAAACTGTATTTAGTATTCCACTTAATTGAAATCATCTTAAACATGTTTGTGCTAATTTCGTATTGATTCGTTGCCCAGGAGAGTGGAGGCAGTAATGCGAGCGGCCGCAGCAGACGAGGGCATTCAGTTCGCGGAGACAGAACCTCGTGGGGAAGATACTCTGTGGATTGATGAGGAGACCTTTGTCCACTCACTCGAGATTATCTTTGGTACGCAACCATTTATATGTCTACTAACTTAGCCACTGTGCCACTAAGCCCAGGCTTATGAGCGGCTCGCGGCTCAGCCAGTGGTTTAGTCACTGAGTGATTATTATAGTGGCTTAGACATTGTCACAAGAGCCCAGTGGTATAATGGGTTATACGCTTGCTTCCCACGCAGGAGAAGCAGGTTCGAATCCGGTGCTGACCATTAACTAGTGAGATAATATTCTTTTCTTAAGTAAATTTTCGGAGATTCCGTTTTTCGCATGACATCATAACACAATCAGCACCGGTGTTATACTTAAAACATACCGAGGTACGTCTTTTCCCAGGTCGTTGTATCTTTAATGATACACCCACCTTTTGTTCACGGGCCGGTGTATAGTATTTCCATTTCATACATATTAGAAGGCGATTCGATAGGCTGGCCCTCTAAAATACGCCAATATATCTGGGTTGGAAATATGTTCAGAAACGAACAAAATATGATGAAAAATCTAAATTTACCTTAATACACCGGCCTGGGAAAATACATACCTCGTGTATAAGTATACACCGGCGCTGAGTGTGTAAAGCTGTAAATAGGTCCCGGCTACTATCGCTACTTGGTACTAATAGTCGTAACAACCCCTCCATCAATCCGCACTGAGCCAGCGTGACGGAGTAAGGCTCAATCTTACTCGTATCTGGGTAAATGCCTGTAACCCTCGGTGGGGAGATCAAGAGGGTCCGTGGCTAAGGCCCCCAGTGGTCGAATCAAATCAAATCAAATCAAAAATCATTTATTTCCATGTTACATCACTTAGATCCGTCATTACATTTTTACGGATGTTGTTACATCACTTAGATCCGTCATTACATTTTTTTGGGTGAGTTCACTAACACAATGGCGGAATCTGTGGAGAAGAGCTCACCGAAGAAACTCCACAGTCGTCGCATCTTTTGCGTTTCCTTTTTTAAATAAAATATTGTCAAATTACAAAATTAATGCTAATTATATATCGAAACAGCCTGTTACTCAAACAATCTATTCCCATGGACATCTGTCCTCTAAGTAATCAGATATCCTATAGTAACCTTTTTTATACAATTTCTGTTTTATTATTATTTTAAACTTGTCTAAAGGTAAGTTTTTAATATCAGTAGGGACCTTATTGTAATAGCGTAGTAGCGTCGTAGTAGCGTCGAGGCACCCGTGGTCGAGGCCGCCGGTAAGTTTAATTTTAGTCGAAGCAACTTTTGATCAAATATACTGGCAGGCGAAAATATGTTTTACAAAACTAATAAAATATATATCGAGAGTAATATGTTATAAGTTAGTGATACTCCTAAAGTAAAAATGCTTTTATTTTGTATGTATTTGTAGATGTTGTTCAAAGCATTGAAAGTTTTTTTATAATATTTGGAATATCCAAACGCTTATACTTGGGGCATCTCCGACCAACCTAAACGGGATAAAGGTCGTGAATTTATGTAAAAAATAAAAATAAATAAATAAAAATCTGTGTCTATAAAACTTCTCATCCTTAGTTTACAGGACTTTGTCCTTTGATTAGGGTGAACGAAACTCAAAAATATGTGTGTCAATGTTTATTTAGTTCCTAAGGATGAAACTTTTACTTTACTAATTAATATTTATTCTATTGTATGTTTATTTTATCAGGGCGTTGACCACAGGTGCGTCGAACACTGGGGGGGGGGGGGGCCTAAACCACGGACCCAGTCAAGGATCAAGGGGTATCATTTATTATTATATTATATAGTCATTGTTTTGATAACTCAGCCAGTATTCTTGTGGTTAGGATTATACTACATGCCTACATGCATGGGTAGGCAGAGACCAAATACTTCTACTTGCTATGATCCTGTCATTCTCTCGCTTCCTCAACATTCATAAGTCTCTTCATAGAAGCTCGCTGTTTACGGTAGATACAGTCCACGACAAGTTTCTTATAAACCTGTTCACTCGCTCGCTCACCCACTGTGATCTCTCTTTCTTGCATGGTGTAAGGTTGGACGAGAGAGATGACAGCTCGCTGAGAGCGAAAGAAACTTAACGCGAAATGCTTATACTTTTCCTACTATTTTTGCAGGCCACCACAAATTCAGCCCCCACGCCCACCAGCTTTTCCAACTCCTGGACCCATTTAGCACCAGACACGTCTCTTGGAGTTCTCTTGTGGAGAGGCTGGTGGAAGTGGGCGCCAGGAAGACCTGGAGCCGGAGGGAGAGATGGAGGAAGATAGTAGATGAGGCGGTGGTGGTGATGCAGCTAAGGCATTGTAAGGTAAGGGAGAGAGAGAGAAAGAGAGTAAAAAAGACAGAAAGAGAGGATAGAGGGTAATAAAAACAGAAAGAGAGAAAAAAAGAAAGCGAAGGAAGTACCGCGCCCACCAGCTCTTCCAACTCCGATCTCTTAGTTCTGATTTAGATCTGGATTTGGAACCAGAGAGGCTCTGTTCTTGTTGAATGAAATCAAAAATGTAGAGACCTGCAAACTGACGTGATTATATGTTTTGTTGATTTGGATAAGGCTTTTGTTAAATATGAGGTACTGACGTGTCGTTTGCAAGAAATCGGAATTGATAGCAGGGACATGAGGATCATAAAAGACCTCTACTGTAACCAAGCCAGCACGTTGACAGTGGAAGTGGTGATGAAAGCGAACTAATTGCGATATGTCGTGGAGTGAGGCAAGGATGCATTCTGTCCCCGCTGGAAGAATAAGGGTGGCGTATCAAGATCAATGGGCAAACAATTAACAAATTGAGATACGCCGATGATAGCGCTCATAAAGTTTCAACACCTGAAAATTTGCCGAGTATGGTTGGTAACATCTACGAGTGCAGCTAAAAAGGAGGGCATATCATTGAATCTCGTCAAAACTAAGTTCATGGTGGTTTCTGGAAAAGAAAACTGGAACCCAACAATCTCGGTAGCAGGAAAACCTAGCTTTTAACAAAATGATAAAGATGGCTTATATGAAAAACCTCTATATACACCTGGCCAGTAGTATATATGGTTGTTAAGCCTGGACCTTAAGGCCCAAGATCACATAAAACCACTGAAGATCGCTTTGGCAAAAAAAAATAAAAAATATCTCCACTAAATTCATCGGTCCTAAAAATATATGTTATTCACAATGAGATAATCTTTTTTAAATAGTGTCGTTACATGATTGGATTTATTTGTCTCGATCGTGAAAAATCCTGAACAAAGTCTATATTTAAAAGGATATAAAATAATTTTAATAAAAAAATACTGCTTTTTCTCATAATTGATAATAACTCATAATTTGACCTAAATTTTCCTCTTCTAGAGCTCCTTATAAATCCTTACATTTTATCAATTAGCTTATTTCCGTTTTTCAGTAGATTCAAAAAACACCTAATTTTAAAGGTCGCCGGGCGACCTGATGCTATTCCGCGCCGCCCGCTACCCCGCCAGGCCCGCTACCCCGCCAGGCCCGCTACCCCGCCAGGCCCGCTACCCCGCCAGAAGACGACGGTCTAGTGAGAGGAGGGAGTGTGAATAGAATCGACCCATTAATGCAGCCTTTAGTCAATATAGGAAGTTTGGACAGGGGAGTATGTGTAGGGAGAGCAGAAAAAATGTTTCTTCATGTTCAGAAAAAATCTTCTGTTTCATGTCGAATGCGGCGCCCCTCACCTCAACAGCCAGCCTCAAAGGAGACTACCGTAAAAAACTGGACGAATGTGGTGTTTTCGGAATATTCTGCTACGAAAGAAAGTAATGGGACGGAAAAATAACTAGAGAAAAGAAACAAAATAGCAATGGCTTCTGGCCATGGAGACAGTGAAAGAGAAAGAGATCGATATTAAAGAAGTAGAGTTGTTTTTGATAATAATATATTTTTCTGACTTTGATTCCAGCGGGAGACCATAGTAAAGCTGGTTTGCATCGAGACGGAAGAGTGTTTCTGCTACGCGGCGGTGTCGAAGGGAGGAAGGGTGGGGGTCTATAGTGGGGACTTCGACTTACTGCATTCTTATGAGGTTAGTTTAAACACACTACCTATGGATGGGCTAGCCACGGATTTAGCAGGTTATTTCCATACTCCTCGAACTGTTAAGTTAAGAGCACAGATGTCTATCGGAAACTGCTTAAATGGCCTTAGATGGATATTTCAAGAGTTGCTTTATACTTTCAGTTGTGGTATCATAGAATTGGACTGAAGAAACGTGTCAAGAATGCTTGGGTCACCGACGCTGTCTATCTCAGCGTAAGTGAAATAATCGGTTAAGTTTTGTTTAATTTAGTTTTGTTTAAGTTAATCCACTTTTGTTTTTCAAATTGTGTCTAGTTTATTATCTGTTGCGGCGACAGAAATATACATTCTGTGTAAATTTCGACTCTTTACCTATTATGGTTCATGAGCTGAAGACAGACGGATAGCGGTGGCTTAGTGATAGAGTCCCGATGGGCACCCTTCGGGCAAGGAACCCTAGTAAATCATTTATGACCTGGAAATTTATGCAGATGGACGGATAACATCATCGCCACAGCTGGCAGGCAGTGGATGCAGGTGGCTTAGGAACGGAGAAGGTGCCTTTACCCAGCAGTGGGTTTATTACGGCTAATTTATAATGATGATGATGCCAGCCAGAAGTTAAGCCGTACAAACTTTAATCCTACACTATCCCCAATTAATATGAGATATTTCAAGTTTTTATCTGCACTCGAGCTACAGCGTATGTTACAGAAACTCAGCTATGCAAGCCTTGAGGTTGAACTCAAGATAAATCGTTTAAAAACCCAGACCATGTTTAACAGCGTAAAACGTAGGGTCCAGGAAGATGTCCAGGAAATACATTATGTCGATGAGTATATTTACTTGGGCCAGATAGCCTGCTTCGAAAACAGGCAGGATAAAGAAATCGAAAGACGTGTTTCTAACGCCTTGAAGAGCTTCTAGTCAATGAAGGAACTAATGAAGGGAAACCTTCCGCTGACCCTCAAGCGCAAACTCATCAATTTGTGTATCCAGCCTATCCTAACCTACAGCGCTCTGACATGGTCTTTGCCAGCGAGCAATGGAGCGCAGCATTCTAAGTATTCGCAGGACAGACCGCATAAGGGACAACACAATGCGCTCCTTAACTGTCATCGCTGATGTGGGTGCACAGACCGCCAAGCTTAAGTAGAACTGAGCCGGCCATGGCTTTCGTATGCACCTAGACAGATGGGCGAAATTCGGCATTGAATGGGTGCCACAAGACTGCTACTGGCGCAGAGGCAGGCCTAAGCGGATATGGCGGGATGACCGTGACAAGTGCTGCCGGGGTGGTGCAGTCTAGGGACGTTTTGATTCAAGAGGGGAGGCCTTTGCCCAGCAGTGGGACACTATTACGGCTACATAAAAAATAAGTTCATTATGATAACGTTCATTTATTTATTTGTAAGGTATGTAAAACAGATGACAATCACTTAGTATACATAAAATATAGAATCAAAATTCAGAACTGACATCCTTCAGACTGTCATCCAAAGTATACACACACTTGAGAACATTCACTTTAACAAAACCAGAATTTTGGTTTTGTTCAATATGTTAACAAGATATAAATTACAATAAACTTAGCTTATCAAGACTAGAGAAGAGATCAACATAACTGTAGTGCTTTTAAAAGGAAAGTTTAACTTATTTCCTCCTCACATTACAGGACGTCCAGTGTATGCTGATCACAGCATCAGATCGCAGCCTCACCTTCTACGACGCGTCCATCCTCACCCACACACCGGTCTACTGCATCAGCGGGATGCCGCACATACCTACAGTGAGTATCCTTCCTTATTTAGCGACAACATAAAACGTCCAAATAGTAAAACCCCACTACTAAGACATCGCGCTGTAAGGAGTACGACACTTAAAGCCACGGCAGTCAGTCTGGAAACAAAATGCGCTGTCGACAAAGCAAATACGGCAATTTGCCGCCTTTGGGAGCAATTTGCTTTTGTTTTATTAATTATTTTGTTAAGTTCTGATCCCACACGGTGTCTCTTCTCTCAACTCCTTAGCACAACACTGCTGCTTACTAACATTTCTTCAGGTCAAGGAAAATCCGACTGTGGAACGGACTTCTCTGCGCTATTAGGGCTAGCCCATCCATTTTTATTTTCAATAAAAGATTAAAACTCCATCTCCTTTCTATTCCGTTTAAGTATGTAAATATTTTATGAATTACTATATATATAAATATGTTATACGTTAAAATATGAATGTATTATAATGTATACTATTACTTTTATTATATTGTATACGTTAGTAGGTAGTTATTTCATTTATTGTGCACCAGAATGCCCTCACTAGCAATAGACTTGCCAACCCATATGGGAAATCGTGATACTATACTTTCAGGGGGAATAATAAAACGCGAATTACCTAAAATGAGCAAAAAAATACTGAATTGTGCGAAAAAAATAACTGAATGGTTTAGGCAACGCTTATTGGCTAACTTAAAACTGTCTGGCCTGTCCTTTATCTTTCATGTTAGGTTGAACATGTAAAAATAATAAAATCGAACGTAGTATTTTATGTTAATCAAATTAAGGTTTTTACGTTGCTGTTTTTCTAATTTCTAGTCGCAAAATTCAATAATTTTGTCCAATAAAACCAGTATTTCTAGTCACGCTCAGTTTGTCACGCAATTCAGCAATTTCGTGAGACAAAATCAGTATTTTTGTGACTTAATAAAGTGAATTTACGGTCATATGTTTGACAACCCTTATACTGCCCTATTTGCATATGGCCCAATGACATGACACGATGACATAGCCAGGATAGCAGGGAATTTATGGACGCCGGCAGCACGGGACCGAAGAGGTCTATTGCACGCACGGCACGCATGTAGCCGTGATGAGTAACGCCTGGACAGCATCTTTGGCTGCGCCACGAAGGCACTTTCGTAGACGCCACAAGTTCTCCGAATCACTAAATTGGCACAACCGGGTGGATTCTTCGCAGGCCATCTTGAACTGTAGCCAATCCAATGAGTCACCAGCAAACAGCGGTAGAACCTTGGGTGTGCTGATGCGGCTAAGTAAATTAGAACTGTTGTTATGGTTGCTGGCAGAGGTAGTGAGCATATCCTTAATTACGCAGGCTAACTGTTGAATCGGGCCATCAGTGCCGGCCTCTATTGTTACCGGCTGGCGCAGCATGCCTGAGGGTTGTTCCAGTTCGGTGACATGCTGCGACTCCAATTCCATGTGGCTGCGTTTTACCCATTTAGCAACCTCACTTCGTTTGTCGGCAACTGCCGACTGTGGACTGTATTTTTCTTCTTCTAAATCGGCAAGGTCCGCATTTAAGCGTTTATCGATAAGCTCCAATTCAATTCGTGCTTTTGCCTCGGCCGCTTCAAGTTCCAGCTTCCTTCTGCGTGCATCGATGGAGGATGAGGAAGATTTTCTTGACAAAGACTTTCGGGAGGTAGGTTTTTCCACTTTTGGCATCTCGGACGACTTAACACTACCGGTTTCAATCAAGATTGTTTTGTCAGGTTGCACTTTTCCTTCGTAATTTTGAGCTGCACTTGTAGATTGTTTGCTTTGGCCAACCTCAGTAGCCGTTGATTCCGTAGATTCCATCTCTTTCTGTTCTCTTCTGACAGTGCCACGTGTTTTGACCATTATTTTCGACGGCGGCGTGTAGTACATGAATATCCGGTTCGATGGACCACTTTGTACAGTTCAGGGGTCGACTACACGGTTAAAAATAGCCAAATTTCGCGACAAACTTTTATTCGAGAAAATGGTCGGTACACAGACAAAACTAGTAGCTGGAGGAGCGTGCGGCGAGTGCAATAGTTCTTATCGACTGGTTTTAAAATTTGCAATAGTGGGGTAAAGCAACGGCTGTGGGACATACCGCGCCCGCGCGTCTCGCTCACCCCGCGCGCTCCGCAGCTTTGACAAACAGATTTAAATCTTATAATCTAAAAGGTATGTATTATAATTGCGTCGCTCACAAGTGGGTTCCCTGATGATGATGATAAACATAAACATTAACCATAGGCACATATATTTTGGCCTCACGCTAGGATACCCTCGTACTGCGACGCCATAGAGGATGACACACGCCGTGCTGACGAGGATGTTTATCTTCCTTCTCTTCCAGTGTTGCTGCTACCAACCTTCCCCGCACCCCGACGCCTCCTCCTCGCTCACCCTGGGCGATGAGCGAGGTGACGTCACGACCCTGCTCTTCACTCGGCCGAGGATCGGGTTGTTTCACAAGGCGTTCGCTGATAAGATCAACTGCTACTTTTGGCGGGTGAGTGATCGCTGGAACTGATGAAGTATTCTGGATATTTGATCATCTAATTATATCTTATAATGATCATCATGTCGACTGGTATACCCTTCCTATTTCTGAAAAGATTCTTACGGTCTCTTGCACCTACCTTGTCTCCCAGTCCAGTCCAGTCACATCTTTAAACAATGTCCTCAAAAAATTAATCCTTCCTACTAAATTAAAAAAGCTCTTAATCAATTTATGTTTACGTGAGGCGAAAGGAACTCTGTAAATAACTATAGGCCTATAGCTGTTCTAACGTCACTTTCTAAAATCCTCGAAAGAATAATATGCGTCTTGTAGATTACATTGCAAAACATGAAAGTTCTAATAAAAATATTTCCACAGCAGATGCTGTCCAAACTCTTCTCAACAATATCGTTAATCAATGAAATAATCGCAAAAAGTACTTAAAATTTTCGGACCTGGCTAAGACATTTGATTCTGTTCCCACTCCAGCCTTACTATTCAAACCGGAATCCATTGATGTGTGACACAGGTGTCAGTTGATTAAAATTGATGATCACTTCAGCTACGAAGTTTAAGGACTCACCTCCCATTGCATTTCTAGAAATGCTATTTCCCGCATGCATAAGGTTCAAAATCGCAATGCCTCGCGCGTAAACGTAACTCCCCCTCTCCCTCCCCCCAGGAGCTGCTCTCCCCCCCGCACGCACCCCACGTGCAGATCTCTCGCGCGCGCGTGTCTGCGCGCAGTGTGCGTCGCGTGCAGTGCGCGCGTCGAGCGGTGGTCGCGTGCGCGCTGAGTGAGGATAGCGTAGTGGTGATCGGGGGAGTGGGGGAGTACGTGTATCGGGTTGCGAGGGTGAGTACAAACATCATCATCATTAGGCCTCATCATGAGTTCAAGCACTTGGGAACGGCACCGCCGCTCGTGGCTAAGTAATCTAATCCGTGAACGACATCAAAGTCAAAGTTAAAGTACTTTATTACTGTAGATATTTACATATACTTAGCAAACGTCATTTTTTGCCTCTTCTCTACATTGGACCACTGTGGGAGAAGCAGGGCGTAGAAATTCCCACTGATTGATTTTTAGATCTCTTTTAAAAATAGGTTGTGCTTAACTAATACAAATATGAAAAATTTAATTGTTATGATTAATAAGCAGGAATAAATAATTACAAAATTATTAACAGCAAGGTCTGTGTTGAGCCACATTAACCCCATACAGTCCTGTCATTTAAGTAATCTTGAACATTGTAATATCCCTTTTTCGACAAAGTCGCTTTAACATGCTTTTTAAATTGCTCAAATGGCAATTTCAAAATCTCCAGAGGTATCTTATTGTAGTAGAGAATGCACTGACCCTTGAAAGAATTGCTAACCTTCGCGAATCTAAAACGGGGCGCACATAGTCTGTGATTATTTCTTAGGTTAACATTACAGCTATTGCTAAGTTTGGAAAATGTTGTAAGGTTCTTGCGTACATACATTATATTTTCGAAAATAAATTGACTAGTTACTCTCAGTATGTCAATTTCTTTAAAAAGCTCTCTTAAGGAGTCTGTTCGTTTTAAATTATAAATTGCTCGAATAGCTCTTTTCTGTAAAATAAAAATAGTTTGAATATCCGCTGCTTTCCCCCACAACAAGATATCATAGGACATGACACTATGAAAGTAACTAAAGTATACTAGCCTAGATGTAGCCACAACATCCGTGCTTTGTCTGATGTTCCTAACAGCGTAAGCCGCAGAACTTAATATACCAGCTAATTTATCTATGTGGGGTCCCCACTGCAATTTGCTATCAATGGTTATTCCAAGAAACTTCGTATCATTTACTAATTCTAACGTGCTGTTGTCTAACACTAAACTGGTCTCAACTTGCCTGACATTTGGAAGTGAGAATTTGATACACTTGGTTTTACCCGCGTTTAATAATAAATTATTAACCGTGAACCAATTCAAGGTTAAAGAAATACACCATTACCATCATCAAAATCTCCTTTTTGTCTTTCAATTTTGAAGACCATCGAAGTATCATCAGCAAACATCACTAAGTCAGTTAATTTCTCCAACATGAAAGGCAGATCGTTAATATATACCAGGAATAAGAAAGGGCCTAATATGGAACCTTGTGGAACTCCAATTTTTACACCCGATCCATCGGATTTAACGCCGTTTACTTCTGCCTTTTGAATTCTATTGCTTAGATATGATCTTGGTAGATCCAACGCTTTATTTCTAACTCCGTAATGATTTAATTTAATTACAAGCGTATTATGATCAACACATTCAAACGCCTTAGACAGGTCGCAAAAAACTCCGATAGCATCCTGTGCGGCCTCCCATGCAGATTAAATATGAGATATAAGGGTAATACCTGCATCCGTAGTCGATTTGCCCCTAGTGAATGCATTTGATTGAGTATAATCTTTTCAAATATTTTACTTAGTGTTGGAAGAACAGATATTGGTCTGAAATTTGAAGGATCACCCTTATCTCCCGACTTGAACAGAGGTATCAGTTTACTGTATTTCATGAGGTCTGGGAAAGCCTCACAACACATTTATTGAATATAAAAGCTAAATGTGGGGCTATAAATAGAATTACTGAACCAATGACTTTGACTGATATACCCCACAGGTCTTCCGTATTTTTTAAGTTAAGTAATTTAAACGTTTTGACAATGTCCTGGGGATATACATGATGAACTTTTAAATATACCTTACTGACGCTCGTGTTATTTTTTAATAAAGTCTCCGCTTCATATGGAGATGAATTTAGACGGTCTGTTGTGAGTAAGGGTACATTGGTGAAGAATGTTTCAAAAGCTTGAGCAACATCAGCGCTGGATTTAACAACATCATCACCTATCTTTAGGCAGAAATCATTGTCCCTTGGTATAACTTTGCCAGTCGCACTTTCTGCACGCGTGCTGAGAACAAACACATAGACATGGCGTAAACATAACATAACATATCGATCACTCGCTTGGTAACTATGACCATTGTCTCGCTCACTCGCCTCGACGACACGTCATCTGCAACTGAGCTCGACTACGAACTAGCATCTTTACTTTATCAAACAAAACACGGATTTGGCTACATCTAGGCTAGTATATTTTAATTACTTTCAAAGCGATAGCTGTAATGTTAACCTAAGAAATAATCACAGACTACTTGCGCCCCGGTTTAGACTCGCGAAGGTTAGCAATTCTTTCAAGGGTCAATGCATTCTCTACTACAACAAGATACCTCTGGAGATCTAGAAAATGCTATTTGAGCAATTTAAAAACCATGTTAAAGCGACTTTGTCGAAAAAGGGATATTACAAAGTTCAAGATTATTTAAATGATGGGACTGTATGGGGTTAATCTAGCTCAACACAGACCTTGCTGTTTATAATTTTGTAATTATTTATTTATGCTCATTAAATATAATAATTAATATTGTAATATTTGTATTAGTTAAGCACAAGCATTTTTAAAAGAGATCTAAAATTCCATCTGTGGTAGTTTCTACGCCCTTCTCCTCCCACAGAGGCCCAATGTAGAGAAGAGGCAAAAATAAAGTTTGCTTAGTATATGTAAATATCTACAGTAATAAATGAATTTGGCTTTTGACTTTGAATCATTTAAGTTTGACCTAGGTGAAAATACTCGAAGACAGTGGCGCTGGCGCCGGTAAGACTGGCAGCCAGCACTGGCCTTGTGTCAACCTAGCCTGACGGACGCTCTATTTACGGCATCACTGGCAGTTAGCGCTGGTTAGACCTGATATTCTTTGATACGAGGCCAACGGCAGCCTGCACTGGCCTCGTCTAAACCTATCTTTACTCCATTAGGCCGACTCAGTGCGGATTGATGGAGGGACGACTGTCAGGCTTCCCTCGACTGACCCTCAAGTTGCTAGTTCTCGCTCTCTCTATCCATGACGTCATCATATTGCAGGGTGTGACCTGTTTCCAAGTGGTTCCGTCTCTCTCGCTCCTCGTCACGGGATCCCCCGACGGTTTCGTGCGTCTATGGGAGATCTGCCAGCCGAGCCAACCGACAGCACTACTGCAAGTAAGTAATCACACTTAAATTTTTTACTCGAGTCAGGAAATACAAAAGTGAAGGGAAAATTTGGGAAAAATCATATCAAAACACACGACAGTGCGTCACGCCAAGTTGGGGCATAAATACTGGCGGCGATTACTTTCTATTTGTAACTTATGGGGACTCAAGGTATCCTAGTGTGGGGCCAAAGGCCATATATGTATATGTATATGTTTGTGTATGTTTCAGACAAGCGGAAGAACCGCAGTATTGGATGTCGCAGTAGTGGTCGATCTGGAGATAGTTGTCGCATTTTGCAAAAATTGCGTTAGTATGATTTCGATATTTTTTGCTAAGCCATTTCCCATATGAGGCGGCAGAGGCACAGTTGTGCCCAGGTTTAGCCGGTAAATATGCCATTTTGCAGAAAGCAGAGATATATAAGCTACTGTCTGATAAACACGCAATAAAGTACATACCCGCTAAGAAAATGTATGAGATTGCAAGTTTGCCGCAGCAAACGTCAAATCGCATAAATTTTCTTAGAGGGGTCAATGTATTTTATTGCCCGTTTATCTGGCAGTAGCCACAGCAACAGTCAAGGAACTCTGTCGTCATGAAGAGCCGTGAAGCGATGTTTGTTCGGTAAACCTGTATCATAGGCTCTAATAGGGCAGCTTGAAAACTTCTGATCGTCGAGATGGCCATGCCTGACATCTCTCTATCAACCCGCGTTGAGCCAGCGTGGTGGGGTATGGCTCAATCTTATTCCATTGAAGTTTCACTCTTTACTTAGGTTTATCTTTCCTTTCATTTGGCTGCCCATTTCAATCAAACTACTTAGTTTAGAAATAACGGCTTAATGTGACTCAAAACTGTGCTTTAATGCATACCTTGGTTTATTTTGTTCCAGTGGGTGGACATTTGGGATCTCTATGAAGAATGTCTTCTTCAGACAGTTAAAATCAAGTTCCCATTCCTCGGGGTGCTGGGGATCAAAGTTGAATTCGGGAGCTACTGCATTCATCCCGGTAAAGCCTCATTCAAATATCTATGAGTTGAAACAAGTTAATAATATCCTTTGTGGCCTGGAAGAGGACTGACTGACTGGCAGAAATATAAACCAAATTCAGGTATCAAGTAACTTACGGAGTTGCCTGATCATCAAGGTATAGGCCTTATGTTTTTTTGTAATATTTAATTGTGTCACCCCCGCCCCCGCCCCTCGCAGGTCCAGCGCTCGCCTCCCCTCCCGGCTCTCCACGCCGCACGAGACTAGGTATGGGAATGGGGGATGACGAAGCGGTCATGGATAGGTAACAATTACATTAATATTTTAAGACATACGAGATTATTATTTTATGTGATTGTTACATAATGGAGGGCATTAATACTCGAGAGTGGGCTTATGAAACGACCCGAAGGCGGGTTTCATAATAATATCACTCGAGAGTTTTAATGCCTAATTATGTACATTTAATGCCTAATTCGTTACATACACTAGTTTATCTACACACATATCACTAGCTCTCTTTGATGTGTTCAGGAACCGCATGTTTGACCGGCGGGCGTTGTGGCTCTGTGCAGTTGTTAAGCTTGTTCTGTAGTACCAACTTCACAGACAAACTAGGGGCGGCACGCAGGCGGGCGTCGGCGTTCAGATTTGAATGTCATAATATGTAGAAAAACTGCACATTATGATAAGAAATGAGTTTTCACCAAGTAGTTTAACATTATGCTGATCGTAACGTGCGGTTTTTGTATGCAGTAAAGAGGGTGTGTAGATAAATCAATTTACGACGACGAGACGACCCGAATGGTTGAGTCGGCAGTGACCCTGCCTACGAAGCCAAGGGTCCCGGGTTCGAGTCCCGGTGGGGGCAAATTTTTGTTTGATGAGAAAGGATGTTTGTACCCTAGTCATGGTTGTTTATCTATCTAAGTATATCATTTATCTATATAAGTATGTGTATCGTTGTCTAGTACCCAAGATACAGGGAATCCTAGTTTGGGGCTAGATCAATGTGTGTAAATAGTGTCCAAGGTATTATTATTATTATTATTAATTTACACATTATAAAGGTTGTAAAAGGTATAATCATATCTAAAGGAGTCGTTCTAATCACTGAGCTGCGCGGACAGGAGATGAAGGTTCGATTCCTGACCGTGTACCAATGAGATAATTCATTTATCATAAGTACTTTATCGGACGTTCAGTTTTGGATGACTCGTTAAGCTGTAGGTCCCGGGTACTATCGCTACGTGGTAGTGGTCGTTAAACCCCTCCATAAACCCTCCTGAGCCAGCGTGGTGGAGTATGACTTAATCTTACTCGTATCCGGGTAAAGGCCTGTGCCCCTCGGTGGGGACATTAATGGGCTAAATTTACAAAGGAGTTGTTAAGGACGTCATTCTTAATAAATTTTACTGTGACACCGATTTGATCACATCAACTTCATTTTTCACTTTTTTATACAAATCGGCTGACCACCCGGTCCAAAATTTATGGGCAAATGAAAAATATTGTTGCTCTAATCAATTTGGTTTTAACGAAAGTTGTTCAGATTGATGTCACTACCACACTCTTAAAATATGACGACACCTTTCTATCACGACCTGTATATTTCTTACCATAATATAGTTTTTCATATTTACCCACTATTTATTGGGAATGCAATTAGGAATCGAGTTCCTAGCCACTAAGATACCCTTAGTCGAATTTACGACATGAGGAGAGGCGACTAACATAACATAACATAGCGTCACGCCTTTTTCCATACGGGGGGCAGAGGCATAATAGTGGCCAGGTAAAGCCAGTTATTAAATACTCCTTGCATAACGGGGGGCTAGCCCATCTCCGCACTTTTGGAGATTGAAGGTTTTCCCACGATGTTTTTCATCACCGTCAGACCATCCGTATATGTACTTATGATAAAAAGCAAGCGTAAAACCCACTAGACCAAGGTGCTCTTTTTAGGCAGGCAGGGAGACAGCTGTTCCACTATTTCAATGATTTTCATCCAATGTGTCCGATGATGTATCTTGAGAATGGAAGATGGAATCCCATGGGATGCGTAACAGTAAATCTATCGAGTTTAGGCTCACAATATTCGTCAATCCCCATTGGTTTAAAAAGTGTTTTATTAACGACTGCTTTTTTGTACCTATATGTTTGTAACACGATTATTTCGTCAATTATGAATCGATTTTTATGATTCTTGTTTTGATTCGTATGTCATACTTCAGAGGAGGTCCCGTACAATTTTACCAAAAAAAAATACAAATATGTATATATGTTACGGCTAAAGTTAGGTGTGAAACTAAACTTAAGTTTAGCCGGCTAGTCTTAAGATTAATTTCGAGCCTCGGCTAATGTCCGAAGTGATGTTCGTTTGTAATAACGGACTGCACATTAGCCGATTCGTTTCGGTTAATGTTGGGCATTAGCTAGCTAATGTTGAAAACGAAGTATTCGTGCGACTGCGGGGAGCGGGGCGGGGTAACTTTATTCAGATGAGAAAGCTATTTCTAATATCACGACAAAACACTGCGGTAGCTTAGGTGAAGGGTAAAGGGGGTGAGCGAAGCGAAGCCCCCTTTATCTTTTGTGTAAGGTTGAACATGTAAGAACAACAAAAACTATAATAATACGAGTATAAGTATTTTTCTTGTTCTTATATGTTCAACCTAACACGAAGGATAACGGGGGCTTCGCTTCGCTCACCCCCTTATCCTTCACCTAAGCTACCGCAGTGTTTACGGCTACCGAATCATTATCATCACTTATTCCAGCTTAAGACGGTAATTTTCAATATTAGCCTAGATATACTGAAAAATAAACTTAAGTTTAGTCGGCTAATGTCAACCATATTTTATTAATCTTAAGACTAGCCGGCTAAACATAAGTTTATTTTCTCACCTAGCTTTAGCCGTAACATATATACAGATGACGTTTTGGTTTGTGGTTACGTTCATAAAAAGTTTTGATGAGGACTTTTCTCATATATGTAGTATCCCTATATAGTCTGTGGCATATATAGACGACATTCGCATCCCAACCGGGGAGGAAGAAAAAGGGCTTGAACTTGAAGTCGTTTTTTTTATAGTTTTTAACTTAGTGAATTATATTAGTTACGCAAAATGGAGTATTAACAATAATAATAAACAACATGTTTCTATTCTATTCTGAACAACAAATTAACCTTAACAAATATGCCACAAATAATTTCCGCTCCACAGCCACACGGCGATGTTCTCGCGCCCTTCTCTCGCGGTCACGTGCCGCGAGCTCGTGGCGCTCCTCCCCCTCGCGCGCCCGCCCCCGCGCCGCATCCGCCCTCCACCCGCCGACACCCGGCGTGCCCGGTTGCCGGGCGAGTGGGACCTGGAACGTCAGAACAGTACGTATCCAGAAACCCTTTCCACAGAATTTCGTTTCAATTCAACAGAATCTCATATTTACAGATTTCCTGAGAGGCTATCGGGCAAATGTCCTTAAGACGCTGGGTACAGTCAAATTCAGCCAAATGCCAATCGTCGAAATGCTATTTGTCCCAAATGAAACACTTTCCAAATCTTAAAAATATATGCTTGGTGCATCATCGCGTTTCAGGAGTGTTTTGAATTTTAGAGGAATCTAAATTCAAATTTCAAAATGGATGCGCAATCCCCCGACATATTAAACTATTTTTAGGTTTTTTGACTTTCCTGTAAGTATTTTTCAAAAATCTCTTTGTAAGAACGGATTATCTTCCCATGTTTCCAAGTTGATCCAAATAGGTCCCGCTGTTTGCTAGATTTACGCTTTACACATTTTGGCATTATTTTTATATTCATAAAACTCAAAAAACTCAAAACTCAAAACGTTTATTCTGTAAATAGGCCACAAGGGCACTTTCACATGTCATTTCATTTCATTTTTTACAGAACATTTGGTATTATTATCATATTATCAGAAAAAAAAAAGTACTTAATTATTGTTTCTGAGAGATGTAAAGAGTCTCAAATGTCATAATAAAATAATTAAAATATAAATAACACAGATGTATAGTCTCTTTAGTCAATAATACAATGATAATAGGAGATGTAAATGGTCCCCACAGTCAAGAGTTTTATAATTAAATTAATCTTTGGAGGTGTAAAAGGCCTCCAAGTGTCCAGTAAAAGAAACTCTGGCAGTGAGGATGCTCACAATTAATTAGAACAATTCAGTCCCAAGCATTTTTAGTTATATAGAAGATCCCTTTTTATATATCTTTATATTAATGAGAACCATATGAAAAAAACAAACTAAATAGATGTTTTCCATACAAAACTACCTAAAACTTGCTATTTCTTGGGTTCTAAAAAGAAAATTTATATGGTTCTTGCATTAAAAAATATTCAAATAACAAATATAGTCAAAGTCAAAGTCAAAGGCATTTATTTGCTGAATATAGGTTACATAGGTGATAAAATTATAATAACGGTCGCTTAGCTATACTCTACCCGAAAGGGTTTGCAAAATTTTGAGTGTTAACAATATAATTTAATTAATTAAAGCATAAAAAATGTCAAGACAGTATTCAAGATTAAATTAGGCTTAAATATAAAATGTCAACACTATCATACATTACACACTGGGTACATATTTAACATTAATTTATTAGGAACCCTAGGCACAGTCACAAGGAAGGAAACTAAAATTTGTCTTGGAGAAATTCACCAAGGCTATAATAGGCTTTTTCAAGAAGAAGTTGTGATAGCCTTTTTTTAAATAAATGGACAACTTGAATTTCTCTAATACTATTAGGCAGATGGTTATATATTATGGGCGCCATTCCAAATATACTTTTATTAAATAAAGCTGTTGAGTGACTCGCAGCACTGATCTTATTTTTATATCTTGCACTGTTAAATTTGCCAAATAAATCATAATTAGTTTTTACAAATAGTACTATCTCTAAAATATATAATGACGGCAATGTGAATAATTTTAGTTTTATAAAATGGGGTTTGCAGGTATCTGTAGATTTCAGTTTACAAATTGACCTGATGCATCTTTTCTGAGCCTTGAAGGCATCAGTTTTGTCCGTGGAGTTACCCCAGAAGATGAGACCATACCTCAGAGCAGAGACAACATATGCATGATATGCAGTTAAGACGGCTTTTTGACTGACAACTTTGGAAAGCATGTGTAAGGCATAAGAAAATGACTTCAATTTAGAACAAACCTTTTCTATGTGGTTTTTCCATGTCAAATGAGAATCTATATACAAACCTAAAAATTTTGTGGAATCAACTTTATTAATATTCTTATTATTGTATTTAATTTCAAGATTATCTAATTCTGGATTATGGTTGTAATTATTTTTAAATGTCATTATGTTCGATTTGTCAATATTAATTAAAAGATTATTAGATGTCAGCCACTCAATCACATGTGATAGTGTACTTGTAATGTCAGATTCCAAAGCAATTACATTATTATTTTTAAATAGAACTGTGCTGTCGTCAGCAAATAATACCATTGTATTCTTAGTTTCTCTAGGCAGGTCATTTATGTAGACTAAAAATAGCAAAGGCCCAAGAACACTACCTTGGGGTACACCATATTTGATAAATCTATCATCAGAAACGTAATTTTGGAGAGTCCTATTATCTTGGCTTAGCCTTGTTACTACGGTCCTCTGCTTCCTGTCACTCAAATATGATTTAATGAGGTTCATCACGTTACCTCTAACTCCATAAGCTTGTAACTTCCCTAATAAAATCGAATGGTTCACATAATCGAAAGCCTTTGTCATGTCCATATATAAAGCTACTGTTAATATTCTTTTATCCAAAGATGTGACTACGTCCGATAAAAAATCATATAGAGCTAAATTTATGTTTTTGTTTTTCCTAAATCCCTTTTGTTCCGACGCAAAGATATTGTTTTTCTCGAAATAATAGTATAGACAATTATAAATAACTTTTTCAAGGATCTTAGCAAATATAGGAATAAGAGCAATTGGTCTGTAGTAGGCCATGTTCTCTTTATCTGTACTTTTATACATTGGTTTGATAATAGATGTTTTTAATTTTTTTGGGAAGGTGCCTTGCTCTATACATAAGTTCATGATGTAGCTCAAAACAGGTGATATAATTTCAGAAACATACTGAATAACTTTAGTGCAAATGTCATCAAAACCGGTACTACTTTTGTTTTTAAGATTTTTTATGATTTTATTTATGTCATAAGTCGTAGTAGGGCTCATAAAAATTGAGTGAACACTGGAGCAAGTTTTTAATGTAGCCGGATTGTTAGGCTCAGTAATTGGCTTAATTTGTTCAATGTAAAAATCATTGAAAGCCTTTGCAATTTCTTGAGGATCATCAATAATCTTATTGTCAAATTTGATTTGTTTTATGTCCTCAATAGATTGTTTATACTTGTTTTTATTGATAATGTTCCAGGTCGCTTTACATTTGTTATTAGAATTTTTTATATAATAGTCATTTTGGGATCTTTGGGTCAGTTTGACTATTTTCCTGAAGCGTTTGGAATAGTTCTGAAAGATGTTCTTGTTTTCTTGGCTGGGGGATAACCTATACTTCCACAGTAATTCTCTTTTCCGCTTAGAGCAACATTTAATTCCATTCGAAATCCATTTAGGCTTCTTTGACGCTGTTACTTTAACTTTGATGATTGGGAAGCAAAGATCGTAAAATAACTTAAATAAATTGTGAAAATTATCAAATGCTTCATTTGCATCTTGGCTTAAATATACTTCGTTAAAACTTAGTTGAGAAATATGTTCTGCAAATTTTTTTAAATTATCCTCATTAATGTCTCTACGCTCAATAAACCAATGGCTAAAACTGCAGTATTCTTTGACCGGACATTTATATATATATTAACGGTGTATTTGAAAGTAAGCAATAATGTGTGGGTTGGAAGAAATAAATAAATAATAAGCAAATTTCGCGATGTTCTGCCGCAGCGACGGACGAGGACTAGACAGCCCTGCTGCTGTGTGAGATGCTAGGAGCTTTATGTTCTGCCGCAGCGACGGACGAGGACTAGACAGCCCTGCTGCTGTGTGAGATGCTAGGAGCTTTATGTTCTGCCGCAGCGACGGACGAGGACTAGACAGCCCTGCTGCTGTGTGAGCTGCTAGAGGAGCTTCCTTCTAATATTGTTGTGTCACACATTTCAATCACCACGAATCAAGTAGCTAATGTTGCCGATGCACGAGCCTTAACCTCTGGAGACCTGGACCTGGTTATGCACGAGCCTTAACCTCTGGAGACCTGGACCTGGTTATGCACGAGCCTTAACCTCTGGAGACCTGGACCTGGTTATGCACGAGCCTTAACCTCTGGAGACCTGGAGCTGGTCATGCACGAGCCTTAACCTCTGGAGACCTGGACCTGGTTATGCACGAGCCTTAACCTCTGGAGACCTGGACCTGGTTATGCACGAGCCTTAACCTCTGGAGACCTGGACCTGGTTATGAGGCATCGCGACTTTGGACCTCATGCCATGGTTATAAGATTCAAAACCAATAACGGGAAAATGTCTTCTTTGAAAGACATCCGGCGAACAGAGGTTTACTATAGTTATGTTAATTAATATAAAATACAACCAGTCACCTCCCTCCCCGCAGGTCCGCTAGCCCCCGCACTCGCCTCCCCCCGCGGCCCCGCCTCCTGCCCCTCGAGCGCCCTCGTCCAACCCCCTGCGGCGTCGCCCACCAAGGATTGTTCTGAAGAGTTGGAGCAAATGCTAGAGAATGCTGGTAAGATGGTGCAAGAAAGAAAGCAAAAAGAGAACTTAACATTTAAATACAGGCACATACATTGCTTCTGGCCCCACACTAGGATACCCTGTGTCGAGGGCACCAGAAACAGCAACTAGGGGTTAATTTTTCTTCCCCAGCCAGGATTCGAACCCGGGACCTCTTGCTTCAATCAATCAAATCTCTTTATTACTGTAGATATTTACATTTACTTAGCAATCGTCATTTATTGCCACTTCTCTACCTTGGAGCACTGTAGGAGAAGGAGGGCGTAAAAACTCCCACAGATTGATTTTTAGATCTCTTGTAAAAATTGGTTTTGCTTAACTATTACAAATATAACAATATGAATTATTTTAATTAATAAGCAGCAATAAACAATTATAAAATTATTAACAGTAAGGTCTGTGTTGAGCGGGATTAACCCCAAACAATCCCGTCATTTAAGTAATCAAGATTGAACATTGTAATGTGCCTTTTTCGACAAAGTCGCTTTAACAAGCTTTTTAAATCTCCCCGTTCATCATCTCGTCTTGCATAATGTGTGTGCATTGTGCCGGCTCGTCGGCAGTCGGCAATACAATATAGGTACTTCACTCGTTTCGTTACAGCACTTTATGTGGTTTTTTCAATTTGTCTTTCGTAGGTTGGTCAGCGCATGTCTGCGAGGTTAGTAGGCGTGTATTCGCTACGTTTTACTCCCTCAGACGACTTCAACACTTCTTACCTCTTCAGACCAAAATTACACTCGCCCAATCTCTGTTACTTCCCCTCATTGACTACGCAGATGTCTGCTGGATCAGCGCAAACGAAGAGCAACTGGACAAACTCGAGCGACTTCAAAATCTTGGGATTCGGTTTATTTTCGGTTTGCGCAAATTTGACCATGTTTCTCAGTATCGCAGGGATCTGAAGTGGCTTCCAATCCGTCTTCGCCGGGATTCCCACATCCTCTTCACTCTCTTTAAGATTTTACATAATCCTCATTACCCTGGCTTCTTACGTGATTCGTTCACTTTTCTTTCTTCAGATAGGCCTCGGAGACCTCACACTCGGTCGCTGCTCACAACACCGCAACATAAAACTGTCGCATATGAACATGGGTCCCGACTCCGGGCTATCAAGCTCTGGAACAAACTCCCCAGCACCGTCAGGGACAGTCCATCTCTTAACATCTTCAAAAGTAGTTTGAAGGAACATTACCTTTCTCTTCTGTAGTAGATTATATTTTATTTATATATTGTATAGGTATTTATTGATATTTATATATAGTATTTATAGGTATTATATTATTATGTAGGTTCTCATTTATTTATATGTGTAAATATCTAAGTAATTTATTATAAATATATTAAAATCACTCTGATGTTTAGTTTTTTGTTATGTTGTGCATAATAGGTCTATCCCTTCGCATGAAACTATTTTTTCCTGTCAGCCTTGGGTTTGCTGGAAGAAATCTCTATATAGATATAAGCACGCCTTTGTATACTAACTATGTTTGTAATTGTCCATTAATGTGTATATGCAATAAAGTATATTGTTTAATTTTCCACGCCTACCGAACGGCGTGGAATCCGAAGGGGGTGTGCTTTTGCCAACACGTGAGAGAAAAGAAGTGAATGAATTTTTACTGACCTTTGTCTCCGTAGACAGGAAATCGAAAGCTCGATTCGAGACGGGAATTCGGGAAAAGGGCACAGTAAAAATTCATTCACTTCTTTTCTCTCACGTGTTGGTAAAAGCACACCCCCTTCGGATTCCACGCCGTTCGGTAGGCGTGGAAAATTAAACATTTGGTAGCAGAGCGTGGTTTCGATCCACGGACCTCTGGGTTATGGGCCCAGCACGCTTCCACTGCGCCACTCTGCTTCAATGACACGAGGCCCGAGACGACATGTTGTTCTCCCGATGAGACAAGACCAAGGATAACCTCCAATTTTACATCTCGTTCCGGTACGAGTGACAGCTGCTAGTTCCGTTTTCGCTAGTGATGTGCCGATTACTCGCGATCGATTCGCGCAACAAAAACCGGTGCGTTTCCGAAGCATAAATATTAAACATATATAATAAATTGCTCAAATGGCAATTTCAAGATCTCCAGAGGTATCTTGTTGTAATAGAGAATACACTGACCCTTGAAAGAATTGCTAACCTTCGCGAGTCTAAACCGGGGCGCACATAGTCTGTGATTATTTCTTAGTTTAACATAACAGGTATCGCTAAGTTTGGAAAATGTTGTAAGGTTCTTGCGTACATACTTACATTAATTTTCTAAAATAAATTGACTAGCTACAGTTGTAATGTCAATTTCTTTAAAAAGCTCTCTAAGGAGTCAAAGTTCAGCTTGGGAAGCACAGCCTCGACCGCTACACCACAAAGGTCGTACAGGCTCATACATGACGTAAGCGCAGCTACAAATAGAAATTGAGATCCACTTATACTAGTAGAGAGGGTGCAGAAGGCTGGATTTTATTAGATTTGCCAATAGTGCGCACATCTTCGAGAGATGCAATTTCAATTTCAATGTATTTATTTGAAATTGTAACATACAGTTTATATTCTATTTCGATACAAAGTGAGTTCTAATGAAAGGCAATGCTCAGTTAAAGATGCTAAGTCTATCTGATTGGAATGAAAGTCTAACTTAAATACGTGGAAATATGATTTTTACAGCCTCATCTACATACATTTTTAAATTTAAAAAAAACTCCCCACACTTCACTTTCGAACTTCTAAACTGATTTTAACTTGAACATATATTAGAACCATTGCAGTGAAGTCTACTACCATTAAAATGTGTCCACTCGTCCGGTAAGGTACCACGGATAGACTTACAGACAGATACAGTGACACACCGACACACGCTCCGAACTTTTATTACTTTTATTATTTGGTCGTCGGGGGTTAAAATATTATCACGTTCGGCATAATTCGTTGGTTCGTTCGTTCGGCCAGTCTGTGATGTTAGCACGTGAGAGGCTGGTACATTAGATACCTATATCTTTTTCCAACCGCTCTGGTTTCCAGTTATTTAATTTCAAAGTAAATTCCAGGTCTACAAGGAATTCTAGAGAAGGATTTCATCCTGATGATGGGACTGAAGCACGACCTCAACCAGAAACTCGCTGAATTGGGGACTAATATGACTCAGGTAAGTCTCTCGGACTGATTACAATTGCTCTTGTCTACCGAGCGCTTCCAGCAGCCGCCGTAGCACGTGTAGCGCGGGGGCGGGTTACATTATATCAACCGCGCGGTTGTCCAGTCGCCAGATGCGAGCATGCAAACGCTTGCGACTCGCATCCCGCATGCATGTTTTGAACAACTCGCAAATGCGTTTCAAAGTCGACTCGGGGAGAAGAGAACCTGTGGAAAAAGCGTTATAACGTTACAATTTTCGTCCATGGTTTTAGGTACCTCTTACCTACCTTCATATTCACCTTTATTCCGACGGGATATCCATAGTGGCGCCAGGCCTTCTCGGACTGTATCTACTGAATAGCGGACCATCTCCTTGCTCACTTTATAGTTCTAAAGAAAATCATTTTCTGGTAAAGAAAAGATGTCTGCATCCTCCCGTATCTCACTCCTCTGCAGTCTCCTCATTTATTGTTCCTCGTAAAAGAGTATTCTATCACGTATTCACGCCCTTGCCATTGTATTTATTCACTGTTTTGTTTTTATATTCTAAAACCGACCTTCCTTCAAAATGTCACACACTAAACTCAACCCCAGTGTTGACATCTACCTTGCGATTATAGCCAAGTGTAGCTCAAAAAGAAGCAAGATTGGTATTTTTTACCACAAAAAGTAAGTAATTAAATGTGTGGAATTTTATTCCTCAAAAACTAGCCATATGTATGAATCTTCCACCAAATTTTATGATGACCCTATAAAGCTGCTAGATGTAGCAACAAAGTAGCTAGGATAGCAACGCTGCTTGTCTCGCGCCCTCCGGAGCCGGAGATGTTGATATACCAGTCACATGAAACGCGCGATAACGACGACTTGCTCGCAGCTGCAGGATACTTGTGGCGCGCTGTGCGGTGGTGAAAGCGATATCGTCGCGAATTTTGACATTTAGGCGCGGTAAAATATGTGGTTAACGTGAGTCGCAGGGAACGTGCTACGGGGTGCAGATGACGTCATTCAAATACAAGTTGTAACTGAGAGGTATGCTCGCCTTTTAGGAAGTTGTAACTTGTTACATAATTATGAAAGTTATTTCAATGGAACCGATTTGATTAGAGCAACATTTACTTTAACTCTTCATACACATCAGCTGACCGATTAGTCCAAATCATATTAAACATCCAAGAAACTGAGCTTTTTTTCTTCCTCCCCGCCCGGAATTTGACCCCTCTCGCTTGTGCGGCAGTATCTCGACCACAGAGGTCGTCAGGCAAGCAAAAAAGATAATAACATAGTAACCGAAGCACAGACGCCTTGCAGCTTTCCCCGGGAAACAACGGTTGGTTCCCACAGCATCCACAGTAGGGCCACCGTCATGTCATGTATGTGCCTGTTTGTAAATATTTTTATGTTCAGATGTTAGGTGCAGTGGGAGCAGGGGCGCCATATTTGGCGCTCAATCTTCACGAACCTCTGGAGTTGGGGCCAGTGGATGAGATGGCGGAGAGATACCGAGAGGTTGTAAGGTAGACATTGCTAATTCCTTCCTATTATTCATTTTGGAGAATGGGCTTTTATTGTTTGAAAAGACGCTATGTTTAGTAAAACAAATATTTGTCGCTAGAAGACGAGTGATAATAAAATATACGTAGTATAACAATGGCTATATTAATTTATATCCACAATGGCTGACATAAACTAAGTTCTTGCAAGCAATATATTTTTAAATACAAATATGATAATAACGGCATAAATAGCTAAGGTCGAGCTACCGTTGTCAGAAGCTATGATCGTCTATTGTATCTACCCCAAAAAGAGATGTCCCGATTCAGCTGTAAAAATTGTAAGTTAAAATGATAAGTCTGAATTTGTCGTTCGTTGAGAAGTTCGTTAGGCGTACAATAGTCGAACGGAAGATTGGTTCAGGAAGTTAGAGTTTCAAGTTAGACAGAGAAAGCAAGAATGTCCGCAAGCCGGTATTTCGCATCAGTTAGCGGTGTATTGCGCCAGATCGATCTTTGTTGTATTTTGTATGATGGTACCATTTATTTTTTTGTATATATGGGCGCATGGAACTTCTTTTCGTGTGGTCGACCACAATTTATAATATTTGTTTGGGATATCGTATAGATATCCGTCATAGTGTTACGACGTGAGTACTCAATGATATTTCATATGCTCGCTAGTAGCGGCTTGTGGTGGTTCCAATTATATAATTAGTTCACGGCAATAACGATCCAAATAGACCGGGTTTACACAATTGCGATTTGATTTTCCGAAATGGGTTTGAACTAGCGGTTTCCTCAAAAGGTCCGTAACGTTTTGAAACCTTCAACTCTGCGCAATTTGAGCTGGATGTTATCGAAACGTTTTCATTAGCGCTTTTGGAGATCTAACCCACTCCACAGCGAGTTACATAATTCGGAGAATACCGATTTATGCATCTCGCTAACCTCAGCAAATCCTCGACTGGGCCCAGCAAAATAAATGCTTGACACAGTCTACACGTTAGAATCTCCAGCGAAATTTACATTTAATTTAAAGATGCAACTTGAATCCAAACCGATCCAAGGCAAAGCAAAACAATCTACCCGTTCCTAAACAATGAACTTTAGACTGTAATTTGATATCTTCGCGCGTCCCCGACAACACTCAAATGTCAAAAATATCAACGTGATAGGTTATCTGAGTGGACAACGTTTATACTTTGTTCTGAATTTGTTATTTTCATCCGCGGAACCTCATCGATCAAACAGTCTCCCTATGCCCTGACAACCTAGGTTTAGCCGCAACTAAACTCCTGTCTAGCCTAGTCTAAAATCCTAGTGTTATGCCACGTTCATCATCGACACCACTCGAAAATGGTTGAGTTTGATTTGAATGTGTTTGTATGTTTAACGACTGTGTGAGTGGGAATTTCAAAACTCGCTACACGAAGGAAATGAGGAGAGGATTAGCCCGCGAATATCCTAAGAGCCAATCCAGGAACCCCATGGTGAAGGTAAAAGGAAATTAGGGTCGCTCCAAGCTCAGACTCAGACTCAGATCAATTACCTACAAGTTCTTATCTAACGACCCAAGGATAGTTTTGGAATTTCGGGTAGGTTTATTTAAAGGATAGGAACCGAGGTATATCTCGGCGCTTCAGACACTCACGAAAATCCACTGTAACACTCAATCACAACTCTTCCAGTTCCAGACGCGTAAAACGGCAGACCGAACTGTATAGAATTCCCGAAAGACGTGTGTCACAGTAGTTTGACGCGGAGACTAAATGCCTCCCCCACCCACGCGCTCGTATTTATAGGCCTCACATGTCTGAAAAAAAAATGGCGTCCTTTGCGTGACACACGCTGCCCAAGCTAAAGCTTCTTATCCCTAACTACACAGGGTCTAATTTCAATCAAACATGCCATGCTCGGCTGCTGTCTACAATTTTGTGTATGCATATTTTCTATGATCAACCGTCGGTTGTCACTCAAGTCATTTGGTATTGCCGATACACAAAATTTGTTGATTGCTGGCCATATAATCGGTTGCGATTAATTAAAGCCTGCCCGACCGCTAGCGTCTTAGACAAAGATCACTAGAATGATATTCAAACCCGTGATGTCAAACTCGCCACATCGTACCAATCAAACGCAATTGTATATTTGCAGTCAACACATTAGCTTTCTCCGTATCGTTCCATAAGAACCTTCCATTATTTAGTTATTCATAATTTATTCAGCGCGCACCAAATCGGCTCTGATCCCTACACATTTCGCAGGAATGCGATAAAAAAACCTGACCTGACCTCGCTTCTCCGAACCAACCACGTGCTATGGCCCCTTTGTCAACTTACTTCGAATCACTCAAATAACCCAAGCGTTAAAGGAACTGACACAGCTAATTCCGATTCTCACTGTACACTGATTGCATTCGTTAAGCGATGTTCCATTACAGCACTTTTAATTTTATTTTATGAAAGTTTTGCCTCTTTTAAGAAACTAATTTTAATATTTCTAGTAATAGATGCCCCTTGTGACGTCAATTGTTTACAGTTTTTGAACGGTTTCACTTGAGGCTAGTTGTTTCTGATTATAAAATTATATTTTATGTATATGTTTATTATTCTGTCACGTTGAAACGGCTGGACGGATTTGAATGAAATTTAGAAGAAATTTAGAAATTTATAATAGCTTTTACCCTGTCTTAACATATAGGCTATCTTTTATCCCAAAAAAATAATTACTGTTCCCGTAGGATGATCAATGTGACTAAAAAGCATAAGTACATAAAAACTTTTACAAATGTAATGAGTAGACGTATATCCTGTGCGTATTCGGATGTAATCCAAACGTCGCGGATTCAAATCCCACACTGGGTAAAATTTGTTTCTTTGCTCGCGTTGATCCTGTTTCTCCCGATCTCGTAGGGATTTCCCGAAATATATTATTGGCGGATATCTACGTTATTGAAGGGTAAATAAAATACATTCCAAAGTTCATGTTCCTAGGTCCATCAGTTTGGTCTAGGTGTTGATAGATCAGTCACGGTATTTTAACTTAGTATGACAGACCTCTTTTGTAAAAAGCGTTTTTTTTAATTCTTTACTTCGCTGATTATAATTATGGCCTGTTCCAAAATGTCGTGATTAACCCTATGTAATAGATCAATCGTCATTATGTACGTATAAAATGTATGATTTATCTTTTGAGATAGGGTTTATCCGGACATTTTGAAATACGCCTTTAATGTATTATGTTGTGATTACAGTTTGTTCCCGCCGCCCAGCGTAATGGCTAGCTCCCCTCGCTCGCAGCGCAGTGATAGCTCCGACCGCTCTAGACTTTCCAGGAAGTCCAGGTCTTCTAGACGTTGATCTTCATATCATACGAAGTTTAATAGAAAGGTGAATTCATATTTGAAGAGGTTGTTTGGACGTTATTTTGAACAACTTTCGATTTAAGGTTTGAGTTGGTTTTTTGTATGGAACCCTAAATAACCTCTCTGATTAATTAATTTGCTTATAATTATTATTGATGGTATTGGCAATGTAGGTCCACTTGCACGACATTGCTAAATATGTTTAGCGTGTGCTTAAGATCATAATTCTTAAGAAGGATAAGTCGACAAATGCCTAATGGTACAAATGCCTACCTAGTCTACAAATGCCTCATTCTACAAATACCTAATTCTACAAATGCCTATTTCTATACATGCCTATTTATATAAATGCCTGGTTCTACAAATCGCTACTTCCATAGATGCATATTTCTAGAAATGCCTTGTTTTACAAATGCCTAATTCTATAAATGCCTTACTCTTACAAGAAATTAAGATTATTATAAATGCAAAAACTCGGTGAATATACTATTTTAATTTGAGATACGGCGTGATCCTGTATCGCATAGCTGTAGTGCCTCTGCCACCCCATCAGAGAATCGTGATCCTGTATCGCATAGCTGTAGTGCCTCTGCCACCCCATCAGAGAATCGTGATCCTGTATCGCATAGCTGTAGTGCCTCTGCCACCCCATCAGAGAATCGTGATCCTGTATCGCATAGCTGTAGTGCCTCTGCCACCCCATCAGAGAATCGTGATCCTGTATCGCATAGCTGTAGTGCCTCTGCCACCCCATCAGAGAATCGTGATCCTGTATCGCATAGCTGTAGTGCCTCACGAAATAGCTCTCAAATGTGCTATCTGGATCTTAGACTCGCACTAATCAAACGCTTTCAGCTTTTGAGAGCTATCGATGTATAACAAAAAGACGGACATGAGACAATATACAATTAGACAATTTTATTAATAATGGCCTAGATTATTATTTATACATTTTATTTTTAATGGAAAACAATGGAATACTTGACAAGGGCTATATTAATTTATATCCACAATGGCTGACATAAACTAAGTTCTTACAAGCAAGATATTTTTAAATACAAATATGATAATAAAATTTAATATTTGAATTATTATTATTAATACGTCACATCCATATTACATAATACTATTTAAGACACTATCGCCTACACTCGCTGCGAAGCTGCATCACTACGGCACAGCCGGCGCCATACTCTATTGTTGATTGACTTCATAGGAGGAAGATCCCAGATCGTGGTGGGCGGTGGAGGTAGCATCAAACCGGATCCAATTTCTACTACAATGGGGGTGGCCCAGGGGTCCTCTCTGTCGAACATTCTCTTCTCGCTGCTCCTCAACGACCTCCCACAAGCAGTCAATACATCGGAGGTATTTATGTATGCTGACGACGTCGCGGCTGTGGTGAGCGCTCCCAGCATTGATCTACTGGAGCAGCGTTTGAATGAAACTGCGGCAAACTTGTCCAAGTGGTTCAATGAGAACGGCCTGGCCTTTAATCTTAAAAAGACACAGTTCGTCCACTTCTGCTTTGGTGGTCGCCAGCCTAGAGCACTATCGACCTCAGTAGCTGGAGTGTTGATCGATCAGGTTCAGGTCACTACCTTTCTCGGCTTTGCGCTGGACAGAGGACTGTCCTGGGACCACCACATCCACAAGTTGTGCGGACGTCTTCACAGTCTTTCAGCCGCCTAGCCAGGACCCTACACGACGATGTCGTGGGCTCGTGCTACTCTGCAACAGTGCACTCACTCCTCCAGTACGGCGCGCCGAGCTTTGGGGATGTTCAGCCGACTGGGAGCGTGTCTTCAGATTGCAAAAAAGGGCTGTCAGGGTAGTAGCACGAGTCCCCGCGACACTCACGGCAAAACCCACTTTAAGAAACTTGGAATCTTAACGCTACCATCCATAGTGATCTTCCAGATCGCTGTGTACACGCGCGAGAACCTCAGTTCGTACCGAACGCACGCGGACGTCTACAGACACGGCACACGCAACGCGGCGGCGGCGGGGAAACTTGTCACGGTACCCCGCTCATCAGAGAAAGCCGCCAAACTCACGCACGTCGCAGGCGCAACCGTCTATAATAGAATACCGGAAACGGTCACCTCCGCTCCAAAGACACCCATATATAAATCCAGATTGAAGCCCTGGCTAGTCGAGCAAACATTTTACAATTATAATGAACTATTTACGTTAAACGTATGACATTTTAATTTTTAATTTGACATTTTATATTAATTAATTATTGACATAATTCCAATCTGCATTGTTATGACAATTATGAATAAATTTATAATATCTTATAAATAAATAGCTTAAGAGGTTCGTTATTCAATTCAATTCAAAGATTTTCATTCATAATAGCACAAAAATTGAGACTTCATGAACATCATAACATAATCAAGTAAGCATAATAAAACATTAAATAGGTGCCCAATTATTAGTACATAATATATAGGGTGCAGTGAACTGGTTTAATGCCAGATGTTGGTATTGTAAAAAGTCAATAATTTTGTAGTAGGCATTTATGCACAAAGTGTGCTTTATATATTTTTTTGAATCGTTATTATAACTATAAATTATAATTATTTATCAATTATTATGTTATTATTGTACGAATGCGTATAAAATTTGCTTGATGTTTCGTTATTCTCATTGATATTTGATAGGTAGGTAATTATTGATTATGGCAATATTAGGTAAAAGTCGGGCGGGGACGCCCAAGAAGGTCCTAGAAAGACCAAGAGCTCTATTTTTGAATCGCTCGCATGACTGTTATGTCACGCGAGCGCTCTTTTCTACTGATTTTCCTTCGACATTTGAAATTTTGTATTTTTCAGTCACTCGCCTGCAACGAGTGGTCAGCACCACTTGTTGTGCAAGTCGAATAGTAGAATAAACGTCAAATACGTCAAAGCTAATGTCAACATTGTCAACACAATTTGAAGTGTCAGAGTTTGCTGAATTTGGCGCGTTTTTTCAAATTGGAATCCAAAACGTTAAATTTGTCACATTTGCGACAGATTGAACAGCCCGATTTGTTTCATATTATTGCTAGGATTTAGCAGGCAGCTTGATTGAACAGACAACTGTCATACAGCCTATAATATGACAGCATTAAAATTTCCGTTTCCTATGAGATATTTACCGGTTTTTACTTTTTCTGCATGCAACGGATAAAAACCAACATTTCCAAATTTATTAGCAACACCGATGTCGAACGATTCAAAAATGCAGAAAATCAACGTCATGCGACTTGGAAGTCGAACGTGATATATGTCTCATGCGATATGTTATGTCACGCGAGTGATTCAAAAATAGGGCTCCAAATCGGCGATTTGTTAGTGAAGGGGCAAATTCGAAGTACCAGTAACCGGCGAGCTTGCATGAAGAGACTTATGAATGTTGAGTAAGCGAGAGATGTATGCCAGGATGGTAGCAGGTGGAGATCTTTGGTCTCTGCCTACCCCTCTTCCGGGAAATAGGCGTGAGCATATGTATGTTTCTATGTAGAGCATGCATCATAGCCATCACCATCTTTTTTAACCGAGTTTTTATAACGACAAATTCGATATAACCGAAAGACTACGGATTATTCCGGAAATTCTATTGATGTAGAGTGGCAGTAATCTATGGACGTTTCAGTAATAGCCACAGTAACCGCACGACACTAGAAACTAAGGATTAGAGTTATGTTACAATTTATCACTCCAAGATAAACACGAAGAAAGAGATTAGCGCATAGCTCTGTTACTTATTGTTAATGTCATGCTATATCGTGCGATATATTGAACAGTGAACAGCCCTGTCCTGCCGACAGGCAGCAGCCACTTTGAATGATATATTTTATAACGCTCATTATTTCCGGGCAGCTAAAATATAAAACAGCAACATTTACATACATCATATAATAAAATGCCTGCGTCTTAATATTTTGGCACCAATAAATTTAGGTAAGCCTCAGAAATTCGCTAGCATAATATTTAAAAAACGGTCAAGTGCGAGTTGGACTCGCCCACCAAGAGTTCCGTACATACTTGTAGATAACGTTGTGTTCGCATACCATATATTAAGATAGACGATTCATACCCGGTGAAATGTATGGGAACCAAGCGTGTACATTTTTAATTTTGCCGGTAACATAGACTAGCATAATACATGGTGTTACATACGAGCATAACATTTTTTTCATTTGCCGCGTTTTGTGATGTTTTTTAGGCTAGCGAGACTAAATATGTATATAATTTATTCTCTATTAATTCTGTAGTATACAGTCTTTCAACGATCTTTTGGCGCGTGAGTAACTTTTACAGGGGGGTGCAAGTTCTTCGCAACTTAATGCACCGAAACAGTCGAAAAGCATTAGTTCCACCTATTACCGCAAGCCAAAAGATATGCAAAGTTGTACCCACGTTAAGGCTGAAGGCAGAACGTTTGAATAGTAGGCTGAATGATAGATAATCCTAAATCACGTAACCGAAAATGTTGCATTGCCTGCATACAGCAAGAAACGCGTATGCAGACCAGTGCTACAGATAGTTAGTCAAAAATAACAGACAGAGAGACAGAAATTTACATTTTTCAGATTTTTTCATTTATTTGTGCTATAAGGCCTTGCTCTGTGCCAAATTTCGTGATTCAAGGTCAACGGGAAGTACCTTATAGGTTTTAGTTCCCTTGCGATTACCATGAAAATCCAACTTTTTTACAGCATAAACGGTCGTATCGTTTGATTGTGTTAACCTAGAAGCTTGATTTTTTCACAGCTTTAAAGGACCACTAACCTAAGTAATTGATATCAATTTCAACTTGAACCCTCCACGCGTTTCCGATAAAAAGGTCTCTTGACACACGGACAGACGGACAACGAAGTGATCCTATAAGGGTTTCTTTTTTCCTTTTAAGGTACGGAACCCTAAAAAATGGAAGCTAAATCAAAGAAACAAAAAAAATGCAAGCTAAGGTCAATGGACAAAGTCAAAGTCAAAGTACTTTATTACTGTAGATATTTACATATACTTAGCAAACGTCATTTTTTGCCTCTTCTCTACATTGGACCACTGTGGGAGAAGGAGGGCGTAGAAACTCCCACAGATTGATTTATAGATCTCTTTTAAAAATAGGTCGTGCTTAACTAATACAATCATGTTTTTTTTTATTTAATAAGCAGGCAATAATAAATAATTACAAAATTATTATCAGCGAGGTCTGTGTTGCGCTAGATTAACCAAATACAGTCCTGTCATTTAAGTAATCTCGAACATTGTAATATCCCTTTTTCGACAAAGTCGCTTTAACATGCTTTTTTTTTATTATTTTGTAATTTTGTAATTTGTAATTTGTAATTTAAATTGCTCAAACAATTCACTTATTAATCACTTATTATAACTTTTAATTAATTTGCGTCATTACTTATAACTGTTAATAAAATATTTATGTGTAGAAAAAATACTTTTGTTAAATAACATTTTTTATTTTCAGTCCTATTTCAGTCGTGATTGCAATATTTCTCTGATTAATATTTTGCTGTACGTCCCCAAACTAAAAACAGAATTAAATCTTTATAAGTGGGTTGTAAAAAAATATCGAAATCAGCATAATTGGCATCCATGGGCATGAAGGCCACACTTTCATTCTCTCTATCGATATTATCATTATAATGGTAATGAATTGTTCGGCGTATCTGCTGTCTTCGTATGGTCGTCGAGTTGCGTTGATGATTACCACGGTAATTCAAAAGTCTGTCATCATGTTTGGCAAAAAAATATTAAAATAGAGGTGCCGAAAAAATTCAAATCTTTTTCAAATCGCCCATTCATGGTCTCCACAACCCAAAGGGTCATTGTAATGAGTCGACTTGTTTTATATACTGTCGTCTATTGTTCTTCTCAAGATCTAGGTGGTGGCATCTGAGGATTATAGCCACATTCTTCCATACTGTGAATTGAGTCCCGAAAGCCACGGTCAAGTACAAAAGTCTTCCATTAGGCTGCGCATAATTGAGGCATCCGAAGTTGTAGCTTCAAAGGGCCCTATGACATCTTCTATATAGCCATCCATACAAACTACCATATAAGGTTTCGCTAGGTTTCGAAACTTATGCAGACTGTGTGTACATAGTAAGTAAGTGCCGTCATACACCTCCAGCTACAGCAGTAAAGGACAGGGCTGCTAGGCTTACTGCTGGGCGACAACGAGGTAGCTTCGGCTTTGGGTGTGACAAATATCGCGCATGCCACAGATGACGGATGTAGCTACGGCGAGACTTGCTTACTTTAGTTATTTCCACAACATTATGTCCTATGGAATGTTGCTGTGGGGCAAGCTACTGATATTGACTCAATTTTTGTTCCAAAAAAAAGGGCTATTAGAGTAATTTATAACCTACGCAGTCGTGGCTCCCTGAGGAACTGTTCAATTAAATTAGCATTATGACTGTACCGTGTCAATAAAATTATGTAAATATCATGTACGTTAGGAAAATCATAATTCATTCATAAAAATATTGAAAGGCACAGGCAAAATAATATAAGAAGCGGAAATAAAGTTGACCAACCTTACTATAGAATAGCTAAAGTTAGAACTTCATTTGTGGCTCTAAGTATACTATAACAAAATACCGGAAGAAATATTCAATTTGTCAGTGAATAAATTTATAGGCATTGTTAAAAAAAAACATTATGTCATAAAGGATACCCCTTATATATGTAATCATCTAACCAATAATATTATAGATAAGATGATTACATTAATGATAATGGGGTATGGGACTCTGCTTTTCCAGCGCAGCACAATAACCACGCACACGATTGTAACACAAGACCTATTTTTGAAAAAAAAGAAACAGAAAAGAAAAGTAGGCCGCCGTGTTGCAGTGCACGAGTTTCTTGCGCCGCTTCTTCTCCACTGCCATAACACTTTCCGAAGCGGTAGGAGTTTTTCTTGCAATATATAGATTCAAATGAGTGAAAAAAGTGTTCGTAAAAATCTATTTTGAATAAAAAAAATAAGTTTGAAGAAGTTGAGGCCTCCCAAGCGTGCAGCTAAATTCCTTGACATTCGTATCTTCAATATCATGGATCTGAAATACCTTGCCTAAAACGTCCAATCCCGTCCCGTTTAAATCATTCCGTCTTATATCTTTTCTACCGACCCTCTCCAAAGTCCTGCAATAAATTGTTCACTCCCAGCTCTCCTCCTACATTTCCTCTAGAAACTTATTAAATCTCCATCAATCAGATTGAAAGCCTGGTCACAGCACTATCACAGCTCTGTTTAAAGTCTTTGACGACATACATTATTGGACATGGATCATAAGCAGCTTACGGTCCTCACACTGCTTGATTTCTGTTTTTTTTTTTAATAATTAATTAGAACTTTTTTTGTATATAATATGTCCCATCAAAAATTACTTTGTTCCGGTTTGGCCGTTTAGACCCCCATACAAATAATTTGGTATAGATGAAATTCTAGTACTTAATTCCTTCCGAGATCCAGTAGTTTTCTATTTCCTATAAGACCCAAATGCAATGGGCAAATTCATGAATGAAACATTGGCCACTGCTTTGATGATGCGACTAAAGTGCATGGAGCTTATGCGAAATAGAGAGGACAAACTTTCGTTTACGTCACCTGTCTGTAATTTGATTAACACCATGGCTAATGCTCTGTTCGATTGTTTCAATAGTTATAACGAAGGAGTAGCGTCTTAAATAAGAAAAACGCTGCTTTACTAAAACCAATGTAAAAATTATAGGTTATCTCGTCTATTGTATCAAGTTTTTCAAAATTCAAATATTCCATTGGCTTTAGTAAGACATCCATCATATGAGCTACTTCAATACTGTTAAATCTCTCGTATCTATGACGAGTATAATTTACGAAGTCCCGCCATATAACATTTGCTCATTGACCAATAAAAAGCCAACTACAATACAAAACAAGTAAAACATAACAAATACAATAACAGATACAACTAATACATAATGCCCACAAGAGTTTTATTCATCGGAGATTCTGAGCGTAAACCAAATCAAAGAGATTTTTGTTGGGACGATCTCTGTCCGCAGTAATCATGATTTTTGAAAATTACGGCCTTTCTAATTAAAGAAGTTATTCACTGTGTAACTTATACAGTCTTTTGTCTTGCTTTGCCATTTGACATTTACTCGACGGATGAAAAGGACGAAACACTGAATAAGTTAAACAGTGAATAACTTTTTTTATTAGTAAGGCCGTTAGTGTGCCAAAATGTTACATGCCCTTGTGATGTATCATATAAGATAGGATTGTGATGTATCATATAAGATAGGATTGTGATGTATCATATAAGATAGGATTTATGCGGACATTTTGAAATAGGTCCTAATGTATTATATTTTGATTACAGTTCATCCCTCGTAGTAGCGTAGCTCCAACCGGTCTAGACTCCAGTCCAGGAAGTCCAGGAAGTCCAGGAAGTCCAGGACTACTAGCTCTTCTAGATATTGAACTAAATATAATACAGCATTTTTTTAAAAAGTGAAGTCATATTTTAAGAGGTACATTAACTAAAAATGCTCTGGTTCTTATAATGATTAAGCAGCTATCAAAATATATGAAGTATGTCAATCCTAATCATATTTTTCATATTTTCGTATTAGTTAAGCACAACCAATTTTTAAAAGAGATCTATAAATCAATCTGTGGGAGTTTCTTCTCCCACAGTGTTCCAATGTAGAGAAAAGGCAAAAAATGACGTTTGCTAAGTATATGACAATATCTACAGTAAAAAAGTACTTTGACTTGGACCTAATTCAGTTTAGCATGTTAAAGTGATTTAGCGAATGCCCTTAATGTATTTAAAACAAAGGCATAAATTAAATAAATACACTCAATGAACATTGTCTATTTTATTATATGTAATCGTATAATACTTAAACATTTACATAGCTTTTAATACTAGACCATCGGCGATAAATATACAGGGCGAGCGGAAGTGAAGAATATATAATTTTAATAAAAGTTATTGTTTTACACTAGACACTACTTCACTCAGTCCGTTACTCACACAGCGTTGTATTTTAACCAAAAATAAGAAAAATATTACATCGCTTTGGCTTTGACTATAAATAAATAAGTAATCTACCGAGATTTTTACACTATTTAAATCAACTTAAACATGTACACATACTTAAGTTTAAAAACATATAGTACTATACGATACTCTTTTGTAATACCCCAATAATAAGAAAAATAAAATACTTAGATTATCTTTCCTTTTTCAGGCTAAAAACTCAAATTAAGCTCGTGTAGATCGTGGTATAGTATTTTTAGCCAATAATGGGGGAACTAACATCAAAAAATTCAAAAAATATATCGTAGAGGACGGAAAATATTATTTTATTAAGAAGTAATGAAAAATATAAGTATAGGCAGGTAAATATTAATGTCACCTAGTAATTTTCTGCATAGGTAGGTATCTAAAAAGTAGTAACTTGCCCTCGCACAAAAATAATAGAAATTATAAATATGTATTTATTTACCCTGAATATAAAAATAAGGAGTTAAAGATTTCGGAGTTATAGTAGGTACCTACCTCATAATAAAGCAAACATATAATAGGAACTGTTAAACCACAAGGATTATTCTACAATCTAAAATAAAAAAATGTGGCATTTTAAAAATGAATTTAAGCAGTTGTATGATTAAATTACACATATTTTTGGGATCATGCTGTATATTAAGAACAAGTTATAATTTTAAGAACAGCACACAATTCCGAATATTCTAAATTACATTAAATTTTACGTTGGCGTATACTTACTTTTACAGCCTTCTAGTTTATTAAAACTATTAGTTCATTAAATGTTTTCACGAAATAGCTATCAAATGTGCTATCTGGGTCTTACGCCCGTATCAATGAAACGCTCTCAGCATTGAGAGCTGTCAATGTATAACATAAAGACGATCGTGACATGAGTTGCAGAAACGCATGAAAACCGCATCTCTACTCAGAGAATTTTATTAATACAGGCCTAGATTTATTTTTTTACATTTTAATTTTAATATAAAATTATGGAATACTTTACAATGACTACAATCATTTATATCCACAATGGTTGACATAAACTAAGTTCTTGCAAGTAAGTAATTTTTAAATACGAATATAATTTTATATTCGAAATATTATTGTTATTACGTTACATCCATATTACATAATACTATTTTAGACACTACATAATACTCCATTAGCATACATACTTATAAATAAATAGCTTAAGAGGTTCGTAATTATTTATCAATTATGTTATTATTGTACGAATGCGTATACATTTTGATTTCTCCGAATATGTTTTGTGATTCTCCTTGATATTTGCATTCTCGATTATGGAAATACTAAGGTGGGTCCAGACATGTTCTTTTGTCCGAAACGTACCTACCTCCGTATCGTATCAGAAGAACGCTAGTTTGGACGCCCGCCCGTTCGGTACGGAAAGGCGGTACGGCGCGATCGATCGCCGCCGATCCATCTCAACTCGGTTTTACGCCGCGTTCAAAGGCGATACGATACGATGCGCGCGCGCCAGTCTGGACGTGATCGCAGTATGCACAGGTCAGTGTCCTCACCTTAGGGTATTTTCCCCAGATATAGGGGATTTAGGAAATTTTTTGGGGGATAGATTTCTTTAAGGGTTTCTTTAGGGTAAAAAAATATTAGATATAATAGCACATCCTTAACCATGATAAAGTCTATTCTCGAACTATGATGCTAATTGATTGTTAGGATACTCTGAATATGAATTACAAACTGGTACAAGAATCTCCTGTAGACAAATATTGCAAAGTGATACTTATTTTTTCTTGTACCAAAATCAATTTTCCGTATGTGGTATTCGCGTTTTTAATTATTGGACCAATTAAATTAATCAAGTTCTCGAAGTCGCTCGGTGAGATGCGAGTGAAGTTTTTGTATTTTCCACTTGCGCCTTGAAATTTTAAATATCTAATCAAAGCTCTTCCGCCACTTTTTTACTTAAACTATTGCAACGTCCACTAAAGCCGCCTTTTTTGTTTTAAATTTTTCGGTATAATATTATGAATAACAATGAAGCAAGTGCAAGAAATCGCTGAATTCTCATAGACTTCCGCAGTCGACGACATGGTGAGACGAGACTTGACACAGAGATGAACACGCGATGAGCGCAGCGAACGGAGCGACGTTCGGAGGTACGGGCTCTTTTATTTACAGAGCTTTTGGATCGCGACGCTGACAGTACTTTACGGACAAAAGAACATGTTTGGACCCACCTTTAGTAAAATTAGAGTTTGCTTCATAGCCACCAACATCTATGCATAACCGAGTTTTTATAACGACAAGTTCAATCTATCCGAAAGTCTACAGATGATTCCGGAAATTCTATCGATGAAGAGTGACAGTACTCGATGGGTGTTTTCATAAAATCAACAGTAACGGCACAAGGTAAGAAAGGGATAGATTTAAGCGACAATCTCCTTTTCCTTCTCCAAGGGCAAAAAGAAAATAGAGATTGGCGCATAGCTCTGTTCCTTATTTTCAAAGTCATACCATAACATACCATAAATTGAAAACGCCTGAGTGGCAGTACGCAGCCATTTTGATTGACATATTTTATAATAGTTCATGGCTTACACCATAGATTTCGCAACTCGCCACAATATTGTAGAAGCTCCTGTCTCCGCGTGCCGATGTCACCACTCGCCACTGTTTGGTAGTAGTCCACGGCTCTACGCGCAGCTGTCGACACACACCACTAATTTGTAGTAGTTCGTAGCCCACGGTGTAGATGTCGCCACTAGTAGTTGTTGTTATATATTATATCAGCAAGTTGGTGCGCACGTCAGTAGACGGGGCTGTGGTCACTCAGCGGCGGGTACGAAGGCGCGAGCTCGGAGGCACGCCGGCGCAGCGCTGCGATGCTGTGCCCGCGCCAGCCTGACTCGCCACCCTCGCCGCCCACTCCTGTCGTGAAATACAGAGGGTTAAAGAATTGTGTTATGTAGTCACGTTTCCAGCAGTTTTCAAGAATTTATTTACTACTCGTATTGGGTGCTGAGGGATATTATGACCGATTATAAGTAACTAGTTTTGTTTTGGATAGTTCAATAACTCTTCAATTAAAATTCAAGTTCTTAAAGTTGGCTGCCCTCGACAGTGGGATTAAGTTAAGTGATATTATGATGATACTGGAGATGTGGCAGCCACATTGCCTCGAGAATCGCAGCTACAGAGAAGAGGCCTGTTCCCAGCAATTGGACGATGTGACCTGATCATGATGATATGATGATGATGAGACTTACCGTTGTTTTCTGGCGAGGTGTTGTTGCAGTATCCCATGTGCGGCGGGGTAGGCGAGCCCTCTAGCGAGGGCTGCCCCATGTTGTTGCAGTACGACATCATGGTGTCTCCTGCGAGGACGAAATGGTTATATTTGGATGGAAAATTCTGATAGAATTGCAGAACTTTTGCGTTCTGCAATAAATATGCCAATCACATTTTTTTATCCAGTTTTGTTTTAAATGTTTACTGTAAACATTATATTAATGAAGCTGCATCTAGGTAGTGTGTACGTACATTATCATATCACTTTGTATTTATGTTTATTTCTCTTTCGCCTGTCCCAATAACTTAGGTAGTTTCCGTGAGTCACCGACGGTGCTGGCTGAAAATCAGCGCTGTAGGTGTCTGACACCTCAGCATAATGCTGAGCCAGTGCCCGGTTCAAGAGACACACCTGTTTCATGTTTTATCTGTTTTTTGTTTATTTTATTGTTTAATATGTGTGTCCTGTGTGTTTGTGAATAAATGTATCTTTCTTTCTTTCTTTCTCTTCTACATTGATATAATTATAACAGAGATCAGAGTCGTTTATGTCAAAAGTGGAAGGCACAACTGCCCCCCTATTATATATCCCCAATACTACACCCAGTCTCTTAAAAATGGTCCTTCTCAGTCGTTTTCGAAAGCCTCGGAATTGTTGTTGGATATGGAGAGTAAGGCTTTTCGCCTGGGACTAATCGAAGGCGATTCTAGTTTGATACACAAGTCGCCGTAGTATAAGTGTGCGGAAGGCCTAAAGGTTTGACTAAGGGGGCAGGCCACAACGAAGTGTCATTCTAAAAATACAAGCAAACCTAAAACAACATGGCAACACACTTGTGGAAACCAGCAACAGTGGTCCGTCCGTCCGTCTGTCACCAGGCCGTATCTCATGAACCGTGATAGTTAGGCAGATTAAATTTTCACAGATGATGTATCTCTGTTGTTGCTATGACAACAAATACTAAAATACAGAATAAAATAAATATTTACGGAGGATTCCGTACAACAAACGTGATTTTTTTGCTCGATATTGATAACGATAATAGGCAGATGCTTGTAATATTCATATTCAAAAATAAATATAAAATTAATATTTAATTGGGGCTCCCATACAAAAAACGTGATTTTTTTGCCGTTTTAATGGATAATGGTACGGAACCCTTCGTGCGCGAGTCCGACTCGCACTTGGCCGGTTTTATTTTACTACCTCTCTGCAAGAACCCCTTGATCATGAGGGGGATTCTCAACCGGTATGCCGCAGAATATCAAACGTATCGGAATAGCAACTAGCTAATTCGTTTTTACAATCTATGTGAAGAATTAAGTAACCGAGCGAGTTACTGGACGCATTTCTCAACCAGGCAATCATTGAGAACGCCTCGAGAAAAGATCTAATCGGAACCTTTCAAGGTAACGACTAAGCTTACCGATGTGAGCTCTTTTGTTGTCGCAGCATGCGCACGCACATGGTGGCGACGGCCACTTACAACTTATCTGGGTACTTTTCAATTATTATTTTTTACTGTTATTATCCCGTTCATATATGTACTTTGAGTTAGTTTTGTTTTATATATTAATTTTATATTTAGGTGTGTTTGAGCTACTTGACCTCTATGGTGATGGCGTTGTGGGTCGAAGTTCTGCCTCCAAAGCGAGGGATTCCGGGTCCGAATCCCGGCTGGGGAGATAGAAACAATTCCCAGCTCTGATGTGACATTGCTGTTTCCGGTTCACACAGGGTATCCTGGTGAACCGGACCGAACAGTGTGGGGTCAAAAGCAATGTGTCTGGATACAAATATGTATGTAATTTACCGAGTGAGTTGAGCGGGTAGTGTCCCTGGTAGCTCTGCGACGCCACAGATGAGATCGGCAGCGAGGAGTTGAGGTCGGCAGCTAGCTGGGGTAACGTGCCGCCAAAGCCGGACATAGAGACTCCGGACTGCGACAGCTGGGAGAGGCCTGGGGGTGGGGGGCACACGAATAGACATTTTACATCTACTAGATTCTAGTAGATAACTGACTAAAGACCTGGCCACCATGCATCTCCTTGAATAACCCAAACAGTTCAAAACTTAAACAAAGAGTAAAACTTTAGAAAAAATATGACTTTAATTCATACCTATTTGATTAGAAAACATTAATAGTCTGATTTAAGCAATCGTATCCCAATCCACTTAAACCTAGTATTGAGTTGTTCCGGTGGCAATCTGTCTTAATCATCAGTTCCACTTCACCAAGTCATGCTTACTGAGAAGTGCGGTTCCAAATACACGAGATATTCTACAAAATAGCCAAATCATTTGTGCATTATTTTATCAGTTTTTTTTATAAATAATAATAATTTCCTATACTCTGGTACTTGGAGATAAGTTTGCGTTACAGTAAAGTCATCTTAGGTGTCTCTTCTCTCTTCGCATTGACTATTTTAACACATTTGAAACCCTCTTCAATAATCTGACTCCTCTTTACAGCGACACCCTAATTATCGGGGACATTAACACTTGTCTTCTCAATAATAACGGTCGCTGAGCAAAGCTGAAATCTCTTATAAGTTCTTAAAACTTACTCATCCTTCCCTTGGGTGCCACCACCTTTCAACTACACTGCACCCCCTCTCTTCTAGATCTGATGATTACTTCTAATATATCCAAGGTTGCTGTGCATGGCCAACTTAACACCCCCTTCTCCTATCACGATTTGATTTACCTTTCATTCAAGTTAAGGCCTTCACAAGCGTGCAGCTTAATTCCTTGACGTAAGACATGAATCTCAACTCCCTTAAACCAGACGCCGCCTCTGTCGACTCACCCCCTGTAGTTAGTAGCGAGGCCGTTGAAGACAAAGTCCGGAACTTTAATTATATTATCCTGTACATGTTTGATAAACACGCTCCAGTCTAGAGGATTAAGGCAAAACACCTTCCTGCACCGTGGCTTACTCACACCATCAAGGGTCTGATAGCCAAGAGAAACCATGTCGAGAGTTCAAGTTCAAATTCAAAGATTTTTCTTCATAACAGCACAAAAATTGAGACTTAGTGAACGTCATAACATAATCAAGGTACCTAATTATTAGTACAAAATATAGAAGCAAGTTATTAGCAGTAAACCAGTCTAGTACTCGCGATATATCATTATTTGTTTCCTTCGTCATTCGTCAAGGCTTTTTCTTGTCTCCTAATTAAAAAAAATAGTGACGTGTAATGTGACTTGTAATCTGCAAATAATACCATCTCTGATCATGAATTTTAAATCATTTACATACATACATGAATAAAAGGAACGGCCCCAGAATAGATCCCTGTGGGACCCCCATCTTCACCTGAGAACCCGACGATTTTGTCCTATTAATGTCAGCTTTTGAACCCTCCCTTCTAAATACGATCTCATAAGCTTGGAGCTATTGCCTTTTATGCCGTAGTGTTTTAGCTTTAAGAGCAATGTTTCATAGTCTACACAGTCAAATGCCTTGTACAGGTCACAAAAAATACCAATAGCGTCCCTAAGATCTTCCCACGCATTAAAAATATGTTTAACGACGACGATCTCTATGAGGCTCTGCTTCCCGAGCGAGAGGTCCCGGTTTCGAATCCCGGCTGGGGAGAAAACTCCAGGTGTCGGATGTTTATTTGTGTGTGACATCGCTGTATCTGGTTCCCACGACACAATGTATCCTAGTGTGAAGCCAGAAGCAATTTATATGCCTGTATATGTCACCGTAAGATACACCGTCAAAACCGTTAGTTGATAAACTAACGCGTTAGTTTATCAATTATCGACAGCTAGTAAACCAGACCGAAAGGGTTAACAATTTACGTTTCTCAAAAGAAACGAAAATTTAAGAACAAATTCGTACATGTCAACCTAACTCGAAGACTAGAGGGGGCTTTGCTGGGCTCGCCCCCTCTAGTCTTCACCTAAGCTACCGCAGTGTTTGACCTGGTATTTCGTTTGCAATTCAAGTTTAAACCAGTAACGGCGTCATATTGTAAGCAGTACGCTACAGTTTACTATCTGTCGATAGTTGACCAACTGACGAGAAAAAAAACGATAGTTTATTAACTAACGGTTTTGACCATCTTACGGTGACATATATAAATAATGTTTGTTTTTTTGCCAGCAGTCGGACTACGTGTCCAGAGGGGCAAAAACAGTCCAGCTCGACCTGCCAGTGACGTCTCGGCCTGCTTCTGCGCACCGGTGTCCATCAGTGGACTGAGCATCCATTTGGTTACAATTCTCGCCCACTTGTGGACGCATGCAGCACACGTGTCCGGCCCAGTCCCATCTCAACCTTCGGTCCAGCGGTCTTTGCTCCAACGCCAGCAATGCCGGTGATGGAGCGCAGTGTCGTGTTCAAGTTTAAGTTCAAGTTCAAAGATTTTTATTCATAATAGCACAAACATTGAGAATTAATGAACGTAATAACATAATCAAGAAAGCATAATAAAACATTAAGTAGGTGCCTAATTATTACATAGAACATAATATATAGGGTGCAATGAACTGGTTTAATGCCAGATGTCGGTGTCTTATAAAAACTCAATAATTTTGTAGTAGGCCTTAGTGCACAAAGTGTGCTTTATACATTTTTTGAATCGAGCTTCAGTCAAGTTTTGTATTTCTTGCGGAATTTTATTGTAGAAGCGTATACATGCGTGTTCCTAACATGGTCGCTCAGTTATACACCGGTTATATTTCTGCTTTGACAAACCTTAAGTCTGGACTATTGGTTCTCCTTCATGATTAAATTCTATGGTGGATAGTAAATGGAAAACCAAAATATGATGCTAAAGTTGAACTTACTGCATTTAGCAAAGTTAAACCAATAATAATAAAGGCGTAGATAAGGGAAAAACTATTGAAAGCCAAATGTAATTGTTTTGTTTAAATATACATATACATAGGTCACACTAAAAGTTTCCGGAACTGGCCACTTACATAACAATATTTAAAAAGTAATTACAACATTTGAAAATGAAACTCTTTGACTGTAGAATGCAGTTTTTTTATTCTGAATGCCAAATGTTTTTACATTGTGGCGCCATTTAAAAAATTGTGTGTCATTAACATGGATTTAAATCGGTAAAATTTTCGTAGTATGATTTTCTGCAATTTTAAGTGTAATTTGACAGCTCAGCAGAGCCTCGCTCGGCTTCAATCTGCTTTTGGCGATGAACCATCCTGCAAGCCGACTATTCGTAGCTAGTTTGCAGAATTCAAGTGCGGTCGTGTCAATCTCAGTGACGAATCTCGCGATGGTCGCTCGTCCACCGCTCTGAACAACAAAAACATCGATGCTGTGTGCCGCATAATCGAAACAGATAGGCATGTGACCTACCATGAGATTTGGGCATCCTTAGACATAGGCATGAGTCAAATACAATCAATCCTACACAAACATTTGGATCTGAGAAAGCTGTGCTCGCGGTGGCTCCCACACAATTTGACCGAGGCTCATAAAACGGACCGCGTCACTTGGTGCAGTGCCATGCTTACCAGATTCAACGAAAGGGCGTCAAATTTGGTGTGGGACATAGTAACAGGTGACGAAACATGAATGCATTACAACTACAATCCCAAAACAAATCAGCATTCGAGAGTATGCGTCTTTAAAGATGAGCCGAAACCAACCAAAACGGCGCACGTCGAAAGTGCATCTAGGCGGGTGATTGTTTCTTCTTTTAATAATACTGGACACGTGGCTACTATTTGTTTAGAGAATTACATAACATACTGTGAATGTGATATGTACCAGTCACTGGTACACGTCTATTTTTTTGCCGGAAATTATAGACGATTTCCGTAAAAATAACCGTGAAAGCCATATCATCTTGCGCCACGACAATGCTAGTTCCCACACGGCCAGATCAACAAACAAATTTTTGTAGGTGAAAAACGTAAAACTAATGAGCTATTCTCATACAGTCATGACCTGGCACCTTGTGACTTTTTTCAGTTTTCAAAAAATAAGAACCAATTACGCGGTCAACGATTTTCTTCACGAAAATAAACTGTCGAAGAGTATGAAAAACATGTTTACGAGGTCACCACGGAGGAGTGGCACATTTTTTTTCAAAATTGGTTTAATCGTGAAAAGTGCATTCCCGCAAAGGGAGAATATTGTGCATGAGAAACAATAAATTCATTTTTGACCTTTAATAGTATCTTATCTACACACGTATCATAAACCCGCTTCACTGCGTCCAAAAACCGCACGTTACCACCAGCATAATGATGTAATACTTGGTAAAAACTTATGACCATAATTTATCAATATTTCAAATTTCTTACACCCAAGACCGCCTGCGTGCCGCCCCTAGTTTGTCTGTTAAGTTGGTACTACTGAACAAGCTAAACAAGTGCAAAGCAATTATTAATGCCCCAATGCCGGTCGAACCTGCGGTTCCTGAACACATCAAACAGAGTTTATGATATGTGTGTAGATAAACTAGTGTATGTAACTGTACTTAGTTAGGCATTATGTATCATTCACAAAAACTACTATTTTTTCTAATTCTTTCCGGGAACTTTTTGCATGCAACATGTTACTATAGTGGTTTCTAAATTATAATTTTCAAAAAGCTCATTATAAATTATAATGAGCTTTTAAAGCTATAATTGTTTTTGCTTCCGTCCAGTGTTGCCAACCCCATTCTAGACTAAAACTGCAAACAAGCTTTCAAAAAGCTGTAGAAAACTGTAAATGTATACTTACAGAACTATAAATCTACAGCTTTTCTTATTTTGTATTATTTAATGGCAGTAATCAATAAAGCAACATAATTAAGTAATAAAATCAACTTTAAATCTTAAAAAAAATACAATATGTCTACTAGACTTCGTTTTCAATTTGCACATCCTCCTCATTTTCAGTTTCATTTTTGTTCTTGAAATCGTACATATTTTAATTGAATCTCTTTAAATGCTTATTGGTAGCATGAAACTCGAAACAATTTTTATATTCTGATTTCGTATGTAAGGTGCCTTTATGGTGGTGGTAGACAGTTTATTCCTAAGTTTGGTTTTCATAAGTTTTTTTAAATTTATTTATTTATTTATCCACTAACGCCACCTGTGCAATTACGCAAACCGTGCCATAGACGTTGCTAAAACCGAGTTGTACGGGGTCAACTGGGGTGGTAGGTAGAGGTATCATGGTTGTGATGTAGGATTCTTGAATATCCCAAACAACTCCAAAAGTCAGCTTTTGGAGTTGGTTGGGTTAACCTTTAACTCAGCCGTTGGTATCTAACAGTGGCGCAATGCTTCCTCGGATAAACCAACCAGTTACAAGAGCCTCCTCAACTCACCAGCAGGCATAGACCAGTGTCGGTCTCCGAACACGGCCGAGCTGCACACGTCGCCGCCGAAGGGGGGCAGGCCGTGCGAGGGGAGCAGCGAGCCGGGGCCGCGGAACACGTTCGACGACTTCTTGCGCTTCTTCCATTTGGCGCGACGGTTCTGGAACCACACCTGGAAGGGAGAACAGGAAGGCTTAGATCACCATACATTGACATTTATATACAGGCACATACATTGGCTCTGGCCTCATACCCTAGTATGGGAACGTGGAAACCAGAAAAGTGACGTCACACACAAATAAACATGCAAGACATCAACCATCAGTTTATTAGTCACATTATTCTGGTCTGCCCCCTGGGACGGCGGCGACATCCTTGTAGCTAGCGCCATCTAGAAAAAATTGATAAAACTGTTGTGTAGTCTAGACTAGAGCAATCGAGGAGTGAGTATGAAACTGTGTGAAATCACTACTTGTTCATAGATGGCGCTGGCGTTCGTAAAAACGAAAAGCAAAATACGCTAATGAGCACGGCTTCCCAATAATGAGTAATACCGTAAGTAAGTAGTACTGTAAAATGGAGGAGCCAGAAGTTATCAAATGATAAAGATGATGGCAATAGTCTTTTTATCTTTTCAGTAAGGACACCCCTTTTCATCACTGAATCGCTCTCCATTCACTCTATTTTACGATACCTATCGTAGAGCCAGGAGATCACGCAAGGATCTAACAGTCATGTCACATGATTCATGTTTCACAAAATATACGTTTACGGATGTGTTAAACCAAAACAAGATAATTTAATTACGTAGAGTCAACATCAGCAACTATATTCGTTATAAGAAACTGCCGAAAACTGTTGTAACGTGAGAGGAAATGGAATGCTTCTTCAAAAATAAAATTTCTGATATTTAAAAATACGCTTAAGTAAGAGACAAAAAAATAAGTGTACTAACGAGTTTTTTTTACCTCTTACTTTACAAAAAACATGGATCACAAGCTTAATGGATGAACAAGGCACAACACAGAGAAGCAGGGACAAAATCATGGACATTGCTACTAAATTCTATAAAAACTTCTATTCTGATACATCTATTACATGATCATCTCCAAACCCTGAACCAGAGCGTTAAAAAACATCAAGAATACAATAAACCGCTTTACCATGCTTTTGTAAACTATTCGAAAGCATTCAATATTCTTGCACACTCCTCAATTTTTACTTCTTTGCTTAATCAAAATATAGATCCTGCCTATGTCAACAGATCAGTTTATGACAATAGTACAGCAGATGTCAAACTTCAATTTCCGGGATCCACATTTGTCATAGAAAAGGGCGTGAAACAAGGCGACCCCTTGTCTCCAAAACTGTTCACCAGCGCCCTAGAAGAAGTCTTCAAAACCGTAACAGCTTCATGGCAAGATAAAGGCATTATTGTAGGCATACACAACCTTCGCTTCGCCGACGATATTGTACTGTTCGCTTTAACACCTACGGAACTTCAAACTATGCTACAGGAACTAAGCACGGCGAGCCTTGGAGCAGGACTGAAGATGAATCGGTCAAAAACTCAACTAAGGACCAACGGCGCAAAGCGTAAGGTAGATTGATGGGCAGGAGATCCAATACGTCGACGAGAGCACCTACAGAACTTCTCCTTCGAAAACAGGCAGGACAAGGAAATCAAACGTCGTGTTTCGAACAATTGGAAGAGCTTCTGGTCCATGAAGGAGCTAATGAAGGGCAACCTACCGTTGACCCTGAAGCGCGAACTCGTCGAAATGTGCATCCTGCCCATCCTAACCTAAGGCGCACAAATGTGGTCGCTGACCGAACATCAGAAGTCCAAGCTCAAGGTTTGCCAACGTGCGATGGAGCGCAGCATCTTGGGTATGAAACGAACTGATTGCTTTAGAAACACCGTGCTGCGCCTACAACTACCATAGTTGATGTGGGCATGCAGACCGCTAAACTAAAATGGAATTGGGCCAGCCATGTGTCTCGAATGAACCCAGACAGATGGGCAAAGACAGCCACTGAATGGGTGGCAGCAGATGGACACCGGCGTAGAGGAAGGCCCAGAAGAATATGGCGGGACGATCTGGACAAGTTCCAACCAGAGTGGGTCGACCTTGCGGCTTCCAGAGATGTGTGGGCTCGAACCAGGGAGGCTTTTGCCCAGCGGTGGGATACTGTTATAGGCTAACTAAAAAAAACTCTGCAGAAAGGACATCTCAACGAGGTACTAAAGTACCCACTACCAACGACGGCAATATGACATTAAGCCCCCACGGGCCGGACCCACCTCGCCCCGCCCGCCCTAGATCTAATTTACCCTAGAGACGGCAGTGAGCGATGGTTGTCGAATCAAGCTTGATGCAACCATTAGTACAGTCTATCTCAGCGGCGGTCAGTGGCGTGATTTATCGAGGCTACGTCAAACGGGGATCGGGGAGGATGGGAAGATGTTTCTACGGTCTATTCGAGGAGCGTTGATACAGTATTTTGAAACGTTTCTCAAATTGCGACTGCACGGAGCTCTGCTGTGAATAGTGCACTAATGTCCCCACCGAGAGGCTTTCGCCTTTACCCAGATATGATTTAGATTGAGCCATACTCCATCACGCTGTCTCAGTGCGGCTGGGTGGAGGGGTGACGTGCGAGTGGTCAACCCGACACAGTTTTACGACAACTACTGCCAACCAATCAGCGATGGTAGCCGGGACCTAGAGCATAATGTGTCGTCCGAAATACGGAACGTCTGATAATATAATTAAGATAATGTAGTACTTATCTCAGCTCCCTGGTCAGCACCGGATTCGTACCTGTGTCTCCTGCATCAGAAGCAAGCGTGAAACCCACTTAACCACGAAGCGACCTAAGGCTTATATTTACAGAAAATTTAATCTACTTCGCGATGTCTTTTCTTTTGTTTATAATAAAGTTGTCATTTAACATAACATAATCAAACAAAGGTAATATTTGTATCTGTCCGTTACATACTGTTTAATAGTAGTTTATGTGACTGATAGAGGCCATTAAAACTCGAAAGTGGGTTTATAATAATACCACTCGAGTTACACACTAGTTTATCTACACATTACATATCATAAGCTCTCTTTGATGTATTCAGGAACCGCATGTTCGACCGGCATGGTGGCATTGATAATTGCTCTTCACTTGTTTAGCTTGTTCAGTAGTACCAACTTCACAGACACACTAGGGAGGGCGTCGGCGTTCGAAATTTGATTGTCATAATTTAAAGAAATTAGTTTTTACCAAGTAGTATAACATTATACTGGTCCTAACATGCGGTTTTTGGACGCAGTAAAGAGGGTTTATGATACATGTGTAGATAAACGTATTTTTTAACACGATATCCGAATATAGGGAGATGATTAAATGACCATGATGAGTTATCCATAGCTGTAAACTCTTCTAAAACTACCCAGAAGCGGACTGAAGAGGGATGATTTGATGATCACGATGATAAAATTATGGTTGTAAACTCTTCGGATTTGATAAATAAACAAAACTAAAACGAGTTTTTCCAGAAATGTCCATTATTTGGCCACAATACTGGCCACAATCATCAAACACCCATAAATATCAATTTCATCCCTTAAACCCCGAGTTTACCCGAGTGATCCCGAACTAACACGAATCAATAACTCATCGAGAGAGGGTAGTGTGAAAAATGATGCACGATTTACGATGATCTGTGCGATAATAGATCTAAATCTTTTGGGATATCCAAGATACATACAAAGAAGGTATCGCGTGGGCTTTGTCGGAGAATCCACACCACGTCATTTTCATCCATCAGTTTTTTTTTCAATTCAATTAAAACTACGTGTCGATGGGAAATACGAGTGAAATCAAGACAAAAATATTGCCTCTGTATCGGAAAAATTACAGCAAAGTTCATGGTAGTTGAAATATTAAAGAAAAATAAATTTATTGTTAGATCGCAACATATAGCAGGTTTTAGATGAAAAACATCTGTTTGGTAGTTATGTCATTCATTGTAATGCACGCACAAAATACATAATTTCAACTCGCCACCCCAAAGTACGATATTTCACACTAGCAACACAGCTGTCGAAGTTAACCTAGCGACGTGCGCGCATCCGCGACCCGTTCCGCATTGCGCCACTGCCAAGCCACACGGGAAAACACTTCAAGCCCACGAACCAGTCCAGTTCCTGTGAAGAAAGGGGACCCCCAAAACGAGACACAGGAGCAAATCAAGTGAGTGCTGAGTTATCGTACTATTTCCTACAAGATCTATGTTTTTTTTTCGTAAAGTTCCCATAATAATTATTATTTCAAACATACAGATAATATGATTCATTCTAATTCTTCATAATATTTATTTTTTCGGGATTTGGGAAAAGTCTTCTTTAAGAGGGATACCGCTTTAAAGATCGGCATTCGACGGTATAGCTTTAAATCTTGACCCAAGCTTGCTTATCTGTTTCTGCGAGCCACAAACAGACGAAAAACACTTCTGTTCTGTTTCACTATCCCACGGAGAGCGCACGTTACCCCTTACTTAAATAGTAACAACTTACTCAATATGGAGTCACGGCGAGCCCTGCATTTTGCAAGTCTACTTTTCGGTGTGATTCAGAAGCAGCAACCTTCATACTTATACAACAAGTTAAAATTTTGTAATCGTCAGTCTCATATTCCATTAAGAATGGTCTGCCCATCCCACCATTCATCAGCATTTCGGGGAAGCTTCCGTTACTGCGCCACGAAATGCTGGAACAATATCCCTCCCCCTATTAGACAGTCCCCTTCAATAGGCAGTTTTAAATTAAAATATAAGAAATATCTTTTTACTAAGCAAAAAGGCCTACAGTAAAGTTGTTTCATACCCATTATCAATTGTTTGTTCTAAATTATCTGTTATAGTGTTACATAAGCTGTTGTGGTTTTAATTATATTTTTTCTGCGCATGTAATGCTAAGATCCAGTTGTAATAAATCGTACTTACATAAATACTGAGACTGAGCTTCAGCTAAATGTGATAGTGATGCATCATAATACTTTAATATCTGCATCCACTGAAAATCAGCGCCGTGGCCCAACCATGGCATAAGGCTGAGTGGAGACCTTTTTGGTGCATAATACTCGTACATAAGACTGTAATAATTTTAAGTTAATTTATTCTATTGTATTTTTATGTGCCAAATAAAGTTTATTCTATTCTATTCTATTCTATTCTAAACATCGCCTTGTTTTTTCGGAGTGGCAGAGGTAAGATTGTGCCCATTTCTTGCGATTTCACTACCTACTAAATTATTATGAACACCAATACATTCGATGTAGTTCAAGTCAAATCGGCGCAGTACTAGTCAAATCGGTGCAGTACTAGTCAAATCGGCGCAGTACTGGTCAAATCGACGCAGTACTAGTCAAATTGACGTTTAGTGTCACTTTACCACAATTTTCGGTCGATGAGTAGGTGAATAAGGTACGGAGATTCTGTAACCGAGAGTATGGTGTGTGATTTCGCGTATACAGGCACATACGAGTACAATGCTTCTGGCCCCACACTAGGATACCCTGTGTCGTGGGAACCAGAAGCACCGAAATCACACATATATACTCTCGCTTGCATAAAGCTTTCAATTATCTCGTTAAACCTAAAGCTGCATCAGAGCTAAGGAAATCATTATTTTAATGATGTTGCATAAAACAACCTTTTGCAAAGTTAGACGTTCATCAGTTAGAGATCGCATTAAAAATATAGCCAGAAGTATATTAGGAAACATGAAATTTAAATGAATGAATGATTGCGTTCAGTTTTTAGAAATATAATCATTGTTGCAGCAACAAAACGCAATTTGAATTGTTATAAGTCCACAACTTTACCTTGCTTTAAAATCATTGCTCTCTTGTCAATTATTGTCGTAGTAATCTAACCAGCATGGAAAGCCTGGAAATGAAAAAGGACCGGAAATCTGCTGTCGCACCAGAACATCACATAAGGGCATTGAGCATTGACATTATATTAGTTAAACTTTAACGAAGCTTAGTTAATTTTTAAATCTCATGTTTTTTTTTGTGCAAAGATTTCATTAAAAATTCTGTTTTTAAGGTCTTTAAAGATCGTTGCAGCTGCAGCAGCTGAGTGGTGAGACCTGGGATTTTTTCTTCCTCGTCAGCCGCGATTCGAGCCCTGGGGCCCAATTTTGTACTGGAGATCACATCGCGACCGCTCTGAAGGGCGCAAAACGCCGCATTTGACAGTCAGTCTCCAAACAATATAGGTGCCGCCGACAAGCCAAACACGGCATTCCGCGCCCCTCGGAGCGGTCGCGTTGCAATCCCCAGAACAGAATTGGGAACCTGGACCTCTTGCTTATGAGGCAGACCTTGAACCACAAAGCCGCAGAGTTCGCCACGAACTATCTGCCTGCCCATGTCCAGCTAGCAACAGTCAGCGCGGCTACTGTGGGTGACTGTTTGACTGTTTGTCTATTCCGTTTGGTGTTAGTTCGTGTGACGCATTATTTGGTACAGTTTACTATAGCACGGTGAGTAGCGGCCTCTATGTTTACTCACACACTTTTGTTTTTCACTGAAATCGACGATAAGTTGCAAATTTCAGAGACAATATATGTGCCTGAATGCTGTTGTGATATTTTAGAAAAACCAAGAATCCAACTGCAATTTAACGCTTTCTGCAGCGTTCATTTGCGGTCGTTTTTTTTTTCATATGTTCACGTATCTACCTATCACCGTTATTATAGCGTCATAATAGAACCTTATTCGATAAAAAAGTGCTTTACCACCTATTCTTGGAACCTTTGTACCACCTTAGGATGATAAACGCCTTTATACCACTCTTATAACTCTTTCCTTAGCGCCCGTTGCTTGTTGGGCTGTATCGCTAAAGCCCATCACTTGCACCGAGTGGTTCGACGTGAACTCGACACGAAGATCAAATATGAACGGCTGAAATGATAACTCGCTTCTCACGATAACACACTTACCAGGACTCAAGAGCGTACACTCACTGCATCACTCTGAACAAGCTGCCCGTGACGAAGCGTTCACATACGCGTTTCAAGAGAACTGGCCATTTTGAATTGTAAAGGAAAAAACTACCCCTATGCGCTACCCCTCGACGCCGTCCGCCAACTTGAATTGCATTTGAAAATTCTTTTGAATTTTTCAAAAAAAAAACCGTTAGCACCTTTCCAAGACGAATAGTTAGTTGAAAAAGGTTGATCCAAATCAAACATGCCGTTCGCGAGATTTGCGCATTTGGGAGCCAACACATTTTGGGATACAATTTTATTTATATAAAAGAGGGGCAGGCAGAGCGGCAGATTCTAAGAAAACGCCAGATTCATTACTTCATGATATGGGCTGTAGGCTGAGCATGGTTGATTTAGACTGAACTGATTTGGTCTGTGCCCTAAGATGAAAATAGCTACAATTAAATTCATAGTTTTGGCGGAATAAGCGGAGAAATATACATACATAGGCAACAAATATAATTATCACCAAAATATTTTGATCAACAAAATGGATAAATGAACAACAAAAGTTGCAAAAAATATCAGGGCAAAATACTGCGGTAGCTTAGGTGAAGGGTAAAGGAATTACCTCCCCTCCCTTTATCTTTCGTGTTAGGTTGAACATGTAAGAACAACAAAAATTACTTAAAACATAAACTTAAGTACACAAAACATAAAGAGAAGTTTGGTGATCATTTATCCAAACACAATTTGGTGGACATTTATCCATTCTGGCAGTCATTTCGAATTTATTGGTAGTAAAATAGGTGCGTTTTTGGTAATCGTTTAAACATAAGCCATATACATATAGCAAAAAAAAGTGTACTTGTTTGGTATACGAAGTAACTGACAAGAAGGCTGAATGGTCTTCATGTCAGTTCAAAATTTAAATCACAAAAATGACCACGTGGTGCTGCATAAAAACCTTTTAAAAATATTTCTTTCCACATCATGAAATAGTGATAATTTTGTGACGAAATTACTCAATATCTCTCAATGGACTAATCGCTGAAGTAATATTCAGTCAGGTTTTGTACTAAATTCTATTGTTCCGAAAATAGGAAGATCTACTTTAGTGAATGCAACTCACGTCGATACATCGTGAGTCTATATGAGAGCGCTCAAAAACACTACACACTTATCTTAAACCCTCTTTACTGCATCCAAAAACGCACGTTATGACCAGCATAATGATATACTACTTGGCAAAAACTCATTTCTTATCTGAATATTGATACATTATGACCATAATGTATCAATATTTCGACATATTATGACAATCAAATTTCGAGCGCCGATGCCCGCCTGCGTGCCGCCCCTAGTTTTTCTGTGAAGTTGGTACTACTGAACAAGCTAAACAAGTGCAGAGCAATAATCGATATCACCATGCCGGTCGAACATGCGGTTCCTGAACACATCAAAGAGAGCTTATGATATGTGTGTAAATAAACTAGTGTATGTAACTGTACACTAGTTTATCTAGGTTACTAGTTATCACTGTAATTAGGCATTAAAACTCTCGAGTGATATTATTAAGAAACTCGCATTTTAAGCCACTCTCGAGTTTTAATGCCCTCCATTATGTATCAGTCACATAAACTACTATAAAGTTGTGGACATAAATAGCACCTAGTGAGACACCCACATGTCACGCTGGGGATGATATAAGGTCTTCTCTTCCCGAGGTGTAAACGGCCTCGAGACAAATCGACTCTTAAGATACTGCTTCTTCAAAATACAGCCTAAAGTTAAACGCAAGACGGTGTGTTCGTCCGACGGCGGCACGTAAATACAACAGGCTCCTGTATACATGAGACTGTATGTACTGTGTCGCTCGATAAAGCCTCGCGCAGGCGCAGTAGGGGCCAACGACTAGTCTAGTGATGGAAGGCGTTCTGTAGTGATGGGAGTGAAGTATGTTTTAGTATTATCGATATGGTCAAATAATATTTTTACTGTGCATTCCCAAATATTTTCAGAGGAAAACGAATCGTGCAACTAAAATGCTGGGACCGACTTGCAGAAAACTTTTGATAGCCACCTGTCAGCCAGGTATCCGCTTAATATGGCTGTATTGAATTTAAGTTCTATTTAAACTCTATTTTGTAGCTTTAAAAAAGGTGGTACCTACAAGTGGACCTGAATGTGCTAAAAGCCGCTCAAGAACTGTTGCCCAGTTAGTATTTTATTCGTTCAAATTGTATTTCGGTTAGGTTAGGGCAGATTTTTTTGTTCGTTATATTTTGCACAAATCATGTAGACCTTTGGCGCCCTTTGGCTTTGGAGCGTTTGGTTTTACAACGAGTACTCTCAACTAGTTTTATTTTCTACTGCCATTTTATAATGCCGGTAAAAATAGAATCGATCATGCGTTCTTCTGGTTTTCAGGTATGCAAATTTTTTAAGACCATCTTTTTATATCCAAGTTGTATTATTATTAATAAGGGAGTTCCAGTCTCGGGTCAGTGAGAACAATGTATTCAGTGTACTAAGTTTTGATGCATCTAGAATAGGTGCGTTTTATTTCAACCGAAATAAATAAACCAACAACTCGACGATGCAAACCGTTTATCGACAGTTCTACAATGATCGAACATCGACATTGAATTATTTATGAAGTCGTCACGTCACTAGCGGCCCGCCCACCTCACTTCCTGCCGACAGGGCGAGGGGGGCCGGGGCGGGGGGGGGGGGGCGATGGGAGGGCGGAACACAAACGGTTTCCAAATTAGGGATACGATAAAAAAATACTTACTCTTGGTGGAACAATTATGTACTAATAATGTCCTTCCTACAGAATTGTCTAATATTATCAAAATATGTTTAATAAAATACCCGTAGTTACTTAATTAGATTCTTGTCTCTATCCCAAAGTGAAAATAAATTAAATATTATTGTTCAAGTTGAAAGCGTTTAGATATATTTTTTAATAAAACTTTTGAGCTATAAACTAAAATATATATCTTAATTAGGCAAATCATTGGTCCAAGACAGCCTTTTTAAAATCTCAAACTACACAAAATCATTTTATGAAAAAAAAATATTGGCACCGCATTGGAATTTAGGTACATGCTATTTATTTAATCGTTATAAATATACCAAATTAGTCCTCTATAGTACATCGACTATAAGTATTCCTCTAAAAGTGAGCTGATGGTGAAATTATGACTTCCGCTGTCGGTTGCCCAGCCTTAACTCAGTTTCTTAATTAGCTCAGATTGACCGCGGCCATCTTTTTAAACGCGTTTCAAGGTCAAGGTCGAGACCATGACTTCTGAACTATACAGTTATATTTGTTTCAAGGTCAAGTTCTAGACCGAGACTTATGACCTATTTGCGCCATTTTGGAATCCTAGGGGTTATTTGGACACAGGTTTTGGAATCTTAGGTTACAATTAAACCAATCTACTTTATCTAACACTCGTACTCGTACGCACCTTCTGTAAGTATGCCATCCATTCTCACTTTTATTTTAAGATCGAGTTCATATACTCCGCTATAAAGACATTACGAATTAAATTTTTTGAGCAAATGTTTATTAAGTACATATGTATTTGATTAACATTCTCACTGAAGGAAAACGCGATTGGATGAAATTTTCTCGATAGAATTTCATTTGGAAAAATATATATTTTTTCCTGTTATTATGTATTCCTAACTAATTTAATTGCGGAATTGCATTAAAACTGTGGACATTATGTATTCGTAAACCCTCCTTGAAAATATTTTTGACGAAATAGCATATTTTATTTTTTAAACAATTTTTATGTGGTTTGAGTGGTATGGTTTGAGTCGAGCGCATTTTTTGGGATCTCTTTTTTTCTTATGTATTCGCATAACGTATCACCTTAAAATATCTTCTAATCGATACGTAAAGATACCAATATGTTGTGCTAGCACCATCTCCGACAAAGGCTGACAATTTCTCTTAGAACCTTAGCTAAGCTGTGTTTGTAAGTACAAGGTAGGTACTTAGTTACTTAATTTATGTTTTAAATAAAATAGCTATAAAGTTTACTTACATTATATTATAATTATATATATGTATGAAGGTATTTCAAATAAAAAAATAAACGAATGAAATATCTTTTTGCGCAAAAAGACAAAACATTCGAAATAAGTAATTTTATAGAAAAAGGCACTGACTTTTGGGATATAATCATTCTTTTTCACTTCAAAATAATTCAACTGAAGGCATGAGTTAAAGATTCATTAAAATTAAACGATTCCTGAGTTTGAAACGTTCCTGTCGGATTCAACTCTGGACCTATAATTGTGATTAATGAACATTATTCTAACTTAATAATTTAGGACTGTTGACGTTCCTAGAATTTGTGTTTGGTGTCCAACTGGAGAACCGCACTGAGCCTGGAGTTTGGCTCGATCTCATTCACATTCGAGTAAAGGGTCTTAATAAAAAAATGATGTTGACGTATTAATCTCCATCTGGTGTTCTCCTCTATGTATAACTATCATCTACGCAGACTTCACAAAAGTGGCGCAGTCTGTCCAAAAGTATCCTTTTTAGGGTTCCGTACCCAACGGGTAAGAACGGAACCCTATTACTAAGACTCCGCTGTCCGTCCGTCCGTCCGTCCGTCCGTCTGTCACCAGGCTGTATCTCAAGAACCTAGCTAGCTAGAGAGTTGAAATTTTCACAGATTATGTATTTCTGTTGCCGCTATAACAAAAAATACTAAAAAACAGGATAAAATAAATATTTAAGGGGGCTCCCATACAACAATACCACATACAAACTTATGGATGCACCTGGTTACGTACATGGAGTGTGAAAGTAACCGCACCAATAACTTTGTAAACAATATTTTGCTGTGTAAAATCCAAACTATTCACTCCACACCATCGCTTCCATTGAACGGTGGTACGGAACCCTTCGTGCGCGATTTAGACTCGCACTTGACCGGTTTTTTTATTTAATTTAGCTCACTAACTATCTGTATGCTAAATTTGATTCAAATCCGTTCAGTCGTTCTATCGTGATTGAGCAACAAACATTCGAACATGCAAATTTCGACATTGGGGGATGGGATGGTATAGAACTTTCTGTAAAACACCGCACATATTTTTTCGAAAACGGGTTGATAGTAAGTAGCACAGTTCGCGCACCACAAGAAATTACAAAAGGAAAATTACTATAATAAAATAAAATTTCCATTGCCATGCCGCAGTCACCGCGCACAATAAGACTCGCCGACAAAAGGCCGCTTCGTAATGAAACTCGGTTGACACTTCATTCAATTTGCGACAAGTTTAAATCCTTCCAGGATTAGCGAGAGGCGGGAGTGAGACAATTAAATATGAAAACGACGACTGACTTGATCTTAGAAATAAACGATTGGACGAAAACGAAACTGTTATTTGATCTTCTACGTTGATGGAACAGACCGTGAGGAAACCTTCATACGACTATAGACTTGATGCGGCGACGGGATAGCCCCATGTGTTATTGAAAAATGACTAAACTACTGCCAGCTCTTACAGGAATAAGCGTGACGGCAACAAGAAACCAAAAAAGAATGGTCTCCTTGGAAAAAGACATCCCAAAAACTCATCCCAATACATTAACAAATGTACCCGCAGCTGAAAAAAACACGGCATTTCGTTCACTCCCCCCTCCCCCCGTCAGACAGAGGGGGCGCCCCCTGAGGGGACAGGGGGAGAGACGGACAGTAACATGTAAAGAGAATTAACTCTCTCTAGGGTACTGACGATGAGAATTGTATTCAGTTTTTCGGCCGATTTCTTAATGGCTCGGTGTGAGTGTTGCATGTCGTGGATTGATCGAGGGTACTATTTGCGGTGTTTTGTTATTTTATTCCTGGGATTGTGTTTATTTATTTAGCGTTTCGTCGCTAGCGTCTTCGTCACAAAGGCGGCAGCTTAAAAGCCTTTGGATAGTTTCAAAAATATAAATGTTTATTTGCATATCATGGTTTACATTTGGTCTTCACTACGCCGATATTACAAGCGAAATAGTTGAATTATAAACTTATAAAATCGCATATTTTTGTGTGGGAACTAATACAGTCTTTGCCTAGTTTAGCAAAAACACTTATTTGTATTATATACTTGTATTTCTGCGCAAGGGTCTACCTGTCACTGCTATGTTATATATTCTTATCATCTTGGGTTTGCTGGAAAAAAATCGCTTGTTAAATGTCTTTTCTAATAATTTACAAAAATAAAAAAAATGTAATGTATATTTTCATGTGCAATAAATATATACGAAAAATAATAAATTGTCGGTTTTCAGTTTACTTGTTCTACCTCAGCGGAAAGTGCCCTATAGGTTTTGATTCCCTTACGCTTTGCTAATATCAAGCAATTTCAGCAAAATTGTGACATATATACATGACATGACGACCCGAATGGCCGAGTCGGTAGTGACGCTGCCTACGAAACCTAGGGTCCCGGGTTCGAGTCCCGGTGGGAGCAAATATTTGTTTGATGAGAACGGATGTTTGTACCCTAGTCATGGTTGTTTATATATCTAAGTATAATATTTATCTATATAAGTATGTGTATCATTGTCTAGTACCCAAGATACAGGGAATCCTAGTTTGGGGCTAGATCAATGTGTGTAAATGGTGTCCAAGGTATTATTATTATTATTATTATATAGCGTTATCGTTTGATTTCGTTGACCTATAAGTTTTTCACAACTTTAACAAACTACAGACATGAGTGTAATCGCAATCAATTTCAGCTCGACATCTTGACGCTCCGTGGTCTAATGGGTTTCACGCTTGCTTCTCACACAGGAGATGCAGGTTCGATTCCTGACCATGTACCAATGAGATAATTAAAAGCACATTATCTACCGACCGACCTTACCTAAGCTAGATAGATGATGTAATGGGACTCCCATATAAACACAGATGGATGATTGGTCCTCTATTGGTGATGACTGAATCTCTAAACCTAACCAAACCTGACTAGCTAAAAGTGGGCACAATTTAGTCTTTGTCATCCCGTATCGAAAAAGCTGTGACGCTTTGTTTGTTTTTTTTTTGTATTTCTTTCTACGCCCCAAGATCATGCGTTTTCTAATCCTAGTTAATATTAAGCAGCTGCTCGCCCCGCAGGGCGCGGCGTGATGATACGCGTACGAAGTCAATTTACTCGCCGGATTACTGTGGGGTTGGGGTGTGAGGTAATTAGTTGTGGGGCCAGGGCGATATTTGGGGTTTTCGGTTCATTAGCTCTACGAAACCTGGTAATTTATTATGATACCAATCGCTATTAAGATTTTAAAAGATGTTAGAATAATTGTTTGATTGCATGATTTTAATTAAAAAGGGAGCAACAGTGCCACATCGTGTGGGAAAAAGTGTGACGCTATGTTTTATTTTGGTAACTTAACTTAACTAATATTTCATAATTTAAACCCATACATGCAAAAACTGAAGTGAAAGCGAAAAATATTCACATTTTTGTCGTTCTGCCCGTTGCACAATAAAAAATGCAAAAACCAACGAAAAATCTGCATGAGCACGGCCTTCTTTTAGGGTTAGGAGGTATTCTTTCCCCACACACAAACAAAAAAATATTTTAACCCCAAAAACGTGTTCACTTTCACGAATGACATTCTAAGCTCTAGTCCACAAAACAGGTGACATAAAAGTAATGACCTCTCTAACCGCAAGTTACTAGCGCCCGAGGGACTCCCTCTGTCCCTGTGCTGTGACCTCAGAGAAATTAACTCTCCAGGGTTAGGCTGCGTGCTCACTGCAGCGGACAGTGAGCGGGCCGACTGAGAGATGCAAACGTAAACAAGTTTATAATACCTTATAGTACCTTGGAAATTTACACACATTGATCTAGCCCCAAACTAGGATTCCCTGTATCTTGGGTACTAGACAAAGATACACAATATTTAAATATATAAATATTATACTTAGATAGACAAACAACCATGACTACGGTACAAACATCAGTTCTCATCAAACAAATATTTGCCCCCACCGGGACTCGAACCCGGGACCCTTGGCTTCGTAGGCAGGGTTACTGCCGACTCGGCCATCACTCGGCTCGGTGCTCAGAAAATAAATTCGATTTGGTTTTTACCGTGGAACGTCACGTGATCAATTTCGTTGGGAAGTAAGCGAATGCAACTTGTCTAGGGGGGCTGAATAGAATCGCCGCTTACTAGCTTTGTATCTTACTTGTAGAGCAATGAGCGCATAGCGTTGTTTGCTGTTATATGTAGACAATATAAGACTTATCTACATAAATGAGGCAATGGGATAGCATCCTGTCGCGTAAAATTAGTACCTATTGAAAACACCCAAACAAGTGGGCCTCGACAAGTTGCATACGCTTACTTATCGCTAAGGGTACGGAAAAACAAAATAAATGGATTTTGACATGAGCTGCGGCAAGTGATGTTATCAAAAGTTGTCGAATGAAAGGAGGATGGGCGTTGTGGTACCCGTGTCCAATTACAAAGAGTGAAACATAATTAAATAAAGGTCTAGTTAATTAGAAAACCAAATACTGTGCGGTATTTTTCAAAAAATTGTCTGTTTCGAAATATGCCTTTACATTAACATTTAAAATTATACCATAGTTTTTTAATTATTTCTAAGTATATTTAAGTATATTTATATAAATACGCATACGGTACGCATCAACGTGGAATTTATATAGTTAATGAATATTTTTTGTTTGAAAGGGTTAACCTACCAATTGATCCCATTAACATTAGGTCAGGTCTGATGATGGTATCCTGGAGAAATTGAGGGAGCTCTTCAAATATACTAGGCAGACCTATAGTAATTTTGCATTTACTCTCGGAAAACATCATTTTGTGAAGTGAAACTGTTGGATGAAGACCGCAGGTGGCCACCAGAACTGGTCCAACTAGGCATCCTACAGGTTGCGATATGATAATTTTATTAAGGTTGGTCAGTAATTTATGCTCGTCATCATGCATAAAGGCGAAGAGGAAGTGATGGTGAGGTACTAGGAGAGCTTCTCAGCAATATATCAACGTCGGTCAGAATCTGATGATAGGATCCTGGAGAAATAAAGGGAACTCTTTAATGAATGAAGACACGTTTGGATGGAGGTTTAATTTTTGTTTAAACTAGCCTTTCCCCGCAGCTTTATACGCATGGAGTTGCGTAAGAAGGGATAATTCTTACGCGAATACAGACTTTTAGTCTTCTTTAACTTTTAATTTCTTGTTTGTACCCCCAGCCTTGACTCGGCCATGTCCTAAATACTGCCCCTCTCCTTTTTCTCTCCTCTGGGAAATTTCGAACATTACACTGTCAATGAGGTAATGAGGTATGAGGTATATCGAGAAACTACCTCGATATACGTATTCCTCGATTAAAGTATTTTTGTTTTTTCATACAAACTCCATGACTCTTAGTTTAGGTTGTGCTTTCACTGTCAATCAGGGAAATAGGGATATGAATAATTTAATTACTTGCTTGTTTTTTGTCCAAAGGGTAAAAACGGGACCCTATTACTAAGACTCCGCTGTCCGTCTGTCACCAGGCTATATCTCATGAACCGTTATAGTTAGACAGTTGAAATTTTCACAGTGATTTATTTATAACTTTGTAAACAACATTTTGCTATGTAAAATGCAAACTACCATTGTACGGAGTTACGGAACCATTGGTTCGGAACCACTTGGCCATTTTTTTATATAAGGTAGAGTATTTTGTAATTGTTTCCAAGCCGTTAAATATGATATATAATTATTAATTTGGTTTGTTTTTGGAAAAATATATATTTAAAACTAAAACCATTGCAATTTAAATAATGTCGTAAATAGAAACTGTGCCTCTGTCACCTTTTGGGGAAAGACGTGAAGTCAAGACAACTATTTTTTCACTGTGTGTAAATATAAACTGGTCTTTTGAAGAATAAAAACCGGTCAAGTGTGAGTCGGACTCGCGCACCGAGGGTTCCGCAAAAATCCCATTTATTTATGATAAAAGTATATATTTCCGGTTTTCGGATGTTTCCTTGTATGCAAATAAATGAATATGAATATAAATAAGAATGCCATAAAACCTTGCTTCTTGCCAAATTTTATGATTCTAGGTCAACGGGAAGTACCCGATAGGTTATGATTCCCTTGCGAGTATTAAGCAAATTCAGAAAATTGTGATAAAAACTATATTTTGACTGCGTTGACCAATTAATTTAATTGAATTTTGGACTAGAGTAACTGATATTAACTTCAACTTGACACCTTCACGCGTTTAGCAAGAAAATGATCATAACAGACGAACAGAGACACGGACAACGAAGTGACCCTACAAGGGATCCTTTTTCCTTTTGAGCTACGGAACCCTAAAAATAACAAATTGTAAGAAGGTCTCCCCTACCGCCGGCAGATTCTAAAAACGGCATTATCGCCGCCGACCAGCAAATAATGCTAAATCACGCGCAAATCCGCCAATATGAGGTTATGGCCTATTTGCCCCCTGCACTGCAACATTATCTTTTATTGAGAAAAGTGTTTATGGGTTATGCCGTTTTTATGTCCGTTGTTTTATGCGTTAAAATTAAATGTGCTGTTTTTGTTGTTTTATGAAGCGTTGTTATATTTTTAATGCGTTGTTATTGAAAATTATCGGTTGGCCAATAGTTGATCAGTTCTTGATGCTCGTTCTTAACCGTATGGTGTTCTAACAGGGAAAACAAGTGCCCAGTTTAAACTAACAAATACTGTAGTGATTCACCCCTATAATTGACCGAGCGTGCGAAGCGTCTCCGATTCAGGATTGGGCAAAAATGCTGACGTATGTCCGGATGTGTGTCCGGATGTTCTCCTCTACAGGCCGCATTTCTCAACCGATTCTCGTGAAATTTTGTGAGCACGTTCGATATTTAAATATTTTTTTTTGTCGTTTCAGTTTTAGGTTTTCTTTTCAAATAGCGTAAAAACAATTGCGGATTTTAACAATTGAGGAGTCGGCGGATTTGTGGAGACCGTGAGAGTAACGGGCTATATCATTTTAGTGAAAAGTGAATAGGTTGGTAGGTTAGACCGCAAAAAGTAGTTTTAAAAGTTATTGGTGCGGCTACTTTCATGCTCCATACGTAACCAGGCGCGTTAGTAGATAAACTAACGTTTTTTTCTCGTTAGTTAGTCAAATATCGACAGATACTGTAGCGTACTGCTTAGTATACGACGCGTTAGTTGATAAAATAACGGTTAAAACTGTTAAATAGTGAACAGGTTTATACTTGAATTGCAAACGAGATTTCAGGGCAAACACTGCGGTAGCTTAGGTGAATACTAGAGGGGGCGAACGCAGCGAAGACCCTGAATAGTCTTCGTGTTAGGTTGACATGTAAGAACAAAAGAAACGTAAATTCCCAACCCTGTCGGTCTGGTTTACTATCTGTAGATAGCTGATCTACTAACGCGTTAGTTTATCAACTAACGGTTTTGACTATCTCACGGTGACATATATATTTGTTTGTATGTGTTATTAAAAGGAATAGTCACTGGCGGGGTCTCACAGAGCCTCTATTTATTATTTATCAATTCTTCATACAAACTATGAGAGGGGGCTCGCCCATCGCCGCACACAGCGTTGCAGATATAAAGGTTTCTTACAATGTCTCTAATGTTTGGTTCTTCCCCCGTATATTTATCGCATTGGTTGACCACGGAGAACCAAGACAAATATTATTCTTGGGTTTAGACAGAATACCAGCGTCACAGGGCTTCCTGTGGCATTATGCTGAGTCTGGGCCCTTTTGCTGTCGCGGCCTGCGCGCGCACATAGCAACGACTCTTGACGCCCACTTTGTTATCGACTTTTTTATCCAGTGCGTGTGTAAATAAACGTATATTATATTATATTATATTATATTATATTATATTATATTATATTATATTATATTATATTATATTATATTATATTATATTATATTATATTATATTATATTATATTATATTATATTATATTATATTATATTATATTATATTATATTATATTATATTATATTATATTATATTATATTATATAATATTATATTATATTATATTATATTATATTATATTATATTATATTATATTATATTATATTATATTATATTATATTATATTATATTATATTATATTATATTATATTATATTATATTATATTATATTATATTATATTATATTATATTATATTATATTATATTATATTATATTATATTATATTATATTATATTATATTATATTATATTATATTATATTATATTATATTATATTATATTATATTATATTATATTATATTATATTATATTATATTATATTATATTATATTATATTATATTATATTATATTATATTATATTATATTATATTATATTATATTATATTATATTATATTATATTATATTATATTATATTATATTATATTATATTATATTATATTATATTATATTATATTATATTATATTGTATTGTATTGTATTGTATTATATTATATTATATTATATTATATCATATCATATCATATCATATCATATCATATCATATCATATCATATCATATCATATCATATCATATCATATCATATCATATCATATCATATCATATCATATCATATCATATTACATTACATTTTACATTATATTATATTATATTATATTCTATTCTATTCTATTCTATTCTATTCTACAAACTCATAAACAAAACACCTCTTCTTTTTCTATACAGTGTCTAACATAACGGTGTAGTCATATTTTAAGGGCGACATAATTCTTAGCAACTTTCTCTATAAAACAATTTGATCAGAGCGAATTTATTTTTCACTTTTCACGCCCGGACCAGAACGTTTGGAGTAATGAAAAATAAAGTTGCTCTGACGAAATCGGTGTCATAGTAAAAGGTGTTCAGAATGTTGTCCCTAACAACCCCTTAAAACACCTTTCTGTAACACCCTGTAGAGGAAGTGGTTGCCAAATTGAACACAGCATTGACCTGCCGGCTGCATATTAGCTCTGTATCAACAGTTGATCCCGCCGGACTCCGCCGGTAAGTTATTGGCTAAATAAATCTTAATTCTATGCGGCACGCATACTAATGCACTAGGGATGGGGTGCTATCGATGGTTGCGTTATCGATTATGCAATAAAGAGTTCGCGATGACCTTTAGAAGTTGATTTTTACGAATTTTGAAAAAAGTTTCTTACTTTTTTCTCACTCGCGTTCAGCCAGTCATTAATATTGCGTGACAAGGGGCTAGTCTCCAATAAATGATTTTCTTGTGTGATTTCACGTCATACAAACATATCGCCAAACGTTGTAATAGCGCCAAACTTTGTTTGAATACATAAATAAATGCGGTGTAATTTAGATTACGTACCATAAAAGATAAGATAAGATTATAAATTATTTATTTAACACAAGAAATACTCGTGCAGTATAGTACACGTCATCGAAGTAGAACTCGTGCTCAGAAAAAGAATTGTCTACGGCAGAATTATAAACCTCCTTTTAGTCCTAATTCGCACAGTAAGGAAAAAATAAATGGGAAGTATTTAATCGCACATCAAAAATACTGATTTGCACAGTAAAAAAGGTTAAGCAAATAGGATAGGTATTTTTTGTTGTTTTTACATGTTCAACCTAACATAAAGGATAAAGGGGCTTCGCTTCGCTCACCCCCTTAACCCTTCACCTAAGCTACCGCAGAATTTTGCCCTGATATTTTCTGGTCAAATTTGTATTTTTGATGTGCAGTTTGATATTTCACAAAATAAATAACCACAATTCTAATAATATAATATAATAAAACAATTAAATTCATCAATAAGAATTGGCTGTAAGTTTGGAAGACTTGGGCCTATTCAGCTGGACTGGAGCAGACACAACATATTGTTGATGATAAACTTTTTGTGGGCCTAATCAACTTTCTTTATCACGAGTTTAATTTTAATATAATCTGCCCTGTAAAGATGCGTATTAAAATCTGCACTTTAAAAAGTCTTCAACTGTTCGTCCTTTACAAATTCTTAACCCCTCATCTGTGGGCACAATTTTATGAGAACCTACTTTTTATATCGTCTCGTGTAGTTCATAGTTCATGATTTGTTACTGTAGCGGCAACCGAAATACATTTTCTGTGAAAATGTAATATCTCCTATGACGTTTCATGAGACACAGCCCGCAGACGGACAGGCGGACAGACAGAGACAGAGGCTTAGTAATAGGGTCCCATTGGCACCCTTCAGGTAAGCAAACCTAAAAACGATATCTTTGTCTATCAGAGTAGTAACACATAATTACTGAATTAATATGAAACCGGCCCAACCAATTCAATTTTTTTTTTTTGCTTTATAGGAATGTAAAGGTGATATTAAGATATATGTTATTGAAAGGGGGAGGGGGAGTATCTGTGCCGGTTCCCACGAACTGTAGCATTAGCACGTCGGCGACACAGGAAGTGTGAATTTCTAAAATCACATCCGACATTGTCATCGTGTAACAACTCAGAATATAAGCTAAGATTCAAATCAAATAGATAGACATTACTGAGCGTTCAGTGACCAGCCTTTTTACTCCGTCTCGTGTCAGTTGCTCCACTTTCGGCAAACCAGTACAAAAAAAAAACTGAAGGAGATAATACAATTGATTTTGGTTGCAGTTGTTCCTTAAATGTTAACTGTATGTCGACTGTCTCATCTTATATTCAGCAATCAGTGTTGGACTGCCGACGGCTAAACACCGAAATACTTTTTCCTTTCAATAAATTATTCTGTGATTTTCATCTGTGCAAGCAAAAATGTTTTTTTCCACTTTTTGTAACAATGGATAAATGATGTTCGTTTGGCAATTAAAAATGAATGACGTCAAATTACATAACTAGGTAGAAAAAGTATTCATGAAACAGTGATGGATGTATTTTAAATAGATTTTTGAATATTTTGTTTTATTACTATGAATTTATAAGTAACATACAATATATATCGTGTTAAAGTGTCCAGGTTGAAGTTTAGAAATAAACAGTGTCCTATTGTCACCATTTTGTCAGAAAACTGTTTTAAAAATGTATTTATCGATTATCATTAAAAAAATCTAGTAAGCTCATCACTAACTATACATCTTTTTAATAATGAAAGGATTTTCTCAACGCATAGTAGGGGGCGCTTCGTCGACGACAAAGTAAAGATAATTCGTTTTTATTCCCGCGCAAAATACAAAAGCAATCTGTTGTTAAATATTTAATGAAGTTGTTTTAAATTGGGTTTGGAAAGCAAACGACACTTTTGTTGATGACTAGTGTTGTGGTTATGCAAGCTGAAGCACACACAAGTTTTTAAGAACTATTGAGTTCATAGAATTGTCTTTTTGAAGAACTCTTCCTCTTTTTAGGTTTCCGTACTAAGCCAAGCCTCAGCGACCATCCGCCGGCCAGTCCGTCAGCGACCATCCGTCGGCCAGTCCGTCAGCGACCATCCGTCGGCCAGTCCGTCTGCGACCATCCGTTGGTCAGTCCGTCAGCGACCATCCGTCGGCTAGTCCGTCAGCGACCATCCGTCGGTCAGTCCGTCAGCGACCATCCGTCGGTCAGTCCGTCAGCGACCATCCGTCGGACAGTCCGTCAGCGACTATCAGTCGGCCAGTCCGTCAGCGGGCTGTATATTTTTAAACCGTGATAAGTAGAGAGTTGTAATTGTATCAGGTTGGTATTCCTGTTTCCGCTACAGCAACAAATAATACTAACTAGTATCTTCTGCGAGAACAGTAGACCTCGTTTCAATTTTCAAAATTGGAATCCCTCCATATATATATATATATATATATATATATATATATATATATATATATATATATATAACTCTACAGAAAACTTCCCACCCTTTCCCCCACTCCACTCACTCATTTTTGATTTTTTCCCAAAATCTTGTGCAGAATCAGATCCTTAATGTGCCTCTTAAATTTGATTGAAATCCGTTGATAAATAACGCTACAGAAAATTTCCCCCTAATCAAAAACTGCGACCGGTTTAAAAAAAACTTTAATCAAGAAACAGGTGAGAACCGACTGACTGACTGACGGACAAAACGACTAACTGACGGACAAAAGCGTTTTATGGCCAACCTTAAAACGGGAGGCTTTGCTCGCTTCGCTCGCTCAGTCAATAACTAAACGTTATGATTTAAGGGGTCTCGAATCCCCGTACAAGAGATTTGTTTTATTGCGTTTTTTCTTGTACGATTTTTTTGTTCGACTAGTACTTGACCGATATTTCATTATAACATTATTTTCTGCTACTTCGTATAAGTGCCCTCCTAGCAACCAATATAGCCACTCGTCTGTGCGTCTGTGCGTGCGTTCAAAAAATGGCCCACGATTTTGAACTTTATTGGTTGGTAGTAAAGTTCAAAACCTGTGAAAAATAATTAAACATCTATTGATGGCCCCACAGCTGAGTGGATAAAGAGTGTTCGTGCCAGCTAGGCAAGCGAGCTGCACATTAAATACTGTGGAAATGGCTCAGTTTGTAGTATTAGAGATACTGTGTGCAACCGAGCTTATCTGACCACAGCAGGTACTGCACTGGTAGGGTCAGCAAAATAATAATAATACCTTGGACATTTTTACACACATTGATCTAGCCCCAAACTAGGATTCCCTGTGTCTTGGGTACTAGATAACGATACACATACTTATACATTATACATATAAATATTATACTTATATAGATAAACAACCATGACTGACCAGGGTACAAACATCCGTTCTCATCAAACAAATATTTGCAAAATAGCTACAAACTAATGAATACATAATCCTGATTTCCGGCCAAAGGCCAACTACAACTTAGTTGTATTGATAATGGCATAATACTCGGTTTTTGTAATCATTAAGAGGAAAGTTAATTAATAATAATAATTACGTGATAATTTGTTCGACATTGGCGATCGCCACTGCATTGAGAAAAATCGCGTGGATGCTTACTGTTGTCTCATGGGAATTGTATCAGATTACGATGTTATCTGCTACAATTGAGATATTGCTATTCACAATCTAAATCCGGCAGGGCGGTCAATCCTTCACGCCGATGACTATTAAATACAACAGAGCTCATTCACAAATCCGGCAGGGCGGTCAATCCTTCACGCCGATGACTATTAAATACAACAGAGCTCATTCACAAATCCCACCAATCAACAATTTTATAACTACACACCATTGAGAACAACAATTACACAATTCACACGTAATTCCACACAAGCTACTCACATCGAAAACCATTAAAAATGCATCCTTTGTTGAAATTCGAACAGAAGCTGGTTGTATCAGTTTTACTGTTGACCACACCGGGGCAAACATTTTTTTTTTTACCAAAGTCAGCTCTTCGCAGCATACTGTGAGATTCAACATAAAATACTGACTTGTATAACTTGACCTGTGGAAAAGGTGTGTGACGGTGTTTTTGTAGATGTACAGGGAGGTCAAGGTATATTGGTTAGGTGCATTAAGTGTTTATTATTTATAGAGCCCACACATACATGCTGTGGCCTTTTTTGTGAACGCTACTTTTGAGTAAAATATTGTAGGTTTTTTACAAAGATTTTTAGTCGGAAAAATGTGTTGGTCTTTTTGTTTATTTAACCTTTATACCTAATATGTATGTATGTATGTATGTATGTATAACGGTTGGTTGTGTCAAAACTTTTAAAGATTTAAAGGTTACAAGATACAAACACTGAGATATATTTACTAAAACAAGAAAAAATGGGGGCTCTATAAACTTAACAACTGCGATTTTTTACGTAAATGCATAAATGTATATTTCAGGCTTAACAAGTCATAGGGTAATTGCAAGACACTTTTGACACTTACAATATACACATTATACATCTCTATCTTATTTTTAATAACAAATATACAGTACATATCAAAAGGTGCACTCCAGCATGGGCTGATACATGTGAGCCAAGATATGAACCGTCCAAGCGGCGGTCTGCCAATACCCTCAGGAGGCTGCTGGGACTCCCCCAGCCTGCCTTGATAGAGGCGACTCTGGCGCAGTATCGCATAGAAGCCGTCTCCGTAGGCCTCCGCTGACATTGCTCAAGTGCTCCAGACACGGGGCGGAAAACGAATAAACTTTCGATGTCAATGACGGCATTTAAAGCTCGATGGCATCCTTCTCCTACACGGGGTGGCAGAGAGAGACACCTGCGCCTAGTGTTGGCAGATATGCAATTATATATTTAGAGATACCTTACAAATTGTCGTTGCACTAAAGACAGCCGCTTTAAATTACAGCACCTGACCCCAATTGTCGCGCTCCGATGGGTCAAATATACATACAAACTTACATACATACATACAAACATAGAAACATTTTTCAAAACATCAATGCGAAAAGGATTGCCATATAAATATCTAGATTATGTCATTGATAGAGAAAAGAGCTACAGATTAGACTCTGATTAATTATAATGTGAAGACCCGAATGGCCGAGTCGGCAGTGACCCTGGCTACGAAGCCAAGGGTTCCGGGTTCGAGTCCCGGTGGGGACAAATATTTGTTTGATGAGAAAGGATGTTTGTACCCTAGTCATGGTTGTTTATCTATCTAAGTATACTATTTATCTATATAAGTATTTGTATCGTTGTCTAGTACCCAAGATACAGGGAATCCTAGTTTGGGGCTAGATCAATGTGTGTAAATTGTGTCCAAGGTATTGTTATTATTCTAACAAAAGAAATGAATATGGAAGTGAACTCAATAAAACAGAAGTTAGACTGTGAGACTTTGAAGAAATTTGTCAATAGGGACCAAATGACTAGAGTTAATAGACTAGTTAACGCTGTAGTTAACGCGCGGACGGTAACTCGCACGGATTACAGTTGACATCTTAATGCTCAAACATTTGGCTAAAGAGGATTTGGTAATGGATAATGCAAAGATGTAAGTGTTTAAGATAACAAAGGCTTAGCGTTGATATTTGAGTGACAGACGACACGAATTAGATTGGACTATGCATATGTATTTTCATTTTCCTTTTCCGGCGTGAAGTTAACTAAAAAGTATGGCTATTAAAGACTAGACAATGTAACTTTTCTCAAACAGTATGGTAGGGGCAAGCAATGATGATTTTGAATAGTTTCACTAAAAGGGTACCGATAAACTATACTTTAAATGATATTTCCGGTGATGAATGCCTACTTTTGAAAAGGGTTATTGAGAAGAAGGTATTCACTTGAAAATTTTAGGCGAAGATTAAATCGTACTTAAGGGGCACTACACGTTTCGATTTTCGCCGTGCCACAAGTGGAGTCGCTACCTTATTTCGACGGGTTGATAAAAAAGGGGCCAAGTGCGAGTCGGACTCGCCCATGACGGGTTCCGTTGTAGCAAGACTGGATGGATGTTTGTGTTGTAACTTTGTTTGTCATAGTGTTTGTATGAATGACAAAGTTATCTTTGCGGTTTTCAATAAATGTTTTATATCTTAAAAACTGCTTATTTTATTTTGTTCAAACTAATTTTTGTTTGAAAGTGTGTATATGTAAGCAAATATTTTTGTAGATATTCACTCTCTTACTTTAAAAGTAGGGGGGGGGGGGGGGGGGGGGGGGGTTACATATTTCCTCTTTGATTTACTTTAAGGAAAAATGGTTTGAGGAACTTCAACATCATTTTTAAAGACCTATCTATAGACACCCCACTCATATAGGTTTGAAAATAATATTTATTGGTTTCACTTCCATGGGAAGCCCCCTTTAATTATTGTATCTTTTCAACTATTATATATAAAAATCGTAAAGCGGTTCATAGAATACATCTACATAGAAAGTTTCAACGGTGTAGTCCTTATAGTTTCTGCATAAAGTTGCTGTGACATACGGACGGGCGGACGGACGGACAGACAAGACTTGATGAAACTATAAGGGTTCCTTGTTTCTTTGCGGAACCCTAAAAACGCAGGTGATTTGATAAATGTTTTTCAAAATTTCGAAAGAAATAGTCGCACAGAAAAGATATCGGTGTTTTTCGTAATACTCTAGAAACTGAGTTATATTGTTACTTTATTATAGTCAATAGTCAATAGTCAATAGTCAAAGTGCTTTATTACTGTAGATTTTTACATATACTTAGCAAACGTCATTTTTTGCCTCTTCTCTACATTGGACCACTGTGGGAGAAGAAGGGCGTAGAAACTCCCACAGATTGATTTTTAGATCTCTTTTAAAAATAGGTTGTGCTTAACTAATACAAATATGAAAAATTTAATTGTTATGATTAATAAGCAGGAATAAATAATTACAAAATTATTAACAGCAAGGTCTGTATTATGCGCCTCGTGCGATATAGCCATCCTATACTGGAGTACCATAGTATGGAATGCATCCTTCAAGACGACGACGGGTTCTAATAGCTTCCGAGCTTGCTTCTCACGCAGGAGATGCAGACCTGACCATGTATCAATGAGATAATTAACTTATCTTGACTTCGAACGTTTAGTGTTTCGGATAACACGCTTAAGCTGTAGGTGCCGGCTACTATCGCTACGTGGTAGTGGTCGTAAAACCTCTCCACCAACCCGCACTGAGCCAGCGTGGTGGAGTATGGCTCGATCGTACTCGTATCCGGGTAAACGCCTGGGCCCCTTGGTGGGGATAATGATAGACAACATTTATATATGGAATGCCTCGCAGTGGCCTACGCATATCAAACAGGAGTCGCCTTCGTGATTTATTTATAGTTACAAATTATGTTATGTGAAATTTTTTAATCGAAAATCGAGTAAATCTCAGAAACTGTCATTGTAGGTTGTCTAACTTTATTATAACTACGACTCAGCGAGAGATATCTGCCAAGATCAAAGCAAGTGGTCCTACCTCACACTCTTTCGGGTTAGAGACGTGAGCAGCACAGCGTCACGCCTTTTCCCACACGAGGTGCCCACACGAGGTGGCAGAGGCACAATTGTGCCCACTTTTAGCCAGTTATACAATTCTTCTTGATTGACGGTTTCCTCGCGATGTTTTCCATCACAGTTAGAAAGTCTATAAAACTTTATTTGCGTATCATTTTGTCGTAAATATGTAATTACATGAGAAATTAGTTATTAATTGTCTCATATACTTAATATAAATGTATTTCAGTGTTACCTTGATTGTTTTTATTTATATTTGATTAAGAAATTTAGTAGGTAATTTATAATTGGGGATACTACTCCGTTTCGTAAAGCCGTGGGCTTTTAGGTCGAGAAAGAAACGGCACGAAAACTCAGGAAATTACATATAAAATAGGTGCTAAAGGCTGGACAGATAGATAGATTGGGACATCGTCAGCACCGTATTCGAATCCGCATCATTTGCATGAGACATTAGCAAATGTATGTAATACTAACTTGTCAATACATGTTTGTGACGTCGCTATCTCTGGTTCCCACGACACAGGGTATCCTAGTGTGGGGCCAGAAGCAATTTATGTAAATGCCATATCATGCCAATACTAGCAAACTCACAGGTGAGCAAAGTTTATAAATAGGTATCTCAAAGTTACGCAATACGCGGTACCATAAAATCCAAAATGGCGAATTCGGAGAACTGCCAAAATCGATGCTGGCAACAAAATAAAACAGCACATTCAAAGATCTTTCAAAAGCGTTCGACATCGACAAAAGTTGATTCTTATCACACAGTTAGTTTTATTAACGTAAGCTGTGAATGTGTTTCACTGTGTGTAGGTTCTGCAGGTAGGGAGGGGTTCGTGAAAACTGACAACGTGGTGCAACATTTGTGCTGACCGTGCGAAGTGACGGCGTTCCTCAAGGCTCAGTGTTGGAGCCAAGATTATTTTTTTAAGGATGCCGTTGTGGGTCGAAGGGTTCAGCAGTATTTTAAAATAGTGTGTTGTTGACCTTGACTTGAAGGTGTTTTCGGTTAATTTTTCTCGTTCATTACTTCAGGCGCAAATATATATTTTTTGTGTTTTTGGATTCAGCACTGTCTCAAAACTATAGTAACAATAAATATGACCGGTAAAATTACGGTAAGTATCCGTAATATATGATATATAGGTAAGTAGTTCATAAAATAAATAAATAACTCAATTCATTGTGCACAAGTGATAATAAACTTAATCCGCAAACGGTGATGTATTGAGTTAAGACAGTTAACCTCATTTTGTTAGTTAAAATATAAAAGACTTCTGTTTTATTCTGTTACAAAGGAACCACCTGCGAACGCAAGCCTCACTCTTACAAAGGAACCACCTGCGAACGCAAGCCTCACTCTTCGCTAAAATCCAAAAGAAGACGAAACTGTCCCAATACTCCGCGGTCGGATACGTAACGGTTTCAGAATGTTTGATTTAAAAAACGTGTTTATCGTATCACATTTACCTGTTGTTACGTGACGAGTCTTTGTTAAGGGAGAATTAACATCCGGATGCACAATCAACCACTCAAAGTTTGACCGACATTCAAAGTCACGCTGTCAATGGGCCGCCTGAATAAAAAAGTAAAGAATGATAAAGCTTCACAATTTCGTTAATAAGAATAAGAATTATTTTCCTTCAAATATTATAAGTAAAGTACTTTAGTTTATTCATTCGGTACATTGTCGCTCTCGGGAAATGGCCGCCCCATTATAACTTTTAAGCGGGACTTTATTTGAACAGCAGTCTGTGCATATGGTAGTTAGATATGAGTATTATTTCTAGACTGACCTGCACTTGACTCTCAGTGATCCGTCGAACCTGAGAGACAAGTACAGCCGTTAGACTACAATTTATACAAACAATTTCAGAAGACTTTGGAAGTAACTTAACAAAAAACATAGACATCTTATTAATATGGTGTATCAAAAGAATATTAAGTTATGATATGATGTAAAAAAATAATTTCTTAAATAAAGACAGTTGGTTACGATCCTCCACCGCGTCTTTATAGGTTATGGGCCCAGCACGCTTCCTCTGCGTTTCTTCACATATTTATATGTAGGCACATATTTGCTCTGGCCCCACACTAGGATACCCTGTGTCGTGGGAACCAGAAACAGCGACGCAATACACTTATCCAAGACCTGGGGATGTATTTGTAAACCAAACTGGGTCCTATTTAGAATAAATGACTCAAATAAAAGACTTACGACAATTAAATTAAGGCAATTTAACAATTAGTTTGGTACAAATCAACGATAAATTAATTATCCAGTAGCACCGTTTGCCTAATGTTACCACTGTAATTCTGAAAACTTTACCATCCTTATGAAAGTTAAGTCAAATTATACTTAAAACCTAAATGAAGCAAAGATGGCTTCAAGACCACTTGGCGACGTCCAACGGTGGATTAGGCTACCATATTTATACAGGCTCTATCATACATATTTTTGGAGGTTGTTGTGGACATAATTCTGAACAACTTTCACTATAAAACGGATTTGATCGGACCATTATTACTTACCAATTCACACTAATTCGAGTAAGATCAAGCCATACTACTCGAAATAAACATTTGTAATTGTCAACTTCTTGGTGGTAGTTAGTCATTAAGCTATGTCAGAGGCCCTTATAGGGTACAATCCTGATGACTTGTGTTGGCCACTAGCCGGAAGCCCTTTCATCACACCCGCACTGAGCCAGCGTGGTGGAGTAAAGCTCAATCTGTCTCATATACGTGTCGGTGGGGACATTATTGTGCTACATTTATTTTATTTATTTATTCATCTAGTTATGTCACTAACCTGTACTCGGCTCTCAGTGAGACCGATCCTCATAGCGATCTCCTCTCGCATGAAGATGTCAGGGTAGTGCGTCTTCGAGAAGCAGCGCTCCAGCTCGTTCAGTTGCGCTGGTGTGAACCTGACGGGGGAAATGGTCGTCGTTGTGGATTATACTGACAATCAATACATATGCTTGATATACATGTATACAATACCAGGGTTTGCCACACGCCCACAAGTACTGATGTGTACACCGTGAGTTATTTGTGTTGGTTGTGGTTGTGGGCCATGCTAAAACAGTCTTACAGTGCCCAGTGAAAAAATGTTATGTCCTGAAACACTGGTACATCAAAAAACGTGACTACAGCCCAGAAAACATGGAAAAGTTTGCGGAACATCTGAACTCTTTGTCTTTTGACGAAGTTTATAAATCGGAAGACCCAAAATATGCATTTACGAGTTTTTATGATATGTTCATTTTGCTCTATAAATTATGTTTCCCAGTAACAAAAGTAAAAATATCTTTATTACGTAAGCAAAACTGGATATCGAAGGGAATTAGACTATGCTGTAAGAAAAAACGAGAATTACTGTGGCAATATAGAAGATGTCGTAATGAAGGAAATAAAGACAAATTTAAAGCTTATGCAAAACGATTAAAAAATGTAATTTATCTAACACAAAGATCGCAAAATACCTATAGAATAAATATGGCAGAAAATAAATGCAAAGAAACGTGGAATATTATAAAAAAATCCCATATAAACACACCAAAAGAATACATTGAAAAAATTGTTAAAGATGGTATAGCGATAACGGAACCAACGGACATTGCAGAATCATTTAATAACTTTTTTATTGACCTTACAAATGACTTATCAAATAATTCTATTAATAATTCAAATTTGACATCTAATATAAATAATAATTGTAAATCTATATTTTTGAATCCAGTGACACCTTTTGACATCTCTCAAACAATTAAATCATTAAAAAATACAAATAGCGCAGGATACGATGAGATAAACACTAAGGTCATTAAGTATGTAGTAATTATAGTTTCTCCAATTCTATGCCATATAATTAATAAATGTATGGAGTACGGTAAATTTCCAAGGGAATTAAAAATCGGAGTAGTAAAACCCCTGTTTAAAAAACAAGACAAACAAAATATGAATAATTATAGACCTGTTACACTAATCCCAGTTATCGCAAAAATTTTCGAAAAGGTAATATATCGGAATATATATACTTACTTCGAAATAAATAATCTGTTTGCTCCAGAACAAAAAGGGTTTAGAAACAATAAAACAATAAACATGGCAATTTATGATTTTCTTGCAAACATATTAGCAAATGTTGATAAAAGGAATCCCGTGGTAACCATTTTTATGGACATGACTAAAGCCTTTGATTTTGTGAGCCACGACATTCTTTTGAATAAACTTCTTAAATACGGCATAAGAGGTAACGCAATAGATCTTGTAAAATCTTACCTAGAAAAACGGCAACAAATAACACAAATAAGCAAAATATGCATAAAATCTAAAACTGAACAGGATTACGTCTCAGACCCGAGAGAATTAAAGCGCGGTGTACCTCAAGGTAGTGTCATGGGGCCGTTACTATTTTTAGCATACATAAATGACTTACCGAAAGTTGTTCATCATCCAATGGTGCTATTTGCGGATGATAGTACGGTAATTATTTCTTGCGAGGACCCAAATGACTTTGAAAATGAAGTCAATACTACTCTTCATACAATTATTCAATGGCTTGACAGTAATAATCTAGTTTTAAATATTGACAAAACTAAAATAATGAACTTTCAAAATAATCAAAATACTACTAATAATATGGACATTAAACACGATGGCAAAAAAGTTGAACAAACAGAGGTCACAAAATTTTTAGGAATAGACATTGATAGCAATCTTCAATGGAAAACACAAATTGAAACCACATGTAAAAAGCTACATAAAATTTCATATGCTTTGTACAAACTTTCGAAAACGGTCGCTAAGGATGCAGTATTATTAGCTTACAATGGATACGTAGACTCCATTCTGCGATTTGGAATAATGTTCTGGGGTAACGGGGTAGGAAAAGAAAAAGTCCTCGTAGCTCAAAAAAGGTGTGTAAGGTCTATATGTGGCTTACGTCGCAGAGATAGTTGTAAGCCTCATTTTAAGAGGCTAAATATTTTGACGTTTCCATCATTATATATTTACGAGGTAGCTAGTTTTGTCAAAACAAATTCTAATCTATTTGATAATTATTTAAGTAAACGTCATAAATCTAAAATTCATATGCCACAACATAATACTGCTTTATTTAAAAATAATATCTATGGCATGGCACCTATTGTTTATAACAAGCTACCAGATACTGTGCGCAATATAGAACATGTAATACTATTTAGGAAGGAATTGAGAAAATTACTTATCAATAAGACATATTATACAATAAATGAATACATAAATGATCCAACAATATAATAATGATAATAAATATACATGTAATTATAGGTAGGTACTGACTTATACTTAATTCAAAATACAGGGATGATTTGTCATAGAAAATGATTTAATGATGTTGCATGCACTTTATTCTTACTATAAAATATTTGTATGCCTTACGGCGAAACATAGCGATCTTCACCGACTGTAACAACCTAAACCTATGTTTGACAAATAAAATATTTGATTTGATTTGATTTGATTAAAAAAATACGTTCTAATTTTTATTTTATTTTGTGAAATTTTAGTCTATTTTGATAAACTTTTTTTTTTTAAATAACAACTCTCGTGACATCACTTGTTCATAGTTTTGGAACGGTTGTACTTGAGGCTGGTTGTTTCCGATCATAAAAAACTATGATATCAATATTTGTTTACGTTTCCACTGACATATGCAACTGACAGGAAAACAGTTGATACGTGACAGTTTTACAGAACAGCCAACTTAACGGTGAAGGGAAATTGAACAAACTACTCCGTAGAGGACAAATCAGGTAAGTACTTTATGTTTTTTTCGGATATTTGAGTAATCGTGTAATATTTTTTGACGGATATAACGGACTTTAGTCTTATAAAGAACACAGTTATCTAGATTTTTTTTTATTGCTCATTGCGAGTTTGTTGTTCCTCCCGGTGGACAACTGACGTTTCCCTTGGCGGCGGCGGCGGCGGTGGCGGCTTGGGGGGGAGTCATGAAATGCAGGCCTCTAGATTTATTCACAACAACAGACATAGAGGGGGTTGAAAATGCCGTGAACGGCTTCGAGATCGTATGGCTGTCTATGATAGACTTGGCGAGGACACTGCCGTGCAGATTGATTCCTGTCAAAGGTATAACAACGTAACATAACTATCCTAATCTAATATAGGCTATTGCTTCTGGCCCCACTCATGGGCTTAGACGAGGCCGCATCTGAGCCTCAGCCGGGAAAAAAGCAAGGGAAAAGGCGTTTCTTGGTTTTATTATACAATAGTAGTTTATGTGACACTCTCGATTCAACCGCATGTTCGACCGGCATTGTGGCATTGATCATTGCTCTGCAGTTGTTTAGCTTGTTCTGTAGTGCCAACTTCACAGAAACTAGGGGCGGCACGCAGGCGGGCGTCTGCGTTCGAAATTTGAATGTCATAATTTAATAATATTTTCATTATCAATCGTCATAATGTACAAATTTTCAGATAAGAAATGAGTTTTTACCAAATAGTTTTACATTATGCTGGTCTTAACGTGCGGTTTTTAGACGCAGTAAAGAGGGTTTATGATACGTGTGTAGATAAAGAGGGTTTATGATACGTGTGTAGATAAAGAGGGTTTATGATACATAAGTAGATAAAGAGGGTTTATGATACGTGTGTAGATAATAGTAGTTTATGTGACTGCTACATAATGGAGGGCTCATAATAATATCACTCGAGAGTTTTAATGCCTAATTATGTACAGTTTTATACACTAGTTTATCTACACACATATCATAAGCTCTCTTTGATGTGTTCAGGAACCGCATGTTTGACCGGCATTGTGGCTCTGCAGTTGTTTAGCTTGTTCAGTAGTACCAACTTCACGCAGGCGGGCGTTGGCGTTCGAAATTTGAATGTCAGTACCAACTTCACAGACAAACTTGGGGCGGCACGCAGGCTGGCGTCGGCGTTCGAAATTTGAATGTCATAATATGTAGAAAAATTACTCATTATGGTCATAATGTGTAATTTTTCAGATAAGAAATTAGTTTTTACCAAGTAGTTTAACATTATGCTGATCGTAAAGTGCGGTTTTTGTACGCAGTGAAGAGGGTTTATGATACGTGTGTAGATAAAGAGGGTTTATGATACGTGTGTAGATAAAGAGGGTTTATGATACGTGTGTAGATAAACAAATTAAATAGCTACCAAATTGAAGCGGCCGCGCGGTAACCGAGTATCTATAATGGTTACACGAACAAATAAAGATGTCAGCGATCTCCTTACCTCGTCCGATGCCTCTTCTGCTTGGCCGGCTTGTCGCTATCCGACGCGGAGGACCCCATCCCGACGGGCACCGATGCCATATGGCCACCGTGCTGCTGGTGGATGCTGCCTGCAAAGTCAGCTTTATTAACTGGGTGGCATGGTATATATATGTTACGGCTAAAGATAGGTGTGGAACTAAACTTAAGTTTAGCCGGCTAGTGTTAAGATTAATTTCGAGCCTCGGCCAATGTCCGAAATAATGTTCATTGCGATAAATGATTTCAACATAGTCGGCTAAAGTTTAGCCTCGACGCTTTTGAGGCTAAAGATGGGTAAGAAAATATGGTTGACATTAGCCGACTAAACTTAAGTTTATTTTTCAGTATACCTAGACTAATGTTGAAAAATTACCGTCTTAATCTGGAATAAGTGATGATAAAGTCAAAGTCAAAGTACTTTATTACTGTAGATATGATTACATATACTTAGCAAACGTCATTTTTTGCCTCTTCTCTACATTGGACCACTGTGGGAGAAGCAGGGCGTAGAAACTCCCGCAGATTGATTTTTAGATCTCTTTTAAAAATAGGTTGTGCTTAACTAATACAAATATGAAAATTTTTATTGTTATGATTAATAAGCAGGAATAAATAATTACAAAATTATTAACAGCAAGGTCTGTGTTGAGCCAGATTAACCCCATACAGTCCTGTCATTTAAATAATCTTGAACATTGTAATATCCCTTTTTCGACAAAGTCGCTTTAACATGCTTTTTAAATTGCTCAAATGGCAATTTCAAAATCTCCAGAGGTATCTTATTGTAGTAGAGAATGCACTGACCCTTGAAAGAATTGCTAACCTTCACGAGTCTAAAACGGGGCGCACATAGTCTGTGATTATTTCTTAGGTTAACATTACAGCTATCGCTAAGTTTGGTAAATGTTGAAAGGTTCTTGCGTACATACATTATATTTTCGAAAATAAATTGACTAGCTACTGTTAGTATGTCAATTTTTTTAAAAAGCTCTCTTAAGGAGTCTATTCGTTTTAAATTATAAATTGCTCGAATAGTTCTTTTCTGTAAAATAAAAAAAGTTTGAATATCCGCTGCTTTCCCCCACAACAAGATACCATAGGACATCACACTATGAAAGTAACTAAAATATACTAGCCTAGATGTAGCCACATCCGTGCTTTGTCTGATGTTCCTAACAGCGTCCGCCGCAGAACTTAATTTACCAGCCAATTTATCTATGTGGGGTCCCCACTGCAATTTGCTATCAATGGTTATTCCAAGAAACTTCGTATCATTTACTAATTCTAACGTGCTGTTGTCTACCACTAAACTGGTCTCAACTTGCCTGACATTTGGAAGTGAGAATTTGATACACTTGGTTTTACCAGCGTTCAACAATAAATTATTAACTGTGAACCAATTCAAGGTTAAAGACAATACACCATTAACATCATCAAATTCTCCTTTTTTTCTTTCAATTTTGAAGACCATTGAAGTATCATCAGCAAACAACACTATGTCAGTTAATTTCTCCACCATGAAAGGCAGATCATTAATATATACCAGGAATAAGAAAGGGCCTAATATGGAACCTTGTGGAACGCCAATTTTAACACCCGATCCATCAGATTTTACGGCGTTAACTTCTGCCTTTTGAATTCTATTGCTGAGGTATGATCTTAGTAGATCCAAAGCTTTATTTCTAACTCCGTAATGATTTAATTTAATTAATAGCGTATTATGATCAACACAATCAAACGCCTTCGACAGGTCGCAAAAAACTCCGATAGCATCCTGTGCGGCCTCCCATGCGATTGACCCCTAGTGAAACCATATTGTTTAGCATGGAGTTGTTTTGTACGGTTGAAGTGTGAGAGCATTTGATTGAGTATAATCTTTTCAAATATTTTACTTAGTGTTGGAAGAACAGATATTGGTCTGAAATTTGAAGGATCGCCCTTATCTCCCGACTTCAACAGAGGTATCAGTTTACTGTGTTTTATGAGGTCTGGAAAAGCCCCATCGTCAACACATTTATTGAATACATAAGCTAAGTGTGGGGCTATAACTAGAATTACTGAACCAATGACTTTGACTGATATACCCCACAGATCTTCCGTATTTTTTAAGTTAAGTAATTTAAACGTTTTGACAATGTCCTGGGGATATACATGATGAAATTTTAAATATACGTTACTGACGCTAGTGTTATTTTTTAATAAAGTCTCTGCTTCATATGGAGATGAATTAAGACGGTCTGTTGTGAGTACGGGTACATTGGTGAAGAATGTTTCAAAAGCTCGAGCAACATCAGCGTTGGATTTAACAACATCATCACCTATCTTTAGGCAGAAATCATTGCCCCTTGGTATAACTTTGCCAGTTTCGCGGTTTATTATTTGCCAAACTGTTTTCATTCTATTACTTGAATTTTGAATGTTTCTATTAATGAGTAAAGTTTTTGCAGTTCTACAAACCAACTTGAAAGTTTTGGAATATTTTTTAACATAGTCATGAAATTTTCGATCAAAGTTATAGGTTTTTTGATCATAAAGGTCATACAAGATAACTCTACTTTTACGAATTCCAAACGTTGCCCAGTCATTAAATTTTGATTAAATTAAATTAAATAAGATTCGGTAGCCGTAAACACTGCTATAGCTTATGTGAAGGATAAATGGGGTGAGCGAAGCGAAGCCCCCATTATCCTTCGTGTTAGGTTGAACATGTAAGAACAACAAAAAATACTTATACTCGTCTTATTATAGTTTTTGTTGTTGTTACATGTTCAACCTAACACGAAGGATAAGGGGGCTTCGCTTCGCTCACCCCCTTTTCCCTTCACCTAAAATACCGCAGTGTTTTGCCCTGATATTAGAAATAGCTTTCTCGACTGAATAAAATTACCCCACCCTGCTCCCCGCAGTCGCACGAATACTTCGTTTTCAACATTAGCTAACTAATGTCCAACATTAAGTAACCGAATCGCATCGGCTAATGTGCAGTCTAGCCGATTAAAGATGACATCCGTCATCACAAACGAACATGACTTCGGACATTAGCCGAGGCTCGAAATTAATCCTAAGACTAGCCGGCTAAACTTAAGTTTAGTTTCACACATATATATGCTATTGCATATTACATAGGTTGTTCAGTTGGAAGGCCGGGCGCCCATCTAACTGACGTGACAGAAATATAGTATAGAGGTGGCAGGTCATCTCGTGTCATGCCACGCCACGCCCATCAAGGATAATATACTATAGTCAAGACAAGTAAGTATTTAAAACGACGACCCGATTGGCCGAGTCGGTAGTGACCCTGCCTACGAAATCAGGGTTCGAGTCCCGGTGGGGGCAAATATTTGTTTGACGAGAACGGATGTTTGTACCCTAGTCATGGTTGTTTATCTATCTAAGCATAATATTTATCTATATAAGTATGTGTATCGTTGTCTATTACCTAAGATACAGGAAATCCTAGTTTGGGGTTAGATTAACGTGTGTCAATAGTGTCCAAGGTATTATTATTATTATTAAAAGAATGTAAAGAAATATGCCCGTCTGCCGATTCCGCAACAAAACTAATCAAAAAATAAAACAGCTAAGTGCGAGTTGACTCGACAAATATCATATTATTTCGGCGAAGGATCTACAAATATACGGTTTTCGGATTTTCCATTCACTTGTGCTATAATTTCATGACTCTAGGTCAACGGGAAGTAACCTATAGGTTTTGATTCCCTTGCGCGTGTCAAGTGATTCCGCAAATTGGCTGCATAAACGGCCGTATCTTTTGAATGCGTTGACCAAGAAATTGATTTGATTACATTTCCAAGGGACAATTACTTACAGACTTAAGTAATTGTTATTAATTTTAACTTGATACCTCCACATGTTCTTGTGAAAAAAGGTCTTGACAGACACACAGTTGAACAACGAAGTCATCCTATAAAGGTGCCTTTTTTCCTTGCCTCATAACGACCTCGGAAATTTTGAGGCATCGCACTTTTGAAAATGGCATCTTATGATGGCCGTGGTCGTTCAGAGGTAAAGGTACGTAGAAGGTATTGAGGTTAAACCCTAAAATGAGTTTTAAAATGGATCTATGGTAATGTTTCAAATCTTGAGAATTATTTTAAATACCTACTTGGCTTGACTATACTTTGAGCCGCGCCCATAGATTGCTAGACAGTTCATTTGTCACTTCACCTAGGTGGGCGCAGCACCTAAGGATCCTAAAATTGCCATAGGGGGTACAAGATCATGTTGCGACAGCGGTTATTGACCCGACTGCTACTACAATCAGATACATGGTATTCGGGTAACGGTCGGCGCCCGCTACCATGGTAGGCTGAACAGTAATCTCCATAAATACGATATGGTTTAGTTATGGCATAATCGGTTCATCCGTTTGATTTACGAGCTGCGTATTCATATGTCTATGTCCAGGCAATTCTATTTTTCGATGCTGAACCATACTACCGCGTGGTTCGTCATCCATTGCCGCTCCTCCACTACAGCCACGTCATCGGTCTCCAACTAAACTTGCCTTGTAAGTGTTCCGCTCTAATGTTGTGCGCGATGTGAAGCCTGGCCCCGAGCGCATGGTGCGGGAGCTCGAGGCTCGGTTTCACTTCGAGATGCTTATCTTCCAAGCATGAGTCCTTGTGACCTGCGGGAGATATAAACAGATGATATAGCGTCACACCTTTTCCTATACGAGGTGGCAGAGGCACAATTGAGTTCACTTACTTTCAGGTCAAGATAGGAAAGTGATAATATACTCAACTATACTATCTGCCAAATAACGTGGCAATAGAGGTCATTGACACTGTAGAGGCCTTCACAAAAATACAATTTATTAATTATATCGCTTACCATACAAACCCATCGCAAAACTGGTATCGCTAACCGTGGTACAAGGACTAACAAGAAAGCTGGTACTACGAGATTCTAGCGATGCCAGTTTGCGACAGGTTTGTGTGGTAAGCGACAGATTTAGCGATACATAAATTAGATTTTGGTGGAGCTGTGTGAATGACCTTTATAACAACGTCATTTGGCAGATAGTACAGCAGAAAGCGCAGCTTTGTGGGGGCGAAAGGAAATGTCTTCAATCTGTATTTTTGCTTCATGATTTTCTCAGTACAATAATTGCAGTTCACACAATTTTTTTTGTTATCTAGAAAATAAGATTTCAATGATATTCGTGGAAACTGTATATTACATAACTCACTATGTCGAAGCTCAAATAATGTCAAAGTCAAAGTTATTTATTACTGTAGATATTTACATATACTTAGCAAACGTCATTTTGTGCCTCTTCTATTGGAGAGGAAGGGCGTAGAAACTCCCACAGATTGTTTTTTAGATCTCTTTGTGCTTTTGTGCTTAATTAATACAAATATTACAATATTAATTACTATGATTTATAAGCAGCAATAAATCATTACAAAATTATTAACAACGAGGTCTGTGTTGAGCCAGATTAACCCCATACAGTCCCGTCATTTAAGTAATCTTGAACAATCTTCCGGATTGTGGCCTAGGATAGGGAGAGCGAAGCGATTCCTGAGAAAACATAAACGTACCTTAGCATAAACATAACGGTGATGGAAAACATCGTGAGGAAACTGTCATATCTGCATTGTTACCGCGATCCAACACGTGTAGAATTTTCCTTGAAAAGTTACGTGGTCAGTTTAGTTGACCAATGTCAGAACACTCTTTACTTACTAACTCTTTTTTCAAAGGAAAAAAGGGACGCTCGTAGGATCACTTCGTTGTCCGTCGGTCTGTCCGTCCGTCCATCTGTTTGTCCGTCTATCAAAACCATTTTTCTCTGGAATGCGTAAAGATATCTAGTTAAAATGACTCAAGTTTATAATTTCTTAAATTTGTAAAAAAGTCAAACTTATCTGTCAATGTAATTGTTAAAATTGCATGATTTGCAAGGGAATCAAAAATTATAGGGTACTTCCTGTTGACCTAGAATCATGAAATTTGATAGCAAGGAATTGTAGCACAAATTAAAGTGAAAAGTCTGTCAAGGAGGTATCTGTAAGCTGAAAGCTGAAATTAATATCGATTACTCAAGACTGTAATCTCTTGAAGTTGTGAAAATTTCCTTGATACTCGCAAGGAAATCAAAACCTGTTGGATACGCGTTCACCTAGAAGCATGAAATTTGTCACCTAGCAACTAAAAGTCTTCTAGCACAAGTACGTAAAGGAAAAAATCTGAAAACCATACATTTGTAGTTCCTTCACAAAAAAAGCAATTTGTGTGGAACCTGTGTAAAAAACACAAAACAAATCTGTGCTACAGCCACTTAACATGAGAATAGTAATGATAAACATCGTTATAAGCCTTTTCTCTCCTCCTTTATTTGCCGTCGAAAAGCTCCGGTTGCGTCGTAACGGCGCACCTTCGTTCTAACGACGGAACTTTTATCGTTGTAACGCCCGCTGTCGATCGGTTCATGAGCTTTTATATTAGCGGTTATTTTCTATTGGCTGCTGCGAAACGACGGGGTTCGTATTTGACGAGCAATTTGGTATCTCAGTTGGAGCTTTGGAAGCTATAGTAAAGTATATTTAACAATGGGTAGTGTGTGTTTAACCATCAGACATCAAAAAATAGTTTAACCTTTACCTAGCCAATTAATAACTCAGCGGTAAAACTAATAACAAAGTGGCAAATTGAGAATTTACCGCAAAATAATTATATTTGAGGCCAAGATTATTATAATACACAATATACACAAATGTACTTATATAAATATATAATATATTTGTCACTGTAAGATTGTCAAAACCGTTAGTTGATAATCTAACGTTTTTTTCTCGTTAGTTGGTTACCGATCGACCGATAGTACTGTAGCATACTGCTTACTATATGACGCATTAGTTGATAAACTAACGGTTAAATCCTTTAAATAGTAAACTGGTTTAAGCTTGAATTGCAAACGAAATACAAACACGAAGGCAAACACTGCGGTAGCTTAGGTGAAGACTAGAGGGGGCGAGCGCAGCGAAGCCCCCGAATATTCTTCGTGTTAGCTAAATTCCAAATTCCACATGTCTTTATTACTGTAGATATTTACATATTCTTAGCAATCGTAATTTTTTGCCACTTCTCTACATTGGAGCACTGTGGGAGAAGAAGAGCGTAGACATTCCACAGATTTATTTTTAGATCTCTTTTAAAAATTGCTTGTGCTTAACTAATACAAATATTATGATATCATTATGATAATTAATAAGCAGGAATAAATAATTACAAAATTATTAACAGAAGGGTCTGTGTTGAGCCAGATTAATCCCTTACAGCTTGACGTGTAAGAACAAAAGAAACGTAAATTCTAAACCCTGTCAGTCTAGCTTACTATCTGTCGATAGTTGATCAACTAACGCGTTAGTTTATCTACTAACGGTTTTAATTAACTTACACCGTCAAACGTTATGTATATATATATATATATATATATATATATATATATGTCACCCCACTGAGGGCCTCGGGTCTTTACTCGGATATGAGTAAGATTGAGTCATGCTAGTGACGAACCCGACTGTCAGAAGTTATCAAGCCTGCCTGCCTTATTAGGGCTTCTGACACAGCCACAGAAGAGATAATCGACACAGCTTTACGACTACTACCACCGAGTAGCGATAGTAGCCGGGGCCTGCAGCTTGGCGTGTCATCCGAAACTCGGAAGCTCCCGATAGAAATGCCGCGTAGAAACGGACACCCATCCAGTACCCGTCTCGTCCAGATGTTCCTATCCGCACGGTCGTTCCGGATGTGCGATTACCTCTAGGCCATGGACGCTAATATTAATATATACATGTTATTGTATTATTGACATATAATTTAAAAATTTAAAGAACTATCACAATTAATTCTTCTACCAACTACAAAACCCACATTAAAATCCGTTCAGTAAGAGAGAGAAAAAGATTAATTTAAAAATTTAGTACACAATACATGGTTACATGACATTATAACAAAAAAACTGCACGGCAAATAAAAGTAAAAAAAAAACCTTAATATTTTTATCTACACACGTATCATAAACCCTCTTTACTGCGTACAAAAACCGCACGTTACGATCAGCATAATGTTAATCTACTTGGTAAAAACTCATTTCTTATCTAAAAAATTACACATTATGACCATAATGTGTAATTTTTCTACACATTATGACATTCAAATTTCGAACGTCGACGTTCGCAACGTGCCGCCCCTAGTTTGTCTGTGAAGTTGGTACTGACATTCAAATTTCGAACGCCGATGCCCGAAGTTGGTGCTACAGAACAAGCTAAACAACTGCAGAGCCACAACGCCGGTCAAACATGCGGTTCCTGTACACATCAAAGAGAGCTTATGATAAGTGTGTAGATGAACTAGTGTATGTAACTGTACATAATTAGGCATGAAAACTCTCGAGTGATATTATCATAAACCCACTCTCGAGTATTAATGCCCTCCATTATGTAGTAGTCACATAAATTACTATAACAATTGCTTGTAAAACTACACTTATAACTAGTATACGTCTAAGCTAGCAATAGGGTGCGCTGATTTTCAGTCGCACCCTATTGCTCGACAGATCCCGGGAATGCAAAAGCACCAAAGACATGATTGTAAATTAAAATAAACTTAATTATAATTTACATAAAGCAGGTTTCACCGCTATTCCTTGTTCAGCTGATGACATTCAAACTAGTGAAACGATTTTAACAAAACATATCTAAGAACCATCGAAATAAAATCTACCACCAATTTCAAAAGACCGCATCAAAATCCGTCCACCTCTTTGACCACTTTCATTGTCAAACTGACAACCTTCGAACTACTAAACCAATTTTAATAAAACACATCTAAGAATCATTGCAGTAAAATCTGCTACCAACTATAAGAAACCGCATTAATATCCACCTAACCGTTTGACAGCTATTATTAGTTTACTTTATAACTTTCGAATTACTTCACCGATTATAATAAAACATAACTAAGAAACATCGCAGGGAAGTCTACTACCGTTTACAGAAAACCGCATCAAAATCTGTCCACCCGTTTGACCGCTAGGGTGCCACGGACAGACATACAGACACACCGATCGACAGACACTCTTTTGATCCACAAGTTAATACAGGAACCTTATAAAAACCTTTTTACATTATGCTGGTCTTAACGTGTGGTTTTTAGACCCAGTAACGAGGGTTTATGATACGTGAGTAGATATAAATATTAAAAATCATGACTGCGGTACAGTAACAAGCACAAAACAAGCAGATAAGACTTATTATAGTACAGTGTTAAAAGAGATTAATTAATAATCCTTTATTGCACAGAAAGCATAGTGGAAATTATAACAGAAACTGTATGCAAAGGTGAGCTTATTTCTAAAAAGAAATTTCTTACAGCTAACCTGTGAAGAAAAGAGAAAAATAAAATATAGAGAGGTAGTCCTAGTGTACAATTAAGAGTTAAAAGAAATAAATAAAATCAATATACTATCAAATAAATCACAATACACCCTACGTAATTACTATAAAATAAACAAATAGAATACAATAAATACATAGATACACATAAATACTATGAGATACCCACTATTCGGAAGAGAGAGATCTAAAACTCAATCTGTGGGAGTTTCTACGCCCTTCTTCTCCCACAGTGGTCCAATGTAGAGAAGAGGCAAAAAATTACGTTTGCTAAGTATATGTAAATATCTGCAGTAATAAATAAATTTGAACTTTGAACTATGCACTTTGAATTTTGTACTTTGAATTTGAGCTTTGTACTTGAAACTTTGTTAATTAAATTAATAATAAATTTAAATTAATTCGAATATGTTATCGAGTTATTAATTTGTCCTCAGACTATATAAGATGTTTATTTAAAACATAATTAGGGATCCGTAGCTAAGAAAGGCAAAAAAGGAACCCTTATAGGATCACTTTGTTGTCCGTCTGCCCGTCTGTCTGTCCGTTTGTCAAGACCCTTTTCCTCAGGAACGCGTAAGAGCTATCAAGTTGAAATTAATATCTATTCCCAAGTCTGAAGTTTATTAAAGTTGTGAAAAAAAACTTATAAGTCAACGTAATCAAAAGATACGTTTTTTTAGATTTAGGTCACAATTTTTCTGAATTGGCTTGATACTCCCAAGGGAATTAAAAATATTACATGCTTCCAGGTGACCGAGAATCATTAAATTTTGGCATAAAGCTTGATTTATATCACAAGTAATGAAAAAATCTAAAAAGCGTTAATTTATAGTTCCTTCACAAAAGCGATTTGTGTGGAACCCTCGGTGCGCGAGTCCAACTCTCACTCGGCCGATTTTTTTAATACTATCGTCGCCGAGAAAACGTTTTAAAGTCAATATACTCTTTTAAAAAGCCTTCATTTGTTCGTCCGTTAACCAAAGCGTAAAGATTCTTTAGAATTAATAAAAAAAACTTCATCTCAGATATTCACACCATCCCCTAGGAAGTATTAACTTCAACAATGTAAACAATCAAATGTATACAGTGACACTTGGAGAAATTCCCAAGGCGCTAATGAACTTAGGTGTCTTGAAATCCGACAAATCTTGTGCGGCCTCACGTTCCATTTAGAAACACGCTTTTTAAGGTTCCGTACCCGAATTGTGCCAAACGGGAACCTAATACTAAGCCTCCGCTGTCCGTCAGTCCGTCAGTCCGTCCGGCAGCGGGCTTTGTCTCATGATCATGAACCGTAATAGTCTTATCTATATGTCACCGTAACATTTTCAAAACCGTTAGTTGATAAACTAATGTTTTTTTTTAGTTAGTTGGTCAACTATCGACAGATAGTAAACTGTAGCGTACTGCTTACTATATGATGTGTTAGTTGATAAACTAACGGTTAAAACCGTTAATTTGTAAACTGGCTAAAACTTGAATTGAAAACGAAATACCAGGGCATACACTGCGGTAGCTTTGTGTTAGGTTGACCTATAAGAACAAAAGAAACGTAAATTCTAAACCCTGCTGGTCTGGTTTACTATCTGTCGATAAATGATCAAAACGCGTTAGTTTATCAACTAACAGTTTTGATATCTTACATGTATATAGTTGAAATTTTAAAATAATGTGCGTTATACATGTAAGATACATGTATATAGTTGAAATTTTAAAAGAATGTGCGTTTCTATTTCCACTATAGCAACAAACAATGAACTAATTCAATTTTAATGATTAAAGGGGTTTTTTTCTTGTACGATGGTGCGGAACCCTTCGTGTATGAGTGCGACTCGCATTTGATGGATTTTTTTTAGTAGGTTTGTCTTTTTGTATAAACTTCTCAAAAACCGACGGCAGTTGGGCAGGGTCGCGATTTGAAACCTTATGCCTTGGTAATAAAATTTAAAACCTTTAACCGAAAAGTGGCGCCGTTGGTAGTAAAGAGGTTAATAAAAATACCTATTTGGCTTTACATCAATTTAATTAGGTATAAATCTAAGCCTCTATGTTTTTAAGAGATATCTTGGTGAACAATAGAGATAAGTTATTTAGCTTAAATTACATTATGTTAGAGTTTCAGTATAGGAAAGTCTAATAAGGAGAATTGTAAAAATAGTGAAAATAGATGTAGTTAGCAAGAGAGTTTATTTTCAAGTGAGACAACCAGAAATAATAAATAACAAATATTCGTATAGAAAAGAACGTGTCAAGAAGAAAAGTATAATATGCTTGATTTCAAAATAAAAAGAGTCTGCACAACACAGATTACGCAGTACGCAGTATCTACAACACTATTATAACCGTATAATGTGAAGGACCTTCTAACGGTGATGGAAAACACCGAGAGGAAACCTTCAAGCTCCTTAGCTGTGGCGATGGGCTAGCCCCCTGTCACGCAAAATGGAGTATTGTATAACTGGATAAACGTGGGCACAATTGTGCCCCTGCCGCCCCTTACGGGAAAATCGATGACGCTATTTTATATTTGTTAGATATCTTGCTAGATATAATTATGATCCGGGTTTGTCCAATAGATTTAATTCCAAACATATATGTATAATGTAAAAACTAAGATATTGCAGTAATCTACATCAGTAATATACAGGCACATACATTGCTTCTGACATCACACTAGGATACCCTGTGTCGTGGAAGCAGCGACATCACACACCAACACATCAGACCACCAACATCCAAGACCAGTATTTTTTTATCGCCAGCCGGAGATCGAACCTGGGACCTCCCGTATGGTAGCAGAGCTAAAACTGCAGCGCCAAAGAGGAGGTCAATTATGCCGTTACTCTTTTTGGTAGCAATAAATTATTATTATTATTATGATGCAAGAACACTATCTTTTTCTTACATAATAGACTTAAGTGAATGAATGAATGAATGAATGAGTTTATTGCATAAAAATACTTATGGGCTAAACATACATCCCACAAAACCAAGTTTGAGTATGGTTTGTCTGTGGGTCGGGAGTCGCACTTCATATTAAGAATTACTTAAGACACAGAAATAGTCGAAAACAATTTATGATAACAATATAGGTAACTATGATGGTAGTCAACTAAGTAGGAACTTATACATTGAAGATCTAGCCAGGCAATTAGGTACTCAGGATACTATCTAGAAGGTATGTTTTATATATGACTGAAAATTTGTTTCTATTCATCTCAAATCTAATAAGAGATGGCATTTCATTCATTATTCTAGGAATCTGTCTTTTTAGCATTCTACCACCGAAGTAGTTATTTACTTTTAAAGTTTCAAATTTTCCTTGAGCTACAGATCTTGTATTGAGACCGTGCTGCTTGCAGTACCTAAGTGTATTGTAATGATGTATATTTTTTAGTATAATTTTATCAATTTGTATTGATAAGTAGACACTACATACACAGTAGTACATATTGGTAAGTAGCTTATTATTTAACATTGTGCACATCTACCTGTTCTTTAAGTGTCCTGTCCATCCTAAGTTTGCTGGAAGAAATCTTTTTTTATAGGCAAGCTCCCCTTTGTACAGTTTCCATTTTTTGTTTTGGTGCAATAAAATGTAATCTAAACAATTAACTGTTATGATGTTAGTATAAACAATTTTTTCAGGCCAAAATGAGGTACTGTCTCGATCTGGCACAGTTTTTACTCGTATTTAAACTAGTAAATCCCAATGTATGTAGGTCAGAATGTCGGGCATAAACAGTTATATATGGAAGTATATAGTGTTAGTTACAGTATGCCAGGAATAAATTGGATACTTTCCAACTAATTTTATTGATAGCAAACTTTATTTTCTAGTCCTGTTTCATTTGGAATTGAACGATAAAATGTTACATCTTGAATTGACTGGGAATTAAGACAAGCGCCAAGTTCGCTTGGAACTGGCATCAAAAGTTCCGCATAAATCACATTTTTTTTTTGGATCCACAAATTATAATTTTTCGGATTTTTCCCTTTACTTGTGCTATAAGACCTTACTTCGTGCCGAGTCTGGGTCAACAGGAAGTGCCCTATAGGATTTGATTCCCTCGCGAGTGTCAAGCAAATTGAACAAAGGACCATGCGTTATTTTGGTCCAAGTGCTCAGCAGTAATTAAATCTTTGCCATTTGATTGCTTTACGCCCGGGGGCCCAGCGGCATCCAGGGACGCCATTTTTCCATTCTAGGTTTTGAATTTTATTAGCAAGGCAGTTATTACCATAACTTTCAAAATCGCGATGCCAAATAACCAGGTCCAAGTATTGATAGCTAAGTCGACATCGCGATGCCAAATAACCAGGTCCAAGTATTGATAGCTAAGTCGACATCGCGATGCCAAATAACCAGGTCCAAGTATTGATAGCTAAGTCGACATCGAGAGCGAACACGAACAAGCGGAGGACTGGTTTGTATGGAGAAGTGAAAAATTAAGTTGGTCTGTTCAGATCGGTTTTTAGTGAATGTTGTTCAGAATGATGACCCTAACAACCCCTAACATCTGTGACGACCTCTGAGGCGCTACGGCTGTGGCTCTGTCTACCATGCGAGAGGTCCTGGGTTCGATCCCCGGATGGGTATGAAGAAGAAAGAGAAACCCCCAGGTCTTGGATGTTACTATGTGGGTGATGTCGCTGTTTCCGGTTCCCCACGACTTTCTGTTACAACTCATATAACATTGTCAATAAGATTATTTGGATAATTTGGTTTTTGATGTTCGAATGGTGTTTGTATTTATAATAATAACATAAAGGGGAAATTTCAGGGTATTATTAATTAGAGACATAATTCTGAACAAATTTCACCATGAAATCGAATTGCTCGGACCAAATTAGTTGATTTGTCACTTCTCCATACTAATTGGCCTTCCCACTGAGAAAAAAAAAACGTCCAAAAATACTAAGTTTGCACTCGATTTCGACTTAGCTGTAGTATGAAATAAATAACTATTTAAATGCTTTAATTTGGCCTAGGTTTGAACACTGCTGAGATATTGGACCAGAATTTTGCCCATAGCACAGGCCTTAGTCAATGATGCTAATTTCAACTTGGTAAGTCCAGCGATGCTCAGAAATAGGGTCTTCTTGACATACGGACTGATTAATTTTTTTATTGAATATAAATAAAAATTATCTTATTCAACGTCAAAATTATACTTAATTATAACTACAAGTCATTTTTTTATATAAAAAAAATTGGTTGTTTGTAAAGTAGGTTTACGATCGAGATGTTTACGTGATAAAGGGTTTGTATGCCGCTAGAGTGAGAGAGACGGAAGATCGGTCCACTCACTCGAACGCTATGCCAGCCTCCGCTCGTGAGGATTCCGCGTGACAAGTTTCACGGAATGACTGGCAGCGCTCGAGATGAGACGGGAGATCGGTCCGTCTCTCTCTCGTTATACCTGCGATCGCGCTCGTGAGGTTTTGGTGTGACACAAGTTTCTGAACATGTCACCCGACTAAAACGATATTAAAGACGTTATCGCGTCAAAAAGACTACACAAGACCCCGAAGCCCACCTTCCGAAACGGTGTAGTCATTTTTTTATATAAAAAAAGACTACACCGTTTCGGAAAGTGGGCTTCGGGGTTAAGAAGAAACGGCAAGAAACTCCCCCATACCTTCTTTTAAAAAAAAGTGACTTCACAACAGGTACTGGTTTCGGTCTAAGTTATTTCGCCGGCGAGTGATAGACTTGATCCATCGCCCGTCGTCGTTTTGTCTTCTAAGTATTCCTTAATACTATAATAGGACTTTCTTATCAGCTCATTTTTAACATAGTTTTTGAACCTTTTTTCAGGAAGGACCTATGGTTCCTGTGGTATTTTATTGTAAAGGCGAATACAGTGCCCCATGAATTATGTGCCTACTTTACTTAGTCTAAATAATGGTAGTGCTAACCTATTTTTAATTGTATGGCTATCACCTACAGTTTTACCCACCTACAGCTACGTTTTTTCTTACATGCATGATATTCTCGTATATATATTGACAGGTAACCGTAAGTATATTAATTTCTTTGAATTTTTCTCTTAATGATTCTCTAGCATCTAATTGATATATCGCCCTGATCGCCCTTTTTTGTAAAACAAATATGGTTCGTTTTTTTCCTTTTGAGATATGGAACTATAAAAAGTTTACATAATAATTCAATATTCTTTTTCACGTGACAGGTGGCCAGCTCATCGCCACAGCTATGAAGTTACGAAAACCAGAAATAATAAAATAAACCCTTATATTAACATTCTAATTTGTTTCTCAAACACCACCTTCACATCCCCAACCCCACAGTTATCTACCCCACAGTAGGCTAACCCCGCCGGCTCAAGGGATTACGAGTGGCTCATAAACCCAGGGTAATGGATTCGACTCCCGTTAAACTGAGTCGGTCAGTCTAATATGCGGTTTGATATTAGATGTTTGCCTTTTTATTTGGCACCGTTTTATTTGAACATGTTTCTGCCCGAGACTTCTTTTGCGTGAACTTTAGCATTTTCCTTGGCTTGTGTTTAAACGATTACCAAAAAGGCACCTATTTTACTAACAACAAATTCGAGATGTCTGCCAGAGTGGTGAAATGATCACCAAATTGCATTTCATGAAATACTGTAGAAATTAAGCTATTTTTATTTTTATGTTTTAAATTATGTTAAAGTAGAATAGTTTATACAGTTGTAATAAAGCTACAAATAACATTCTTCTTTTACATTGACTTCAATAATAACATCATATCAATAAAAAAAAATAAAAAATTTCGTCATATTTCAATCATCAAATTATTTAAATAAAAGCTTTTTACGTTTTAATTATGTTATATAGGTTATTCGGACGTGTAATGTATTACCCCGTCGTCTGCACACAAGATGGAGTGTTGGCTAAACTTGTGCACAACTGTGTCTCTGCTACCCGCATGGGAAAAGACGTGGCGCTGCGGTACTTTTGTGTATGTTTGATGTTGAACTCAAACTCAAACTCAAATAATGTATTGTAAGTAGGCAAAAATAACGCACTTTTGCAAGTCAAACACTTATATATGGAGGGAAAAAATAAAAAATCAGGTATGATCAACTAAACTAATGAGTAACTGGTTTGAGATTGAAAAAGGAAATTTCCCTTCTGGATGGCTGAATCTCCCTCAGGAAAAGGTAACTCCATTAACTTTACCAGTGCCTCAGAAATACGGCCGTCAGAGAAGATAGCCCCAAGAAACTTAACGTGGATTGAACTCTGCTCATTCAGAAGATAGCCCCAAGAAACTTAACGTGGATTGAACTCTGCTCATTCAGAAGACACCTTTATGCTGCTTTTTTCTGCAGAACAACAAATATCCAGTCATCTGTTCGACGATCCTTCGAGCCGGATGAGTCAATTGCTTTGTACCAAAGTCCGATTTATACCTTCGGACACCAGATAAATATGGAGAGGGGCTTACCTCCTAAAGCTGTCGCCGTGAGGTTGTTGAGCATGGCCTCAGAGGGCCAAACGTGGCCTTTCCCTATGATGCCATCTTATACTTCCAATGTCGGACACAAAACTCTCACGAATTGAACACTCTGACTTTTTCTTACAAAAATATACAAAAATTAAGCGGTTACCGAAAGTTGTCTAAATCCATTTTTGGAACACACAGTTCACTTTTAGTTTGGATGCCAATGGCACGGTCAAAGTGTCGTTTTCGCCCACAAAAGGTTAAAACACGCGCAGAATTCCGCTTTAATTCAAAATAATTAGCGCTATATTAAGCTCAATTAGTCTCAATTACTTCGGCGAGCCAGCTTATTTACACAGTTAATTTTTATTATAAATTAATATAACTCGTTTAGTATCAATTTGTATGAATTTGCCATTTGATTGGTTCACCCTTAAAATGATCGTTTAATGTGAATACCGGCTGTCGACTGCTCGGGACTAGATAGAGCTCGCGATGTCCCATCACGAACTACAAAACCTTCGAAGCTGAACCGCGAAACTCCCACCGTCTCCCTCCAACGCTTATAAAAACGAACCGGCTATCTCTTTCAGTCCGAGCGCGTGCTTCAAAATGAACGCGAACATTTTGTTTACGTTCGATTTGAACAAACGAATTATCTATTATTTCATTCGTGCGCTCATTATTGATACGACTTTCCCGTTCATGCAAAATTGAAGCCCGCACAAACGTGTAGCCGTCCCTGTTACTCTCCCCGACTTGTATCTTCTTGAACATGGCGTGTCTCTTTCGCGCTCGGTGTGGTAAGTATCGAGCGTCGGGCGTTCCAACCAATCAGGGAGCAGAGAAATCACTTGAAGCGCAGGGCTGGCGTAAGATATTGAAATATTATAGCACTGGGCGGTCCTTTCTTTTGTAATGGAAAAAACAAATAGTACTATAAGGTCGGAGCCGGCTCAGAAATAACCAAGAGCCACTCGGCCGTAGCAGAGATATATCTGCAGAGTTTGAATGCCGTTGGAAGTGGTATATCTTGTAAGGCGATTTCTGGACAGTACTGAATAAGGGATGCGGCTTGCTTTGTTCGGAGGCCATCTTAGCTGGCGAAAAACCTTTTTGATGTACGTTGTTTTTTTAAGAATGTTCAAATATTTATACGTTATATATTTATAGTTCAATAATACGTAATAGTACAATGAGATCCAAGTTGGTTATTACACACGAGGCCTTGTTATTCGCGCAGCCGTTGGCGAGCGCGATTACTTGGCCGAGTTAGATATGACGTTTTTCAACTCACTTGCGAGGAAAAAAGCAGACTCGAATTGATAATAATTAACCACAAAACGAAAACATCAAACGCAAATTAAGGTTAACCTTAAGGTAGTGAAAAAATAATAATGTGATGATATTATTATAAAAAATTACGATTTATCACGTTACAATATGTACGTCACCTAATAGTGGATTGTTTTACAAGGGAGGTAATTCATAAATTATTCCCAAAGATATTTAAACGCACGAGCGAGAGAAGCGAGCGAGGGTGCTTATGTTCGAGGGTGTAATAGATCATTATTACCCTGTGTAATAGATAATTAACACCCGAGTGCAATACTCTACATTTCATCACTAATGCTAGGAAATCATTTTTATCGTTAAAAATATATTTCCAACATCGATTTCATTGCGTGGCACCGATTTTCTTATTTCATTTTTCTATAGATTTTTTCAAATAAGAAAACCAATTTAGTTCGTCACTTTGAAGCGTCTTGTCGAGGTTTTGTCTCAAATATAAGTTCTTGTCTCAATAAACAAAGAAAGGAGCGTCGTTCGATTTTCAAATTTACTTACCTCCCTAGGGTGGGAAATCTCATTTACCTGCCGCATGTCGAGTTCAATACAAGATATTTTCAGGTGAATTTACGTGATGAAAATAGTTTATTGATTCACAAAAATATTCATTGTTTGTAGACATACAATTGTAATACCTTGCGGAGATTGAAAAAAAGTACCTTTATTATAAGAAAAAAGCACGAATACATAATAAGGTCGATTATGAATCGAAATGCGTTGCCGTAAAGAGTCACTTTACGAGCAAATGTGATGAAATATTGCAGATTAGATACGGAGATTGCAGTACTTCCTGCCGCGGCAGACTAAAATCACCCTTGTTCAGTCCCTTCTACTACCTTTAATAGACTACGCGGATGCTTGTTGGGTCAGTGCGAACGAAGAACAACTGAATAAACTCGAGCGACTCCAAAACCTTGGGATTCGGTTTGTCTACGGGCTGCGCAAGTACGACCATGTCTCCCAGTATCGCAAGGAGCTGGGATGGCTTCCGATCCGTCTTCGCCGTGATATGCACATTCTCTCTTATCTATTCAATATTTTGCGAAATCCCCGCTACCCCACATATCTTCGAGAACGTTTTGAGTTTCTTTTCCCCAGGGATAGTAATCGGAGATCCCACACGGTGTCTCTCCTGTCAACTCCTCGGCATAAAACTGCCGCCTACAAACACTCTTTTAGGTTAAGGGCAATCCGACTGTGGAACGCACTTCCCTGCACTATTAGGGATAATCCCTCAATTTTCACTTTTAAGAAAAGATTGAAAGCGTATTTCCTTTCTCTTTCGTAATTAGTATCATATTTATGTAAGTATATGTATGATATTTTGTAGTTTATATATGTGCATGCTATCTAGTGTATTATATAATTGAGATATATATATTTTTTATTAGGTATATTTTATTTATATTTTAAAAGTAATTTTCGTACGTATGTATACTGTTTTATTGCGCACCAGGACTGTCCTTTTTCATAAACACTCCTGTCTTGCCTAGGTTTGCTGGAAGAAATCTCTTTTTAGAGATAAGCTCGCCTTTGCCTATAAAATTTATTGTAACTGTCTATTTATCTATGTTTTCTGTGCAATAAAGAATATGAATATGAATATGAATAAATATTTATGTATTCATTTTATAGAGATTGTCCGATATGAATCAGATTTCCCATATTTTAAATAAGTAGGTAGATAAAAGTTAAATAAGATACCTACTTAATATAATATTAACCAAATATATGCCCGAATTGCTTAGATATTTGATAACTAAGTTTGAAACGCCTACAAGATATCTACAATAATTTGGTATAATACAAACTGGAGGTAGTTTGATAGATAAATAAGGTAAAGTTTAATCAATAATAAATTATGGCGCATATAAAAATAACTTTCGGATGAAGCTTTAAAAGTTGACTATAACCTAAACTAATTTGAAATTCGATACAAAAGCGCATTTTGACTAATGACTCTCTACATGCATATAGCGTAACCTTTTCCCTAATAGGACGGCAAGGGTACATCAGTACCAACACAAAAAAACTCAAAACCTCCTCTTCGAATATATTTCGAAAAAAGTAAAACAAGATTCCCCCTCGCTAACTGAACAAAAGATATTCGACTTGCATTCAATTTAAATTTTGATTCGAAACGAAAATGCCTGAAACGGGCGGCGGGGTGGATGGGGGCGCTGAAGGGCGGTCATTCCCGACTCGACCCCGGACAACAGACAGAGCGACATGGCATTTCCCTTACAGGGCGGTAGGGCATTTTACTTGACAGGGGCCTAACCCTTCGCCGTAGCTAGGAGAGGTGATATCCTCCAACTTTTTCCACTCCAACTCCACCATCAGAACTTCTGTATGATAAATAAATAAATAATATATATTAAATTTTATACAAATCGAACTAGGCCCATAATAAGTCAACAAGGCTTGTGTTATGGTACTATCGGTATGAGTAAAGCGCTATGTGAGGTGACTCATAACAATGTATCAGTTTTAATTTAGAATATAAGTCTGTTACCAAGAAACCAGAGTTTATGGTCATGCTCACTAAAATGTATTTTCTTGCGGCGGCTCTGTGTAGCGGGTTGCTCGCCTTCCTCAAATATGGCGAGGGGGGTGATGGCTGGTGCACAAGCCATACTCGTGAACGGGTGCTGCTTCGGGGGAGTGCTCCAGTCCGGTTTCTCATGAGTTATGTTCATTACAGCTTGTCTTTGTTCTTATATTTTTTGTTAGATTGCTATTTGAGACATCTTATTGGCACTTATAGATACAATGATATAATATTTATATTAAATTAAATATTATTGTCATTAGATTCGTTTTTTTTTTATATTGTACATTACATAACATAACCCCTGGTCAGTGGAACGACCCGGAGGCCGTGGGAATAAGTAGGTGCTATTTCGCACTCATTGCTGCGTTCATGTTGTTCCGATCTCTTTCTACCATATGTCAAAATGCTGATGAAGGAACAGGCTAGACAATGAATGAATAATTTTGATGCGCTTCGGTCATTTTACACCGACGCTACCCAGTCCAATAGTCCAGCCTTTTTTGTACCATTTTAAAAAGTAGTTTTATGATAAATAACAGTAGGTAGTTTATGTGACTGCTGCATAATAGAGGGCATTAAAACTCGAGAGTGGGTTTATGAAACGAGCCGAAGGCGAGTTTCATAATAATATCACTCGAGAGTTTTAATGCCTAAATATGTACAGTTACATACACTAGTTTATTTACACACATATCATAAGCTCTCTTTGATGTGTTCAGAAACCGCATGTTTGACCGGCATTGTGGCTCTGCAATTGTTTAGCTTGTTCTGTAGTACCAACTTCACACACGCGGGCGTCGGCGTTCGAAATTTGAATGTCAGTGTGTTTGATTGTACATATTATAGTTTTAGACATGATAAAGCATAATTTAAACTAAACTTAAAGGCCAAATCTGGCTTTATTTAAAAAAAAAAACCGTAATTCAAGTATAATTTAGGGTACTAGATATTGAATAATAAAATTAGCTGAAAGCGAATTGGAATACAGGTGCAATTGTTAGAAAAAGTAAATGATTTTATTAGGAATACTATTCCAATAATAAATCACCATAATTCTCACTATAATTAGAGACTTTCATTATAAACAGAAAATCGGCACTCAAAAACGCCTGTCAGTGAATCGTCCTAAATTGGATTGTATAGTGTGGGTGAAGAAATCCAAAATGGCGCTCACTTTTGACAGAACAGAAAATAAATATACAAATGAAAAAAAAATACATCTCCATGGAGTTTCTTGGTGCTATCTTCTCTGACGGGCGTATTTCCGAAGCGCTGGTAGAGTAAATGGAGTTTCCTTTTCCTGTGCGAGATTCAGCCACGAATCACCACTTGAAAGGGAGGTTTCCTTTTTCAAACTCAAACCTTCATCAGTCATGTATTCATTAGTTTAGTTGATCATATTTGTTTTTTTTTGTCCAAGTATATGTCACCGTAAAATTGTCAAGACCATTAGTTAAATGTCTGTATGTAAATGTTTAGTTTATAAACTAACGCGTAAGTTTGTAAACTAACGACAAATTGTAAACAGGGATTAGAATTTACGTTTATTTTGATCTCACATGTCAACCTAACACGAAGACTATCCGCTGCGCTCGCCCTAATCTTCACCTAAGCTATCGCAGTGTTTGCCCTGGTATTTCGCTTGCAATTCAAGTTTAAACCAATTCACCATTCAACGGTATTATTATAAACTGGCACGTCATATCGTAATCAGTACGGTACAGTTTACAATTAATCGGTAGTTTGTAAACTAACGAGAAAAAAAACGTTAGATTATAAACTAACGGATGTTAAAATGTTTCAATGTAAAAAATTAAGTTTTGAGTTTTACTAGACGACGATATATTTAAATGAGATAAATACTTATTTAAATACATAGAAAACATCCAAGATTAAGAAACAAATATTTATGCTTATCACACAAATATTTTCCCTTGCCGGGATTCGAACCCAGGCCCGTCAGCTTCGTGGGCAGGGTCACTACCCGCAAGGCTAAACCGTTCGTCTAAGAATAAGTAACAGAATAGGTAACAGTGAACCCACATAAAACTACCAACCAGTTTGCAACAACTTCTTTTTTACTTAGCTGAAATGATAGTGAGTTTAGAAGAATTGAATCATCGAATTTAAGAAATCCCATCACCGTTACAATGTCCGTATAATATAATTAAGATAAACTACTCATCTCATTGGTACATGGTCACTGGTCAGTACAGGTATTGCGCCGCTTCTTCTCCGCTGCCTTAATACTTTCCGAAGCGGAAGTAGTTTCAAAAACTCAAAACTCAAAACGTTTATTCTGTAAATAGGCCACAAGGGCACTTTCACATGTCATTTCATTTCATTTTTTACAGAACATTTGGTATTATTATTTGTATCATATTATCAGAAAAAAAAAAGTACTTAATTATTGTTTCTGAGAGATGTAAAGAGTCTCAAATGTCATAATAAAATAATTAAAATATAAATAACAGAGATGTATAGTCTCTTTAGTCAATAATACAATGATAATAGGAGATGTAAATGGTCCCCACAGTCAAGAGTTGTATAATTAAATTAATCTTTGGAGGTGTAAAAGGCCTCCAAGTGTCCAGTAAAAGAAACTCTGGCAGTGAGGATGCTCACAATTAATTAGAACAATTCAGTCCCAAGCATTTTTATCGTCTATGTACTCTTTAATACTGTAGTAAGCTTTAGAAATAAGCCTTTGCTTGATGTATTTCTTGAACTTATTAATTGATAGATCTGTCAAAGTGCTTGGGAGTTTATTGTAAAATTGTCTTGCGTTATGAAGATTCAAATGACATTCAAAAAGAATCTAAACTGAAATAATTGTTTCGAAGTTTGAAGTTCGAAGTCTACAACGTGAGCTCAAGGACATGTGCATTCTCCTCATCCTTATCTGCGGATCCCAGCTCAAGTCCCATCCCAGCTCGCACCAACCACCCTTATTATTTTAATTGGTAGAAGGGAAAATGTATCTAAAAAACTAATTACTAAATACTTTTCCAAATTAAATTCTTTACAAAATGTAGATAGAATAATCTTGTTTGCGTTTCCCTTCAGCCAATCTTTGTCACAACATGAAAATCATATAAGACATGATTATAATACATTTATACACACATTGACATGTCGTCATACTGAAAAATTTCATTTCATAGACACCAATATTTGTATTGGAAAATATTTTTATTTGACTAAGGATAGGTATTACCTATCTAGGTTTTATACAAAACAGATAGCACAGTCACTATCTTATTTTATTTTGAACTCAGTCAAGTTTTTGACTAATGAAACGCCTGCTTCTATTGAGCAGTGTAATAATAATGACATGTACTCCTTGGAATCTGTTCCAAGCTCTTTAAATTAACCCATAGGACAACAGAGAGTAACTCTGGCAGTAATATTAATATTTGTATAAATATACCTTCATCTTGCCCATTAAATCAAGTTACTAGTAATGAAAAATGTAAAAGTAAGAATATTTTAAACGTGGTTCATCAAAATATACAGGGCATGTTAAGTAAAGAACTGGAAATTGAGTTATTCATGAACTGTAATAATATTGATATTTTATGTATAACAGAGCACTTTTTAAAGAGTTATCAGTTCATGTTCAACTTTAATAACCACCACGTTGCTAGTTCGTTCAACAGAATAACAGCTGATCGCGGTGGCTCCTTAATACTTGTAAATAATAGTTTTAAATATAAGGAACGAGTTGACATAGTGAGCCTGTCTGTTGAGCTTACCATGGAAATAGCCTGTATTGAACTTGAACAACTTATTGTAATGAGCGTATACAGACCACCAGATTCATCTTTTGATTTATTCGAAAAGAAAATGGATGAAGTGTTGATTAAAATCAGCGATAAAAACAATTTTTTTATGATTTGTGGTGATTTTAATGTTAATCTGTTAGAGGATAATAATATTTGTACTAGATTAAAATCTTTATTTTTATGTCACAACATGAACTATCTGTTTTTGGAGCCTACTAGAATTACTGCAACATCTGCTACCTGCATTGACAATATATTTACTAACATTACGCCCATTTTCAAATCGGTCATCAATAAATTAACCTCTGATCACTCTGGTCAGATAGGTATATTCAATATTAAAATAAAAAAGGACCAAAAAGAGGATATTACATGTGTGCCCGTTAGTGACACTCGGCTTGAACACTACAGGAATAATATTTTAGATAAACTATGGGAAATACCATACAGTGACGATCCAAATTTGTTGTACAACTCAGTATTTAACCTTGTCAAAAATGAATATGATACGGTATTTAAATCAAAAACTATAAAAGTTAATAACAAAGCTTTGTTTAGTGATTGGGCGACAGTTGGAATTCATAGGAGCAGACGAAAATTATATGAACTCTATGAAGAGAAATCATATAACAAAAAACGGCCTTTCTAGATTATGTTCGTAGTTATTCAAAAATGTTTAAACGCGTTTGTGCCGTAGCTAAATCTAATTTCATTAAAAACAAAATTGAATCTAGTAGCAATGTAATGAAAACGACTTGGCAAATTATAAACAGAGAGACTGGAAAGGCCAAAGCTACACATAATAACTTCAAGCTTAAGATAGATAATCAATTGCTAAGTACAGACCTAGAAGTAGCAAAAGCTTTAGAAAATTTCTTTACGGACATTCCAGTTTCAACAACCAAGTCTTTAAATTCATCTCCCGCTGCTGCTGAATCTATACTTAAACAAAACTTTGAGGATTGTAAAACAGATTTTAAATTTAGGCACGTAAATAATGAAGACATTGTAAAAGCGTTTAAATCCCTGGAAATGAAAAAGACAGCTGACGCCCATGGTCTATCAGTAAAAATTATAAGTTCCATTGTAGATTGTATTGCACCTCACCTTTGTTGTATATTTAATCAATGTATAGATAATGGTGTGTTTCCTGACTTGATGAAACTAAGTAAAGTTATACCTTTATTCAAAGCTGGTAGTACATCAGACCCCACCAATTTTAGACCCATATCGATACTACCAACGCTTAGCAAAATATTTGAAAAACTCATACTTAATCAATTGCAAAGTCATTTTTATCTCAATAATTTAATTCATATTGCTCAGTTTGGTTTCAAAAAGGGTCGTTCAACAGCCGATGCTGGTGTTGAACTAATCGACAATATTTTTGATGCCTGGGAAGACGCAATGGATGCAATAGGTGTCTTCTGCGATCTATCCAAGGCTTTTGATTGCGTCCATCATGACACTCTTGTCAGGAAGTTACGCCATCACGGTGTAAAAGATCAGGCACTTGACCTTCTGGAGTCATATCTAACAGATAGGGTTCAGATGGTCGATGTTAATGGGAAAAGATCACCTGGGTCTTCAATAAGTATGGGCGTACCGCAAGGTTCAATTCTTGGTCCTTTCTTGTTTTCAGTATATATTAATGATTAACCTTACCTTGTTAAAGCAAAACATGGGTTAGTATTGTTTGCCGATGATACTTCTTTGATATTTAAAGTTAAAAGACAGCAATCAAATTATGACGAGGTAAACAATGCTATCTCTAGTATAGTGAACTGGTTTACTGTTAACAATTTATTACTTAATGAAAAGAAAACTAAATGTATTAAATTCGTGTTACCCAATGTGAACCCGGTAACTACAGACATATTTATAAAAGGACAGAGATTGGACCTTGTGCAGTCGACTGTCTTTTTGGGCATTACTTTAGACGCCAAACTACAATGGGATCCTCATATAAATAAATTGTCGAACAGACTGAGTTCGGCAGCGTTCGCAGTTAAAAAAATTAGAGCTCTTACTGACGTAGACACCGCTAGACTAGTCTACTTTAGTTACTTTCATAGTCTAATGACCTATGGTATTTTATTGTGGGGTCACGCTGCGAATGCTAATAGTATATTTATTCTGCAGAAACGGGCTGTTCGTGCAATTTATAGATTAGGGCCTAGAGTGTCATCAGTGACAAGTGACAAGTGATTTTTTTAAACTTTTCCCTCAGGGGAAAAGTTTAAAAAAATCAATATTCTGACATTTGTGTCTCAATATATCTATGACAATCTTGTGTATGTTAAAAGAAATATAACTAATTTTCAGAAGTACAGTGATATACACAATTTTAATACTAGAAATAAAGACAAGTTGGTTGCTTATGTAAGCCGACTACATAAAATTAGTAATTCTTTTAAAGGAAATTGTAAACGCTATTACAATAAGGTCCCTACTGATATTAAAAACTTACCTTTAGACAAGTTTAAAATAATAATAAAACAGAAATTGTATAAAAAAGGTTACTATAGGATATCTGATTACTTAGAGGACAGATGTCCATGGGAATAGATTGTTTGAGTAACAGGCTGTTTCGATATATAATTAGCATTCATTTTGTAATTTGACAATATTTTATTTAAAAAAGGAAACGCAAAAGATGCGACGACTGTGGAGTTTTTTCGGTGAGCTCTTCTCCACAGATTCCGCCATTGGGTTAGTGAACTCACCCAAAAAAATGTAATGACGGATCTAAGTGATGTAACAACATCCTATGGAAATAAATGATTTTTGATTTGATTTGATTTAAGTCTTTGACTGACGTTCAATAGTCCAAACTCGGGGTTTGTCAGAGTAATGTCGCAGTTAGTTGGTTAAATACGACACTTAACTAACTCTCTAGACCGTTAATTAAATGCCAACGTTAAACCATGTCACTAGCATTTTGATTTAAATAAAGCGTCGCCGAAAACGTTTAACAATCTGTTTGTCTGTATAAATGAATATAAGAAAATCTTACACAATTCGATCTATACTTAGCTCATACTCATACTATACTTAACCCATACTTAGCTCAACAAGGTTTGCTAGACCGCGATATATTTAATAGAGAGAATATATTTAATACATTCATACAAAACATCCAAGGCTAAGAAACAAATATTCATGCTCATTATACAAATATTTGCCCTTACCGGTATTCGAACCCAGGATCGTCAGGTTTGTAGGCAGGGCTCGAAAAATAAGATAAGGGGTAGAGATATGTTTCGATCTCCTTCTCCTTTTTTCGCATAAAAAGGAGAAGACTGACTGACTGACGCATAGGTCTGTCTTACTTTACTTACACTACCTTACTGATACTTCCTCTGATGGGGGTTTTAAAACCAGTGCTAGTTGACGTTTCTTAAAATACCTATTTTTTGTTCAAAATCTGTACTAAATAAAATAAAAACGTACAGGAGAGGAGCCTTTTATGTGTTTAGATCTCCAAATTGTATTAAACATCTCAATCGAAGCTTCTCTATAGCCACAAATTATCGACGTAGCTCAGAAGGCTGCCCAAGTAGTGGGGCCAGGCCGGCCACGCTGCTCGAGCGCATCCGAACTGTAGGGCCAAGAGAACCACTGAATGGGTTGCAGAAAATGTCAGGAGGAAGCGTGGGTGACCCAGGAAGAGATGAAGGAAGACCTGGCTCTCTGGGGCGACAGCTGGTGGATGACCGCTCAGGTCCACCAAGAGAGGAAAACTGGCGAGAGGTCTTTTATTCAGCAGTGGGACAACATCTCAAAATAATACTAGGGAATGCACGGGCAATGGGTTGAGTTAGGAATACACCACCTGGAGGGGGCGAACAAGTGAAAAATTCCTGACATTCCCACAAGGGGGGAAGGGGGACACGGGGGCAGGGGGAGGCGGGGGATTTGTACTGGGAAAGGGCCCTTCCCGTTGTGTACAGTTGACGGAATTTAATTTCCGACTAACCGAAATATTTAGTAGAATAAAATATTATTTGCTAGCTCACCCGGTGAACTTCGTACCACCTAAAATACTGTAAAATAGGTAATATGGTACATATCGAAGTGTCGCGTTGGCGAGAAAATTAGTACGAAAATAGATGATCGATAAATAAAAGTTATTAAAGTGCATGTAATAAATGAAAGACATCCGCAGCTAACGCCATCTATCTTTAGCGCAGTAACTATTAGCATCACAAATCTGTGGAACATAAAGTCCGCTACCAAAAAAGATTACCTAAATGTTAAATGTATTACCTAATTAATCACTGACAAAGGAGTTTGAATTAGTTAGGCTATCAACGCCATCTAGTGATAGGAAACTGAGACTTCTCCAGACCCCATACAATTTATTTTTTATTTTTGGCAGTATCTCTGCATTTTTCCTTATTTTCTTTTTACCTCAACTTCCTCCGGACTGAGGAGTATAAATGTGAATAGGAATTATTCATACTGCTCGGGCCATTTTAGAAATTTAGTAAGACTAACGTTCAGCGATAAATTTTTATAAGTATAGATTTCTTATTATTTCTTATCAGCCTGAATCCATTGTTAAACATAGGCCTTCTCACGCATTTACTCTCCATTCAAACTAGTCCTGTACGTATTTATAATAAGTATTTTTTCTTGGGATCCAGAAATGTGACTTTAATAAGAATGACCTACAGGATGGTAGAGTCGTCAAACTCGGAGGCTGGTATGTCAAGCGTTTGCTACTACGCCGTAGCTTGGGGCTACGGTGCTACGGCGTAGCACAAGTGCTCAGTGCGTAGCAATACTGAAGTCAATTTTAGGTAGGTACAAATTCATCTAGGTAGGTATATTTTTATTGTTTGCTTATCTTTTTAATGGTTTGCTTAATAATTAATTTTTACAGACAAACATTAACTTGCATGCGCAAAAAAAACTAATTGCCGAGCTGGTCATATTTTTTGTAAACATTTTGAAGAATGATAAAATTTCGATAGGTATCGTAGCGTCTTGATATTTTTCATTTCGTGACGTAAGTGTTTCTGGTTCCTAAGATACAAACTATCCTCGGGGCCAAAAGGCCCATGTGCCGCTGTATAAGTATTTATATTTAGATATTCATGTTTAATTTTTGCATAGTAAAGTAACAAGCGGAATTAGGCGGGCTGACTAATTCTGTTATTTACTGTAGTTACAAAGACATATCAAGTATCTACAGTAGTCATAAATGTTTTACCAGCACTTAACATACCTGACTGCATTATCTGCAGACAAGTTGTCCCTGGCAGAGATCATATACCTGCAGATAAGTATACTTGTATAGAAACAGCTCTCAACCGAAATACTTGCCTCTGATTGTACAATATTGCAGTTTTTGCAAACATACCCCTCATGCTGTGGGGTTCACTAGTAGTGTCATTTTGTTCGTGAGTTCTATGAAAATCATCACACAACATACAACTACTGGAAATATTGCAGGCACCGGCTGCTAGCGGGCGGCACGCACCGCACGGTGGCGCGCCGGCAGTCTCCGCTAGTGCGGGTACGGAACAGCCTCGACGTACTGTTGGCGACAATACCACTGAATGATCTGTTTGGTGATGCATGGAAGGATATAGTGCGAGGAATATGGCAGGTTCTGTGAGAGGAAGGTATGATTGTTTCCCTGGATTATTGCAATGGCATTGTATCCATGAACCTGCAATTTTATGGAATACTGGAATTATTATGTCATCCAGGTAAAATAAATTTGCGTATTATTGCTTTACTGTGACTTATCAGTGGTGTTTAAGGTCAGTCAAAAGATGAATTTTGTCTATAATTGCCGAATATTAGTTTATGTCATGTAATACGTGTGGACTTGACTGTCGGATAGACATATTTTGTAGCCTTGTTTTCGTGTATTTTGACGACATTCGCATCTCAACCGGGGAATAAGAAATAGGGCTTGTTTTTTTGTTTTCTGACCGAGCGAGCGAAGTGAGCGAAGGGCTCCATTTCGACAAGATAGGAGGCCGATTTTGCTTTCGCCTGTCTCTATGTCTGTCAGTTCCGGTCTAGGGGCCACAATTTCCAAGCGATCCTCACAAAACTTGGCACACGTGTTCCTTGAATTAAAAAAACTTTTATTGTTGAGAGCTTTTCTCGATTTCCCCTTGGGGGGGGAGTTATGACGTCATCAATTTTTTGTATGGTTTTTTTTCTGATACCTTTCCGTGTGGGGTATCAAATTTAAGTGCTTCATGAGCCGGTTCTAAAAATATACTCCATCACGACCTTTCGGCCGCCTGTTTTCTAAAAATCCAAGAAATCTTTTCAAAACATACCAAGTTTGGACTCCTCGAAGTAGGAGACGGATTAGTAAAGAGTAGGATCTATGCAGACCATGAGAGTGAGTGAAATAGATTATAACTATTTTCGTGAAAGTCAATAGATTGTATTTTAAATCGCAAAATATAGTTTACAAAGTTATTGGTATATAAGTATAAAGTATACTTTACTATTTGATTTTGATTGAATCTAAAAGACTTACCTAAAAAATGGGTTTACAGTCCCCCCTGTTAGCGAGGTCTACTGCCCACAGGGCTACTAGTTAAGAATTTATGCATTAAAATTTTTATCTACACACGTTTCATGGACATTTTGGTTTTGACAATCGTTCCGGAGCGTTCCTGATCCAAAGGATCTCACTCGCCGTGCAGCGCGGTAATGCTGCCAGCGTGATGGGTACCTTTGGGTAGGGCATGTCCTGGGGCGGTTTATTTGTTTAGTATTGTGTGTTTTTATTGTATTCAGTTTTTAGGCGTGTCTAGTTTTAAATTATTAGTTACTTTTGTAGTTAGTTATTATTTTGATTTGTATTTTATATGAACTTGTATTATTATTATTTTAATCAGATTTTGTATGACGTGTAATTTAACTTAGGTTTTATTTCAGTGTTTTGTTAGTTCACAGTTTTACTTATTATAAATAAATATTTCACACTAGTATTACCTTTGTTAATTATACATAAAATCAAACCGAAACCGAATCCACGAATCGTGAACCGGGTCAGCACAGAGATTCCTAACAAACAGTTTGGAATGTAATAATTCGCAACTGGCTGTACAAAGGCACAAAATACAAATTTATCTTTACATCCACCGTCGACCTTAACTCCATATACATTAAGCCCTATTTCCTTCAACTGATCCAACAATCAACTTGGTATTCCTGCACAGGGATTCCGTAGAGTTACCATACACTATGAGAAGGGAGTAAGGGTGGTTTTGCCATGTGTTTTGGGCCTGGTCCGATTTTGATTAAGGATACTTCAGTGTGCGTATGGACAGGTTAATTTGAGTTAACAGACGAACGATTGTAGGTTTTATGCGCCGGGCGGAAACTGGACCGGGCATAAAAATTATACTTTTTAATTGATATGGAAAATGATGTGCTTGCGATGGATATGCTGGCCGCCTTGTCACTCAATATTGACAATTGAACAATTAGATGAATTAGAGCACGACTAAGCCTCTGCCATACCCATGGGAAAAGTGTGCTTCAAGTACGTGTAAGTTTTTTTTTTTTTATTAATAATATTCATTATAAGTCGTGCAACGGAAAATAAATTATACATGAACTCATAGTGTAGTATTACACAGGATTCATAAAATTATTTCAATATCTTAATTATTATGTCATAAAATTGATTAATTTAAATTGAATAAATTGTAAATTACCATGTCATTGGAAATATATTAAATTATAATAAAAATATATTAAATTAAATTAATAAATTACGCTTTAAATAATGTCACATTTATGGAATATAGGTATGTCAAACACATACTCATTATAGTAACGGTGTCATCATTCTGATAATTAGTCATTTAGTTTTAGAAATTCATCGTAGCTGTAGAGGGTCTTCTCGGTAAGCCATCCTTTCAACCTCAGTTTAAAGATGGGCACACTCGGTGCACCAGTGATAGCTTCAGGTAACTTGTTGTAGACTACCGGACCCATAACATGGATCGTGTTGCTTGTTTTAGCAAGCTTGTGCTTAATTGTAGCCAGCTTGTTGGAGTTGCGTGTCTCATATTTATGCCATCCTCCAAGTCGTTTGAATTGGTCTATATTCTCACGCACATAAATGGCCACTTGGAAAATCAGAAGGCTAGGTAGTTTGGGAATTCGTAGATGTTTGAAGTGCGGTCTCGCAGATTCGTCAGTGGGTACTCTCGCCAGCAGACGCACGGCGCGTTTCTGTAACACGAACACGCGGTGTCACTGCGCCGCGCGCCCCCACAGCTCCATGCCGTACTGCAGCAGCGAGTGCACCGTCGCGTAGTAGCACGTGCGTATCGACTCTGCTGGTAGTGTAGATGACAGCCGACTTAGCGCGAAGCAAGCACTAGCTAGTTTGCTACACAGTTTGTCTATGTGTACGTCCCACGTTAGCGCTTGATCTACCTGAAAATCTAGAAATGGTGCATTGTGGACTTGCTCAATTTGAACGCCGTCCACTTCGACAGCCAAGTTAGGTCTTTGATGCCCGGAAAGATCAAATTTAATAAATTGCGTTTTGGTCGTATTCCATAATAACCCATTTTGGCGAAACCAGCGGCACATCCGGCTGGCCACTAAGTTAAGTTCTATTTCCAGCATTGTTATTGTCGGTGCAGTCACTACCGCGGCTACATCATCGGCAAATAAAAATATTTCACCTCCGACAACCGCGCTGGGCAAGTCATTAAGAAGCAGGGAAAACACGATGTTCGACAGTGACGATCCCTGTGGTACTCCCATATCTGTCGAGAGACCGTCCGACTTTACAGTCCCCGCTGCTCCGACTATAAACTGCGTTCTTTCGCGCATGAAACTCGTGATCAACGCCAAGGCCGGTCCGGCAAGCCCGTAGTGCTGGAGCTTCATATGCAGGACATTGTGATCTGCAACATCGAATGCTTTCGACAGATCACAGAAGATCACGGCGACGGCCTGGTGACGCTCACGAGCATCCAGCACTTTCCGTACTACCTCTCTTGCTAGCTGGGTGGTGGAGCGCCCTTTACGGTAAGCATACTGCCGGTCCGTGAGAGCAGAGGTGTTCGCGAGATAGTCGGTGAGACGAGAGCTGAGGCCATTCTCTAGGATCTTTGCTATGGCCGGTATGATGGATATCGGACGATAGTGGCTTGGGTCTTCTTTTTTACCTTTGCCCTTATACAATGGACTCACTTTCACTTGTTTCATGCATTTTGGATATGTTCCAAGTTTAATGCATCCATTGAACATAACAGAAAGTGGGTTACATATGTAATCTGCGATGCTGTTAATGAGGCTAATTGAGATGTCATAAATATCTTTCGTTGGCTTATTTGCTACTCTTTTTTTAATAATAATAAAAAGTTCAGCCGGTGTAAACGGGCGTAAACGCAGCGAGCAGTCAGAAGGCGCACACGCAGCCAGCAGCGAGGCGCGCGCCGCACATAGGTCGGCTTGCGGGGCTCCACACAACCGGGCTGTATTTATAAATTGCAGGTTAAGGTAATCTACGACTTCTTTTTTACATTCGAAAATTTGGCCTGTCGGATGTTTGATTACTTGGGTATAATCAACATTGGCTTTTCTAATTTTACAAGTTTCTACATTCACTACATGCCACATTGTTTTAATAACGTTGTTACTATTTCGGATTAAAGCGGAGAAGTGATCCAGCCTCTGTGTGTATAATTTATTTCTTAAACTCTCCGTTAATTCATAAATTTTCTGGTCAAGTCGATTATAATTTGGATAGACGGGTTTAATGGCAATGAGATCAAATAGCAAAGATTTTAGATTAAGTGTCTCTTTTGTGACCCATGATTTATCTTTGTTGACATTAGGCTTACGTTTAAGGGGAAAACATATATTCGATTTATTTATTAACACATTTAATACTGACTGGGCAAGCTCCTCGATTGTTGCCTTGCTACGGAACAAATATTCCCAATCCACACTATCTATAGCCAATGCAAATTGAGCTCGAGAAGCCGCTGTGTAGTCTCTGACGAGGCGGGTGGCGGGAGGGCGAGGGGGCAGCGCCCCACACACCAGCTCCGCGCGGACGCACAAGTGATCGCTCAGGTTTGTGGAAACGGGTCGCGCCGCAGCGGTGAACCGGTCTCCAGTGTTGGTGTAAACGTTTGTCTTAACGTTGGTGGTATTCCTATAGTTCCTGGTCAGAAAACTGTTCGTCAATCATTTAAATATCATAAATTCAGACTCCGTTACCACACGAATATTATTTCTTTTCCGCTCGACTCTTCGGCTTCTATCAACACAAATCGGAAGAAAATATATGTCACCGATTCTCGTTAATTGGTCAAAAATCGACAGATAGTAAACTGTAGCGTACTTATTACTATATGACGCGTTAGTTGATTAACTAACGGTTAAAACCATTAAATAGCAAACTGGTTTAAACTTGAATCGCAAACGAAATACCAGGGAAAACTTTGCGGTAGCTTAGTTGAAGACTAGAGTAGAGCCGAATAGTCTTCGTGTCAGGTTGACATGTAAGAACAAAAGAAACGCAAATTCTAAACCCTATCGGACTGGTTTACTTTCTGTCGATAGTTGATCAACTAACGCGTTCGTTTATCAATTAACGGTTTTGACTATCTTACGGTGACTGTACATTGCTGCACAATACTACACATTTACATAGGTGTGTCAATCGTACAATCACTTTCACTGCCTGTATCAGATCAATGGATTAAAAAACTGTCATTAAATACATATGCATATGTTACCAGTTATCTAGTTCATTTGTTGTGAGAAATCTGAGAGTTGTGAGTAGACCGAGAAGTGTCGAGCGTAAAGAAAAAATAAACGTACTGTACCAAGAACACTTGAACAATTATTCTATAATGGTTGAAAATTATATTTGTCGTTTACTAGGTGCCCGTGGTGCAGCTTCGCATATGCGTTTCAAGGGAACTGGCAACTTTGAAATTTAGAGAAAAAAACTGCATTCAAATTTCGAATTGGATGAGCGACTCTCCGCCGTCCGCCGCCGTCTTAAATTCCCCTAGAAAATCCCCATACTAACAGTATTTCTTTGTTGCTTTACTTTCCATGGATGTTTTTTAAAATTGTATCTTGGTAAGTACCTTCCCAAGACATAAACTAATAGTTTAAAAAAAAAATGATCCAATTTGGTCCAGCCGTTTACGTTTTGCGCTTACCTACACATTTTTGTTTATAGATAATGTCATTTTTTTTTGTTTATAGATAATAGCACCAAAAGTCTATGTAGTCCCTTCTGATCGTTAAACAGTATGTAACAGAAAGGAAAGGCATATTGTTCGATTCCAAATCGATATTCGATCGATGGTTTCTGAACGGCCATTTTGAATTTGACGTTAGCTGCCAACCGGGCAGTTTTTTGACAACTGACAGACGAAAGCCCTCGCAATGAAAACGCGTTTTGGTTAGGGTATTGAAATTAAATCGCAGGCCATCTGGAATGTATTCGGGTTTCCCTCAGGATTGTTAATATAGCTGAATGTGTTATTGTTTCTCGAACCAGATAAAGTTCGCATTTTCGTGCCCCGATTGTTTTTACCACGTAACATAACCTGTGTTGTAACACTGTGCTCATTGAAGCTGGCCCGCCAGTCATACCTGGTTGGCTGAAGAACCTGTCTACCAAGAAGAGCCTAGGGTGCACCCGGGCCTTGCAGAGAGACAGGAGGTTGACGGGACCGAAGCACAGACCAGGTTAGATCGACCCCAATCAACTTCAGCTCGGTGAAACGCCGACGTTCACACTTCTTGGCAACTGATCGTTACGCTACCTCGTAGCTGATGGGCCCCTACGAGGTCATTAGGTGCTGAGAAGCCTGAACATTTTGGTAGCTAGAGCGTGGCTTCCTGAGATTTGCAGCCGTCAAGGGCTCCAGGAAGGCACGATTTGGGACTATCAATCTGTAGGTATAGGCGGTTATTAGGTAACTTGGTTGTTGTTCCTATATCCACATAGATTGGTAGTATTGTAAGCTATAGGTCTATTGCTGGTAGTAGATAGACAGATATTGAATTGAAAATTGCATTGAAGTACCAGTTAGTCAATCTATTAGTGGTCTAGTAATGCTATTGAATGAATGTTTTGGTTGACATAGGTAGTTACATCTATTGATAGCAGGCTATTACATTGTTTTCAGTTTATAGCAATTTATAACTTGAACTAATATTGACTATCTGTGTGTGTTATAATGATAAAGGGAAACTAAATTGTATTTACAGAATTTATATAGATATAAAACTCGGTTCCTATTGTTTAAGGAAAACAACATTGTTTAAGTTGTGGTTTAGGGTTCCCTCGTTTGGGTTGTAGACTAGAGGGTCCAATAAAATTGAGTTACTGCAAATTGTGAGTAAGTATCGTTCCGATCATGTCGTTATCTGAAATCCAGAAGGGTGTTTCTAAGGAACTCAGATGGTTTTCCTCCGCACACGGTCTGATAGACCGTTTAGATAGGCATGATGTGGTATTGGAGCGGTCTATGGACGTTAAGGAACGTTACAATAGGGTGCTCGAATTGTCCGCGCAGGCGGAATCAGTTGATGGTTGCGCACCTGACAGGCTGTCACGGTTGATAGGGGATGTCGACCAATGTATGGAGATGGCAGCTGCTATCACGCAGAAGGCTGCGGACATACGTAGACAGCGCGAGTCCAGCCATGGTGGTGACATTGAAGCACCTCTGCCGCTTCAGGAATCGGGGTCCAGGTTACCTGCCATAACTATGCCTACTTTTGACGGCGTGTCCAGTGAATGGATGAGCTTCATCAATCTGTTCGACAGTTTGGTGCACATGCGATCGGACATTACCAAGTCTGTCAAGATGGCTCAGCTGGTGGCAGCATTGAGGGGTGAGCCTAGGGAGCTGGTCGCTCTTGGAAGAGGAGGCTCGACGGGCAGAGAATTTGGGGTTGACGGTCACCCATCCTTCGGAGTCACAGAGAGCTGCCGGGAGCGCTGTGAGTAGGGGCCCTCCGACGAGGAAGGACCGCACCATCCGGCAGTCGTATGGGACTGTGAGTGAATTGACCCCACATGGTGAGACCTGCCCATGTTGTAGGCAGATTGGCCATGCTGTGGCCAATTGCAATAAGTTCGGGGAACTTAGGGTTCAGGGACGGCGCCGGATGGCCAAGCAGCGGAGCTGGTGTTTCCTGTGCCTCGGGCCACACATGGTTAGGGACTGCACGCGCACACAAATGTGCGGATATTGTGGTGGGCCCCACAACAATCTGTTGTGCATGAACCGGTCCGGCCAACAGCCTCCACAGGGCCGTACCCAGGGTGACACGGCATGGGGCCCTGAGAATTCGTTTGCGACTCGGAGCGCAACTCAGGGGCCAACGTCCCCACGTGCACAGGGCAGTACCAGGGTGCAGGGCCGCACTCAGGACCATTACATGGGGGGCCCTGAGTTTTCGGTTGCGACTCAGCATCCGACCCAGCGGGACATTGGGTGTGTTGAGCAGGCCGTAACGGGCGGGTGTCATGGGACACCTTCGAGCTATGCGGGTGCGGTTCGGACGCCGCCTCAGTTGTCGCCCCGCTCGTCGCCTCGTCCTCGTCGGTCACATGTGATGTCCCCCCCGCTCATGGAGCGGCCACGGTTGAATTCACGCCCACCCCCCTTTACGGGGAATCGTAGGTTGGGAATGGAACCGGCGCGTGGGCCATTTGTACAATGGTACCCTCTGGCGTATAGCTGCATACCTGATCGGTTACAGGCACAGTGGGGCCCCGGGGGTCCTCGCTAGGAATTTGCGGCCCAACCATTTGTTGCCCCCCAACCGGAGACGGTGGTGTTACCGATCGCCTCTGTGCTTGTTTGGGATTTGGCGGGCAACCCAACATACGTTCGCGCCCTATTAGATTCTGGAGCTCAGGGCTGCATTGTATCGAATGATTTAGCAAAATGGTTGGGCCTCAAGGTAAATAGGTATAATAAATCAATACGGGGCGTGGGGAATGTTACGGTTACGAATGTAGTTGGTCAATCGGTGATCACGTTCTCTCCACGTTATGACATTTTGACAAAAACATCCGTGCAAGCTTTAGTAATGACGCATGTCATGGGCAGACACCCCTTGGTGAAGTTGAATCCGGCCGTTCGATTCCTGACATCAGGACTCAAGTTGGCGGATCCCGATTTTGACACTCCAGCCCCGGTCGACCTGCTACTGGGAGCAGACGTTCTGGGTAGGTTTCTGTTGTCGGATCGGCGAGTTCTTCAGCCGGACGGGTTGATTGCTGTGGATACTAAGTTTGGTCACGTGATCATGGGTCCGGCATTGCCAATGGTTAGGCCTGCCGAGTCAGATGGCATACTTATTGGCTCAGCGTTGTCAGACGTTATCCAAGGTTTCTGGGAGATAGAGGAACCTCCCACCGTTCGTCGAGTCGACGCAGGCGAAGAAGAGTGCGAGTTGTTTTACCAGAATAGTACTGGTCGCATTCGTTCTGGTCGTTTTGTAACTCGACTGCCTTTCAGGGCCGATCGACCGCCACTAGGAGAATCTAGGAAGATGGCTGAGACGAGATTGATGTCGATGGAGCGTAGGATGACAAGGGACGCCGTATTTAAACAAAAATATGTTGATTTCATGAGGGAGTATGAGTCGTTAGGACACATGTCGGTATCGGGTGTGGACTGGAGATCTGAGGATCATTGTTTCCTTCCACACCATGCCGTCCTACGAACCCCTACCGGCAAGATTCGAGTTGTTTTTGATGGGTCAGCACCTACCTCGAACGGGATGTCCCTGAATCAGTGTCTACATTCGGGACCCAAGTTGAGTCGTGATATTTTGGATATTCTCACGAGCTTTCGGAGGCACCAGATTGTATTTGTCGCAGACATTCGGATGATGTTTAGGCAAACGGTAATTCATCCGGCTGACAGAAGGTATCAGTTGATACTGTGGCGTGAGTCCACGGCCGAGCCAGTCAAGGTCTATGAGTTAAACACGAACACGTATAGGTTACGGTCTAGCCCGTATTTGGCGATGCGTACCCTGCGGGAGTTGGCGTCGCGTGACCGTGTGAGCTATCCTAGAGCCGCCGCTATCCTGGAGCAAGATTTGTACGTCGATGACGTCTGCACAGGGGCAGCCAGTGTAGAGGAAGCTCTGGACCGACGTGACGAGCTCATTTAATTGCTGGAACGAGGCGGCTATGAACTACGCAAGTGGATGTCCAACTCCCCTGAGTTGATGGCTGGTCTCCCAGATGAGTTTCAACAAGACCCGCACGTTTTTGAGAATCCTGACAAACCTAACATGTTGTCAGTGCTTGGAATTCAGTACCGGCCCGTCCATGATGAGTTTACCTATCGGGTGGTTTTAGAAACACCGAAGGCCTGGACGAAGCGGTCAGTACTGTCAACGATTGCGAGAACGTTCGACCCGAATGGATGGATTTCTCCAGTCACCTTTGCTCTCAAATGTTTTATGCAAAGGCTATGGGCGGCTCAGTTGACCTGGGACACCCACCTCTCAGATGATTTGTTGACTGATTGGACGCGAATGTTCACCTCGCTATCGGACATAAATAATGTATCGCTGCCGAGGAAATTGGTCCCTGCTGGGGATTACAGGGCAACCCTTCACGGGTTTTGTGATGCCTCTGAACGAGGGTTTGCGGCAGCGGTTTATTTGCGAACCGTCACCTCCACCGGGGAGGTCGACGTGCGTTTGGTTTTGGCAAAAAGCAAGGTAGCGCCTATTCGGACAAGGATGACGATTCCAAAACTGGAACTGTCCGGGGCTGCTCTTTTGACCAAACTTTTGAATCACACTCTAACAGTGTTGCGTGGATCAGTGGTTTTGGAGGATACGGTGTACGCGTGGACGGACAGCCAGATTGTTTTGTGCTGGCTAAAGGCTTCGGTCCATAACTTAGAGGTTTTTGTTGCGAACCGTGTCTCCCAGATTGTGTCGTCTGAGGTCCCACTGACCTGGAGACATGTACCAGGAGAATTGAACCCGTCTGATTGTGCATCCAGGGGATGTCGGGCTCCTGAACTCGTTAGACACCATTTGTGGTGGGGACCACCCTGGCTTGCCAAGAGAGAATCGGACTGGCCCCACAGCCATGTAGTAGTATCTTCGGATCATGGCCCCAGAGCGGCCGTGCATGTTACCCAGAAGGCTGAGAACCCTGACGCCGGGTTTCTGCTGGACCGGTATAGCTCACTTGACAAGTTGATAAACGTGTCCACTTGGATTAGGAGATTCGCTCGAAATTGTCGTACTCCTCGCGATCAGCGAACGTTGAACCCTATTCTGACTCCGGCAGAGCGAAACGAGTCGCTATTGAATTTGGTCCGGTTGGTACAGTCCTCGAAGTTTGGGGCAGAATTGGAGATTATACAAAGTGGACGTTCGAAATTGAAGGGAGCCGTCGCGCGTCTCAACCCCTTTGTTGATTCGACCGGGTTACTTCGGGTAGGAGGAAGATTGCGCAATGCGAATCTGTCGTATTCGGCTCGTCACCCACTTCTGCTCCCCAAGGGGGGACAGTTAGTTGAATTGCTGGTGACTGATCGTCATATTAAAAACGCGCATGCCGGCTGTAACGCGTTGTTGGCCACGCTCCAGCGGGAGTTTTGGATCTTATCTGCCCGCCGTGTCATACGGAACATCGTGTTTCGGTGCATGCCTTGTTATCGACTTAAGGCTGCCACGATGCAACCTCTCATGGGGGACTTGCCCCCTGATCGTGTGAATGACGTCAGACCGTTTTCAGGTGTTGGTACGGATTTTGCAGGACCGTTTATGGTGAAGAGTTCACGATTGCGTACCGCTAGGCAATACAAGGCGTACCTATGTGTGTTTGTTTGTTTATCCACCAAGGCGGTACATCTCGAGCTCATTGCTGATCTCTCGACAGAGGCTTACATTGCTTGTTTGGATAGGTTTGTTTCTCGAAGGGGACTTCCAACTTTGATCCGCTCTGATAACGGCACTAACTACATCGGTGCGGAACGATACTTACGAGAGATAGTCAACTTTTTGAATGTAAATAAAGTGGATATTGGAACGGCCCTCTCCCGTCGGGGTATACAGTGGACCTTCAGCCCACCGATTTGCCCCCACTGGGGTGGGATTTTTGAGGCCGTAGTTAAGTCAGCTAAGACGCACTTGGGGCGTATAGTAGGTCAGACCGCGCTGACCTTTGAGGAGCTCGCGACATTGTTTTGTAAGATCGAGGCCGTTCTCAATTCGCGACCGTTGTGTCCGCTCAGCTCGGATCCAAATGACCTGGAGGCTCTGACCCCAGGCCATTTCTTGATAGGACAGCCACTTAACGCGTTGCCCGAGCACCCCTTCGAGGGAGTGAAATTGTATCGGTTGTCAAGGTATCAGATGTTGCAGCAGTTTACTCAGAATTTCTGGAAGCGTTGGTCGCTCGAGTATCTGCATATCTTACAACAGCGCCTTAAGTGGACTGACAAAACTAGCTCCCCTAGTGTTGGTGACCTCGTTCTGGTTAAGGATGCTAACCTACCGCCACTACGTTGGCGCAGGGGGCGCATTGTTAACTTGTTCCCTGGCAAGGACGGGACCCCCCGGTCTGCAGAGGTTCTAGTAGGAGGCTCGGTTCTAAAACGAGCGGTAGCAACGTTGTCTCGGCTGCCCGTAGATAAGGGGACAGGTGGGTGCCTGTCCGGGCGGGTGATTGTTCGATTCCAAATCGATATTCGATCGATGGTTTCTGAACGGCCATTTTGAATTTGACGTTAGCTGCCAACCGGGCAGTTTTTTGACAACTGACAGACGAAAGCCCTCGCAATGAAAACGCGTTTTGGTTAGGGTATTGAAATTAAATCGCAGGCCATCTGGAATGTATTCGGGTTTCCCTCAGGATTGTTAATATAGCTGAGTGTGTTATTGTTTCTCGAACCAGATAAAGTTCGCATTTTCGTGCCCCGATTGTTTTTACCACGTAACATAACCTGTGTTGGAACACTGTGCTCATTGAAGCTGGCCCGCCAGTCATACCTGGTTGGCTGAAGAACCTGTCTACCAAGAAGAGCCTAGGGTGCACCCGGGCCTTGCAGAGAGACAGGAGGTTGACGGGACCGAAGCACAGACCAGGTTAGATCGACCCCAATTAACTTCAGCTCGGTGAACCGCCGACGTTCACACTTCTTGGCAACTGATCGTTACGCTACCTCGTAGCTGATGGGCCCCTACGAGGTCATTAGGTGCTGAGAAGCCTGAACACATATTCTAAATTTTTGGGAAATTATTCTGACCAACTTTCATGAAAATGAAACCGAGTTGATCGGAGCAACTTAGTGTATCTCTTCTTCAAAGAAATGAACTGACCGCCCAGTCCAATGTATGTAGAAGGGAAAATTTAAGTTGCTCTAATAAAATCGAGTCATAGTAAAAGTTGTTCGAAATTATGTCCCTGACAACCACTAAATTATGACTCCTCCTTTCAGATGCAACCTGGATACATTTACTATTTTTGAAATTTCTAAAATACTTGTTTCGACATTTTTATAGAAGTATTTTATTCACACTCCACCCAAACTAAATAACATGAATTAGTTCACATATGTTGTTTATTTTACAGTTTGTTGTACATCGCAGAACATAGACTTCTGGTATGTTCAATTTACCTGACATTTTGCAGAGAGCAATTCTCTTTCTTCTGTTAATATCGATACTAATATCATCGATATAATTAAATGTTCAATAACTACAAAACTATTGTTCGAGAATCCGAGATAACGGGTCTGAATTCATCGTCATATTCTGCCCATATCGACAAATCGCATCGCGCCCCAGAATAAAACTCTTTGCATTCTAACTCCTTGCATCGAGCTTCAGAATAACCAAACTATTTGCATTCTAACCCTTTGCATCGCGCCCCAGAATAACCAAACTCTTTGCATCGCGCCCCAGAATTACCAAACTCTTTACATTCTAACTCTTTGCATCGCACCCCAGAATTACCAATTTTTTTTCATTCTAATTCTTTATATCGCGCTCTAGAATAACCAAACTCTTTGCATTCTAACTCTTTGCATCGCGTCCCAAAATAACCAAACTCTTTGCATGCTAACTCTTTGCATCGCACCCCAGAATAACCAAACTTTTTTCATTCTAACTTTTTGCATCATCGCGCCCCACAATAACAAACGCTTTGCATTCTAACGCTTTGCATCACGCCCCAGAATAACCAAACTCTTTGCATTCTAACTCTTTGCATCGCGCCCCAGAATAACCAAACTCTTTTTATTCTAACTCTTTGCATCGCGCCCCAGAATAACCAAACTCTTCGCATTCGAACTCTTTGCATCGCGTCCCAGATTAACCAAACTCATTGCATTATAACTCTTTGCATTACGCCTTAGATTAACCAAACTCTTTGCATTCTAACTCTTCACATCGCGCCCCAGAATAACCAAACTTTTTGCATTCTAACTCTTTGCATCGCACCCCAGAATAACTAAACTCTTTTTATTCTAACTTTTTGCTTCGCACCCCAGAATAACTAAACTCTTTTTATTCTAACTCTTTGCATCGCACCCCAGAATAACTAAACTCTTTTTATTCTAACTTTTTGCATCGCTCCCCAGAATAACTAAACTCTTTTTATTCTAACTCTTTGCATCGCACCCCAGAATAACTAAACTCTTTTTATTCTAACTTTTTGCATCGCGCCCCAGAATAGCCGCTCCGCTACCAACCCCGAATAGCGAAAGAGGCTGAACTTCCCGTACAAAATATTATTCGATATTTTTGTTGTTTCTTTGCGTTTTTCCTAATTACCTCATACGTCCTCCGAAATGAGGAGATCAAAAAACATAAGTTTGCCAGAGGCAATTATAAAGAGAGCGACATCTTCGGGAGTAAAGTAAAAGGCTTGAGATGCGCGCAAATACTAGACTATACTAGACTACTTTATTATAGGGAATCCTAGCTTATATACTAGGTTGGTACATGTTATTAATGACGTGCATAAGACATAGTGCGTGATGAATATAAATATACCTTATCTGTGACGGTCGTCAACTTATCTTAACATTACGTGAAAATAAGACTAACATAGTCGACCGGCACAATAAGAATGGAAAAAAAATGGTCGAGGGATTTCACTGTTATCTTATCAGAGAAAACCTAACCACCAGGACTAAACACTGTTTAGTATTAACTTTTTTTTGACCGTTTACTTTTTAACTCCAAAAGAAAACACCGCAATGAATGCATTACAATAATTTAACATGACTAAGAGCTTCAATAAAGGAGGGTTCCGCACAGCGGGATGTTTTTATATCTATTGTTGGCGGAACCTTAATAATGTTGCTGTTACGACATGAGTTGATCCTCAGAATGAGTTGGGAAAAAACAATCGTGTGTACATATATAATTTACTCTATGGTGTGTACTTAGATGCAACTGTGCCTACCCCACACCGTATAGGAAAAAGCGTGAAGATATGTAAATATATCCATCTTAGTAAATTAACCATCTTAGAATAACTTATATCTAATAACTTATATTTCTCTATTTCATAATGTATTTATTATAATTTGAATGACTTATATTATCATATACGGCTACAATAATACAAATAAAAAATTGTTATGAAAATACACACGCGATCAAAAAAATCACCACCCTTTTAATAATCCAAAAGAGATACCTACAAACAAACATAAATGCACGACAGTGTACGCATTAGCAACACCAGCCTTGTGGGGCGCGAAAGTTAAAAACCGTGTAAGTTTATTACAATGGCGTTACGGAAACTGGGGGTGGCCATCGTACAGTGCGTTGCAAGGGTAGTGGGGACACTTTTAAAATTTTGTTTTGTAGAAACAGCGCGGTGGGTACGGATATTGATGTGGTTTATGTGTCTGTTTATCTTTTCTTTTCTGCAACAAAGTATTCAAGTATGTTTTAAACATTTTAAGTAATATATAGATTTGATACGACAAAGAACATAGTACCAGACAGAATATAGCAAAATAATTTTGAGAGTAAAAAAACTTTTTATTAATTCTAGTCTCTGTGTTACGATATTAAACATAATAGTTCAAATAATTTAAATATAGCATTCTAATTAAATAAAGCAGTACGGAATAACTGGTTGAACTTGGCTACAACTGTGCCTCTGCCTCTCCGTATGAGAAAGACCGTGACACTTTCCTTAGTTATTGTTTTGTACTGACCACATCTCAGTTCCAAGATATTCATAAAATAAATAAATCTATTGTTAAAGGTAAACTCGCTTTTCTAAAACATTTACCAATCTATTATGAGCTTTATTTACCTGATATGTCTATAACTTGTAGAAAATACATAAATAAATTACAAATATAAAATATTTTGTAATTTTCAACAGTGTTCCGCTGCCCATGCCAGCCACTGCACAGAGTCACGGCGAGAGCGAGCGAGCGCATTAACTTATAATAAACTACACGCGGTTATTCTGGCGATGCGTTCCACCGGCATACAATAACAGCGCCTTAAATACATTTTCAACACACGAGAATCTCGGCTCTAAGCAACCGCAGCTAAGGTTGAGTTTTGATTGGGAGTGACTGGTGGTTGTGTTTTTATGGATCGGCTGGAGTAAAGATATTACCAATATTAAAGTTTGGGGCATTTTTTTATTAAAAATCGCCGCTTAGCACCTCGAGCTTGGGGTAATACGCTTTAGCACCTCGAGCTTGGGGTAATACGCTTTAGCTTGTTCTTTGTTTATTTGTTGATGTTTATTGTTACGAAGTTTTAAATTAATATTTGATTAACTGACTGTGAATGCAATGTTATTATAAAATACCTACAAATTGGCAAAACGGTATTTGGCAAGGCAGTCCAATAAATCTAAAATTGTCTCAAGCTGAACCTGTTTCTACGAAACCGTTTGATAATATCAGAATTGTATATAATGTTCATAAACTTAATTTTGTGTTAAAAATACAGCATTTGACTATGACGTCACATAATTTCATAATTTCTTCTGATAGTGAACAAAGGCGAGCTTTTCTCTAATAAGAGATCTCTTCCAGCAAACCATGGGAGTATTTCATAGAACTCGTAAACAAAGTTACCATTTTGACAGTTCCTAAAAAGTATCTATTTTGAATAGTAGTCGCTATTGACTGTCGAAAAAAAACGGTTGCTATCAGACTACTATGACGACCCGAACGGCCGAGTCGGTAGTGGCCCTGCCTACGAAGCCAAGGGTCCCGGGTTCGAGTCCCGGTGGGGGCAAATATTTGTTTGGTGAGAACGGATGTTTGTACCCTAGTCATGTTTGTTTATCTATCTAAGTACAATATTTATCTATATAAGTATGTGTATCGTTGTCTAGTACCCAAGATACAGGGAATCCTAGTTTGGGGCTAGATCAATGTGTGTAAATAGTGTCCAAGGTATTATATTATTATTGTTATTATATTGCGTGTTTTTTTTAATAAAACATTTCACTTGAAAAATAACACGCAGTTGTGCGTATTTACTTATGTTGCCTTTTTCCTACATTAGTTTGGCAAGATAAATATAACTAAGTACACCTTTCTGTGAGTAGTAGGTTTGCTTACTACCAACACCTATTCTCATAAACAGATGATGTATCTATCTTTAGTTAAGTTATATAACATGACACTGTACCTTTCTTATTATGTATTCATTTGTCATTTATGTGAAATGTTTATTGAATAAATCATTATTGTTATTATTACCTTTCTGTGAGTAATTACAATATCCATAAAACGTATTAACTTGTGAACTATGACAATGTAACAAAAATGGCAAAAGATTTTTAAATCAAAACTGCAAGACAAAGCTCCGACTGATATTAAATTCACAATTTGCTTCCAGCAACGAATCGGAAACCTTCCCTCTGCAGGATGAAATCTCCGCGCGGGTAGGAGTCGCGTAACCTTCGCTGGCCCTAGTGTGGGGAATGTGGAGAATACTCGATGTTTATAATGCCGCAAACGTTGTGCTGATTTCATTACTCTACTTATGGGAATGCTGTGAAGTGAGATTTAATATTATATTTATATTAGATCAAGATATTTCCACGACACTCCCCCTGTGTGGGGCCAGAAGCAATGCATGTGCGTGTATATAAATGTCTATCTGTATTAAATAAAATTTGAAATTCTAAAGGCATCAAACATAACTTAACTGACGTTCTTGTGCGTTAGCCATAGCTTTCATTTTCAAAAATTTATTTCAAATACGCCTCAGAAATCCGTTGGTTGATTTATAATACTGGCTTATTGAATGTATATTAAAATAAACGAAAGATTATTTAAGCAACAAAGTATGTAGCTTGCTATTATAACTTATTAGTTTCCTGCAATAGTGTTTTCCTGAGTTGTAATCAATACTTCATTTATTTTTTATTTTTCTGCATAAAAAGGGTAAATACCAAATTACATTTGGTAGTCAAGAACTCCGTGGTCTTGTGGGTTTCACGCTTGCTTCTCGCTGCAGGAGATGCAGTTTCGAATCCCGGTGCTTCAGAACACGGACGTTCTAATGGTGATAGAAACAATAGTTAGGAAAGCTTCATTACTCAATAGCTGCGGCGATGGGCTAGCCGGCTGTTCAATGGAAAACCTGTTGACTAACTGGCTAAACGTGGTCACAATACTGCGTGTGCCACCCCGTATTGGAAAAGGCGTGACACAATGTTATGTTTAGTTATAAACTAGCTGATCCCGACATTAATTAATGATGACTGAACTGTCAATCGAAAAAGATTTTCCGTCAATTTTCGCGACATTTTAATAGTTATTCTGCTATTCAGGTTAGAGATGAATCTAACTATTTAGACTAGGAAAAAATAAAGATACAATATATACGTTTGTCTTTCTTATCGATAGTGACCCGCGATTTTGCCGACCGCGTCCCCTCCCTAATGTAAGGACGGTAAGAGCTAAACACTGTACCGTCCCCGAGAGACGTAATATATTGTTGTTTGTTACAGAAATATCATCTGTTAGCGTCCTGCGTCGCTTACTGTACCAGTCCTCGTGACAATGCTCATTAAAACACAGAGAATACACTCACGGTTATTTCCCTTTGGGGGTTGGCAGAGCTGCAGGCTCACAAAAAAGGGCCCACAACACAAGCAAACCCAGGGTCACGCCTTTTTCCATACGTGGTGGCAGAGGCGTGGCGATGGGCTAGGCCTCTTTATGGGAAAATCGTGACAATATCGTTCAGTGAAGATATCGGTCGTTAGAACGCCCGACCAGTCGCCTGGTCAAACTATACGCGACCCATCCGCCCTACAAATCCGCGTTTATCCTCCCGCCCGCCCTCGCATACAAACGGCCGTTTACCGCCCAAGCCCGCCCGCCCGGGCGTGAATCAGGGAGTATTAGGCGGAAGATTTATACCGCCCAAGTTTATCCCGGCTGGAATGGGAAGGTTTTATTTTTTGGTATTTTATGTGGTAGCGGTATGTTGTGATTTCGGGTCGGAGCCAGTTTAAAAACCTGGCAATAAGAAATCGGAGTTTTGAGGAAGTAGATTAGTCTGTGGTCAAGTGGTAACACGCAGGCATGGCAAATAAGGGATGCGGGTTGGATTCCCGATGCAGAGCATGTCCTCACGAGATAAGTTATTTATCCGTTCTAACAGGATGTAAAACATCCTGAGAATACCTTCATATCTCTATAGCTACCGATGGGCTACCTCCCTGTCATGCAATCTGGATTATATTCAATGGGTACCATATAAACTAGCTAAAACTGGGCGCCACTGTGCCTCAGCCACCTAGTATGAAAAAAATTGTGGCGCTAATCTCATGTTACTCACATACAAGCAAAAACATTTTAATTATCTCACACGTTCCTTATATCGATTTATCTCATCAATTCTATCTACCATAAAATAAAACTGTGTAGCGCCCTATCCCTTGCACCATGCATGACACGGCAGAACGACCTTTTGAATAGCATAATGAAACTTCTATTGATATCTAAGCTCACCTTTGTCTGTCAGTTAAAGTTTGCTAGCGTACGTGATGTATGTAGCTTAAGATGTAGCTTAAGTTGAACTATGGATTGGGAAGCAAAGAACGACCTGTATTGCGCAGCGGTTGTGGCTCTGCCTACCATGCGAGAGGTCCCGGGTTCGATCCCCGGCTGGGGGTAAAGTAAAAAAAAAACAGGTCTTAGATGTTTATATGTGTGTGACGTCGCTGTTTCTGGTCCCCACGACACAGGGTATCCTATTGTGGGGCCAGAAGCATTGTAAGTACCTGTATATAAATGTGCTTGACGTTTACAAAGGGGAATCGAAACGCAGTTTAGATTAGAATAGAACAGACTAAAGAAAAATAGAACTAAGGCAGACTTTCATCAGACTTTTAAAAGCCCCTAAATATGTTGAAACACAACCTAAATACAACTCGGCGATCTTAAATAGGAACCTGACATTCAATTACCTTGCCAAGCTTAATTATATAACTTGTCTGAGTTGAACTTAAGTTGTAATTAACCTGTATTTAGCCGCTATCAAAAGGCAGGTGCAAGTCGCCCTTAGTTTTTGTTAGATATGTTGAGCTCTCATATATGATAGAATAGTGAAAGATATTATGTATATAGTAGAAACTGTTCTAAGCTATGTCCAATTATACTGGATGTTGCAGAAAGGTAGTATAACTAGTCATATTATAGGGGATTGTTAGGGACATCATTCTGAACAACTTTCACTACGAAAACGATTTGATCAGAGCAACTTTTTTTCACTTCTTCACACATTTTGGTCCGGACTGTCAGCCCATTTGCATGGGGAAGTGAAACATAAAGCTGCTCTGATCAAATCGGTTTCTTTCTTTCTGTTATAACCTGTATTTTTAAATGTCTTATAAACAATATAAATCTATCTTTCTATATTCGACTTCGAAAATTTAAAAATGTGTGTCTGCCCCATCATATAGCTGTGTACACGCATCAAAAAGTCAAAGTTCTTTATTACTGTAGATATTTACATATATCTAGCAATCGTCATTTTTTGCCTCTTCTCTAAATTGGACCATAGTGGGAGAAGAAGGGTCGAGAAAACTCCCGTATGGTGATTTAAACGAGACCGATAACGAGGCAGGTGACAGTGGAAATTTGAAATCTATGTTCTATTTTGTAGCGACAGCAAACTCAATATAATACTGCAAAAAGTAACAAAATTTAAATAAATTTCGACTTCGACAAACTTATGAAGTGAATATCTTCTTAAGCCGTGATGTGGAAATCGAAGAGTGGATGATAATGAGGGGTGATGAAGCAAAGGATAAAAGTTGTGCCTTTTTATTTTTTGGTCATCAACCAAACCATGAAATATCGATCCTAGGCTATGCAACAAGCAAAACATAGTATAGTAGACATATTTGACGACCCGAATGTCCGAGTCGGCAGTGACCCTGCCTACGAAGCCAAGGGTCCCGGGTTCGAGTCCCGGTGGTGGCAAATATTTGTTTGATGACAACGGATGTTTGTATCCTAGTCGTGGTTGTTTATCTATCTAAGTATAATATTTATCTATATAAGTACGTGTATCGTTGTCTAGTACCCAAGATACAGGGTGTTCGATTCCAAATCGATATTCGATCGATGGTTTCTGATCGGCCATTTTAATTTGACGTTAGCTGTCAATCTGGCAGTTTTCACAACTGACAGACGAAAGCCCTCGCAATGTAAACGCGTTTTGGTTAGGGATTGAAATTAAATTGCAGGGCATCTGGAATGTATTCGGGATTCCCTGCAATTTAATCTCTGGTCTCTCGAACCAGATAAAGTTCGGATTTTCGTGCCCGATTTGTATTTACCACGTAGAACATAACCTGTGTTGGAACACTGTGCTCATTGAAGCTGGCCCGCCAGTCATAGGAGGTTGGCTGAAGAACCTGTCTACCAAGAAGAGCCTAGGGTGCACCCGGGCCTTGCAGAGAGACAGGAGGTTGACGGGACCGAAGCACAGACCAGGTTAGGTCTACCCCACATAACTTCAGCTCGGTGAATCGCCGACGTTCATCACTTCTTGGCACCTGATCGTCACGCTACCTCGTAGCTCATGGGCCCCTACGAGGTCATTAAGTGCTGAGAAGCCTGAACACAGGGAATCCTAGTTTGGGGCTAGATCAATGTGAGTAAATAGTGTCCAAAGTAGTATTATTATTATTATTATTATGTATGAAAAGGTAGTGCGAATATTTGTAAGCTTGACGTCTTAATTTTTTTTTCTACTTTAGTATGGGGTCCTTCAGTATATAGGTAGATGGGTTTCAAACATGGCTATTTTTTGTTGAAAATTATTGTAATTTGTTCATCAATCACCCAGATGCCAGGGACCTAAAATATATTTTTGAAAAAAACTGAATATACCAAAAAACGACATTATAAGTGTCTTAAAAACGCTTAAAAGAGCTCCGTGTTCTAGTGGGTTTCACGCTTGCTTCTCACATAAGAGATGCAGGTTCTATTCCTGACCATGTATCAATGAGATAATTAATTTATCTTAAGACGCTGATTAAATAAATATGGGGTGCTGTTTTCATGTGTTTTTCAGGAAATACTGGGCAAATCGTAATTAATTTCTGGTATATGTAATTTGACTATATAATCTAGAGATTCTTAATTGGAAAACATGTTTGGATAAAAATTTCTCGATAGAAAATAAATACAAAGTCAACCCTTTTTTTATGGTTTTATCCTATTACACCGCAGTAGTAAGTGAATATGACTGTGTGATAATTGCAATGTATGAACAATTGTTATTTCTAACGATTTTCAATTTGAAAGTTAATTCCCTGAAATAGTTTATTTTTTATGATTTTTTTTACGTTTTGGAGCTTACGTTGTTTCAGATTAGTCGCGAGTGCATTATTGGCATCCCGCTTTTTCTTATTCGCGAGTAATTATTGCATCTCACTTCCACTCGACAGCGCATTTTTATTCCATCATCGCCTTAAGTACATTATACGGACGTTCTAACGGTGATGGAAAAAATCGTGAGGAAACCTTCATTACTCCATAGCTGCGGCGATGGGCTAGCCCCCTGACACGCAAAATGGAGTACCTATTGAATAACTGGCTCAAAGTGGGCACAATTGTGCCTCTTCCACCCCGTAAGGGAAAAGGCGTGACGCTATGTAATGTAAAAACCCTACTTAAGTCCCAAAAAGGTCAACACCAACTGGTACCTCCATGGTTGAGCAACAATCGGGGCCGATATTAAACAGTACCATAGATAACATAGAACTAGACGGTGCACAGCGTCCGGTCACGTGGCACAGGACAGGTGACGCAGCTCGGCACGCGACCATAGGGGGGGGGGGGGATCCAGGGGGCGGCGCGGGACCGGCGGGACTCGAATGTTTGTCCTATGGGGGAGGTCAAAAAACAAAAACAAACGTATCGGCGTTATCCCGTTATGGGGTGGTAGAGGCACAACTGTTATTCCATACTCTATTTTTCATAAACTTCAATAAAACATTTATATACAGGCACATACATTGCTTCTGGCCCCACAATAGGATATTATGTGTCGTGGGAACCAGAAACAGCGACTCACATTTATAAAAACATCCGAGACGTAAGTTTTTTTCTTTATCCCTAGCCGGGGATAAAGATTAACCATAACTTTATTTTATTTTGTTATTAATAAACATACTAACTCTTCCTTAATTAGATAACTACCATAATTAAGTATATTGTTTCAGAAAATTATTAATCTTAGGTCCTATAAAATGCCTTTCGTTTCTGAAGGCTCTGGCTCCTGACATACAGTTGAGGAGGTAGAATCAAGCTGTATCTAGGATGTAAGATTTATAAAAATAAACATTTTTCATTTCATTTCATTTTATTTCGTTTCATAACCCCACCCCCATTGTGCGAGACAGAGCACTATCCCATCGCTGCAGCTATCATTCAGTTCACAACGTATAAATGCAATCGTGGCCTACGTGAAATACAAACGACTTTACTATTTTACTAAACCACAGGGTAAAACCACTAAGGTCCCGTCAAGAACACAAAACAATATCATCTGGCAAAGGTAAAAGGTGCATAGAGTATAATAGTACCTTGATTGATGCTTATTAAATAAGGGGGCTAAATAGATCCTCTTATATTTACATTATAAACCTTATTCCTATTGGGATAAAGATCTTAAAATATTCAGCTTTTCAAGCCATATTGCAAAGCTACATTCAATTATGAGAATTGATTTAACTTTGATGTTGATGTCTTCGGACAAATCCATTACAATTGATATGTTTTATTGCATTCTCAATTCGTTCGGAATATTTATTGTGAATTCCATACATCCCTATGGCACGTGCCTACCTAGAGTTTTAACTAGTTTTAACCAGTTGGAAGTTAATTGAAAATCAGGGATCTTAAATGTGTTGTTTTTTCAGGGATAGCTGTGTCTCTGTCACCCTTTCTGAGAAAAGTCATGGTAAGTATTGCTAACTATTCTTCTCATCTTGGAAATCGATTTTATAACTTGCACTACAGGGAGTAAAGGTGGTTTTAGCTGACCAGATTCTGACACTGTTTAAATAGAATACTACCTATAACAAAATACCTGAAGAGATATTAAAAATGTCAGAGAATATATTTAAAAGCATTGTTAAAAAACACATTAAAGAGGTACGGAGCTCTGATTTTCCAGCTCAGCATAAGAACCACGCACGTGATTGTCACACAAGCACTAGTTTTGAAAACAAAAACATATAGGAAATAAAAGTAGGCCGAGTTGCAGTATACGAGTTTCTTGCGCCGCTTCTTCTCCGCTGCCATAGCACGTTCCAAAGCGGTAGTAGTTTTTCTTGCAATAGATAGATTCAAATGACGTTCAAAAAGTATTCGTCAGAATCTATTTTGAAATAAATAAAATTTTGATGTAGTCAGCATCATGTTTATTTCTTCACGTTATGGAAGTCAGTGGGGAATAATTAATTCCCTTAAACTGGAGAATTCACAACGGTTAAATAAATTATTGAAAGGACACAGGACAAGGACAGGATTATATGGGCGTCTCATCTCTCTCATCAATCACTACCCGCTAAAACTCACTGTGATACTTCTTTCAAACTAATTAATTTCCGAAGGTGTAGCTTGACAGATATCACAAGTCAGCATCATGTTTTTAGATAAGATAAGATTTATTTTTATTCAGACGTCACAATACACAAAACAGAACACAAATAATACCAGAAGTAAACTTATGCCTAGTACATTCAGAAATATTAAACATTTTACGGCAGGGAAACTAGGGAAAACAAACCAATACTTACCTAGCGTTTTAGACAGTGCAGAAGTGATTTTTCCATCTATTAGCTTCTATTAGAGCTTGTTCTTAGAGTATATCAAACTTATTTTCGTTGATAAACTTGAAGAGAAGTGGTCTACACAGATGTAGTTATAGAAGATGGTTTTGGGTCATTGCTTGCTTGTAAATTCTTTTTCCCGAAGCTCCATCACCATGACGACCCGAATGGCCAAGTCGGCAGTGACCCTGCCTACGAAGCCAATGGTCCCGGGTTCGAGTCCCGGTGGGGGCAAACATTTGTTTGATGAGAACGGATGTTTCTACCCTAGTCATGGTTGTTTATCTATCTAAGTATAATATTTATCTATATAAGTATGTGTATTGTTGTCTAGTACTCAAGATACAGGGAATCCTAGTTTGGGGCTAGATCAACGTGTGTAAATAGTGTCCAAGGTATTATTATTATTATTATTATCAAAGCCCCATTTGCATTTGCAATAGCAACCTGTTCTTTATTATTGTTAAACTAATTTTAGCCAATCACGTGCCGCTATTTAGAATTAATCTTCGATTATTTTCCTGTCACATTTTATCACTCTTTCAGAAGCTGGGATTTAAAGAAGAAAGTTATACAGTGTTTGCTGTAGTCATTCTGCTGACTAGGCTAGACTAGAGTCCGGATGCGCAACCGGCAACTCAAAGTTTGACGACCACTCAAAGTGATGCTGTGACTGACTCTCGCTCGGGGGCTGCGGTTGTGGCCCTGCCTTCCATGCGAGAGATCCCGGGTTCCAACCCCGGCTGGGGATACAGGAAAAAAAAACGGTCAAGTGCGAGTTTAACTCGCGCAAGAAGGGTTTCGTACCACCGCACATTGGTAGGGATGGTGTGGAGTGAATAGTTTGGATTTTACATAGCAAAATGTTTTTTACAAAGTTATTGGTGCGGCTACTTTCACACTCCATGTACGTAACCAGGTGCATTCATATGTTTGTATGTGGTATTGAAAGAACTGTTGTATGGGAGCCCTCTTAAATATTTATTTTATTTTGTGTTTTGGTATTTGTTGTTAAAGCGGCAACAGAAATACATCATCTGTGAAAAATTCAACTATCTTACTTCTCTTTTACTTCTTATTCAACTATCCGACTGACGGACGGATAGCGGAGGCTTAGTAATAGGGTCCTGTTTGGTACCTTTCCGGTATGGAACCCTAATAAACATCTCCAGTTCTTGGATGTTTATGTGTGTGACGTCGATGTTTCTGGTTCCCACGACACGGGGTATCCTAGTGTGGGGCCAGAAGCAATGTATGTGCCTGTATGTAAATATTTATGTTTGTGTTACTGACGGCGTCATTTAAGCCGCACTTAATTTGAGCAGCTTCCGTGCATTCGGTCCTAAGCGGATTGGGTTTGAAAAAACAAATCCAATTGAAAATCGATTAAACCTGAAACATCCGTCCCGCGTTCACAGGCGACGGTGTATCTGCGATTGACAAATGTCCCGCCGCCAAATTACACTGTCGTGCAAATACAGTGGCGCGGGCGGGGTCAATGTTGATTCGATAACAGCCGCCTACAGTGTACCGACAGTATTAACTTGCAGCTCTACACTACACTCTGGTCGCAGTATATAGGTGCGACAAAAAATCGGCTTATCCTACTTAACTCCGAAGCCATTGTTCTCAAAATTAACCGTCCGTTCATTGTGTACACTTCGACTCTAAAATGTTTTGGGCATCTAATTTAAATGTAGAAATTTTCACGGTAATTCCAGTAGACTCCAAAACAGTTTTGGTACAGTCAACAGCAAAATTGATGACAGGTTTGATAGGAAACATGAATTGATTTTATCTTTGCTTTAATTTCCATGTGTACTATATCGAACAGAAAACGAGCATGATAAATAAATAAAAAATACTATAGGTTATTGCCAAAAATTTATTAGTTATTGCGAAAACGGACCTACAGCGGACGTGGCGTAATTTGAACATTTTTAAACATTTACATACATGCACTGACATTGCTTCTAGCCCCACACTAGGATACCCTGTGTCGTGGGAACCAGAAACAGCGACGTCACACACATATAAACATCCAAGATAATAGGTTTTTTCTTCACCCCCAGCCGGGGATCGAACCCGGGATCTCTCGCATGGTAGGCAGAGCCACAACCGCTGCACCACAGATATCGTCCATCCAAATAGTTGTTGTAAGTAAGGGACAGAGCTACGCGTCAATCTCCTTCTCTTTTTGGCGCATAGAAGAAGAAAAGAGACCTTACTGACATTACTATCACATCACTTCCTATGATATGGTGTTTTAAACCAAACGCTGTTTGACGTTACTATATATTTGTAATTTTTACAGAATAATCAATTCTAATTATCTGTTAATACATTTCTGAAACACACATTATCAATTGTTTCGGCTAAAGTTTGGTCGACTGGTTTCCTATTTAGACTAATAACTTTTGAACCGCTGAACCGAATTTGATAAAATATATAAATATATCTAAGAACCATTGCAGTAAAATCTACTACCAACTACATAAAACTGCATTAAAATCTATCCAACCGCTTGACTGCTATTCCTTGTTAAGCTGATAACTGTTGAACTACTGAACCGATTTGCATAAAACTTATCGAAGAAGCATCGCAGGGAAGTATACAAACAGTACGTTTGCAGTCATATATTTTTTTTTATCTTTTTACGTGAAATCTACGTGCAAAATGAGTGCGATACAAAATAATACTATTGTTATATTATTTGGTTATCTGAATATTTGTAGACAGGTCTTCTAGCCTTTCGGGCGGTGGCCAAATATTTCACTTGCTGACTATACTTCTTAAAATTTCTTAGAAATAAAGTGGAATGATTTTAATATAAAAACAATATTAACTTAATTTGTTTTGGATTTCAAGTGGAAGCATTGTTGGAGTGTAGTGGCGTCAGCAAAAAACTGATAGTGGCTTTTTATACATCGTCCACTCTATGGCAAAAATGCAACATTTATATTTATAAACTTGTGGTATTCTTGTACAAAAAAAAAACAAACAAATATATAGGTAACTCGAAAAAACAGTTAATAAATAAATAAATCAATAAGTATATTAATTATTTGTTTACAGAAACAATTATTTCAAATAAAAATGTAAATAATTCTTAAAGGAGCATATCCCTAACAAGATCAAAGGGTAATGTAATCTAGAGATAACTAACACAGGCAGATAAAGTGTTACTACTGACACTGTTTTGAATTTATTTTCCCTCTATTTGTTTCTATTCAAAAAAAAAACCTTTTATTTCGCACATTCATTCCTCGAGCTAACCGTAAAAATAAAGATGCATCCACACGCGTCATCCACAACTAACAATCTGCAAACATCCACTATTCTGTTCCCACCTATCCTAGTGTGGGGCCAAATTTAACAATACAACAACAAACATACAAGAGACGATTACAGAGTGACGCGTGCACGGCACGTGTGGACGGGGCTTAATAGACATGTTTAAATATCCGTGTAATCGCCCCTAAGGTCTGATTGATTGATGAAATTGCTGCTTTATTGAAAAGTTGCGATGGGCTAGACTCCTGTCATGATGTGTTTAATTGGTGCCTAAATGTGTGTTTGTGCTAACTCACATAAAATAGACATTCTGTTCTGTTCTGGGTTCTTCGATATTTATTTGTGTGACGTCGTTGTATCTGATTCCCACGACACAAGGTACCCTAGTGTGGGGCCGGTAGCAAAGTACCTGTGTGCCTATATATAAATGTCGGTGCTTGTTGTCATAATTTATAATAAACTGCACAAAAATAACGAAAATAACAAGATATACATGAATATAGTGTACAAAGGCGAGCTTATTTATAATAAGAGATCTCTTCCAGCAAACCAAGTGTACAAGCCATTAGTACATTTTAATTATGCTTACTCTGCAGTACCTACCTAAATTACGTCACTCATTATTTGTAATATATTTTTTAGTGCAATAAACGCATTCGTTAGTATCGGTCGTCTCTCCTTTGACATCTCTCAACCCTCACCATACTATCTGACATTCGGTGTGTGATCATAGCAGCCCGCACCGTACACCAAGTCAGGATGAAAAAGGTCGATCGCTGATCAGGGGAAAACCTACATATGTATACAACAATAATTATAATTTACCTGGTTTTTATATACAGAAATATTAGAAAGAGCTGAAGTGGCAGCAGCAGATACGTCTTCGTCGGGATTCTCAGATCCTCAACGTCCTCTACAACAGTGTACGGACGCACGCTATCCAGCCTCCTTACGAGACCGTTTTCCATTACTTTCTTCCAGCAGGCCTCGGAAAACTCACGCAGCTTCCCTTTATTTATAGAATCACCTCTTTTCCCATACGGGGTGCCATATTTAATCTCCATTTTGGGGGAAAGCTCATCGCCCCGCAGCTATGCAGATACAGAACAGAACCCGAATAACCGCAATAAATCGGTACCATAACAAACCGGTTGGGCGCCCGACCTTAGATTTTACGTTACCCAAACATTTCGGTACCGAAATACACTGACGAGCAATGAAAAAGTTCCACCCACAAAATCCGACAAACACCTTAATATCTCCTAAGACATAGAACCAATATTACGTTTACAATATTTACGTTTTTAATTGGTAATATTCTTATGCGCTGTTAAATGTACTTCAATATTGCAGACGGCGTCATTAAGCCTTTCCCGTTTAGGGGTAATTTGGTGCTATGTCACTGGAACTTTTTCATTGTTCGTCAGTGTATTTCACTACCGTTTAGGGATAGCGTAATCCAACCGGTACAAAATATGGATCGGTTTTGACGTACATACTACATAATAATGAAAACACACATAAATATTTCAGATTCATTAAAATAAAATGCATGCACAAAGGAGCTTATCTTTTAAATCAGATATGTACCAGCAAACCAAGGCATTGCAGAAAAAATATATGCAGAAAGAAAAACGGACGCAATGTAAAAAAAATTTTTTTTTTTATTATTCCCTTTATTTTTGCTATAAGACCTTGCTTCACACGCGATGTACCCTATAGGTTTTTATTCCCTTGCGAATATCGTGATATTTCAGAAAAAAATACTTATTGCGTTTCGGTTAATTGCATTGAGCAATAAGTTTTATTTATTCGCAACGTTAAGAGACTACAGACTTGCGTAATCGATAGTAATTTCAACTTAATATCTTTACGGACGGAAGGATGGACGAACGGACGGGCAGACGGAAGAACAGACAGACCGACAACAAAGTGATCCTTTATTGGTTCTTATTTTTCCTTTTAAGATACATATGAAAATGTTATGTGACAACTAAATATCTAGTCACCCATGTTTAGGTAGATAATCAATTACCATGGCCATTGATCGAGAAATGGCTAGCACAGCAAATTAATTGGAAACCATTGAGTGTTTCGTCAAAGGACACGCCCGGTTACACAACCGACAACTCTTAGATTGAGGGCAACTTAAAGTCACTGTCCTTCGTTAGGGGTATGATGAGACGTGTAGTAATAAAATATCTGTTGACTGACGCAAAACTATTGTGTGGTTTTGTTTATATTTTTTATGATTTTGGTTATGTTGTTTATGATTTTGGTTAAGGTGTAACGCTGGTACAACCAAGTGTATCAAATTCTCACTTCCAAATGTCAGGCAAGTTGAGACCAGTTTAGTGTTAGACAGCAACATGTTAGAAGTAGTAAATATACAAAGTTTCTTAGTACAACTATTGATAGCAAATTGCAGTGGGGACCCCACATAGATAAATTAGCTAGTAAATTATGTTCTGCGACTTACGCTGTTAGGAACATCAGACAACGCACGGATGTGGCTACATCTTGGCTAGTATATTTTAGTTACTATCATAGTGTCATGTCCTATGGTATCTTGTTGTGGGGGAAAGCAGCGGATATTCAAACTATTTTGATTTTACAAAAAAGAGTTATTCGAGAAATTTATAAATTAAAATGAAAAGACTCCGTAAGAGAGCTTTTTAAAGAAATTGACATAATAACTGTAGCTAGTCAAGTTATTTTCGCAATTATAATGTGTTTAAGCAAAAACCTAACAACATTTTCCAAACTTAGCGATAGATGTTAACCAAAGAAATAATCACAGACTAGTTGCACCCCGGTTTAGACCCGCGAAGGTTAGCAATTCTTTCAAGGGTCAGTGCGTTCTCTACTACAATAAGATACCCCTGGATATTTTTTTGTCATTTCTCTACCACCATTGTGGAGAGGGCTAAGAAACTTCTATTTTCCGATCTCATTTAAAATTTGTTGTTTATAACTAGTTTGGGGCTAGATCATGTGTGTAAATAGTGTCCAAGGTATTATTATTATTATTATTATTATTATTAATTAATAAAATCTAACAACATTATTTATTATAATTTATAAGCGGGAATAAATAATTTCAAAATAATTATCAGCAAGTTCTGTGTTGAGTCAGATTAACCCCATACAGTCCCGTAATTTAAGTAATCTTGAACGTTGTAATATCCCTTTTAAAAAAAATCGCTTTAACATGCTTTTTAAATTGCTCCAATGGCAACTACAAAATCTCCAGAGGTATCTTGTTGTGGTAGAGAATGCCCAGACCCTTGAAAGAATTGCTAACCTTCGCGAGTCTATACCGCGCAACTAGTCTGTGATTATTTCTTAGGGTAACATTACAGCTATCACTAAATTTGGAAAACGTTGTAAGGTTCTTGCGTACATACATTATATATGCCGACAGGGTAGCAACTTACGGGAGATGGAATAATATATAGGCTTTTCACTGCATGCTAAGTTAATGTCTATTTGATTGGAATGCAATCCTAGCTTATATACCAGTTTGGTACATGTTATTAATGACGTACCTAAGGCATAGTACGTGATGAGATACTTCCGCATATCTGCGAAGCGCGAACTGTTATTGCTGCAGTTAGTGAAGTCCGGCAGATTATATTTTCGAAAATAAATTGACTAAAGTCTGGCCGCTGAGAGTATGCGATCGAAAAATATTGCTTATTGTACGCATTAAGAAAATGTCATGATCGCATTCTAAAAACTGCCAGGGGGCCGATCGCGCTATTTTGTATAGTCAACGAACATCAAAGGTTTGGTTCTGGTTCAGTTCCAGTTGTAATTCAACTTTGGTTCGGTTCAATGAAATTCGGTATCGCGCTAAAGTTTAAGTGGAGACCGAAGCTGAAACATAACCGAACCATTGTCGTAATCAAAACATTAGAGATGTAGCATTGAATGTGTATAATCGACCGTCGATTTCGCCTTTTTGTTGTTAACTACTCTATTTTTGACCACACTTGGGTGGGAATTCGTGGAATTTGATGTGTTTACGAGGTGAACGAAAAATTACAGATAAAAGATTCAAGTGGATAGAAATGTAGCTTTATAAATAAGTGTACTCCAGCCTCCCTCTGAGGGCGAAGCTCGGGATCTACAAGACCTACGCGAGATCCCGCCTCACCTACGCGACCCCAGCATGGTACGCCCTGTGCTCGGAGACGAACAAACGGAGATTCCGAGCCCAAGAGAACCTCTCTCTGCGTACTATCGTCGGCACCCCCGCTACGTGAGGCCACGCGACCTGGTCGCCTAGCCGGCGATCACCCACTGCATACCAGCGCCACATGAAGACCACCGCCCGCAAAGACCATCCTATGACCTGGGTTGGAGTCTTATCGACACTCTGACCATGACCTGTCCACAGGTGTGGACAGAGGCGATTCTTCGGGAAGAGGTTCGTTGACCTGACCCTCAACCCCTTTAGAGCAGTTAGGACTGCAAAGGAATGAACCAAGGTATGTAGTTTTCTTTGTCTTAAACTTGTTCCCTATCAGAACATAATGTTTACGAAGTTTAGATAAATAAGAATAACAATGTTAATTCATATCCTAAAGGAAAATGTACAGCAAATTGTTTTATTAATATTCCAGCCAGCAGAAGCATGTTGGACGTATCAAGGCTGATGGGATTGAAAGTTGAACATCTTAGGGCAAAGGCTGCACAGACTTCCCAGGCTGCTCTGCAGAATACTCAGACACCCCTATAGTATTAATACTACAGCAGTCCTTCAAATGAATTTGTGAAATAATAGATTGACGAAGCAGGTAATTCATTACTTTACTATCAGTTTGGGTAGGATATTTTTATGTAGGAAATATGCCCTGAATTGTTACTTAATATAAATTTTTATTTTAAAAGTGCCCTTAGTATAATTTTAATGACATTTTCCCCACGAGTTTTCTAAACCATGTTTACTTTTCCTGTAAATATGCTGTAGAAAATATTAGCTATAATTTATTAATTCATGCAATCATGTAAGTATAGTATACTTATATAGTTTTATGTAAAATATTTCTACTAACTTGTACATTATTTCTTTTTTCAGTTTTGTACCCAACAAAGAGAAGATGTGTGAAAAATATTTAATTATTATTACTAACATATAATATCCCATTGCTGGGCAAAGGTCTCTAATGTGAGAATAATTAAAGTGAGATAACTTAAGTGTCAAGACATGAATAAAACAAATTTACCTAGTTAAATAACATTTATTTTAGTCCTTAATCTATCAACAATTACGCTCCCCGCAATAGACTTACCATCATATCACATAGAATGTCACCCTTTTTTGTTATAGTATCTCTCCTCATGTTCATTAGGGGAAACTATGGACATATGAGTACCATCTCCACAAGCCAGAACCCCTGGCAATCTGTACTTTTTGAAAAATCTGAAAGTAATAAACATTTATACATAAACATTTACATACAGGCACATACAGTGCTCCTGGCCCCACACTAGGGTACCCTGGGTTGTGGGAACCAGAAACAACGATGACAAGACTGGGTTTTCTTTTCTTTATCCCCAGCCGGGGATTGAACCCAGGACCTCTCTCATGGTAGGCAGGGCAACAACCGTACATGGTAGCAGCACCACAGTTGCCCTATACTTACCTATATTATAATTAGTACAACTTCAAATCAAATCAGAGACAGTCCGTCAACTTACATTTTTTTAAATTATTTGTTTGAAAGAACACTATCTTTCTCATCAATATATCTAAGTATAAGCATGTATTAGTATGTATTTGATATATTAGTATATGATATATATTTTAGTATTATGTAGATATTGGTAAGTAGTAGTATTTAATGTTATGCACATATGTAGCTCTACCTGTAGTTTCTTTTTTACCCCTCCAATCAAGGTTTGCTGGGAGACATTTCCTGTTAGAGATAAGCTCGCCTTTGTACATGTTTTTACCTTTATATATTTTTTTGGATTCTCTGTTTTGTGCAGTAAAGTATATATTAAAACTTATAAGCCACACAATCTTGGTATGCTTTTTTTTGTTCATTACCAAACCAAAAGTAATAATCTAAAATAAATTGTGATAGGCAAAACTAATAAATAGGAATTGTATGATGTATGAGGCAGATAGGCAGACCATCGGATAGATGGACGCTGAGACGCTGGCTGGCAAGCAGTGGCTGCGGGAGGCTCAGGACCAGAGTAGATAGTGTGGTAAAGAGGAGGCCTATACCCAGCCGTAGGTAAATGTAATCTGATTTAAATTGAATGGAATGATGTTAACATGTAGTTACTTACTTCCTTTTAATTTGCTCCCTATCAAGAAGTTGAAAGGGAAATTTAAGATTTCTGGCTTGTTGAATGCTAAGGTGACTTGCTTTACAATTGTGGAGACACTTGAATAGTAAACACAGTATTTCCGGCTTTCTCATCCAAACGTCTGGTAGGAGCCTGTGGCAAAATGCTAAACAACCAGAACTTGAAACAAAATGTAAGCACTGTTACTAAGCTCACTTAGTTCTGTTTTTGGGAAACGGAATAAAAAATTTTCATGTCCAAACAAAAGTAAATGTGCTGTGATACATTCTAGTACTTTTTATAGTGTTACTAACCTTCGTGTCCACATCCAAAGCACTGGTTGGTGGCAAATTAAGGGTCAACTGAGTAATTAATGTGTCCACAAGCTAACTCCTTCGACAGACAATTTCGCTTGATAAACTCCGATTCCCTTTTTTAGATTAGGCTCGCGCTATAGCTACATCACACTCGTAGGCCATTTACAAAGTCCAGATACATCAATTTCACGATTTTCACCCACTTTTCATCTCAACAATTCTACAACGGTCGTGAAAAAGTAGCTCCGTAATAACTTTAACAAAACCGTTCGTTTGACAGCGGTTATGATCCAATTCCAATCGAACTTCGGTTCAACCATCTGTCAAAACATTAGCGCGATACGAAAAGTCCTTAAAGTCGTGTTTCGGTTATGGTTCAGATATGGTTCGGTTGATATTTATTATGGTTCAGATATGGTTCGGTTGATATTTATTACCGCGATTGCCCCCCAGTTTCCTGGGCGCTGATTAAGTTAACAAATTGATTAAACTGATTTGAGCCAATCACGTGCCGCTAATATTCAAAATAGCGGCACGTGATTGGCTGAAATCAGTTTAACCAATTTGTTAACCAGCGCCCAGGAAACCGGCCGTTAGTATATCAATTTCTTCAAAAAGTTCCCTCAGGAGTCTGTATGTTTAAAATTATAAATATAATAAGCTGAAACCCTCTGTATATTGGGCTATTACTCCTTACGTTGTTATGAACTCCTTACGTATACTTAAATGCTTTTCTTTGCAGATTTATGAGTTCGAGAATTTAAATAATAAAATAAAGCTTAATTTATTTTTTAAATGCTTATGGTCTGCCTGACCTGACCGGTAAAACATGTCTTTTTGTCGAACTTTAAACTCAGATTACTCGCCTACTATATTATGGAGTTCATAACGCCTTCCAATGCGAAGATGAGCAGATATACTTTGGTGACAGCTCGATCTCCTAAAACAGAAATACCTACATAGGTTTTATTTATATTTACTTATAAGTATAAACTTTAAAAATTATAGGTATGTTATATTCTATGCCTACTTCTATCTCTATGCCTGCGTCGTATCTTCTAAATTTTATTTGGTGTATTATTTTTATTTAATAAATTCTATTTATTGTGAAGTTCATAACTGCCTATACATACCTTTTGTTTTAATAATTTACACTACTGATTGACACCGGTTCTATCCCTGGCCTCAAAAATCAAGCTTTTTCAACGTAGGTAGGTATTCCAGTGTAGTTAATGTAGCCCAATAATGTCCCCACCGAGTGGCACAGGCCTTAACTAGCCCGGATACTAGTAAGTATATAATGATATATGACAAATATAATGACTACCAAAATATTTTTTTCCTACCCAAAATGGTTAAAAGACTACCAAAAGTTGCAGAAAATATCAGGGCAAAATACTGCGGTAGCTTAGGTGAAGGGTAAAGGGGGTGAGCGAAGCGAAGCCCCCTTTATCCTTCGTGTTAGTTTGACCATGTAAGAACAACAAAAAATACTTAAAACATAAACTTAAGTACACAAAACATAAAAAGAAGTTTGGTGATCATTTATCCAAACACAATTTGGTGGACATCCATCCATTTTGGCAGTCATTTCGAATTTATTAGTAGTAAATTTTCGAATATTTTGGTAATCGTTTAAACACAAGCCGTAAGAATAAGCCCTGCTCCACCATGCTGGCTCAGAGCGGGTGATGGAGGGGTTATGTACGAGCACTACCACCCACATAGCGATGGTAGCCGGGACCTACAGCTTCACATGTCATCCGAAACACTGTACTCCGATAATGTACTTAAGATAAAGTAATTATCTCATTGGTACATGGTCAGGATTCGAACCTGCATCTCCTGTGTGAGAAGCAAGGACCACGGAGCTCTCTCACATAGTAGGGCTTATCCGGGGATGATGAAGCAGGCCATAAAGTCTCGCCTTTTTCGGATGCGAGGTGGCTGATGTGTTCGGCCTGTATGTATAAAAAATATTTTGGTGATAAATATATTTGTTGCCGAATAATTTTATCGAATCATAATAATTACGTTCAATCTGATCTGCTTGTTTCGTTCTTTTTAGTGTAACGTGGTCCGGTTTGTATTGTTCCCCAGCAGCTAGGGACAGTGCAGTAAACCTTCTATAAGGCCTAATAAACCACACATGGAACTATCTATTAGGTAGCGTATATTATGTGGGTTGTGAAATAAATTAATCGGCAAGTCGGGTGCTCATAATAAAAGGGAACAGTTTAAATGTTAATTTCTTACCCAAAATGGGTGAATGATCACCAAAAGTTGCAGAAAATATCAGGGAAAAATAGTACGGTAGCTTAGGTGAAGGGTAAAGAGGGTGAGCGAAGCGAAGCCCCCTTTATCTTTCGAGTTAGGTTGAACATGTAAGAGCAACAAAAAATACTTAGCTTTAGTACACAAAACATAAAAAGAAGTTTGGTGATCATTTATCCAAACACAATTTGGTGATCATTTACTAATTCTGGCAGTCATTTTGTATTTATTGGTAGTACATCGTTTACACATAAGCCATGATAAAACCCAGCAGGTATTTAAAAGACTATAAACAAACTACACTTGGCAGAAAGTTAACTCTCAAGGCGTCCTAAGGAACTAACGAAATAAAGTAACTAACTAACCCAACCTAGCATAGATTCCATTTTCAAACTCACTTTTTTTTATTTGTATATGTTTGTTAAGCGATTATTCCGTCAGTTTTGATTATATTTTGATGATTCTTATTTTGATTGGTAGGGCATACTTCAGAGGTGGTCCCTTATAAATTTTGTCAAAATTTATTTAGCGCATTTTCGAAAAAATCTACAAAAACAAAAAATATATACACAGATTTGGTTTGTGGTTACGTGCAGCAAAAGTTTTGATGAGTACTTTCATGTACAAAGACTTCATTCGCACCCCAAGCTAGGAGAAAGAAATATGGCTTTAACTTGATTTCGGTTTTTTAAGTTTTTTACTTGGTGATTTTAAAAATCCTAATAATTGGTTCTAGCTTGTAAGCTCGCTTTAGGACTATCCAGTCCTGTTATCAACAGACGTCACCTAGGCTACTGAAGATTCTATTGTAGGCATTTATGGGGGAACAACATTTGCTTTTATTTTTCCCGGCAAGCAATAATAATAATAATAATAATAATAATAACTTTTATTGCCATGAAAAATACAAGGATAGTACCTAATTTTTCATTGATAATTTTGCTGAGGCAATAGGAAGTGGCTCAGCTCCTGCTGACACAGAGCCGGGGCTCTGTGTAGCGCTGATTTTCAGCCTCTCCCTCTTCCCTTAGATTTGGAGCGGGGTAAAATGCAAACAAAAGCTATCATCACACCGAAGCAGAAAACTCTACAATGAGTTTGCACAACATATACAACTATTAGTTACTTTCTTATGTGCTTTTAATTGTATGGAATTTACAATCTGATTGTCGGTCTGTGGCATCATAGCTCCCGAATAGATCAATTTTGAAGTATGTTTTTATGTGATCGAGATGGTTCTTTGTTTAAAGGTTTGTGTCAGGCGTTATGTTTAATAATTATGCTTCGGAACGCACCTCCTCTTATTGCGCGACTCGGAACGGAAACAGAACCGCAGCTGTTACTCGTATCGAAACGAGAAGAAAAAATTGGAGGTTATCTTTTCTCGTCGGGAGAACAAACATGTCTGCTCAGGCATCGGGCCATTGATTGTAATTCGGTGTAACAATCGTCTAATACAGGTATCGAGCCTGGTCGGAGTGTAAATCTACCACATTGTCGGGAAATAAGTAGATTCGCGTCAGCGGTTAAGTGATCCGTGTTGATTGTACATCGTCGTATCGGACGGCGACTCCACGTGTCGGCAGGCAGCACGCCGGCGACAGCGTCGGGCAGCGACAGTGAGATTCATTCCCAATCCTACCCAAACTTGTGCCCTTATCCCGTATTCCTGTCTCGAATCGAGCTTTCGATTTCCGGTCTACGACGACAAGGTAAGGTAAAAATCAAGATATTTTCTCCCGTGCTGGCAACAACCCAGCCCCTCAAGATTCCACGCCGTTCGGTTGAGGCGTGGAATTAATCATTTTGGTAGCAGAGCGTGGTTTCCTAGTGGGAAATCATCGATTCACGGTTGTAGGGTTGGTTTTTTGCCACATTGTAGTTGGGAGAAAAGAATATCTCAGATTGGCCGGCAAATCGGCAATGAGTCTGTGGTCGGTACCACAATTAAAGTTCATTTCGGTTAGTGAAAGTATAAGTGTCAATTTAGTTAACAATTATTATAAATTTGTAGTCGGAAACTACTGTTTGTGCGCATAAAAGATTGAACAGTCATTCTGCGAAGTAACTAGATTGTATTACTTGCGGTAGAACGTCGGGTTCTATAGTACTGCAGTGTTATTTCGGTTTACAGAGCAGGGTCAGGCTATTTAAGGGGTATTAAGCTGATTTTGCTGACCTCAGTAGAAGTGTGGGTCATATCGGAGGGGCCACTTCTAGAAGGTCACAGCTTATTATTTTGTATTGTTTTCATAATCAAGTTTTGTGGGTTATTTTTGTATTGTGTTTTATGGTGGCATTCTCTAATTGATTTAGAGTGTATATTTATAAGGTGTATGTCCACAGGGCGACCATATTAAATATTGTTAAGGATTTAATTGTTTTAGTGGTTGCCTTGGTTTTTACAACATAGGTTTAATTTCTGTGCCCAGCGCTGACGGTCAAGTGCTGGTCTCTGGCTGTGCTTAGTTCGGTAGTGAAGCATAGGACCAGAAACAATTGAATCGGTAACCATGGCACCTTCGCCCTTGACGGTACTGCGGTATGGTGTCCGTGAGGAGATGAGATGGCTCGCCCATACTCACAAGCATGTGGAGCGACCTGACATGGACGATGTCCTGCTCAAGCGTGTGGAGGACGCAATGACACGCGTCGGGAAGGTGTGTCGGCTGGCTGCGGAGGCTGAAGCCCTCGGGCTTACGGATGAGGCCTCGGTGGCTGCAGTGAAGCAGCTCTGCGCGGATGCTGACCAAGCAATGGAGTGCTTGGGCGACATCGAGCGTCGCGCCGAAAAAATTAAGCGGTCGCGTCGGGATGACCGCGGGGAGGGTAGCGGAGACCCGCCCCCTAAGGGAGTTGTTGGACGGCTGCCACACCTGGAGATTCCGGCCTTCGGTGGGGCAATTGATGAGTGGCCGGCATTCATCAATTTATTCGATAGTCTGGTCCACGGTCGGGACGACCTGGACAACGCCTACAAGTTGCCCCAACTATTGATGGCACTGCGGGGTGAACCGAAGGAGTTGGTCGGTCACCTAACGGTCACGGCGGGCAATTATGAGATTGCCCGGGCCATATTGTTTGACCGCTACCAACACAAACGGCGGTTGGCTAATGCGCAGCTGGGGAAGCTGTTTAGCATCCCAAGAGTAACCCGGGATGTTGACATCCGGGTACAGGTGCTCAACCCTGTGCTGGTGGCCACTAAGGCCCTTCAGAACCTTGGTCTGCCGGTAGACCAATGGTCATATATCGTGTTATATATGGTTTTGTCACGGTTGCCTGCAGCTGTTCAAAGTCGGTTTGAACAGCTGCATGGGGGCAGTAGCTCGGAACTGCCCACGCTCGTCCAATTAACACATTTTTTGGAGGGTGAATGCAGGCGATGCGACACATTGGATTCGGAGGCCAGTGTGCAGCGCCAATCCGCGCGGATGCGGGAGGGGCTCGCCCCCCACCCCCACGGGGGGGTGGGCGGTCAAAACAATTTGGCGTTTTGAGTGCCGCGCCGTCGGGTGACGGCTGTGTGTGTTTCGGTTGTTTGGGGCCGCACCCGCTGAGCGAGTGCTCACGCGCGTCCCCCTGTGAGTGCTGCGGTGGCAAGCACCACATCGTGTTGTGCCTGAACCGGTCAGGCCCTTCGGACGGTCACCAGGGCCGGACTCAGGTTGGTCGGTCACAGGGCCCAACCAGGGCCGGACCCAGTCCCCCTCCGGGCAACGGGAGTCACCAACGGGGTGACTGGGGTACCCGCGGACGGGACCCCCCCCGAGGGGAAGGGGGCAGCGCGGGGGGTAACAGGCGGGATAGCCGGGGTTCGGTCGCCGCTGTCCAGGGTCAGCGAGGACTTCGGGCCGCTGGCTCACCGCGTGTTACGGGCGGGTGTCAGATGGCACCTATGAGTGGCGCGAAGGCTGGGAGCCCACCACCTTCTGCGCCACCCTGCCCGTCGCTCTGGGAGGCGAACAGGGAGGCGAACAGTCGGATGTCGCCCCCATTCCTAGAGCGCCCCAGGTTGGATCCGCTCTCCCCCCTTCATCCACGGTGGCCACCGGGCACACCGTTCACAGACCGGTATGGTCGGGTACCGGGACAGCGAGGGGCCTATTATGCGGGTTGGGACTCCCTGATGTACATACGGTCTGATATGCCACCGGTGGCATATCAGCAGCCGAGTTACCAGGCCGACGGGGGTCCCAGCGGGTTCGGATCCCGCGGAGGTACCCGCTAGGGACACGCCGCCCACTTACAGGGTGCCGCCACTCCACAGACGGTCATGCTCCCCACCGCCTCGGTGATAGCGTGGAGTTCGCACGGCAAATCTTGTGTGGCACGAGCACTATTGGACTCGGGGGCCCAGGGGTGCTTAGTCTCGTGCAACCTTGTAAGACGGTTGGGCATTTCGGTAAGGGAGTATCCACATTCCATTCGGGGAATTGGGAACACGGAAGTCGGTTCCGTTAAGGGAGTATGACGGATTACTCTCTCGTCACGGGTGGATTCATCGGTGAATCTGACGGTCACGGCATTAGTCATGCCTAATGTGATGGGCTCACACCCTCACGTACGGTTGTCGCCCTCGGTGCGACAGTTGGTCGCTGGGTTGTCACTGGCTGACCCGGAGTTCGATATTCCGGGCCCAGTAGACATTTTATTGGGTGTCGATGCCTTGGGATACCTGTTAGTGCCAGGTGTCCACGTGTTGCAGGCGACTGGTCTGGTTTCGGTCAACACCAGACTGGGCCATGCGGTAATGGGTCCGGTCATGCCGGCTGCCCCACGCCTAGCGACTCGTAGTCCCTTATTCGGTTCTGTACTCTCGGAGGTGATACAGAAGTTTTGGGAGGTGGAGGAACCACCTACGGTCCGCCGGTTGGACCCCGGTTGAAGAAGAGTGTGAACAGTTTTATCGGAACAATACTGATCGCCTTCGGTCAAGTCGATTTCTCACACGTCTTCCATTCCGGAGTGATCGCCCACCGCTGGGCAGTTCACACCCTGCAGCCGAGACGCGGCTTCTGTCGATGGAACGACGCATGAAGCGTGACGGGATTTTCCGGCAGAAGTACGTCGACTTCATGCGGGAATACGAGTCGCTCGGCCACATGTCGGTTTCGGGTATCGACTGGAAGCGTGAAGACCACTGCTTCCTGCCCCATCACGCGGTCTTGAGGACCCCGGAGGGCAAATTACGGGTAGTGTTCGATGGATCGGCATCAACATCTAACGGCATGAACCTGAACCAGTATTTGCATTCAGGGCCGAAGTTGAATCATGACATCGCGGATGTTATCACACGGTTCCGTCGACACAATGTTGTGTTTGTAGCTGACATCCGGATGATGTTTAGACAGACGGTCATTCACCCTGACGATAGACGGTATCAGCTGATACTGTGGCGAGAGAGCCCAGATCAGCCCATCAGGGTGTACGAGCTGAACACCAACACGTACGGGCTACGGTCTAGTCCTTATTTGGCGATTCGCACTTTGCGGGAGTTAGCGGATCGAGAACGGTTAAACTTCCCTAGAGGAGCAGCAATCCTGGAGCAGGATCTCTACGTGGACGATATCTGTACCGGTGCAGATTCCGTAGAGGAGGCGCTCGCTCGACGGGACGAGCTAGTTGAGCTCTTACGGGGTGGAGGTTACGAGCTCCGGAAATGGATGTCGAACTCTCCAGAGTTACTGACTGGTCTTCCGGATGACAACCAGCAGGATCCCCATATTTTTGAAAATTTGGAAAATCCAAATATGTTTTCGGTATTAGGCGCCCAGTACCAGCCGGTGTCAGACATGTTTTCGTATCGGGTCGAGTTGGACTCCCCGAAGGTCTGGATGAAACGGAACGTCCTCTCAACGGTGGCTAGGACATTTGATCCAAACGGGTGGATCACCCCGGTAACATTTCAGCTCAAGTGTTTTATGCAGCAATTGTGGTCTGCTGAGCTGAAATGGGACGACCCGATCGGCGGGTCATTGAGCTCAGAGTGGGACTCGTTCTTTTCGACCCTCCCTGGCATCAATCGGATTTCACTGCCATGGAGGTTGGTCCTCACCAAAGGATACACCGCCACCCTGCATGGGTTTTGCGATGCCTCGGAGAAGGGCTACGGAGCTGCGGTATATCTGCGTACGGTCGACTCCTCGGGGGAGGTTGATGTGCGGTTGGTCATGGCCAAGAGCAAGGTTGCGCCGTTGCGCACTCGCCTGACCATTCCCAAGTTAGAGCTTTCGGGAGCGGCTCTCCTGACTCGTCTGCTCAACCACACGATGACGGTTCTTCGTGGGTCAATAGCGTTGGAAGATACGGTCTACGCTTGGACGGACAGCCAGATCGTGTTATGCTGGCTGAAGGCTTCAGTTCACAAGCTGGAGATTTTTGTGGCGAATCGGGTTTCGCAGATTTTGAATACGGAGGTTCCCTTAATCTGAGAACATGATCCAGGGGAGATGAACCCAGCAGACTGTGCGTCTCGTGGGTGTCACGCTCCGGAGTTGGTTGGACATCCCTTATGGTGGGGTCTAAAATGGTTGACTCAAGCCGAATCGGATTGGCCAATGAGTCCACGCGTTACCACGGCGAACGGCGCCTTGACAGTCGGTGTCTGTACGACGCAACCAGAGTCGGAAGAGGAGTTCAGCCTGCTGGAACGGTACAGCTCGCTCAACAAGCTGGTCAATGTGACCGCCTGGATCTTCCGATTTGCGCGGAATTGTCGGAATTCTGAGGCGCAACGAGTGCGGACACAGGTCCTGACACCACGGGAACGGAACCATGCATTGTTCGCATTGGTACGGAACGTGCAGACGGTGCACTTTAAGTCCGAATTGGATATTCTGAGACGCGGACGCGTCCAACTGAAGGGAGCTGTGGCTCGGCTCAACCCGTTTATTGACCCTCAAGGATTGCTGAGGGTAGGAGGTCAGCTGCGGAATGCCAACCTATCTTATGCGGCTCGCCACCCGTTGTTACTCCCTAGGAAAGGGAAGTTGGTCGAACTGTTGATACAGGATCGACACATTCGGAATGGGCATGTCGGCCTTGATGGCGTTTCTCCAGCGCGAGTTCTGGTTTCTATCGGGAAGACGCTTAGTGCGTAGCGTCGTATTTCGGTGCCTGCCTTGTTATCGGGCCAAGGCGGCTACGATGCAGCCCCAGATGGGCGATTTGCCCTCGGATAGGGTTAACGAAATCCGGCCCTTTGCGGGTGTCGGAACGGATTTCGCGGGACCATTCATGGTCAAGTCTTCACAGCTACGGAACGCCAGATTAGTGAAGGCATACCTGTGCGTCTTCGTGTGCTTGGCCACGAAGGCAGTCCACTTGGAGGTGGTCAGTGACCTCACTACGGAGGCATTTATCGCATGTCTGGATCGGTTCGTCTCACGAAGGGGCCTCCCGACATTAATCCGTTCGGACAACGGCACAAATTTTGTCGGAGCCAGGCGATATCTGCAGGAGGTCACTCAATTCCTGAACGGTAACCAGGACGCCATCGGTACGGCTTGCTCCCGACGTGGGATTGAATGGGTTTTCAGTCCGCCGGGATGTCCTCATTGGGGAGGAATTTTTGAGGCTGCGGTTAAATCGGCTAAGTCGCACCTGACGAGGATCATCGGTGAGACCTCTCTACGCTTTGAAGAGCTTGCGACGCTGTTCTGTAAAATTGAAATGACACTGAACTCGCGTCCGTTGTGCCCGCTCAGTTCGGACCCAAATGACTTGGAAGCGTTGACGCCGGGTCACTTCCTGATAGGTCAGCCCCTTAACGCCCTGCCAGAATACCCATTCGGTGATGTTAAGTTAATTCGGTTAACTAGGTGGCAGATGTTGCAGCAGATGGCTCAAGATTTTTGGAAACGGTGGTCCCTTGAGTACTTGCACATCTTGCAGCAGCGCCTTAAGTGGACTGACCGGACGAGCCCCCCTCAAGTATTTGGTGCTGATTAAGGATGCGAACCTGCCATCATTGAGATGGAGAGGAGGACGGATCGTCAATTTGTACACGGGTCGGGATGGCACGCCTCGATCAGCAGAAATCAAGGTGGGGGACTCGGTCCTCAAGAGAGCGGTCGCAACACTTTCTCGCCTTCCTATTGATTAGGGACAGGTTCGGGCCTGTCCGGGCGGGTGACTGTTTAATATTTATGCTTCGGAACGCACCTCCTCTTGTTGCGCGACTCGGAACGTAAACAGAACCGCAGCTGTCACTCGTATCGAAACGAGAGGAGAAATTGGAGGTTATCTTTTCTCGTCGGGAGAACAAACATGTCTGCTCAGGCATCGGGCCATTGATTGTAATTCGTTGTAACAATCGCCTAATACAGGTGTCGAGCCTGGTCGGAGTGTAAATCTACCACATCGTCAGGAAATAAGTAGATTCGCGTCAGCGGTTAAGTGATCCGTGTTGATTGGACATCGTCGTATCGGACGGCGACTCCACGTGTCGGCAGGCAGCACGCCGGCGACAGCGTTGGGCAGCGACAGTGAGATTCATTCCCAATCCTACCCAAACTTGTGCCCTTATCCCGTATTCCTGTCTCGAATCGAGCTTTCGATTTCCGGTCTACGACGACAAGGTAAGGTAAAAATCAAGATCTTTTCTCCCGTGCTGGCAACAACCCAGCTCCTCAAGATTCCACGCCGTTCGGTTGAGGCGTGGAATTAATCACGTTACATAAGTTTAAATTTTTGTAAAACTATTTCCCCACCAGACCCATATTGCCGTCTCGATTCTCCCGCGCCGTAGAACAATAGAACCTCTGCGCTAAGTCCACACTTGTAGTTCACAGCATCACGCTAATTGTGACGCGGCTACTGTGCGCTAGCGCATGTACGAACACTCACAAACACACATACACACGCATACAAGGTGTGATAGAAGATCAACAGGACAATAAGTTTAAAAACTAAAACGAGACTATGTTAAAGTCGCGCTCTAAGAAGTATGAATCCTCAAACCGGGCGATCAATAGGTTTTCAACGATATCTCAGTAGTTTACGAGAAAAATTACAGACGCTTTTGAAAAATATACTAATCATAAACTAGCAAAGACGCAATAAACGACAGCTCGTGCCAAATACTCACGCTGTGCAGTTTTTCTAAAGCGATTGAAATTAGAGATGAAACTGATATCCGGTATCTATCCGATATCTGGCCTACCCGGCCTAATTTTACTAACCGGCCAGATACCGGATATTAAACCACTATCCGATATCCGGCCGGCCGGATAGCAAAATAGGCTTAATTTTTATAAATATATCATAACCGATAAAAAATACGCAATATCTAATTTAGATACTAGTTAAGTTAAGTCGTCCGACCAATTTCGGTCACGGCGACCGCTTCATGAGCTTTGAACTCGCTCGAGTGCTCGCATGTGGCTTTTGTAGCCAGTCTTCCTTGTGAAGGTGGGCATGTGAGCTCACCATTCATATAATTATACTGAGTTAGCGCAGGTGGTTAGGCTTTTAGCTCATCGCGCTTGGTGTCGAGTTCGGCGCGCCGGTGAATTTCAAAGTCTTTGGTTTTAACCAAAGCCCTCCACTCGGGTCTGGGAGCGGCTTGCTTCTCCCACTGGGAAGACTCTATGCCTCTTCATGTGCCGCTTCAGCACTTCTGTGTACCTGATGATCTGTCCGCCACGCTTGCCCTCCTCAAGTTCTGAGTAGAAGATGTGCTTCGCGACCGTCTACTCTGCCATCCTTGACACGTGTCAGTACCACCAAAGCTGCCGCCGCACGAGGTAGGCCTCAATGCCACCCACATTGGCACGTCGAATTTAGATACTATTTCAGGAAGGTATTATTTTACCATCATAACAAATATTTTTACCATTTTGTCGTCTTACAATTAGCACTTGTACTACACTAAGGGCAAATTGTGATAGACAAATACAAACTCGCTGCATATAGTGGCAATAAATGGTTTCGCTTGTCTTTATAGGTAAGAACAGCTTTATAAAAAAGAATTTCACTGAATATGCAACTGCAGTGTGTTAAAATATAAATACTGCAAAACTTTTTGAATTTGGGTATCGTGTAGCGTGTAGCTTTATCTGACCACCAAAGGGTTATTAAATATTTTTTTAATTATGGAAATATTTTTACAATATCCTCAAACTACAAAAATAGATTACAAACAAGTTTACGTACAGTAATCACGATTGCGCAATGATGTAACCAACAAACTTCGATTATTAATGAAAATACCCAAATAGGTCATTCGCCACTTAGGCCTGATATCCGGCTATTCGGCTTCAATGTTGCCCGGATATCCGGTATCTGTTTTATCTTTAATTGAAATTCTTAGATGACAGAATTTCATGATACATGTAATACATATACCGCCTGAAATCATAACCCTCCATTTTTCTTCGTCGAAATCGTGTGAAAATATACATAGTTTCACGTCTTTTCCCATATGGGGTGGAAGAGGCACAGTTGTGTCTAAGCGAACTATACCACCCTGTATAACCTGCGCCCGCGCCGGTGTTGGTGTGACTTCCGGTCCTCGGCGTGAGAGATCCAGCGACTTACTCGTGTACAAGTATAACACGGTGAATAGAACTGTAAAATGGACTGTCTCGTCTAATACATACATTCCCCTGGATCCTGTGATAGAGGTCACTCCTTGCAAAATGTATACAGTCGTTCTATGGGATTTTACGTTAAGTTGTGCTAAAACCGTTAATATCCCGCAAAACAGCGTTTGGTGTCCCAACTATTTGACACCTTTCTCACCCACTCTGCATGGATTTGTTTAGACGTGTATGACAATAATTACCATAAGTGATTAATAATAGTATACATTTTCTACTTAATTGATGACTAAGTATGTCACGGCTGATTATACTGTAGGATCGACTCTCTAACGTTGACGACATTACTGCAATCGATAACATAGTTTTGTTTACACCGACGTAGCATGCGTCAATCAAACATGGCTGAAAACCATCGCATTGAAGTTTACTACCAATGAAAAAAACATTATTTAAATCCGTCCATCCGTTTCAGCGCAGAGTGCCACAGACACAGACACTCTATTTTGTATCTTTTGACAATTCCCAATTTGCCATTAAAAAAAAACTTACCCAACTGAGGTAACAGGTTAGAGATAATTGCGTTCCTAACCAAATTCCGTTATTCCCATCAAAAAATATTTCAGGATTACTGAAATATCTGTAAAAAATCATAATGTGCCTACTTCATTTGTCCTCTACGGCGTAATTTTTTTAATTTCCATTCCGTTAAGTTGGCTGTTCTGTAAAACTGTCGGGTAGCAACTGTTTTCCTGTCAGTCGATAGCGCAGCTGTCAGTCGAAACGTCAACAAATATTGATTTTCAGTTTTTTCATCGGTTACAACCAGCCTCAATACAACCGTTCCAAAACTGTAGGCAAGTGACGTCAGGAGGACTGTTAATAATAAAAAATAGAGATCTATTAATCGCAATATTCAAATCAGTTTCTTAAAATTGGCAAAAAAATCATAAAATAAAATAAAAAGTAGTGCGTATTTTTTAGAATCGCCCAATGCTTTCAAATAAAAATTATAGTCGCTTTAAATAATAATAATAATAATAATAATGCCTTGGACACCATTTACACACGTTGATCTAGCCCCAAACTAGGATTCCCTGTATCTTGGGTACTAGACAACGATACACATACTTATATAGATAAATATTATACAAATGACAGCTCGTTATTTATTTATGTATTTGATGATATGTATCATATATTTTACCTGCGATAATAAAATACAGACGTCAGAGATAGGACTATAGACAGTGAATTTTTATTACAATTAAATAATATATATATATATATATAAGAAATATAATATATAAAATATATTACAAAGAACATAATATCTCTAAACACACCAACAATCTCCCCAAGCGAATACACTCGTACGTTATCCGAAAATTTGCCAGCGGCTCACAGAAAATACCTTATTAGCAATAAACAGTACGGCACCCCCGCCCTCGCGCATAAATCACCGGCCGAGGTTAAAACATCGTTAATATTAAATCATTGCGTCGCGGAACCCTAATTTATAAGGTGTGGGGGTGATGATGTGATGTTTGGGTCTTGGGACAGGCTATTCGTTTTGGTATTTTTCTTTTGTGAATCTAGTCATGTTTCTTATGAACTATTTATTTAATATTTAACTAGATAAAAGTAATAATGCCATGTGCCTTTGCTACTCTTTGATTGTGCGGTAATTCGGTATTTGACAAGGTAGTCCAATAAATCTAGAAACATGTCTCAAGCTGAACCTATTCCAACAAAAACGTTTGACAACATCAGAATTGTATATTTCCAGCAGTTGTATTTTATAAACTCAATTGTGTGTTAAAAAGATAGCATTTGACTACACAAAACAAACAAAGAGATAACTTATAATAGAAAAAACACGTACAAATGCGTGCTTATCTCTAACAAGAGATTTCCCCCAGCAAATTGTTAGGAAAGGTTGAGCGGAGGAAGACCTGCGCGTACAATATAACTCTGTAAGTATTAGGAATATTATATACTACCTATACATACTGACAACCCTAATTCCTAAAAATAGACTGCATACAGAATTAGAAAAAAAAAAACAGGCCTTGGATATTTATATGTTTGTGACGTCGCTGTTTCCGGTTTCCACAATACAGGGCAACCTAGTGTGGGGCCAGAGCAATGTATGTGTCTATATTTAAATGTTTATGTTATGTTAATTACTTAAATACAACGTATCAATATATATGTCACCGTAAGATTGTCAACACCGTTAGTTTTTAAACTCTCGTTGTTTGTAAACTATCGACAAATTCTACACCAAACCGACAGGGTTTAAAATTTACGTTTATTTTGTTCTTACATGTCAACTTAACACGAAGACTATACGTCTCTTATCTTCACCTAATCAACCGCAGTGTTTGTCCTGGTATTTTCTTTGCAATTCAAGTTGAAACCAGTTCACAATTTAACGGTTTTATCATAAACTTACGCGTCATATCGTAAGCAGTACGGTAGAGTTTGCAATATATATATAGTTTGTAAAATAACGAGAAAAAAACGTTAGGTTATAAACTTACGGTGTTGACAATCTAATGGTGACATATATAAACCATACATTACACTAATACATATAAATATACGTATATATGTATATGTCACCGTAAGATAGTCAAAACTGTTAGTTGATAAGCTAATGTTTTTTTTTCTAGTTAGTTGGTCAACTATCGACAGATAGTAAACTGTAGGGTACTGCTTACTATATGACGCATTAGTTGATAAACGAACGGTTAAAACCGTTAAATAGTAAACTGGTTTAAACTTGAATTGCAAACGAAATACCAGGGCAAACTCTGCGGTAGCTTAGGTGAAGACTTGAGGGGGCGAGCGCAGCGAAGCCCCAGAACAGTCTTCGTGTTAGGTGTCAGTGTCAACCTATCTCTCCCTTTCAAGTTAGATATATATGTCACCGTAAGATAGTCAAAACCGTTAGTTGATAAACTAACGCGTTACTTGATCAATTATTGACAGATAGTAAACCATTAACGTTTATTTTGTTCTTACATGTCAATGTAACTAACGGCTTTGACTATCTTACGGTGACATATATATATAACTTGAAAGGTAGAGATATTGCTTTTTAACCGTACACTCATTCTTACTACCAACAATAGAATGTCTCAAAGAAAGTAGTTTAGGAGTAGTAAGTTGCCTTTCACGTGCTCTACATACTTCGTTCGACAGAGCAGCACTAGTGGTGCCCGAGGTATACTTATAATCTATCGATTGTCCATCATTTTATTTGGCTTACGTTTAAACGATTACCAAAAACGCACCTATTTTACTACCAATAAATTCGAAAAGACTGCCAGAATGGATAAATATCCACCAAATTGTGTTTGGATAAATGATCACCAAACTTCTTTTTATGTTTTGTGTACTTAAGTTTATGTTTTAAGTATGTTTTGTTGTTCTTACATGTTCAACCTAACACGAAGGATAAAGGGGGCTTCGCTTCGCTCACCCCCTTTACCCTTCACCTAAGCTACCACAGTATTTGCCATTTTGGGTAGGAAAAAATATTTTGGTGATCATTATATTTGTTGCCATTTTATTTTCAATCAGATGACCCGGTGAATCTCGCACCAACTTTCAAAGGCTTTGGCTCAGAGGCCCCAAAGATATACTAAGTTCAGTGATTAATCTGTTGGTCTGACGACATAGCGAGCGTAGCAGGGAAGCAATGGACGCGGGTTGAGTTATGCATGGCTGAGTTACGTGGCATTACGTAAGGAGGTATAGGAGTATATACCTACCCTACCCCTTGCCCACTAGGATTCCCTGTTTCCTGGCTTATCATTTTCGACACACACATATAAACATCCAAGACCTGGGTTTTTTTTCTTCCTCCTCAGCCGGAATTCGGACCCGGGACCTCTCGCTTGGGAGACGGAGACTCGAACAGCAACGCCGCAGAGGTCGAAAATGTTGAGTAACAGAAAGTAACAGTAGATTCCCTGATAGGCTGATGATTATGGTAATTGCAACCACATTCATGTCTAGAGAAAATTTAATAAGATGTATTAGGAAATAATGAATAAACATCTACATACAGGTACATACATTTCTTGGCCCCACACTAAGATACCCTGTGTCGTGGGAACCAGAAACAGCGACATCACACACATAAAAATCCAAGATTTCGGGATTATTTTTTCTGTATCCCCGGGGATCGAACCCGGGACCTCTCGCATGGTAGGCACATCCACAACCACTGCGCCACAGAGGTCATCGCTTCAAGTACATACTAAGTTTTCTCAAAATGGACCAAAGTTGACCCCCAAGGCATCTTCCCCGCATCTAAGATTATTACAATCAACCTCAACTAGAATCATCGACAGTCGATGCAACTGTACATTGCGACACCTCCCAGCACTATCTCGTTATTTGCCGAACTGGTTAGCTCCTCTCGGCGCGGCGTGATGGTGAGACCCGCTAAAAGCTTACTGCAAACTGCACGATTTTTTTATTTGGGCAGTTATTCTTATGGACGACCGTTGCTCACGAGCTCACGAGCGAGCATCACGACTTGTGAAGGAGGCCGGGGGGCAGAGTCACGATTTTTTTCAGTTGGGGTGGCAGTGGCATTTTGATTAAGAATAATGTTAACAGGGGCGGGGACTGCAGTCTATTCAGCGAAACTCTTTACTTTGCAAAGACATATATTGCTTATTATTTTGTACGCCAATTAGGAAATGTAAAAATTACAATAAAGGAATGGACAAAGTATATTAGTCACCTGGATATAATTAATTCTTTATCGGCCATAAGCACGCATATTCATTGGTTTTTGACTTTCACTAAACCATAAGATTGGAGCATATTATTGTGGACAGAGCCTTATAGAAAGTTAAAATATATGGAGATTATTCAGCAATTATTCTTGCTGTTTGAGTATCTAGTCTCCTAAATGAGCGAGAATTACGATTTATAGATACATTAAAGAAGTCAAACATTTCAAGAAATCATACAAAACTAAATAAATAAATAAAACAAATAAATATTTACATACAGGCACATACATTGCTTCTGGCCTCACACTAGTATACCCTGCGTCGTGGGAACCAGAAACAGCGACGTCACATACAAACATCCAAGACCTGGGGGTTTTTTTTCTTTACCCCCAGCCGGGGATCGAACCCGGGACCTCTCGCATGTCGAGCTCGAGCCACAAAGGCAATACCACAGAGGTCGTCAAATGTAGTAAACATGAAATGAAGATATTGAAATTGCGGGATGAAGGCAAATGGCGGGATACGCAGGCTACTGCTCAAATAAAGTGCCGCTTAACCCCTCTGTCGCAAACAGTGCGACCTTTTTTATGAAAATCATTTTAAATTTAGAATCGTATTTTTTTAATATTTCGATTTTGCAAGATAAAAAACAAAAAAAAGTCGCTAATTAAAATTAATTTATAAAAAAGGCTTCTAGTGTTTGCGACACCCTCACTTACCACCGGCGTTAGCTAACGCCACTTTTCCGTTATATCCTTTAAACTGGTAATAACATGGCATAGGGTTAATAATCTAGATCCGTCCCAACTACCCTCGGTTTTTGAGTAGTATATAAGGCCTATATAATGCTCTGTCTATCTGTCATATTTTGAATTTTGTGGGTTACTAAAAAATCCACTGACGCAGAAACTATAAATGAAAAAATTTAAACACCCCTGACTTCATCAATCATCTATTTGAATGATTCCTTGTTAATCTGAAAACTTTCGAACTACTGAACCGATTCTAATAAAACATGGCTAAGAACCGTCAAAGGGAAGTCTACCATCGTTTACAAAAAACTGCATCAAAACCGTCCACCTATTTAATTGCTAGAGTGCCACAGTTAGACACACATACACTCTTTTTCGTCATCTTCACCTGCCATTAGAAGTAAATGCCTAATGTTTACGTTCGCTCAATAACATATAAATAACGATCACTTTCCTTCAACTATACATAAAATGTAAATGTACCCCATCAATGTCCCCACCGAGGGGCACAGGCCTTTATTCGGATACGATTAAGATTGAGCCGTACTCCGCCACGCTGGCTCAGTGCGGGTTGATGGAGGGGTTTTACGACCACTACCACGTAGCGAGAAAGCAATTGCATTGCAAAAAGCACTGCCATTCAAAAGGCAGAAGTTAACGGCGTAAAATCTGATGGATCGGGTGTTAAAATTGGCGTTCCACAAGGTTCCATATTAGGCCCTTTCTTATTCCTGGTATATATTAATGATCTGCCTTTCATGGTGGAGAAATTAACTGACATAGTGTTGTTTGCTGATGATACTTCACTGGTCTTCAAAATTGAAAGACAAAAAGGAGAATTTGATGATGTTAATGGTGTATTGTCTTTAACCTTGAATTGGTTCACAGTTAATAATTTATTGTTAAACGCTGGTAAAACCAAGTGTATCAAATTCTCACTTCCAAATGTCAGGCAAGTTGAGACCAGTTTAGTGTTAGACAACAGCACGTTAGAATTAGTAAATGATACGAAGTTTCTTGGAATAACCATTGATAGCAAATTGCAGTGGGGACCCCACATAGATACCAGCCAATTGGTAAATTAAGTTCTGCGGCTTACGCTGTTAGGAACATCAGACAAAGCACGGATGTGGCTACATCTAGGCTAGTATATTTTAGTTACTTTCATAGTGTGATGTCCTATGGTATGTTGTTGTGGGGGAAAGCAGCGGATATTCAAACTATTTTTATTTTACAGAAAAGAGCTATTCGAAAAATTTGTAATTTAAAACGAACAGACTCCTTAAGAGAGCTTTTTAAAGAAATAGACATACTAACAGTAGCTAGTCAATTTATTTTCGAAAATATAATGTATGTACGCAAGAACCTTTCAACATTTTCCAAACTTAGCGATAGCTGTAATGTTAACCTAAGAAATAATCACAGACTATGTGCGCCCCGTTTTAGACTCGCGAAGGTTAGCAATTCTTTCAAGGGTCAGTGCATTCTCTACTACAATAAGATACCTCTGGAGATTTTGAAATTGCCATTTGAGCAATTTAAAAAGGATGTTAAAGCGACTTTGTCGAAAAAGGAATATTACAATGTTCAAGATTACTTAAATGACAGAACTGTATGGGGTTAATCTGGCTCAACACAGACCTTGCTGTTAATAATTTTGTAATTATTTATTCCTGCTTATTAATCATAACAATAAAAAAATCATATTTGTATTAGTTAAGCACAACCTATTTTAAAAAGAGATCTAAAAATCAATCTGTGGGAGTTTCTACGCCCTGCTTCTCTCACAGTGGTACAAGAGAAGAGGCAAAAAATGACGTTTGCTAAGTATATGTAAATATCTACAGTAATAAAGTACTTTGACTTTGACTTTGACTTCGATAGAAGCCGGGACCTACAGCTTAAGGGCTGAACATAGGCCAATGGCATTGAGAATTAAACAAAGAAAACAAATACCCGTCGCATCGCGTCAAAGCAGACTGACGCATGCTCCCGCGCAGAGCCCCGCGGGGGAACCCGAGCTCCGAGACCAAGAAAATTATAGAAAATATTGCTAAACTCCCAAAAATACAACAACCAAAATTTTCCCTTTTTTTACCTATTTTTGCTTGTAAGTTTCATATAGGAAACTGATTTCGTCTCCGAGCGCTTGTTCATTTACTTGAATAATAATGCATTGCGAAAAACATTTTTAAGTATTAAATATAACATATATCCGGTAATTTTAAAAGTCCTTATTTATCTCTAATAGACCTTTTATAACATATATTTATCCTACATTTTTATGTTGTCTAGTTTAGCCTAGAATTGAAGCTAAAGATGCATTTCTGGCCATATTTAATCCCTTAACGTCTCATGCGAAACACTGAATGTCCGATATTGTTCTTAAGATAAATTAATTATCTCATTGGTACATGGTCAGGAATCGAATCTGTATCTTGTGTGAGAAGCAAGCGTTAAGCCCACTAGACCACGGAGCTCCATTCCTTCAACTATTAGAAGTAAACGCTTATTTTTTTCTATATTCATTCGGCCCCTTGATGTCATGACTTTGAGAGTCCGTTAAACACTAAGTTGTCGCCTGTGCATCCGGGTGCTATTAAATAGAAAATTCCAAGAAATCTCACACGTCTGACTATTTTGAAGAAGCTTCCAAATATGTGAGGACAAATATAACAAGCACTTTGTCTAAGACAATAGAAAAATGTCACCTTAAATTGTTTGTGTACAGAGATCCGAATATCTTTGTGGAGTGTGTGATGAAAGCGGCGATAGGTATATCCCCTGTTCCGCAAAATAGAGTATTGAATAACGGGAAATATTAAACCACACATCAATTATACTGATTTGCACAGCAAGTATACTGATTTTCGCAGCAAATATCAGGGCAAAATACTGCGGCAGCTTAGATGAATGGTAAAGGGGGTGAGCCAAGCGAAGCGTAAGAACAACAAAAATACTTAAAACATAAAAAGTGTTTTTGCTGATCCATTTTTGTCGTGAAAATCAGTATTTTTGATGTGCGATTAAATACTAGCCTTGAATAACTGGCTATACTATGTTTTTTGGTTGCTGTTTTTCTACTTCCCTCAACTTAGGCTACCCTAGCGTGGGGAAAAGCCGCCAGATGCAATAAATTGAAATCTACAAGCAATCGTTATTGGTAATTTCTTTATTGTACTACACAAATTATAATAGAAAAAAAAACATAAAAAGGCAAGCTTATCTCTAACAAGAGATTTATTCCAGCAACCATGATGGGTAGGCAAGGTGAAGGTTGAGCGGGGGAAGACCTGCGCGTATAATAAAACTATAAGTACCACGAATAAGATATACTACATACTACTAAAAATAAACTTCATACACAATTACTTAAATACAACGTTTCAATGTATATGTCACCGTAAGAGTATCAAAACCGTTAGAAACCAGACAAACACGAAGACTATTCGGGGGCTTCACTGCGCTCGCCCCCTCTAGTCTTCACCTAAGCTACCGCAGTGTTTGCCCTGGTATTTCCTTTGCAAATCAAATTTAAACCTGATCACAATTTAACGGTTTTATTATAAACTAAGTAAGCAGTACGGTAGTGTTTACAATTTATCGATAGTTTGTAAACTAACGAGAAAAAAACGTTAAATTATATACTAACGGTTTTGACAATCTTACGGTGATATATATAATAGTATTTTAAGTGTCTGATAAATAATTAAGGGCATTAAAACTCGTGTGTGGGCTTAAATAATATCACGTGAGAGTTTTAATGCCTAATTATATATAGGTACAGTTACATACACTAGTTTATCTACACACTTATCATAAGCTCTCTTTGACGTGTTCAGGAACCGCATGTTCGACCGACATTGTGGCATTGATCATTGCTCTGCAGTTGTTTAGCTTGTTCTGTAGTACCAACTTCACAGACAAACTAGGGGCGGCACGCAGGCGGGTGTCGGCGTTCGAATTTTGAATGTTATAATATGTTGAAATATTGATACATTATAGTCATAATGTATCAATATTCAGATAAGAAATGAGTTTTTACCAAGTAGCATATGACTATGCCGGTCGTAACGAGTGGGTTTTGGAAAAGAGGGTTAATAATAAGTGTTTAGATAAACCATAAAATGCACTAATACATGCCACTATATATATCCAACTTGAAAGGGAGAGATAGTGCTTCTTTAACCGGATTTTGAATATATTTAAATAGTGATGGACTGTCCCTGACAGTGCAGGAGAGCTGAATCCACAGTCGTATGGCTCTGATTCCGTTTACTTTATGTTTGCATTAACATGACATAACATAGCGTCACACATTTTCCCATACGGGGTGGCAGAGGCACAATTGTGCTCACTTAAAGCTGGTCATCATTACTTTGGCTCTTTTGTTAGGGTTCCATACCTCAAAAGGTAAAAAGGAACAATTATAGGATCACCCGCGTGTCCGTCCGTCCGTCCATCCGTCCGTCCGTCCGTCCGTCCGTCTTTCACAGGCACTTTTCTCAGGTACTATAAGAGGTTGTCTAAAAATTTTTTCCAAAAATACTTAACCTGATAACCGCGTAATTGAAGTGTAAAATGAAAAACATATTGCCTACAAAAAATTGGAGGGGTTAAAATGACGAAACTACAAAACAGACACCGTAATAAGTCACCGTAGAAATTAATAAAAATATAGTGTTGATAACTTCAGAAGCTATGATCAAAAAAGTGCAGAAAATTTCCATTCCCCCCCCACCCCCCACCAGGAAAATACAGGGTCTGAAATTATGATAAAAATACAGAACATAGGACTGAAGCCAAAGATTACAGAAAAATCTACTCGGCATTGCCAAAGTTTTTTATTTATCTTACCACATTTAAAAACCACATACAAACTTAAAAATGCAACTGGTTACCACGGTGTGCAGCGTCACCATCCCTACCATACGGTGGTACGGAATCCGTCGTGCACGAGTCCAACTCGCACTTGACCGGTTTTTTCAGTGTTAGCCCAGTAATGTAGTGCAGGTTAATGTTTATTCAAAGAATGGTGCTAAAAGTGAACTGTCGGACGTACGATAATTGGTCGTAACTCACGTATGGAATATTACAGTAGCGTACAGTACGATGTATTTATTCATCTCTACCGCTGTACACTTCTAGGTTTAAGTCGCTGAAATTAGTTTTAACGTAATAATAATAATACCTTGGACACCATTGACACACATTGATCTAGCCCCAAACTAGGATTCCCTGTATCTTGGGTACTGGACAACGATGCACATACTTATATAAATAAATATTATACTTAGATAGATAAACAACCATGACTAGGGCACAAACATCCGTTCTCATCAAACAAATATTTGCCCCCAACGGGACTCGAACCCGGGACCCTTGGCTTCGTAGACAGGGTCACTGCCGACTCGGCCATTCGTCCAACATAGACTTATTAAACATTACTGACAATACTTGTACAATACAAATTGTAGCGTTTTAAACTATGGTTTATGAGATGATATTTGTCGGGTTTTGACACAGAGTAAGTAAGTAAAGCAAAGAGTTTCTTTCATCCAATGGTTTTGACTTTAAGTCTTTGACATTTAAGGCATTTGTCATGATAATAGTAGTTTATGTGACTGATACATAATGCCTAATTATTTACAGTTAACTACACTAGTTTATCTACACACATATCATAAGCTCTCTTTGATGTGTTAAGGAACCGCATGTTCGACCGGCATTGTGGCATTGATCATTGCTCTGCACTTGTTTCGCTTGTTTCAGTAGTACCAATTTCACAGACAGACAAACTAGGGGCGACACGCAGGCGGGCGTCGACGTTCGAAATTTGAATGTTATAATTTGACGAAAATTGATACATTATGGTCATAATGTATAAATTTTTAGAAAAGAAATTAGTGGTCGTAACGTGTTGCGTCCAAACACGGGTTTATGATACGTGTGTAGATAAAATATATTTAACGTAGTACGGAAAGCTCCGTGGTCTAATTGATTTCAGGCTTGCTTCTCACACAGGAGATGCGATTCCTGACCATGTACCAATGAGATAATTAATTTATCTTGAGTACATTATACGGACGCTCAGTGTTTCGGATGACACGTTAAGCTGCAGGTCCCGGATACCAGGTGCAAGTGGTTGTAAAACCTTCCATCAACCCGCACTGAGCCAGCGTGGTGGAGTATGGCTTACTCGTACTCGTATCCGAATATAGGCCTAATTAATGGGCTACATTTATTATTATTATTATAGGTTGTAATTTTTTATATTGGAAATTATCAACAAAATGCCAATGAGCAATCCTCTGCATATGCCAGTACATATGAAATTGGCGTTTCGCAAGGGAGGAACATAAAGTCGTTTTTTTTTAATATAATATATTTATTTAATCAAAGTATGTACCATTGCTATCTATACACTTTTGCCATCTCATAGGTATTTCTTCGATCCCTTTACTAAAAAAAACATTCGGACGGGAATCAATAAAATCCTTGAAGGCGGTTTGGACTGCCCCATCGGAGATGAATTTTTTCCCTTTCAACGGTACGGTACGGTGGATATCTTAGACATTCCAATTGAAGCTCCTCTAATATGGTAGCCGTCTGTTGTGCAGTGTGTGGTCTAGCGTTATCATGAAGCAGCAGTGGCCTAGAGCGATTGACCAGCCTCAGTTGTTTAGCAGCTAGCTTTTCCATCATGATTTGCAGTTGCTGACAATAGACATCTGCCGTAATCGTCTGGCCAGATGTAAGAAAGCTGTAGTGAACGACACCAGCACTAGTCCACCAAACGCTCACAAGTAACTTTTTTGGAGTCAATTTTCACTTGGGGCATGGTTTGGCTGGCTCGGCAGGGTTCAGCCTTCGCTTCGTTCGCTTCCGATTATCGTACAGGATCCACTTTTCATCACAGGTAATGATTCGATTTAAAATCCTTTCATTATTGTACCGGGTGAGTAATGCAACGCAGCAGTCAACGCGCGTTTGTTAATTTGCTTCAGTCAGTTCGTGAGGTACCTGATATAATTGAAACTGGATGATTTCAATGACTCATTGTGTAATACGGCGGATAATATACGTTTGTGTAATACGGCGGATAATATACGTTTGTGTAATACGGCGGATAATATACGTTTGTGTAATACGGCGGATAATATACGTTTGTGTAATACGGCGGATAATATACGTTTGTGTAATACGGCGGATAATATACGTTTGTGTAATACGGCGGATAATATACGTTTGTGTAATACGGCGGATAATATACGTTTGTGTAATACGGCGGATAATATACGTTTGTGTAATACGGCGGATAATATACGTTTGTGTAATACGGCGGATAATATACGTTTGTGTAATACGGCGGATAATATACGTTTGTGTAATACGGCGGATAATATACGTTTGTGTAATACGGCGGATAATATACGTTTGTGTAATACGGCGGATAATATACGTTTGTGTAATACGGCGGATAATATACGTTTTTCACTAGAGGTCTAAAGAACTCCCTACTGCTCCATATTCATAAAACTTACGAAACCTACGATAGCTAAAATGTGCTTTATACTTTTCTCACAAACACAAATTTCAGAGTGACAGACAAAGACAAATTAATTATAACGGCATTATAGTTAAAATATGTTTAGTTTAGTTAAAATAGGTGTAGACATTTATGAATAATTACAGAAAAGACTAATGGAAGCCATCAATCAATCAATCAATCAATAGATGACATCGGATTCAAATGATCAGTTGAAACTCTTCGAAATATTATTAGTCATATCGGATCCAGATTTAGAAAAACAGAGAATAATCGAAAAATATTAATGGTTTAAAAATTAATCAATTTAAAAACAATACAATACCATAGACTAATCCGGAAATTAAGAGCTGCTAGTAAAAATATGGTTTATACACACTACACATACATACACACTGTTCAGGCCTCTCGGCACCCAATGACCTCGCAGGGGCCCATAGCTACGAGGTAGCGTAGCGATCGGATGCCAAGAAGCAAGAACGTCGGCGTTTCACCGAGCTAAAGTAAATAGATTCTATCTGACCTGGTCTGTGCTTCGTTCCCGTCAAACTCCTGTCTCTCTGCAAGGCCTGGGTGCACCCTAGGCTCTTCTTGGTAGACAGGTTCTTCAGCCAACCAGGTATGGCTGGCAGGCCAGCTTCGACGCGCACAGTGTTACGTAAATACGAACTTTATCTGGTTCGGAGAACCACAATACACTCAGCTATAAGACAATCCTGAGGGGAGCCCGAATACAATTCCAGATGGCTTACGATTTAATTTCAATGCCCAAAATCAATACGCGTCACATTGCGGGGGCTTTTCGTCTGTCAGTTGTCAAAAAACTGCTCTGTTGGCAGCAACTGTCAAATTCAAAATGGCCGTTCCGAAACCATCGATCGAGTATCGATTTTGAATCGAACAATCACCCGCCCGGACAGGCACCCACCTGTCCCTTAATCTACGGGCAGCCGAGACAACGTTGCTACCGCTCGTTTTAGTACCGAGCCTCCTACTAGAACCTCTGCAGACCGGGGGGTCCCGTCCTTGCCAGGGAACAAGTTAACAATGCGCCCCCTGCGCCAACGTAGTGGCGGTAGGTTAGCATCCTTAACCAGCACGAGGTCACCAACACTAGGGGGGCTGGTTTTGTCAGTCCACTTAAGGCGCTGTTGTAAGATACGCAGATACTCGAGCGACCAACGCTTCCAGAAATTCTGAGTAAACTGCTGCAACATCTGATACCTTGACAACCGATACAATTTCACTCCCTCGAAGGGGTGCTCGGGCAACGCGTTAAGTGGCTGTCCTATCAAGAAATGGCCTGGGGTCAGAGCCTCCAGGTCATTTGGATCCGAGCTGAGCGGACACAACGGTCGCGAATTGAGAACGGCCTCGATCTTACAAAACAATGTCGCGAGCTCCTCAAAAGTCAGCGCGGTCCGACCTACTATACGCCCCAAGTGCGTCTTCGCTGACTTAACTACGGCCTCAAAAATCCCACCCCAGTGGGGGCAACTCGGTGGGCTGAAGGTCCACTGTATACCCCGACGGGAGAGGGCCGTTCCAATATCCACTTTATTTACATTCAAAAAGTTGACTATCTCTCGTAAGTATCGTTCCGCACCGACGTAGTTAGTGCCGTTATCAGAGCGGATCAAAGTTGGAAGTCCCCTTCGAGAAACAAACCTATCCAAACAAGCAATGAAAGCCTCTGTCGAGAGATCAGCAACGAGCTCGAGATGTACCGCCTTGGTGGATAAACAAACAAACACACACAGGTACGCCTTGTATTGCTTAGCGTTACGCAATCGTGAACTCTTCACCATAAACGGTCCTGCAAAATCCGTACCAACACCTGAAAACGGTCTGACCTCATTCACACGATCAGGGGGCAAGTCCCCCATGAGAGGTTGCATCGTGGCAGCCTTAAGTCGATAACAAGGCATGCACCGAAACACGATGTTCCGTATGACACGGCGGGCAGATAAGATCCAAAACTCCCGCTGGAGCGTGGCCAACAACGCGTTACAGCCGGCATGCGCGTTTTTAATATGACGATCAGTCACCAGCAATTCAACTAACTGTCCCCCCTTGGGGAGCAGAAGTGGGTGACGAGCCGAATACGACAGATTCGCATTGCGCAATCTTCCTCCTACCCGAAGTAACCCGGTCGAATCAACAAAGGGGTTGAGACGCGCGACGGCTCCCTTCAATTTCGAACGTCCACTTCGTATAGTCTCCAATTCTGCCCCAAACTTCGAGGACTGTACCAACCGGACCAAATTCAGTAGCGACTCGTTTCGCTCTGCCGGAGTCAGAATAGGGTTCAACGTTCTGTAAGGATGGCGCTCCGTGGGTCCTTTTTAAAAAAACACTTTTATTACTGCTGCTGAATAAATTTATTTCACTACACACCGAATTTTAGACAAAAATAACGAGAGTTTACAATGTATGTATCGGACAAAGGTTGTGGGGTGACTGCTGCCAGTCTCTATCGAAAACAGTTTTATATAAAATGAATTAGCTTAAGTCAGCGTTTACTGCAAACTACATTCGGTTATAACATCTCCCCCCATAAGACTGAGCTTTATCAATTTAAGATAAACGAAGGAGTAAACAAAACAAATAGATTAAGATTAAAATCAAAATAAGATACAGTGACTAAATACTAACTTGAATGTCACCTTTACTATCTTTAAGCAGTATCGCTACACTATAATAGTAAAATCTAAGTTCCGAAATAGAAATCAATAATTTTTAATATGTTATTTTATTATTAATAGTTACTTAAGTTCCGATTTGCGGGTATTTTTTCAAAATTCCTAAACATAACTTTACTTTTGTTTTTATTTATTTCTATTTCAGGCAAGCTTCTAACAGACTTCTTATCGCATTCAAATGATTCATCAGATTCTGTGAATTCAATAGATGTATTATACTTTGTTTCATTTCTACTAGACTTCTTATTATGACACTGGTTATATATTTGGATGCAACAAGATGTGTTTTTACAGCAGGGTGAAAACCATTTATTATATGCCTTATATACTAAGTAAATTATAATAGCTACTACTATGGCATAAGTAGTTCCAGAATAATAATGTCCGTATTTAAATATATGGGACTGATTCTTAGCTTGATTAATTTGGTTTTCAAGATTATCAAGTTTATGAGAAGCTAGTTTCAGTGATTCTAAATCAACATCAGTTATAGAAATAGCAGAAATTACACCTGCACTATTATTGATAAAATTATACTTACAACAATCATCTTCGATTATGTTGAAATCGATTAACAATTGGCTGGGCAAAATTTGTTTATACGTTTGAGATGAGTGAAACTGTAAAGTCTGAAAGTATGCTGTACAATCTTCTTTTAAGGATAGAATTCCTGTACCTTGCAGGGTATAATCTGTTATATTGTTTTTACATTTCATTGATAATTTGTTAGGCTTAGACTGTACATAGATAAATCTGCCATCATTAAGTTTTTGCCATATATTAACATTACCATATATTATCTTAAAGTCACAGATATCGGGAAGAGACAATGTTACTTCTGTTAACAGTTTTGTTTCACATAAAGGATTGTTTATTGTAGATAAAACAGAGGGTAATGGACAGATCATATACTCATAATTAACCTTATGGCAATCACTTAGGCTATCTAATAATGCGTAACTTAATCTATCATCCGTAAGGGCTACATACATCTTAGATGAATGAATTAATACATAAGTTTGGAAGTTGTACTCATCTTTCGGTGTAGGCAACGGTAAAATCTTATAAACATTAAACTTAACTGGGTTAATCAAGGGTATTTGAATTACAAACATAATCTTATTATTATAGTAATATGAAGTCATCCTAGATAGATCTATGATACTATGTATATTCTCTAGTGATAGAGAAACTGGGAACTCAATGTTCTTTTTATACATCTTGCTTTTACTTAGCTCGTTAAACAGGTGAGTGGGAGTCAAAACATACGGATGTAAAATATTAGCTTTAGCAAAGAGGATAGAGTTCAAAATTGTATCTAAAATATTAGATACTGAAAGTAATGATGCTTCAATTAAATTGAGAATAGAATTGATTTTTGAAAGATTTACACAGTTTGTAGTTACTTTATTATTTTGTTCAAATATGTAATTTAGTTTTACGATTTGTTTATTTATTCTTTTCTCATTGTCATTTAATTTTAGAATAGAGGTATTGAAATTATTTATGGTTGATTGGACAATGTGAATGTTATCCTTCATTAATGAAAATATCTCCTGGTCGTTATGTTCACATGTGGACAATGCGTCATCACATTTCCTAGCATCGTCTGCGTCTAGAGTGCCAAAGAAAAATTTAAGAATTTCACCGCCAAATTCCAGGGCTCGCTTGAAGCGATCTTGAGGTTTGGATTCCGATATTAAATGAGAAAATGAACCATATTTTAATTTATTAGCTTTTATCAAAATCTGAAGAGGGTTTATGGCATCCTTACAATTTATATCAATAGCTAAATTCTGTGCTTTTTCACAAAAGCTAGAAATGCTCGAGATCGATTGGTCAATCTTTTGTAAGTAAGGTTCAATAGGTATAACTTCTAGATGCGTCACTACATTCCAGTAGTCGTCATAGAAATATACCACAGACGTCGGATCGAAGTATAGTCCAGGACTGTGCGTGATTGATTGGATAGGTTCTGAATAACTTGTTCCAAGGACGAATCTGAAACAATTATTGTGCTAACTTTATTTCATTAATGTGATATTTCACATGTTTCCTATTTATGCTGACTGTAACATTATTCTTGTCATTTACTTTAACTATCTTATAAGGTCCTTTCCAGATTGAGGACAGGGCCTTGCGCAGCCTATGATGTTGTTTAATGTAAACCATATCTCCTGATTTATACGTTTTTGTTCTGGATGAAACATCATAGTATCTTTTTGATTGTTCTTTACTTTTAGTAATATTTTCTAAAGCTTTTTCACGGGAGTACTTCATTCTGTACTGTAAAGCGCGTATATATTCGGCATATGTTGTGCTATCACTTGAATCGTATAAACTACTGGGAATGGAAGGTTTATGGCCATACAATAGTTCAAACGGAGTGAATTCTGTTGTACAATGCGGAGTTGTATTATAAGCTAGTATTGCAGTTGCTAGATAGCAATGCCAATCGTCGTGATTTTCATTCACGAAAGACTTTAGGTACTCCTTAAGAGTCGCGTGACTACGCTCTAGAGCGCCATTTGTTTGAGGGTGATAAGGTGTAGAGAATAAGTTTTTGATCTTAAGAATTTCAGTCAATTGTTTAAATAATTCAGATGTGAAGCATGTGCCTTGGTCTGTGAGGATCATTTTTGGAAATGAAAATAGTGAGAAGAAATGTATGAGGTTACGTGCAATCTCATCAGTAGTAGAGGTTATCATAGGATAGGCACAAGAAAATTTCGTTAAGTCATCCTGAAGAGTTAAAATGTACCTGAATTTTTGAAGGCCAGCTTCAGGCAAAATTCCAACAATATCTAGAGCTAATCTCTCGAATGGCTTAGTGCTCGAGGATGTTATCACCATGGGTGCTTTGTTGGAAGCTCGTAGTGGCTTATTTACTTGACATAATCTGCAATCTTTTACGAAACGTTCAATATCTGCCCTCATGCTTTTCCAATAAAACGAAGCTTTGATTCTGTTGAGCATGCGTTTTACTCCTGGGTGACCAGCTATGGTCGTGCCGTGATTTTCTTTCAGGATATTTGGAACCTCGGCCGGAGTAGGATAACGAATTTGGTTTTTATAGATATGTACTTTTATGTTTGTGCCATGAAATATGTATGATATCATATTATATATTTTTACATAAGCTAGCTTGGTGAAAGGTTCTGTAAAATCTGAAATAGCTAGCTCCTTATCATAATCATCTTCGGAAATGATCAAGTCTCTCAATTTGAGTAATAAATTATAAATAGTTCTGTAACTCGTTTCATCATAATGATGGATTTTAGTGTATAAGAAATAGAGCTTCTTATTAGTCGCCTCAACTGACTGCACGGTTTCAAGTTCCCGTTCGGCTGATAAGAGCTCGGCAGAATTGTTTACTACGGATAACAGTTGTTCGCTGTGCGGCATAGAGCTATCAAAATCTAGAGAAACTGGACAAGCTATCGATTTAAGTTTCGTGGAAGTTAAACTTTGGTTATATTCCTGAATTTGCGTATCATTAGAGATTGATTTCGTGAATTGTTTCTTGAAAAATTGTTCATAAGTTGTCTTATTTATTCCTGAAAGAGTGATGGCATTTACTGGGTTACGAGATAGAGCGTCAGCATTTGAGTTTATACGGCCCGGTTTATAAACTATCTCGTAGTCATACTCCTCTAGTTTCAATCGCCATCGCAATAAACGCCCTCCTGGATCTTTTGCATTGAAAAGCCATGTAAGGGGACGGTGGTCAGTGACAATCCGAAATTTATACCCATAAATATATGGTCTGAAAGTGTTGACGCCGAAAAGAATAGCGAGAAGCTCGTGGAGTAGTTTCCTTCGCATTTATTTAATGTACGAGACGCATATGCTATTGGCTTATCCTTTCCAATTTCGCCTTGCGACAGTACTGCGCCAATGGCGTAGTTAGAAGCATCTGTAGTTATGATGAATGTCTGACTGAAATCTGGGTACTGTAATAATGGTGCTGAGACTAACTTTTCTTTTAGAATGCTGAATGCTTGTTCTTGTTCATGAGACCAGTGAAACACTGTGTCTTTTTTCCATAATGAGGTTAAAGGTTTAGTTAAGTGAGAGAAATTCTCTATGAAACGTCTATAATAGCCGGTTAGTCCTAGAAAAGATTTTATGTCTTTCGGGTTCTTGGGTGTAGGGAATTCGGAAATAGCCTTTACCTTGTCTGGGTTAGGCAAAACACCCTTGTCGGTTATGACATGCCCGAGATAAGCGACTTCGCGTCGCAAGAATTCACATTTGTCAGGCTGCAACTTCAAGTTGGCCTCTCTGAATCTTGAAAATATGAGTTCTAGTTTTTGCATGTGAGATTGAAGGTCATGTGAATAACAGATGCAGTCATCCAAATATATATAACAATGAAGACCTTGGAGCCCAGAAAGGACTAAATTCATGAGTCTCTGGAATGTGGATGGAGCATTTTTTAAACCAAAGGGCATTCTGGTAAATTCAAAATGTCCTGAGATACCATTAGTCGTAACACTGAAGCCAGTTTTTTCAGAATCTTTGGGATCTAGCAACAGCTGATGAAATCCTGAAGCCAGGTCAAGAGTACTGAAGTACTTTGAGTGACCTAACTGGTCTAGGATATCTGTTATGAGAGGAAGAGGGTAAACCTCTGAAACTGAGACGTCATTAAGGCGTCTATAGTCAATTACGATTCGCCATTTTTGCTTGCCAGAGGCATCGAGTTTCTTAGGAACAACCCACACTGGTGCATTCCAGGGGGAGGTTGAAGGGCGAATTATATTTTGGTCAAGCATTTTTTTTATTTGACTTTCTACCTCTTCTTTATGAATTTCTGGGAACCGGTATGACTTAACATGGATAGGAGGTGCATCCCCGGTATTAATAGAATGTTGAATTTTATCTGTATGAGTTAGGAATTCACCATTAAGGTGAAATATATCAGTATATTTAGAAAGGCAGGTCATCAACGCCTTCTTTTCTTCTGCGTTTAAGTGAGAGCATCGTATCTGCTCGAGAACCTGTCTAGAACGATCAGTGTTTGAAGAACTCAGCTGATGAATGAGCTCATGCTGAGCATCATCTGAGTCTGATGACGGAAACTCAAGGGTTGTTAATTGAACCTTGAAGTTATCTATTGAAATCTCGGATTCAGTAGTGTTTAATACTGATACGTTTACCCTATTGTTGGATTTGACATTGACTATGCAGTTTGCTAAGAACACACCTTCACAAATTTGTTGATCTAATATTAAGGCTTCTTTTTGGCCTGAAAAATCTGATAGATTGGCAATTGGGCATTCAATCACCATCTCTGACCGTGGAGGTATAACATATGATGGCTTAATAAAGCATATAGGTATCGAGTGTCCTTGCATGTTTAATGAATTTGTGGAATACTGCACGTCGATTTTGAAATGTTGAATAAAATCACTACCTATGATTCCGTCAAAATATAGATTGATCTTGTCGTCAATCGCGTGGAACAAAAAGTCAAATATTATTTTGCTTTTATCGGAAATTACGTGTTCAAAATTGAGCTGGATGGACCCAAGAGATTCACATGTGGAATCGTTGTCACTTAAACCTTTTAGAGTGACTGTTAACGGTCTGAGCACTGGTTTGATCAAACTTGACTGTTTTACAATAGAAATTGAGGACCCAGTGTCTATAAGAAAGCATAGAGGCTTTTCATTTAAATGTGTCTTTAAATAAACGTGTGGTAAAGATATTTTATTGTTCACGTTATTAATTTTATAACTCTTTTCACGTATAAAATCCCTAGAAGAAAAACTCGGTTTGTCGCGAGTAGAGGGAATAGTTTTAGAATCTCCAAGTTCATTTGAATGACCAAAAATAATTTCAGGATTAACTTGTGTTAGGACAGATTTAAGAACACAAGATTTTAGTCTTTTGTCTTGAATTTTAGACTGAGGTAGAGGCGCATCAAAACCCTGATTTTTACAGGTGCTGCCTGGTAGCTTAGTTGAAAACTCAGTGAAATAAGGTTCTGACTGAGGGGAAGGTGCAGAAGAATCCTGTGCCACGGCTTGTGTGCTACAGGTGCGACCTTGCAACTTTGCTGAGAACTCAGTAGACAAAGACTGGTCAATTTGTCGAGATTCATTTTCCATCATCTGTGCTGGGGGTAATTTAAGAGCATAGGGTTGATTTTTAATCTTCCGTGCTGGGGGTAATTTAAGAGCACGGGGTTTACCTATAGAAGGCTTATCATTCGTGTCGTTTACATTATAACATTGTTCCGGCAGACACGAGACCGAAACAGTGTTTAGTTTAAATCAACTTGGTCATCAGAAGAAACGCTAACAACATGAACATTAGAGCGACTATTGTTTGCCGCGTTGTTGTGAAATGCACCTGCGCTTGGCGATGCAGCGTCGTGGGAGTCGGCGGCGTTTTGATTATTTTTATACTTAAGTTTGCGACACTCGCCGATCAAGTGACCGTGTTTCTTGCAATATACGCAAGTTTTGTTCGAGGAAAACCTTGAATTCTGGTTGTTTCTTTGAGCAACATGAGGATTCGAATTTACGTGATGGAAATTAGGACTTGAAGTTTTCGCTTTATTTTTCTAACAATCAGAGGCCAAATGTCCAGACTTCTGGCAAATAGAGCACTGCTTATTTTGGCGTTGTGCTAGTTTAGAAAGTTTATAAAGCTTTTCTTCCTCAATAGCATGAGTTATAGCATCTGATAGGGTCTTTGGATTCCTACAGCGCACTATGTGAGAGTAGTTGGAATTCATTCCCAACAGAAATGTGTTAAGGGCAAGATCCTCCATAGCGGCTAATCTGCCGATTAATTCTTTGTCATCGTCGCAACTATAATGTATATCAGACTGTAAACGTGTGAGACATGATTCAACACGTAATGAATATTGTGTCACATCTTCTGTGGGCAATTGCTTGCAATTTTGTAAGTCGACGAGCAAATGAGTTGACTGTTTTTTCTCTCCAAACGTGGCCTTAAGGAATTGTTTGATTTCAGGCCAAGTACTGAATTTCTTGAGGCAGCAGGCTAACTGCGCCTTGCCCTCAAGTTGTGACACGATATACTTGCATAAAACATCCTGTTGATCTGTACTAGCTAATGAGAATGCGTTTTCGCAATTAGTCAAGAATGCTGGCAACAACTCGCGGTCCCCATTATAGGTGTTCGATTCAAAATCGATACTCGATCGATGGTTTCGGAACGGCCATTTTGAATTTGACGGAGCTGCCACAGAGCAGTTTTTGACAAATGACTGACGAGAAGCTCTCGCGATGGAACGCGTATTGGTATAGAGCATTGAAATAACATCGTAAGCCATCTGCAATTGTATTCGGGCTCCCCTCAGGATTATCTTATAGCTGAGTGTATTGTGGTTCTCCGAACCAGATAAAATTCGTATTTACGTAAAACTGTGCGCGTCGAAGCTGGCCTGCCAGCCATACCTGGTTGGCTGAAGAACCTGTCTACCAAGAAGAGCCTAGGGTGCACCCAGGCCTTGCAGAGAGACAGGAGTTTGACGGGAACGAAGCACAGACCAGGTCAGATAGAATCTATTTACTTAAGCTCGGTGAATCGCCGACGTTCTTGCTTCTTGGCATCTGATCGTTACGTTACCTCGTAGCTATGGGCCCCTGCGAGGTCATCGGGTGCCGAGAGGCTTGAACATTTTGGTAGCAAGAGCGTGGTTTCCTGAGATTTGCAGCCGTCAAGGGCTCCAGGAACCCACGGATATAGGCGGTTATTAGCTAACTTGGTTTTGTTCCTGTATCCACATAGATTGGTAGTATTATAAGTTATAAGTCTACTGCTGGTAGTAGACAGACAGATATAACAGTTTTCCCTAAATGACCAGTTGTACTGAGATGTGACTCAGAATAGTAATTACATTACAGGTACATTGTAGGTGAATTGAAATTTGCATTGAAGTCATATCATGTTTGCAGTTTGAAGTTTGCATAGTCAATCTATTAGTGGTCTAGTAATGCTAATGAATGTTTGGACATTGTTTTCAGTTATAGCAATTTATAACTTGAACTAATATTGACTATCTGTGTGTTTTATATGATATAGGGAAACTAAATTGTTGTTTACAGAATTTGTGTAGATATAAAACTCGGTTTCTATTGTTTGGGGAAACCAGCATTGTTTAAGTTATAGATTAGGGTTCCCTCGTTTGTGTTGTAGACTGGAGGGTCCAATATAATTGAGTTACTGCAAATTGTGAGTAAGTATCGTTCCGATCATGTCGTTGTCTGAAATACAGAAGGGTGTTTCTAAGGAGCTCAGATGGTTTTCCTCCGCACACGGTCTGATAGACCGTTTAGATAGGCATGATGTGGTGTTGGAGCGGTCTATGGACGTTAAGGAACGCTAAAACAGGGTGCTCGAATTGTCCGCGCAGGCGGAAGCAGTTGATGGTTGCGCACCTGACAGGCTGTCACGGTTGCTAGGGGATGTCGACCAGTGTATGGAGATGGCGGCTGCTATCACGCAGAGGGCTGCGGACATACGTAGGCAGCGCGAGTCCAGCCATGGTGGTGACATTGGGGCGCCTCTGCCGCATCAGGGTTCAGGGTCCAGGTTACCGGCCATAACTATGCCTACCTTTGACGGAGTGTCCGGTGAATGGATGAGCTTCATCAATCTGTTCGACAGTTTGGTGCATATGCGATCGGACATTACCAAGTCTGTCAAAATGGCTCAGCTGGTGGCAGCATTGAGGGGTGAGCCCAGGGAGCTGGTCGCTCATTTGACAGTTACGGAGGGTAACTATGAAACGGCCAGGCAATTGCTGGTCAGACGTTACCACAACAAACGGAGGTTGGCCGATGCCCAACTGAACCGTTTGTTTAGCATCCCGGTTGTAAACAAGGTCGGGGCCATACAGACGGAGGTTTTGAACCCGTTGTTGTCCGTCACCAAGGCCCTAGAGAATCTTGGACTTCCGGTTGGTGAATGGTCGTACCTATTGCTGTACATTGTACTTTCCCGACTACCCGCTGACGTGCAGACTCGTTTCGAACAGTCTCACGGGAGGTCGGCCGAGGACCTGCCCGCCTTCTCCGACTTGGTCGGATTTTTGGAAGAGGAGGCTCGACGGGCAGAGAATTTGGGGTTGACGGCCACCCATCCTTCGGAGCCACAGAGAGCTGCCGGGAGCGCTGTGAGTAGGGGCTCTCCGACGAGGAAGGACCGCACCAACCGGCAGTCGTATGGGACTGTGAGTGCATTGACCCCACATAGTGAGACCTGCCCATGTTGTAGGCAGATTGGCCATGCTGTGGCCGATTGCAATAAGTTCGGGGAACTTAGGGTTGAGGGACGGCGCCGGATGGCCAAGCAGCGGAGCTGGTGTTTCCTGTGCCTCGGGCCACACATGGCTAGGGACTGCACGCGCACTAAATTGTGCGGATATTGTGGTGGGGCCCACAACAATCTGTTGTGCATGAACCGGTCCGGCCAACAGCCACCACAGGGCCGTACCCAGAGTGACACGGCATGGGGCCCTGAGAATTCGTTTGCGACTCGGAGCGCAACTCAGGAGCCAACGTCCCCACGTCCACAGGGCCGTACCCAGGGTGATACGGAATGGGGCCCTGAGAATTTGTTTGCGACTTGGAGCGCAACTCAGGGGCCAGCGTCCCCACGTGCACAGGGTAGTACTAGGGTGCAGGGCCGCACTCAGGGTCATCACATGGGGGGCCCTGAGTTTTCGGTTGCGACTCAGCATCCGAATCAGCGGGCAATGGGGCCACAAGCACGCGGCCACCCAGGGGTGCAGGGCCGCACTCAGGGTCATCACATGGGGGGCCCTGAGTTCTCGGTTGCGACTCAGCATCCGACTCAGCGGCACATTGGGTGTGTTGAGCAGGCCGTAACGGGCGGGTGGCATGGGACAACTTCGAGCTATGCGGGTGCGGTTCGGACGCCGCCTCAGTTGACGCCCCGCTCGTCGCCTCGTCCTCGTCGGTCGCATGTGATGTCCCCCCCGCTCATGGAGCGGCCACGGTTGAATTCACGCCCACAACCCTTCGGGGGGCGTCGTAGGGTGGCAATGGAACCGGCGCGTGGGCCATTTGTACAATGGGACCCTCTGGCGTATAGCTGCCTACCTGATCGGTTACAGGCAGAGTGGGGCCCCGGGGGCCCTCGCTAGGAATTTGCGGCCCAACAATTTGTTGCCCCCCAACCGGAGACGGTGGTGTTACCGATCGCCTCTGTGCTTGTTTGGGATTTGGCGGGCAACCCAACATACGTTCGCGCCCTATTAGATTCTGGAGCTCAGGGCTGCATTGTATCGAACGATTTAGCGAAATGGTTGGGCCTCAATATAAATAATGTATCGCTGCCGAGGAAATTGGTCCCTGCTGGGGATTACAGGGCAACCCTTCACGGGTTTTGTGATGCCTCTGAACGAGGGTTTGCGGCAGCGGTTTATTTGCAAACCGTCACCTCCACCGGGGAGGTCGACGTGCGTTTGGTTTTGGCAAAAAGCAAGGTAGCGCCTATTCGGACAAGGATGACGATTCCAAAACTGGAACTGTCCGGGGCTGCTCTTTTGACCAAAGTTTTGAATAACACTCTAACAGTGTTGCGTGGGTCAGTGGTTTTGGAGGATACGGTGTACGCGTGGACGGACAGCCAGATTGTTTTGTGCTGGCTGAAGGCTTCGGTCCATAACTTAGAGGTTTTTGTTGCGAACCGTGTCTCCCAGATTGTGTCGTCTGAGGTCCCACTGACCTGGAGACATGTACCAGGAGAATTGAACCCGTCTGATTGTGCATCCAGGGGATGTCGGGCTCCTGAACTCGTTAGACACCATTTGTGGTGGGGACCACCCTGGCTTGCCAGGAGAGAATCGGACTGGCCCCAGAGCGGCCGTGCATGTTACCCAGAAGGCTGAGGACCCTGACGCCGGGTTTCTGCTGGACCGGTATAGCTCATGTGTGTTTGTTTGTTTATCCACCAAGGCGGTACATCTCGAGCTCGTTGCTGATCTCTCGACAGAGGCTTTCATTGCTTGTTTGGATAGGTTTGTTTCTCGAAGGGGACTTCCAACTTTGATCCGCTCTGATAACGGCACTAACTACGTCGGTGCGGAACGATACTTACGAGAGATAGTCAACTTTTTGAATGTAAATAAAGTGGATATTGGAACGGCCCTCTCCCGTCGGGGTATACAGTGGACCTTCAGCCCACCGAGTTGCCCCCACTGGGGTGGGATTTTTGAGGCCGTAGTTAAGTCAGCGAAGACGCACTTAGGGCGTATAGTAGGTCAGACCGCGCTGACTTTTGAGGAGCTCGCGACATTGTTTTGTAAGATCGAGGCTGTTCTCAATTCGCGACCGTTGTGTCCGCTCAGCTCGGATCCAAATGACCTGGAGGCTCTGACCCCAGGCCATTTCTTGATAGGACAGCCACTTAACGCGTTGCCCGAGCACCCCTTCGAGGGAGTGAAATTGTATCGGTTGTCAAGGTATCAGATGTTGCAGCAGTTTACTCAGAATTTCTGGAAGCGTTGGTCGCTCGAGTATCTGCATATCTTACAACAGCGCCTTAAGTGGACTGACAAAACCAGCCCCCCTAGTGTTGGTGACCTCGTGCTGGTTAAGGATGCTAACCTACCGCCACTACGTTGGCGCAGGGGGCGCATTGTTAACTTGTTCCCTGGCAAGGACGGGACCCCCCGGTCTGCAGAGGTTCTAGTAGGAGGCTCGGTACTAAAACGAGCGGTAGCAACGTTGTCTCGGCTGCCCGTAGATTAAGGGACAGGTGGGTGCCTGTCCGGGCGGGTGATTGTTCGATTCAAAATCGATACTCGATCGATGGTTTCGGAACGGCCATTTTGAATTTGACGGAGCTGCCACAGAGCAGTTTTTGACAAATGACTGACGAGAAGCTCTCGCGATGGAACGCGTATTGGTATAGGGCATTGAAATAAAATCGTAAGCCATCTGCAATTGTATTCGGGCTCCCCTCAGGATTGTCTTATAGCTGAGTGTATTGTGGTTCTCCGAACCAGATAAAATTCGTATTTACGTAAAACTGTGCGCGTCGAAGCTGGCCTGCCAGCCATACCTGGTTGGCTGAAGAACCTGTCTACCAAGAAGAGCCTAGGGTGCACCCAGGCCTTGCAGAGAGACAGGAGTTTGACGGGAACGAAGCACAGACCAGGTCAGATAGAATCTATTTACTTAAGCTCGGTGAATCGCCGACGTTCTTGCTTCTTGGCATCTGATCGTTACGTTACCTCGTAGCTATGGGCCCCTGCGAGGTCATCGGGTGCCGAGAGGCTTGAACAATAGGGTTTTATGAATTTGGTCAGGAACGAAAGAGTAATTGATGAAGTCATTTTGGGTTTTTCTTTTTTTTCTAATTGTTACTTTGGGGTTTTGGTTTTGGCTTTCAGAAGAGGAACTTTCTGAATCAGATGTAGTTAATTTATCGGCTTCTTCTTCTAATTTTACTTCTTTTCCAGTCGACATTAAGTTACAGCTTTTGTAATGTAGTACAGATCATCAGTAAACACAATCAATAAAAATGTAAAATACAGTAGAAAGTGTGATTGCACTTTAAAAATAGTTATAGAAAGTTTTTAAAAATAAATCTTGATGTATATAGTTGTAAAACTTGTAAAAATCACTTGCACATTCACTTCAATTAGAAAGTTAGGAATAGATAAAATAACTCACAGAATGATGTCGGCACTCACGAACATTTTGAAGAACGGCTTTTTCCAAAAACCGCGTAGAAACGGCGCACGGCAACTGCAGTGCGACGCAGTAATGACGTCAACAGACGTCGAAGGCCCGGCGACCCAGGGAGTCGTATTACGGAGTACCTCGAAGTCACGTTGCGTTGTTCGTGATCCCGTTGACTTCCACGTGGAAAGTCAATATGAGCTGATGATGATGATGATTGGTTCACCCGTCCGTTTATGAAGACGGTGGTGGTGCAGACAATTGTGGTGCGGGCTCACACTCGAAAGCGGAGACTTAACGTCGACCACAGCAGCAGGAAGCGTCCAGGATGAGATGCGGGCTCGCGCCTGGCAGCGGAGACTTATCGTCGACCTCGAGAGCAGCAGCGCGGGCTTAGGCTTGTATGCCCAAGTCTTAACGTCGACCACTGTCTATTAAAGGACCTTACTCCACAGAGCCACTAAATGGTTGTCAGGCGGGAAGTTATTTCGCGACGCGCCTAACACCTATGAATCTCAGTACTCACGAGTTTTCCTGAGATCCCACTTCTGACACCAAATTTGTAAGGATGGCGCTCCGTGGGTCCTTTTTAAAAAAACACTTTTATTACTGCTGCTGAATAAATTTATTTCACTGTACTACACACCGAATTTTAGACAGAAATAACGAGAGTTTACAATGTATGTATCGGACAAAGGTTGTGGGGTGACTGCTGCCAGTCTCTATCGAAAACAGTTTTATATAAAATGAATTAGCTTAAGTCAGCGTTTACTGCAAACTACATTCGGTTATAAAAGTTCGCTGATCGCGAGGAGTACGACAATTTCGAGCGAATCTCCTAATCCAAGTGGACACGTTTATCAACTTGTCAAGTGAGCTATACCGGTCCAGCAGAAACCCGGCGTCAGGGTCCTCAGCCTTCTGGGTAACATGCACGGCCGCTCTGGGGCCATGATCCGAAGATACTACTACATGGCTGTGGGGCCAGTCCGATTCTCTCCTGGCAAGCCAGGGTGGTCCCCACCACAAATGGTGTCTAACGAGTTCAGGAGCCCGACATCCCCTGGATGCACAATCAGACGGGTTCAATTCTCCTGGTACATGTCTCCAAGTCAGTGGGACCTCAGACGACACAATCTGGGAGACACGGTTCGCGACAAAAACCTCTAAGTTATGGACCGAAGCCTTCAGCCAGCACAAAACAATCTGGCTGTCCGTCCACGCGTACACCGTATCCTCCAAAACCACTGACCCACGCAACACTGTTAGAGTGTGATTCAAAAGTTTGGTCAAAAGAGCAGCCCCGGACAGTTCCAGTTTTGGAATCGTCATCCTTGTCCGAATAGGCGCTACCTTGCCTTTTGCCAAAACCAAACGCACGTCGACCTCCCCGGTGGAGGTGACGGTTCGCAAGTAAACCGCTGCCGCAAACCCTCGTTCAAAGGCATCACAAAACCCGTGAAGGGTTGCCCGGTAATCCCCAGCAGGGACCAATTTCCTCGGCAGCGATACATTATTTATCTTGAGGCCCAACCATTTTGCTAAATCGTTCGATACAATGCAGCCCTGAGCTCCAGAATCTAATAGGGCGCGAACGTATGTTGGGTTGCCCGCCAAATCCCAAACAAGCACAGAGGCGATCGGTAACACCACCGTCTCCGGTTGGGGGGCAACAAATTGTTGGGCCGCAAATTCCTAGCGAGGGCCCCCGGGGCCCCACTGTGCCTGTAACCGATCAGGTAGGCAGCTATACGCCAGAGGGTCCCATTGTACAAATGGCCCACGCGCCGGTTCCATTGCCACCCTACGACGCCCCCCGAAGGGTTGTGGGCGTGAATTCAACCGTGGCCGCTCCATGAGCGGGGGGGACATCACATGCGACCGACGAGGACGAGGCGACGAGCGGGGTGACAACTGAGGCGGCGTCCGAACCGCACCCGCATAGCTCGAAGTTGTCCCATGCCACCCGCCCGTTACGGCCTGCTCAACACACCCAATGTGCCGCTGAGTCGGATGCTGAGTCGCAACCGAGAACTCAGGGCCCCCCATGTGATGACCCTGAGTGCGGCCCTGCACCCCTGGGTGGCCGCGTGCTTGTGGCCCCATTGCCCGCTGAGTCGGATGCTGAGTCGCAACCGAAAACTCAGGGCCCCCCATGTGATGACCCTGAGTGCGGCCCCGCACCCTAGTACTACCCTGTGCACGTGGGGACGCTGGCCCCTGAGTTGCGCTCCAAGTCGCAAACGAATTCTCAGGGCCCCATTCCGTATCACCCTGGGTACGGCCCTGTGGTGGCTGTTGGCCGGACCGGTTCATGCACAACAGATTGTTGTGGGCCCCACCACAATATCCGCACAATTTTGTGCGCGTGCAGTCCCTAGCCATGTGTGGCCCGAGGCACAGGAAACACCAGCTCCGCTGCTTGGCCATCCGGCGCCGTCCCTCAACCCTAAGTTCCCCGAACTTATTGCAATCGGCCACAGCATGGCCAATCTGCCTACAACATGGGCAGGTCTCACTATGTGGGGTCAATGCACTCACAGTCCCATACGACTGCCGGTTGGTGCGGTCCTTCCTCGTCGGAGGGCCCCTACTCACAGCGCTCCCGGCAGCTCTCTGTGGCTCCGAAGGATGGGTGGCCGTCAACCCCAAATTCTCTGCCCGTCGAGCCTCCTCTTCCAAAAATCCGACCAAGTCGGAGAAGGCGGGCAGGTCCTCGGCCGACCTCCCGTGAGACTGTTCGAAACGAGTCTGCACGTCAGCGGGTAGTCGGGAAAGTACAATGTACAGCAATAGGTACGACCATTCACCAACCGGAAGTCCAAGATTCTCTAGGGCCTTGGTGACGGACAACAACGGGTTCAAAACCTCCGTCTGTATGGCCCCGACCTTGTTCACAACCGGGATACTAAACAAACGGTTCAGTTGGGCATCGGCCAACCTCCGTTTGTTGTGGTAACGTCTGACCAGCAATTGCCTGGCCGTTTCATAGTTACCCTCCGTAACTGTCAAATGAGCGACCAGCTCCCTGGGCTCACCCCTCAATGCTGCCACCAGCTGAGCCATTTTGACAGACTTGGTAATGTCCGATCGCATGTGCACCAAACTGTCGAACAGATTGATGAAGCTCATCCATTCACTGGACACTCCGTCAAAGGTAGGCATAGTTATAACGGGTAACCTGGTCCCCGATCCCTGATGCGGCAGAGGTGCTTCAATGTCACCACCACGGCTGGACTCGCACTGCCTACGTATGTCCGCAGCCTTCTGCGTGATAGCAGCTGCCATCTCCATACACTGGTCGACATCCCCTAGCAACCGTGACAGCCTGTCAGGTGCGCAACCATCAACTGCTTCCGCCTGCGCGGACAATTCGAGCACCCTGTTGTAGCGTTCCTTAACGTCCATAGACCGCTCCAACACCACATCATGCCTATCTAAACGGTCTATCAGACCGTGTGCGGAGGAAAACCATCTGAGCTCCTTAGAAACACCCTTCTGTATTTCAGACAACGACATGATCGGAACGATACTTACTCACAATTTGCAGTAACTCAATTATATTGGACCCTCCAGTCTACAACACAAACGAGGGAACCCTAATCTATAACTTAAACAATGCTGATTTCCCCAAACAATAGAAACCGAGTTTTATATCTACACAAATTCTGTAAACAACAATTTAGTTTCCCTATATCATATAACACACACAGATAGTCAATATTAGTTCAAGTTATAAATTGCTATAAACTGAAAACAATGTCCAAACATTCATTAGCATTACTAGACCACTAATAGATTGACTAACTGGTAACTGGTACTTCAATGCAAATTTCAATTCACCTACAATGTACCTGTAATGTAATTACTATTCTGAGTCACATCTCAGTACAACTGGTCATTTAGGGAAAACTGTTATATCTGTCTGTCTACTACTAGCAATAGACTTATAGCTTACAACACTACCAATCTATGTGGATACAGAAACAATACCAAGTTAGCTAATAACCGCCTATACCTACAGATTGATAGTCCCAAATCGTGGGTTCCTGGAGCCCTTGACGGCTGCAAATCTCAGGAAACCACGCTCTTGCTACCAAAATGTTCAGGCCTCTCGGCACCCAATGACCTCGCAGGGGCCCATAGCTACGAGGTAGCGTAGCGATCGGATGCCAAGAAGCAAGAACGTCGGCGTTTCACCGAGCTAAAGTAAATAGATTCTATCTGACCTGGTCTGTGCTTCGTTCCCGTCAAACTCCTGTCTCTCTGCAAGGCCTGGGTGCACCCTAGGCTCTTCTTGGTAGACAGGTTCTTCAGCCAACCAGGTATGGCTGGCAGGCCAGCTTCGACGCGCACAGTGTTACGTAAATACGAACTTTATCTGGTTCGGAGAACCACAATACACTCAGCTATAAGACAATCCTGAGGGGAGCCCGAATACAATTCCAGATGGCTTACGATTTAATTTCAATGCCCAAAATCAATACGCGTCACATTGCGGGGGCTTTTCGTCTGTCAGTTGTCAAAAAACTGCTCTGTTGGCAGCAACTGTCAAATTCAAAATGGCCGTTCCGAAACCATCGATCGAGTATCGATTTTGAATCGAACACACACTAACAATAAAAGTTATAGAGATTCAGCAAAAAAGTTTAATACGACCCATTTCAAAAGCTCAGCGATTTATAATTGCACGCGCCGGTGCCGAAAAGAGCTCTCTTACTAGATCAGTCTGTGGACTCTGACGTAGTTTATCACGAGGAAACGAACTCGGAGAAAATGTATCTACTTGTGAAATAAGTCTTTATTCGAATGGCTGGATGCACAGACTCTGCTCTAATAAAGTGCCACTTAAATGTCATATAGAATTAGTACCGGGGACGAGGGACGCTAAAGAGGGGTTTCATAAGTTTGATGCGTCTGCTGTGTGTATCTGCCTGTAAATGTATCTGCTGAGGGACTCTAGCGCTCAAACGAGTGAATGGATTTTTATGCGGTTTTTTGTAAATAGTAGTAGACTTCCCTGCTGCGATGTTGCAGGATATTTTATCAAAATTGGTTCAGTGGTTAGAAAGATATCAGCTTAACAAGGAAATAAGTCAGCCAAATTGTAGACTTAAAGTTTCATATGTGTCGTTGGTGTGTATTTTTTTTAACTTATTTTATTAAAGATTTACCTACTTATTCATAAAACTTATCAAACCTATGATAGCTAAAATTTGCTTTGTCCTTTTCGCACAAACACAAATTTCAAAGTGACAGACAAAGATAAATGAATTATAACAGCATTATAGTTAAAATAGGTTTATTAGACGTTTATGAATAAGGCGGCTAGTTTATTATTGCAATACAGGGTGTAAACTAAATGTCATATTTTGATGGGTGGCTAGGGACAGAATTCTGAACAACTTTCACTATGAAACTGATTTTGTCAGAGCAACTTTATTTTTCGTTTCATACTAACCGGGGCCCAATTCCCGTAGACAATAACTCAGTTTTTGTAATCACTTTCTCTTTGGTTTATGAATAATTTAGCTGACTAGCAATATCCTAAATTTCTACCAATATTTGCCTAAAAATGATTCTCCATTTAATGAATACGTAAAGAAGGCTGTCGCCGTCGCGACATTGTCACTGAGCGGTCATTGTGCCAGCAGAATTGGGCCCAGTCGGCTGCTCGGCCCAAAATGTGGAAATATCAAAATTAAAAGTTGCAATGATCCAATCAGTGCCATTTTATTTTATTTTGCAAAGCTGTAGAAATCCCCCCCGAGGAATGCCGCTGAAATGCTAACCACCAGTTTCTGAAAGAGTGGTCAAATGTAACAGGCGATTAATCGATGATTAATTCGAAATAACGGCACGTGATTGGCTGAAATTATATTAACAAGAGTTTGACAAGTTGTCACAGCTAATTTTCCTTCCAGAAACCAGGCATAAGGGTTTTAGGTGGCTTATTTTTCTCCCCGAGAAATTAGAAAATCCTTAGGTCCACTTGCACGACATCAGTTTAGCCTGCTAAGTTGATTTACCTTTGACATATTTCCCGCATTTGACAGATGTTAAATCAAATGAATATACAAATCGTCTTCAGTGAATCTCGTCATCGTACAAGTGGGCATTTCTGAAATACTTGAAATACTTACAGCCATTTCTGGTCGTCTGTCAAAGTCTGCAACTCAATGTGGGTGTAATGAAATTGTCGTGTAAAATTAAGTGTACTATTCTACCCACTACACAATCTCTATTCATCCTCCAGCTGTATACCGTTCTTATTCTTATGAGCAAACGAGTTAAAATCCCACAAACATGTTTCTTGATTGTGCTGTCAGTATGGAATGATGCCGAGGAGTATTCCCGGTGGAGCGCCAATGAGGTGAAGTCTCTGGGGGTTGGCTACTCTGACTTCCTATCACTTACATCTATCCCTGTCAATCCAAGTGATGTTTTGGGAGCTGTTCGCCAACACCAGATTTACGTTAGACCAATCGGAACGCGATTATTTCCCTCGAGCTGTCGTTAATCAAAGCGATTGCCATTGGTGACACGTAAATTTGACAAAGATCGAGATAAGAAGATACAGGATCAAGTCCCACTGAGCCCCGATGACAACGTATGTGCCTGTGTGTAGATGGTAATGTAAATGACGAATATTTAACAGATCGAAAAAGTCAACGATTCCAGATAATTAAAGTGGGAGGCAGTTGCTCGAAATAGTTGGTTCCTACAGCCCTCCACGTCCTGCCTGGTAGTGCTGAGGGGCAACAAATTACTCTTAACCTCTCCGAAACCCGGCCGCCCGGCGCCAACCAGCTCGAATCCCAGGCATACATGAGCCCGCGCGGCGCGCGCGACTTGACTGGCATGTCAAGTGATTATGTCTGAATGGTAACTCTTAGAACTATGAAAGTTGTACATCTGAGTAGCTAATGAAATCCTCTCTTACTCAATGCGAAGAAAATGTCACTGTGACCTTAGTTTATTTTTGTACCGACATCAGAATCACAGACTTCTAATAAAATGCTCCCTCTCGTCACAAATGTAGTCGACATGAGTAAAACACAATAAAATACACATTTTTTTTGATACTTTAGTAATCTACACAAGATTACCTTTTGAAAACAATAAAAACATTAGTATGTTCTTTTATATTTTTTTCAATATTTCAGCGTTCGAAGATTTCATGAAATACCGGTCGCAGTGCGCGAATCATACAAATCTTGTGAAATTCCTTGTGAAGAGATTAGAGCACCTAGCGTTATATTTCTTAGATTCTACGATAGGTTAGTTGTTGAATAAGAGGAATACAAGTAGAATTTACCACTAAATCATAAATAATTAGTGTGAGTAGGACATATGTCGCATGAAAGCATAAAAATGGGAATGAATCAACACTTTGTATTGTCTAAGATTATAAGATATCAAACTTAAGATATCAATCTAAAATTAGCCATTCTAAGTAGTAGACAAACTAGGCTTTCTAACAGTGTATCATACTTTACTACTTACTGTACAAAATTCTATACAAACTTCAATGCAAACATTCAAATGTTTACGAAAAGTGATTTTTTCGAGTCACGTTTGCAGCGTCTTGAATGAATGAAATGAACAAAAGACCATACCGGAAATAGAAGATTGGCTCATTGGCCGTTTTTACACACTAAAACCTTGCCAATACGAACACAATTGGCTAATTCATTCCGGTCTAAAAAAAGGTATCGAGTGCGTGTCGGTACGCTTGGGTCAATAGTGTTTGTTTACGTTGACGTGTCGGTACGGTTGGGTCACGCAGAGGTTAAGACGTTAATTTCCAGGGTATGGGTAACAAATTATTGAAGATAGAAGACGCTTGTCAAATTCGTACGTAGCACTCCCATGGTCTGCGGGCGACGGACGAAAGATGCGGGGGCGGGAAAGAAGAGCGTTCCTACTAAGCGCCCCGCCACCCGCACTCTTCTTTCCCGCCCCCGCAGCCCCCGTATCTTTCGTCCCCGTCACCCGCAGACCATGCGAGTGCTATCTACGAATTTGACAAATAGCAATAAGGCGGTGGAGTTGTCGACGTTGACTCGAGTAAAGTCTCATTCCGCTTTCTAGCTATTGGCAGTGAGTGTTGGGATAAGTGGGTAGTGAAATAATAAACAGTCTTGAACTTGATCTCTGGTCTTATTTACAACTTCTACATGGCGCAGCCGTAATAAATAGAAATTCGTGGTATTTAGTGGAAATCAACAAGAATAATAGTTGTAGGAAGTGCCTTGATTAATATACTAATTCAGTATCTCGTTAGACGTGCACGAATTCGTCTGGTGAACTGTTAAAATGGAATCTATGTTGAAGCCGCCACCGCCATTTGCATTCGTTAATAATTTAGAGAATGTTACATCGGGAAACTTGTCTAAGGATTGGGAAAAATGGAAAAGTGCGTTCCAAATATACTTTGACGCGTGTGAACTTTCCAAAAAAGACCCAAAAGTGCAAGTGAGCATATTACTTCATGTCGTTGGTGAGCAGTGCCGTGAAGTGTACGAACAGTTTAACCAAAGTTTTACTGATAAGGAAAAACTGATTAAAAAGTTTGATGAATTCTTTTGTAAAAATAAAAATATAACGGTACAAAGACATTGTTTTTTCACACGTAACCAGCTGGAAGGTGAATCAATTGAACAGTACGCAAAAAATGGCTGTAAAATGTGAATTTAAGGATTTATGTGATGATTTGATTAGAGATAGGCTTATCTGTGGAATTCAAGACATATCACTAAAAGAACGTCTACTGCGAGAACCCGACTTAACCTTAAAAAAGTCACTGGATATTTGCAACATAGCACAGATGTCGAGATTGCAAGTAGGAGTGATAAAGACGGAGACAGAAAAAGATGTGTATTCAGTAGATAATTATGAACAGTATCCTGATGAGGCCTGCGCTTACTGGATGACAAGGAATGACGTGAGGGCTGGCAGAGGTCGCGCGCGAGCCCGCGGGCGTTGGAGCGGCGCTGGGCGCGGGCGCGCCGCCGCCGCCTGGGCGGGCGGTGGCCGGTCGCCTATGCCAACCGGCGTGCAGCGGCCAGACGGGCCGTCATCGTCACGTTGGCCTCAATGTCAAGGTCAGATCCAACCAAATTCCCACTCAGTTAGACAGCATAAACCGTCGGTTAGTGCTGAGTGTACAAACTGTGGGTTTTATCATGAACGTAATATGTGTCCTGCGTATGGTAAACGATGTTTAAAGTGCAATAATGTAAATCATTTTTCAAGGAGATGCAATGTTTATGATGTACAAGCTGAGGAAAACCCCGATCAGGTAATCTACTATTTTAATAAATCTTGTGGTGATTGGTCGATTAGTTTGTTAATACATGATTGTGAAATACCTTTCAAATTAGACACGGGTGCAGATGTGAACGTTCTACCCAGTCGCTATTTGGACCAGCTACGCTTATCTAAAAATGATCTTATGACAACGTCGATGAAGTTACGAGGTTATTCTGGTGGCGATATCGTAGTTATAGGTAGGTGTAACTTAAAAGTATTATACAAAGGTCAGTCGTACATAATAGATTTTATAATTGCAGATGTGTCATCCCCGCCTATTTTAGGTAGGTATTCATGTCAGGAATTAGGCGTTGTTAAACTAACGTTAGCAGTTACTTTGAATTCTCTCGACGAGTTTACGTCGGGTATTTTAAATGATTATAGTGACGTATTTGAAGGTATCGGGTGTATGCCTGGTGAATATAGAATTTGCATAGACAATACTGTACGTCCAGTAGTACATGCACCACGAAAACTGCCATTGGCAATCAAGGATACACTTAAAAATAAACTAGATGAAATGGAACAACAACAGATAATAGCAAAAGTAGATGGCCCTACGGATTGGGTCAATAGCATGACGGTGGTTAGGAAGCCAAATGGTGATCTACGCATCTGTTTGGATCCGCAGGACTTGAACACAGCTATAAAACGAGAACATTTTAGTCTACCCACTTTAGAGGATACAACTGTAAAATTATCAGGGGCTAAATATTTTAGTACTGTCGATGCTAAAAACGGATTTTGGCAGTTGAAATTAAGTAGTGTCTGTACAGATCTCTGCACCTTCAACACAGCATTCGGAAGGTATAAATTTTTACGCCTTCCGTATGGTATTACGTCTGCCTCCGAAGTATTCCATAAAAGAATGTTTGAGATGTTTGATGATATGGAGGGCGTTTGCCATTTTATCGATGACATTTTGATTTATGAAAAAACACGCGAAGAACACGATAAGAGGTTAAAGGCAGTTTTAGATAGGTGTAGATTAATTAATTTGAAACTTAATAAAAATAAATGCAAGTTCGCTCTCACAGAAATTAAATATTTGGGTCACAAGTTTACACAAAAGGGCATTTATCCAGATGAATCTCATACATCTGCAATAAAAGACATGAAGATACCTGAAAATACTTAAGATTTAGAGAGGTTTTTGGGTTTAATAAATTATATAGGAAGATTTGTACCAAACTTATCAAGTAAAACTTATGAACTAAGGCAACTTTTAAAGAGAGATGTGGAGTGGCACTGGACTAATCAGCTCCAAAAAGAATTTGATGGGTTAAAAGATACCTTAATAGATGTACCTGTTTTACAATACTTTGTTGTAGATAAACCGGTAGTCATATCTGTAGATGCCAGTAAAAACGGATAAGGTGCTTGTATTTTACAAGATAACTTACCAGTAAGCTACGCGTCAAGGTCCCTAACAAAAGCCGAACAAAATTATGCACAGATAGAAAAAGAACTTCTGGCGTGTGTCTATGCATGTGAAAAGTTTTATTGTTATATTTTTGGTAAAAGCGATGTAATAATTGAGACTGACCACAAGCCGCTTGTAAATATCATAACGAAACCAATCTCGAGCGCTCCAGCCAGACTGCAACGAATGTTATTACGTTTGCAATTGTATTCTTTCAAACTAGTGTACAAACCAGGGAAATACCTATACATTGCGGACACATTATCACGTGCTCCTTTACCGGTTTCTAATCAGCATTTAGAAGAACGGGACCATTTTGATGTACAGGCGCAGGATTGTGCAGTCACAGCGTGCAATCCACTCACGGATACACACTTTATACAGTTACAAAAAAGTACGGAAACTGATATTGAACTACAGCTTGTAATGAAATGAATAAAAGAAGGATGGCCAGAAAATAAACAGGACGTGCCAGACTGTGTCAAACCGTATTGGTGTTTTAAGAGTGAGTTGTCGATATCGTATGGCCTTGTCTGGAAAGGCAACAGAATAGTTATTCCAAAAGCATTGCGAAATGAAATGCTGAAAAGGGTTCACGTAGGGCATTTAGGAGTTGAGAAATGCAAGCTTCGTACACGTGAGACAATGTTTTGGCCAAATATAAATAGTCAATTAGAAGACTACATAGGTAAATGTCAAGCTTGTCTAACTTTTAAAAATGAGAATAGGAAAGAAACCATGATTTCTCATGAAATTCCAAATCGTCCGTGGTCAAAAGTGGGCTCTGACATGTTTCATTTCGATGGTAGGTTATTTTTAATTGTAATTGACTATTACAGTAAATTTGTTGAAGTAGCTGAAGTAATGTCATTAAAATCTACGGAAATAATTCAACAATTGAAAAACATATTCAGTAAACAGGGGGTTCCAGATATTCTCATGACCGATAATGGACCGGAATATAATTCATTCGAGTTTAAAAAGTTTTCAGAACAATGGCATTTTAGTCACGTGACTTCTTCCCCTCGATACCCGCAGCCAAACGGACAGTCGGAACGTGCTGTCCAAACTGTAAAAAATATTATGAAAAAATGTAAATATGAAAAAACAGATTTCAGATTAGCCCTCTTGGAGTACTTAAATACTCCCATTAGTAGTTCGTTGGCTTCCCCCGCAGAAATTTTAAATAGTCGTAAAATGAGGGGAATTTTACCTTGCGCACCCAAGCTACAAACTAACGTTAAATCTGAATTAAATAAACGGCAAAACATACAAAAGCAACACTATGACAAAGGGGCAAGGGACCTAGCTCCATTATCCATAGGACAAAGTGTTAAAGTACGGGTATCTAAACAGTGGGTCAATGGAGTAATCACTTCATTCGTTGGCAAGAGGTCGTATTCTGTACAAATTGAGGGTGGTAGTAGACTAATTCGAAACCGTAGGCATCTTCTTAGGAATCCAATAAATAATATGATGTCAAACCACAAACAATTAAACCACGAAGAACTACAACATACAGCATTGCCTTACGATGATATCGTCATTCAGAATAACCCTTCTAGGTCTCCAACTGAAAATAATGTCTTTTGTCAACCATACGTTTCTCGTTTTGGCAGGGAAGTGAGACAACCTGATCGGTGGGCCTACTCGCACTCTTGAGGCGGATGATAAATTTGTAACTATTACCTACCTATATACTGTAATCTCTCCATAGATGTTTATAGATCTACCTTTGTAAGTATACTAATTTAATTATCTAAACAGCAATTAATATTCTTAAACAAAAGTGAACCTACAATAGCATCATTGGATAACTACTTAAACATTATATAACTGATAGTTTCTGTATTTTAAAATTATTACTTTTACTTTAGAATCTTATAACCTACTTAAAGAAATAAATTATAGACCTATATTTATATAAAACAAATTGCATAAAAATTATAAGGATTATCTAGCATGTTAAATAATACTAATTCAGTGTAGATTAATATTTTGTGATTAAAGTTTAAAAAATATATATTATTTGAGTTGTGAATAGCATGTAAGTACCTACTCGTGGCTATTAGTTAAATGTTGCATGAGTACCTATAGTTAATTAAATTTACTATTAATATTAATTAAATACTTAATTTGTACTTAAATACTTAATTAGGTATATATAAATATACTTTAATGAAAAAGTAAAGTACCTTCCATACTTATTACTCTAATTATTTTCTATGCATATGCTATAGGAGATTAAGGAATTAAAATTCTAATGGCTATTTAATTTGTAAAATATACCTATTTATGAAAATACACGAATTACATGCAATTAAAAATTTGTTTAAGTACCTATGTATACATGTACTACTTAGTTAAGTTCTATTGTTTGCGATAGATAAGTATGTATATTTATTTTAGTGGTGTGAATTGATAAATGTAATACCTAAAAATAATTATTCAAAACTTTGTAAAAGGGGGTTGTTGGGATAAGTGGATAGTGAAATAATAAACAGTCTTGAACTTGATCTCTGGTCTTATTTACAACTTCTACAGTGAGGGCCTGTTTTAAGATTTATTTATTTATTATTTACGTTAAATATTCTTGCCATTACAGCAGATGCCAAATTGACACAAATATACATGAAATATTTACCAGATAAGATAGTTTTAAGGTTTAATGAAATTTATTATCACTAAAGACATAGGTCACTTACGTGATAACATAGATAAAAATACATTTAAATGTCCGTCGTCGACATAGTTCTAATAAGTACAATACGAGGTGACAGCCAGTACAGTTCGGGTAGGTATGTCAAAAAAAAAATATGAAGTAACTATGTAAGTATCGAAGGACTTATGGTTACATTCCCACTTGTCGATAAAATATGTTGAGTTAATAGTCTTTTGAATGCATACATTGTTTGAGCGTTTCTTATAGATGAGGGTAGTTGGTTATAAAGTCGCGCTCTGTCAGTAGTTATCATCGTTTTGCCGTAATTAGTTCGATGTCTGGGTATGACTAGGAAGCTTCCTCGCCGCGTACAGCGGCCGCCTATAACATGTTTTCGCTGGGTGAACGTTATGTTAGTATGGATACTACTGTTGAGGGATTTTCGAATAAACATACATACGCTATACTTGTAAAGATTTTTAATATCCATTAATTTTGTTTCTGCATATACTTGTTTTGTTGGTGTGTAATAATTATAATTGAAAAGTAATTTAATTATTTTATTTTGTTGACGCTGTAATTTAGCTAACCTTGTTTTTGTAGCAGATCCCCATATTTCGATTAAATAAATTAAGTGTGGTTTAACTAGAGAATTATATAATGTAACTCGTAATTTAGAAGGCAGGCATCGTACGATGCTACGAAGTGAGCCCCGGAGTGCTACTAGTTTGTTAATTATATGCTCAATGTGAATATTCCAGGTTAATTGGCTGTCAAGATACAGGCCGAGATATTTTTCATGAGTTTTCTGTTGGAGGGGTACATTGTCTATTGTAAGTGGAGAGTGCGAAGGTATGGGTTTATTTTTAGCTTTAAATAAGACATAGCAAGTTTTCGAGATGTTGATGGTGAGTAAATTGCTTCTAAGCCAGTTATACAGGGTGTTCAGATCTTCTTGTGCCTGTGCAACCAGGTCATGTATAGATAGACCAAAGTAGAATAAACAGGTGTCATCCGCATACAGGCTAATTCGGCCATGCAGTTTCAGGTCTTGTATATTGTTAATATAAGTCACAAAAAGCAGGGGGCCCAAAATAGAACCCTGAGGGATTCCGCAGGTTATAGGTAGCGCATAACTTTTATTATTGTTGTTAGTTTTAACTATTTGGGACCTATGAGTTAGATATGATTCAATGATTTGAATGGCTGTACCCGAAATTCCGATGGTTTCTAGTTTTTTAATGAGTAGTTTGTGACTTATAGTATCGAAAGCTTTTTTCAAATCTACGAAGACACCCAGTCCTATATATTTTTGGTCTATATTTCGCTTTATTTGGGTAACAAGGTCGATAGTGGCTGTAATTGTATTACTTTTAGGTCTAAAACCATACTGTTTGTCAGAAATATAATTGATTTCATCCAAATATTTTTCTAGTCTTTTATGTATGACTTTTTCCACAATTTTTGATAAGACTGGTAGCACAGAGACAGGCCGGTAATTGCCCGGATCTGTTGTTGACCCGGATTTATAAATAGGAGTTACTTTCGCAACTTTCAACGTATCCGTGAAACTACCATCCTCGAGTAATTTGTTAATGCATTGGGACAATTTACTAGTTATAAGATTTGCTATACATTTTATGACTTTCGCACTAATTCCATCTAGCCCAGCACTACAATTTGGATCGAGCTTTTTTATGATGTTAGAAATTTCTTGTTCAGTACACGGTTCAAAAGACGATATAGACTCGAACGAGGTAGAATGTGGCAGAACGTAGGAGAAGTTATCATGAAATTGTTTTGGTATTTCATCTGCCAATAGTGGGCCTATATTCTAAAAATATTCGTTGAATATTTGACATATCTGATTCGGGTCTGTCACCTCTTGAGAGTTAACAACAAGTTTTGTAATAGCACTACACTGTTTAGTCTTATTGGTTGCCAGAGTATTGATAAGGTTCCACATTTTCTTTGGTTTGTTTAGGTATTTGTTGAGATAGTTACAATTCAATTATAGTCATATAAATACAGATTCAATTCTAATTTATTGGATTCATGTAAATAAAAATTCCATTCAATTTCGATAATATAAATGCAAATTCAATTCAATTCCATAATACAGGGACAACACAAACATCCATTCATCTCACAGAACCTGCCAGATATCCGGATATGCTCTATGTGACAGGTAAATCATATTCATCTCACAGAACCTGCCAGATGTCCGGATATGCTCTATGTGACAGGTAAATCATATTCATCTCACAGAACCTGCCAGATGTCCGGATATGCTCTATGTGACAGGTAAATCATATTCATCTCACAGAACCTGCCAGATGTCCTGATTTGCTCTATGTGAAAAAATGTACATTGTGCTTGTTATGTTGTATGAAAATGTACATTGTACTAGTTATGTTGTATGAAAATGTACATTGTACTAGTAATGTTGTATGAAAATGTACATTGTACTAGTTATATTGTATAAAAATGTACATTGTACTAGTTATGTTGTATAAAAATGTACATTGTACTAGTTATGTTGTATGAAAATGTACATTTTACTAGTTATGTTGTATGAAAATGTACATTGTACTAGTTATGTTGTATGAAAATGTACATTGTACTAGTTATGTTGTATGAAAATGTACATTATTGTACTAGTTATGTTGTATGAAAATGTACATTGTACAAGTTATGTTGTATAAAAATGTACATTGTACTAAATATGTTGTATGAAAATGTACATTGTACTAGTTATGTTGTATAAAAATGTACATTGTTCTAGTTATGTTGTATGAACAATGTACATTGTACTAGTTATGTTGTATGAAAATGTACATTGTACTAGTTATGTTGTATAAAAATGTACATTGTACTAGTTATGATGTATGAAAATGTACATTGTACTAGTTATGTTGTATAAAAATGTACAATGTTATATTGTATGACAATGTACATTGTACTTGTTATATTGTATGACAATGTACATTGTACTTGTTATATTGCATGACAATGTACTTTGTACTTGTTATATTGCATGACAATGTACTTTGTACTTGTTATATTGCATGACAATGTACATTGTACTTGTTATGTTGTATGCAAATGTACATTGTACTTATTATATTCTATGAAAATGTACATTGTACTTGTTATATTGCATGACAATGTACATTGTACTTGTTATATTGTATGAAAATGTACATTGTACTTGTTATATTGTATGAAAATGTACTTTGTACTTGTTATATTGCATGACAATGTACTTTGTACTTGTTATATTGCATGACAATGTACATTGTACTTGTTATATTGTATGAAAATGTACATTGTACTTGTTATATTGTATAAAAATGTACATTGTACTTGTTATATTGCATGACAATGTACTTTGTACTTGTTATATTGCATGACAATGTACATTGTACTTGTTATATTGCATGACAATGTACTTTGTACTTGTTATATTGTAGGACAATGTACTTTGTACTTGTTATATTGCATGACAATGTACATTGTACTTGTTATATTGTATGAAAATGTACATTGTACTTGTTATATTGTATGAAAATGTACATTGTACTTGTTATATTGCATGACAATGTACTTTGTACTTGTTATATTGCATGACAATGTACATTGTACTTGTTATATTGTATGAAAATGTACATTGTACTTGTTATATTGTATGAAAATGTACATTGTACTTGTTATATTGCATGACAATGTACATTGTACTTGTTATATTGCATGACAATGTACTTTGTACTTGTTATATTGCATGACAATGTACTTTGTACTTGTTATATTGCATGACAATGTACATTGTACTTGTTATATTGCATGACAATGTACATTGTACTTGTTATATTGCATGACAATGTACATTGTACTTGTTATATTGTATGACAATGTACATTGTACTTGTTATATTGCATGACAATGTACATTGTACTTGTTATATTGTATGAAAATGTACATTGTACTTGTTATATTGCATGATAATGTACATTGTACTTGTTATATTGTATGAAAATGTACATTGTACTTGTTATATTGCATGACAATGTACTTTGTACTTGTTATAATGTATGAAAATGTACATTGTACTTGTTATATTGCATGACAATGTACTTTGTACTTGTTATATTGCATGACAATGTACATTGTACTTGTTATATTGCATGACAATGTACATTGTACTTGTTATATTGTATGAGAATGTACATTGTACTTGTTATATTGCATGACAATGTACTTTGTACTTGTTATATTGCATGACAATGTACTTTGTACTTGTTATATTGCATGACAATGTACATTGTACTTGTTATGTTGTATGCAAATGTACATTGTACTTGTTATATTGTATGAAAATGTACATTGTACTTGTTATATTGCATGACAATGTACATTGTACTTGTTATATTGCATGACAATGTACATTGTACTTGTTATATTGTATGAGAATGTACATTGTACTTGTTATATTGCATGACAATGTACATTGTACTTGTTATATTGTGTGAGAATGTACATTGTACTTGTTATATTGCATGACAATGTACATTGTACTTGTTATATTGTATGAAAATGTACATTGTACTTGTTATATTGCATGACAATGTACTTTGTACTTGTTATATTGCATGACAATGTACATTGTACTTGTTATATTGCATGACAATGTACATTGTACTTGTTATATTGTATGAGAATGTACATTGTACTTGTTATATTGCATGACAATGTACTATGTACTTGTTATATTGCATGACAATGTACTTTGTACTTGTTATATTGGATGACAATGTACATTGTACTTGTTATGTTGTATGCAAATGTACATTGTACTTGTTATATTTTATGAAAATGTACATTGTACTTGTTATATTGCATGACAATGTACATTGTACTTGTTATATTGTATGAAAATGTACATTGTACTTGTTATATTGCATGACAATGTACTTTGTACTTGTTATATTGCATGACAATGTACTTTTTACTTGTTATATTGCATGACAATGTACATTGTACTTGTTATATTGTATGAAAATGTACATTGTACTTGTTATATTGTATGAAAATGTACATTGTACTTGTTATATTGCATGACAATGTACTTTGTGCTTGTTATATTGCATGACAATGTACATTGTACTTATTATTTTGCATGACAATGTACTTTGTACTTGTAATATTGTAGGAAAATGTACTTTGTACTTGTTATATTGCATGACAATGTACATTGTACTTGTTATATTGTATGAAAATGTACATTGTACTTGTTATATTGTATGAAAATGTACATTGTACTTGTTATATTGCATGACAATGTACATTGTACTTGTTATATTGTATGAAAATAAACATTGTACTTGTTATATTGCATGACAATGTACATTGTACTAGTTATGTTGTATGAAAATGTACATTGTACTAGTTATGTTGTATGAAAATGTACATTGTACTAGTTATGTTGTATGAAAATGTACATTGTACTAGTTATGTTGTATAAAAATGTACATTATTGTACTAGTTATGTTGTATGAAAATGTACATTGTACTAGTTATGTTGTATAAAAATGTACATTGTACTAGTTATGTTGTATGAAAATGTACATTGTACTAGTTATGTTGTATAAGAATGTACATTGTACTAGTTATGTTGTATGAACAATGTACATTGTACTAGTTATGTTGTATGAAAATGTACATTGTACTAGTTATGTTGTATAAAAATGTACATTGTACTAGTTATGATGTATGAAAATGTACATTGTACTAGTTATGTTGTATAAAAATGTACAATGTTATATTGTATGACAATGTACATTGTACTTGTTATATTGTATGACAATGTACATTGTACTTGTTATATTGCATGACAATGTACTTTTTACTTGATATATTGCATGACAATGTACTTTGTACTTGTTATATTGCATGACAATTTACATTGTACTTGTTATGTTGTATGCAAATGTACATTGTACTTGTTATATTGTATGAAAATGTACATTGTACTTGTTATATTGCATGACAATGTACATTGTACTTGTTATATTGTATGAAAATGTACATTATACTTGTTATATTGCATGGCAATGTACTTTGTACTTGTTATATTGCATGACAATGTAATTTGTACTTGTTATTTTGCATGAGAATGTACATTGTACTTGTTATATTGTATGAAAATATACATTGTACTTGTTATATTGTATGAAAATGTACATTGTACTTGTTATATTGTATGAAAATGTACATTGTACTTGTTATATTGCATGACAATGTACATTGTACTTGTTATATTGCATGACAATGTACATTGTACTTGTTATATTGCATGACAATGTACATTGTACTTGTTATATTGTATGACAATGTACATTGTACTTGTTATATTGCATGACAATGTACATTGTACTTGTTATATTGTATGAAAATGTACATTGTACTTGTTATATTGCATGACAATGTACATTGTACTTGTTATATTGTATGAAGATGTACATTGTACTTGTTATATTGCATGACAATGTACTTTGTACTTGTTATATTGCATGACAATGTACATTGTACTTGTTATATTGCATGACAATGTACATTGTACTTGTTATATTGTATGAGAATGTACATTGTGCTTGTTATATTGCATGACAATGTACTTTGTACTTGTTATATTGCATGACAATGTTCTTTGTACTTGTTATATTGCATGACAATGTACATTGTACTTGTTATGTTGTATGCAAATGTACATTGTACTTGTTATATTGTATGAAAATGTACATTGTACTTGTTATATTGCATGACAATGTACATGGTACTTGTTATATTGCATGACAATGTACATTGTACTTGTTATATTGTATGAGAATGTACATTGTACTTGTTATATTGCATGACAATGTACATCGTACTTGTTATATTGTATGAGAATGTACATTGTACTTGTTATATTGCATGACAATGTACATTGTACTTGTTATATTGTATGAAAATGTACATTGTTATTGCATGACAATGTACTTTGTACTTGTTATATTGCATGACAATGTACATTGTACTTGTTATATTGCATGACAATGTACATTGTACTTGTTATATTGTATGAGAATGTACATTGTACTTGTTATATTGCATGACAATGTACTTTGTACTTGTTATATTGCATGACAATGTACTTTGTACTTGTAATATTGGATAACAATGTACATTGTACTTGTTATGTTGTATGCAAATGTACATTGTACTTGTTATATTGTATGAAAATGTACATTGTACTTGTTATATTGTATGACAATGTACATTGTACTTGTTATATTGCATGACAATGTACTTTGTACTTGTTTTGTTGCATGACAATGTACTTTGTACTTGTTATGTTGTATGACAATGTACATTGTACTTGTTATATTGTATGATAATGTACATTGTACTTGTTATATTGCATGACAATGTACTTTGTACTTGTTATATTGCATGACAATGTACATTGTACTTGTTATATTGCATGACAATTTACATTGTACTTGTTATATTGTATGAGAATGTACATTGTACTTGTTATATTGCATTACAATGTACTTTGTACTTGTTATATTGCATGACAATGTACTTTGTACTTGTTATATTGCATGTCAATGTACATTGTACTTGTTATGTTGTATGAAAATGTACATTGTACTTGTTATATTGTATGAAAATGTACATTGTACTTGTTATATTGCATGACAATGTACTTTGTACTTGTTATATTGCATGACAATGTACATTGTACTTGTTATATTGTATGAAAATGTACATTGTACTTGTTATATTGTATGAAAATGTACATTGTACTTGATATATTGCATGACAATGAACATAGTACTTGTTATATTGCATGACAATGTACTTTGTACTTGTTATATTGCATGACAATGTACATTGTACTTGTTATATTGCATGACAATGTACATTGTACTTGTTATATTGTATGAAAATAAACATTGTACTTGTTATATTGCATGACAATGTACATTGTACTTGTTATATTGCATGACAATGTACTTTGTACTTGTTATGTTGCATGACAATGTACTTTGTACTTGTTATGTTGTATGACAATGTACATTGTACTTGTTATATTGTATGATAATGTACATTGTACTTGTTATATTGCATGACAATGTACTTTGTACTTGTTTAATTGCATGACAATGTACATTGTACTTGTTATATTGCATGACAATTTACATTGTACTTGTTATATTGTATGAGAATGTACATTGTACTTGTTATATTGCATTACAATGTACTTTGTACTTGTTATATTGCATGACAATGTACTTTGTACTTGTTATATTGCATGTCAATGTACATTGTACTTGTTATGTTGTATGCAAATGTACATTGTACTTTTTATATTGTATGAAAATGTACATTGTACTTGTTATATTGCATGAAAATGTACATTGTACTTGTTATATTGTATGAAAATGTACATTGTACTTGTTATATTGCATGACAATGTACTTTGTACTTGTTATATTGCATGACAATGTACTTTGTACTTGTTATATTGCATGACAATGTACTTTGTACTTGTTATATTGCATGACAATGTGCATTGTACTTGTTATATTGTATGAAAATGTATATTGTACTTGTTATATTGTATGAAAATGTACATTGTACTTGTTATATTGCATGACAATGTATTTTGTACTTGTTATATTGCATGACAATGTACATTGTACTTGTTATATTGCATGACAATGTACATTGTACTTGCTATATTGTATGACAATGTACATTGTACTTGTTATATTGTATGAAAATGTACATTGTACTTGTTATATTGTATGAAAATGTACATTGTACTTGTTATATTGCATGACAATGTACTTTGTACTTGTTATATTGCATGACAATGTACATTGTACTTGTTATATTGCATGACAATGTACTTTGTACTTGTTATATTGCATGACAATGTACATTGTACTTGTTATATTGTATGACAATGTACATTGTACTTGTTATATTGCATGACAATGTACATTGTACTTGTTATATTGTATGAAAATGTACATTGTACTTGTTATATTGCATGACAATGTACATTGTACTTGTTATATTGCATGACAATGTACATTGTACTTGTTATATTGTATGAAAATGTACATTGTACTTGTTATATTGTATGAAAATGTACATTGTACTTGTTATATTGCATGACAATGTACTTTGTACTTGTTATATTGCATTACAATGTACATTGTACTTGTTATATTGCATGACAATGTACATTGTACTTGTTATATTGCATGACAATGTACATTGTACTTGTTATATTGTATGACAATGTACATGGGACAAACGGCTCAAATGGGACTTTGTATGGACCAAAAACGGGCGTATATATGCCAGACCTGCAGAAGGTAAAAGCCACCACACTATCCGTTGTAACGATGATCTGACTGGTGTTTTTGGTGCTGAAGTGGTTGGTGCATGTGTTGGTACATGATCAGTTAACAAAATACCATATGTGTGTCATTAGTTTACTTACCGTAGATTTGCTTATGCTAGTTATATGCGTTTACCTATACTATTAAATCGCATTTTATGTACTACCGAATTCCAAAATTGATCTCAATTCTTACTGCTTCTCTGCAAAATACTTATCCAATACTATCAAGAACACTATATTGAATCCATCACAACTCACATACTACTACATTGAGCGTTTCTTATAGATGAGGGTAGTTGGTTATAAAGTCGCGCTCCGCCAGTAGTTATCATCGTTTTGCCGTAATTAGTTCGATGTCTGGGTATGACTAGGACTTCCTCGCCGCGTACAGCGGCCGCCTATAACATGTTTTCGCTGGGTGAACGTTATGTTAGTATGGATACTACTGTTGAGGGATTTTCGAATAAACATACATACGCTATACTTGTAAAGATTTTTTATATCCATTAATTTTGTTTCTGCATATACTTGTTTTGTTGGTGTGTAATAATTATAATTGAAAAGTAATTTAATTATTTTATTTTGTTGACGCTGTAATTTAGCTAACCTTGTTTTTGTAGCAGATCCCCATATTTCGATTAAATAAATTAAGTGTGGTTTAACTAGAGAATTATATAATGTAACTCGTAATTTAAAAGGCAGGCATCGTACGATGCTACGAAGTGAGCCCCGGAGTGCTACTAGTTTGTTAATTATATGCTCAATGTGAATATTCCAGGTTAATTGGCTGTCAAGATACAGGCCGAGATATTTTTCATGAGTTTTCTGTTGGAGGGGTACATTGTCTATTGTAAGTGGAGAGTGCGAAGGTATGGGTTTATTTTTGGCTTTAAATAAGACATAGCAAGTTTTCGAGATGTTGATGGTGAGTAAATTGCTTCTAAGCCAGTTATACAGGGTGTTCAGATCTTCTTGTGCCTGTGCAACCAGGTCATGTATAGATAGACCAAAGTAGAATAAACAGGTGTCATCCGCATACAGGCTAATTCGGCCATGCAGTTTCAGGTCTTGTATATTGTTAATATAAGTCACAAAAAGCAGGGGGCCAAGTATTTGTTTGTATTTGTATATTGCATTACAATGTACATTGTACTTGTTATATTGCATGACAATGTACATTGTACTTGTTATATTGCATGACAATGTACATTGTACTTGTTATATTGTATGACAATGTACATGGGACAAACGGCTCAAATGGGACTTTGTATGGACCAAAAACGGGCGTATATATGCCAGACCTGCAGAAGGTAAAAGCCACCACACTATCCGTTGTAACGATGATCTGACTGGTGTTTTTGGTGCTGAAGTGGTTGGTGCATGTGTTGGTACATGATCAGTTAACAAAATACCATATGTGTGTCATTAGTTTACTTACCGTAGATTTGCTTATGCTAGTTATATGCGTTTACCTATACTATTCAATCGCATTTTATGTACTACCGAATTCCAAAATTTATCTCAATTCTTACTGCTTCTCTGCAAAATACTTATCCAATACTATCAAGAACAATATATTGAATCCATCACAACTCACATACTACTACATATTCGTAGAATGATGTGGTCCAACGACAAAGTACTGAGTCAAGAAATTGATAGTGTTGAACCATTCCAATCGAAAGCAGTTAGTATGGCAGAAGATTGTTGTAACTATTTAAAACTGGAAAATAATAATAATAATAATAATAAATAATAATACCTTGGACACTATTTACACACATTGATCCAGCCCCAAACTAGGATTCCCTGTATCTTGGGTACTAGACAACGATACACATACTTATATAGATAAATATTATACTTAGATAGATAAACAACCATGACTAGGGTACAAACATCCGTTCTCATCAACAAATATTTGCCCCCATCGGGACTCGAACCCGGGACCCTTGGCTTCTTTTATATTTGAACATACGAAGTATTAGTGAGAATTTTAATGACTTTTTGGTATTTCAAAAACGCTTGGCTGTCTCTGCAGATGTAATTGTTATGTCCGAGTGTTGGTTGCATACCAAATCATATAGCGATAGAAGTATTGATGGTTATACACTTTACAAATCCACAATACATATGCAAAGGAGCGACGGCGTCATAATTTATGCCAAGAACAGCCTAAACGTAAGGGTAAAGGAACTAAACATATCAAACTCAAACGCTCTATTGTTATCGATCGACACTCACATTGCAATCTTGGCTATGTATAGATCGCCATCAACATCTGCAGATGATAGCTTCATTGATTCACTGAATGGGGAACTCCAGCTAGTAAAAGACTTTAGAAATATTTTCCTAATTGGTGATATCAATGTGAACATTGCTCTTGGAAACGACGATGACGAAGAAGACACCACTGCTATGAAATATGAAGGCATGCTGGCTAATAATCATATGTTCCCCACATCTCGCATTCCCACTAGATTATCGGCGTGTCTCGATCATGTAATAGCTAAGAGTCCCAACCAGATTTTCAATATTACTGTAGACAGCGACGTCACAGATCATGCACAAATTCTTTGTCAAATAAAGTTTCCTCAGCGATCACACAAAAAGCAACAAAAAACTACTAATAGTACAATTAATTATGATAACGTAACAAAGACGCTACAAGGCTACGATTGGCTTTCAGTTACACAAATTACCGACGTTAACGAAGCAACATCAAAATTTATAAATGTACTTAAAAAAATAATAGAAAATAATACCGAAACAAAAACCCAGTCACATAAATACAAAATTGCAAAACCGTGGATTACTAAAGCGCTGGTCAAATCAATTATAAAAAGAGATTTGATGCACAAAGATGCCCGTAAATACAAACACAATACAGAACTTCAAACTCAATATAAACGTTACAGAAACACATGTAAATTAGCAACAAATACAGCCCGAGAACTATACTATGGTCAAAAACTTTCAAAATTTGCCGGTGATCATAGAAAAACATGGTCTATTATAAAAGAAGCAGCAGAAATTAAGACAACAAAAACTACATCAGCAAACGCTCTTTTATCAACAAACCCTCCTGATGATGTTAATAAGATAAATGAATACTTCATAAATGTAGGGGAAAACTTAGCTAATAAAATACTGGAAAGACTACAGACCGATGGGGAATCGTTAATTAGAACAAATAATCAATTTAAATCATCTGTTGATTCACTCTTTCTTACTTCGGTTGATACCAAGGAAATTTCACAGGTAATCAGTTCGCTCAAAAGTACAAAATCTGCAGGATGGGATAATATACCCAATGAATTTTTAAAAAAAACCAAATCTTACATTCAGGAACCACTTACTTACCTATGTAACTGTAGCCTAAGTCAAGGAGTATTCCCAGAAGCATACAAGAGGGCTGTTGTCATACCACTGCACAAAAGTGGCAATCAAGATGTTGTCAGCAATTATAGACCAATTGCTCTACTACCAATATTGTCAAAGGTTTTAGAAAAAGTAATTAAGAAACGCCTTGTAGATTTCTTGGAGACTAAATGTCTGTTGAGCTCTAAACAATTTGGTTTCCGCCAGTCTAAGTCCACTAACCATGCCTTGGATGATCTTGTAGAGTTTATCAGAAGACACCTTGACCATGGCCAACATACTTTAGCAGTATTTTTAGACCTAGCCAAGGCCTTGACACCGTTTCAATTCCACTACTATTGTATAAACTAGAAAATATTGGTGTCAGAGGTCTGGCGTTGAGTTTGCTGAAATGCTACCTGCACGATAGGAAGCAAGCTGTCAAGCTTGACTCACACCTTAGCAAATTTTCTACGGTTAAGTTTGGAGTGCCACAAGGTAGTGTTGTTGGCCCCATCTTGTTTCTAGTTTATATAAATGATTTAGTTGAACTTGAGAGATCTGCCAATGGTCACATCATATCTTTCGCTGATGATACAGTTGCTGTTTTCACAGGAGTAACATGGCAAGAGACCCACAGCAAAGCAGAATATGGCATGGCGATTATAGGTGAATGGCTGGCCAAAAACTTGCTGAGCTTGAATATTAAAAAAACCAAATACATCAGCTTTGCCAAAACAGCTCATAGTGACCCGCCAAGAGAGCTTACTATTAAATTACATATGTGTGGTGACAGACTTGCAGCCTGTAATTGTCTATGTCTCGAGGAGGTTAAATGTTTAAAATATTTAGGTGTGATTATAGATAATAGATTAAACTGGGCACCCCACATAAAAACTACTTCAGGTCGAGTCAGAAAATTGGTGTACATTCTGAAAAAGCTAAGAAATATATTGGACATATACACCCTGTATTCTGTGTACTATGCTCTATGTGAAAGCATTTTAAGATATTGTATTAGTGCGTGGGGGGAGCCGCAAAATCGTACCTGCTCCGCCTGGAAAGAGCACAGCGTATAGTATTAAAAGTGATGTTTAAGAAACCCATTGGGTATAGTACGGATGTTCTTTATTACGAAAGTAAGTTGCTAAGCATAAGAAAACTTTTCATTCATTCAATAATGTCACGAATTGTCGTAAGCTCGTCATATTATAGCAACAATAAACGTAATTTTAGACTTGATGTACCCATAACCAAAACCATGTTTGCTAGGGGTTTCTTTTGGTATCTACAACCATACCTTTACAACAAGATAAGTAAACTAATTGCACTAGAAATAGTTGAACGAGGTAAAATACATAAAAATCAGTTTAAAAATTGGCTAATAACTGCAAAATATGAATCTGTTGAGAATCTTCTTTTGGCAATTACTTAGAGATCAAAGTGCGACAAAATTGTATCGTTATTTCTTTTTTTATGTTTTATTCTGATGTTTAACATTATCTAATGCATGTTAGATTAGATATTACCTAAATAGGCACGATGTAACATTACGCTGTGTCCCATGATACGGATCTTTTTAGTATGGGATGCTACCCACAAAGTGTATAAATGTATTGTGCCTACATGAATAAACTTACTTACTTACTTACTTACTTACTTATATTGTACTTGTTATATTGCATGACAATGTACATTGTACTTGTTATATTGTATGAAAATGTACATTGTACTTGTTATATTGCATGACAATGTACATTGTACTTGTTATATTGCATGACAATGTACATTGTACTTGTTATATTGTATGAAAATATACATTGTACTTGTTACATTGCATGACAATGTACATTGTACTTGTTATATTGCATGAAAATGTACTTTGTACTTGTTATGTTGCATGACAATGTACTTTGTACTTGTTATGTTGTATAACAATGTACATTGTACTTGTTATATTGTATGAGAATGTACATTGTACTTGTTATATTGCATGACAATGTACTTTGTACTTGTTATATTGCATGACAATGTACATTGTACTTGTTATATTGCATGACAATGTTCATTGTACTTGTTATATTGTATGAGAATGTACATTGTACTGGTTATATTGCATGACAATGTACTTTGTACTTGTTATATTGCATGACAATGTACTTTGTACTTGTTATATTGCATGACAATGTACATTGTACTTGTTATGTTGTATGCAAATGTACATTGTACTTGTTATATTGTATGAAAATGTACATTGTACTTGTTATATTGCATGACAATGTACATTGTACTTGTTATATTGCATGACAATGTACATTGTACTTGTTATATTGTATGAAAATGTACATTGTACTTGTTATATTGCATGACAATGTACATTGTACTTGTTATATTGCATGACAATGTACTTTGTACTTGTTATGTTGCATGACAATGTACTTTGTACTTGTTATGTTGTATGACAATGTACATTGTACTTGTTATATTGTATGAGAATGTACATTGTACTTGTTATATTGTATGAGAATGTACATTATACTGGTTATATTGCATGACAATGTACTTTGTACTTGTTATATTGCATGACAATGTACTTTTTACTTGTTATATTGAATGACAATGTACATTGTACTTGTTATGTTATATGAAAATGTACATTGTACTTGTTATATTGTATGAAAATGTACATTGTACTTGTTATATTGCATGACAATGTACATTGTACTTGTTATATTGTATGAAAATGTACATTGTACTTGTTATATTGCATGACAATGTACTTTGTACTTGTTATATTGCATGACAATGTACTTTGTACTTGTTATATTGCATGACAATGTACATTGTACTTGTTATATTGCATGACAATGTACATTGTACTTGTTATATTGCATGACAATGTACATTGTACCTGTTATATTGTATGAAAATGTACATTGTACTTGTTATATTGCATGACAAGGTACATTGTACTTGTTATATTGCATGACAATGTACTTTGTACTTGTTATGTTGCATGACAATGTACTTTGTACTTGTTATGTTGTATGACAATGTACATTGTACTTGTTATATTGTATGATAATGTACATTGTACTTGTTATATTGCATGACAATGTACTTTGTACTTGTTATATTGTATGACAATGTACATTGTACTTGTTATATTGCATGACAATGTACATTGTTGTCTAATTTGGAGATTGCCTCAAATTGTCACTAGATGGCGCCGTATGTCGGCTGCCTCGCGCAAGCGTTTGTTTTGTCGTAGAATATAAGATAAGTGTGTTACAATGACCAGACGAGAGAGAATTACTATGTTGATTGAAAGTACAATATAACTATCAAGTTAATTTGGCTTTTATTTAAGACCCTAAAGCGGTCATTATCCATGGTCCTTCGAACCGAAAAGTTTTAGTTTTTGAGGAATTAAGAGTTCCGTAGCTCAGTACGTGTGAGCTACTCTTCGCATCGTTCCCATAGTATCAGTGGATCGCTGTTCAGAGGGATACGACTTGAGTACAGTGATTGCAGCGAAGTAGCGACTAGCAGAGCCAAGCTGAAATCACAGGCGGTGTGTACCACCGCCAGGAGCAGGACAGCGGAGAGGGAGACAGCGAGCACGTCACAACAGCAGATCGAGTGGTTATCGGTTGGTACGAGAAGTGAGTGAGGTGGTCAAGTGCAAATCGTGAGTACATTTATATTATTTGGTTCGTGGAAGTTCAACCTTATAAAGGAGTTCAAAACTTGTGGAAATTCATCAAGACAGTTAGACATTTTCAACCTTATAGCAAAGCAGTTCAGAACTTAGTGAATTTATTACATACATTAGATTTAGGACTTAGAAAAATTAAGAGAAAAACGGAGGTACGGGGAATCCATGCCGGATTTCGCCTAAGTCTCAATTAGTTGTTAGAACTTGTAATATTTTCAAGAATTTACTTTCGACACTTGTGATTTTCTTTAGGATTGAATTAGTTATAAAGTGTATACTTGTAAGCAATTATTTGGTTGTTGGATTTACTAAATTATTTGTTACAACATGGAGTCTTTAATTAGTTATCAACAAGACTTGTCAGAACGTATAACTAAGGCAAGAAGTAACTTTAAAAAGTCTCCTAAGGAACGCATTACTAAAGATTATGTCGAAAATAGATTGGAATCATTAGATCAGTTGTGGAGTGATTTTAGACAGGGACATAAAGAGTTACTGCAAACAGCAGATTCTAAATTATTAAAGGCTGAGACCTACACAACATCTGATATATATGATGAAACAGAGGAGCTGTTCACCAATTACAAGTGTGAGTTGAAAAAGATTTTAAGTTGTTTTAGGGTCCAGCCTAGTTCAAGTGTAAACGTAAGCAATGATAGCTCTAACACAAAATCATCTCAAGTCAAGTTACCGAAGATAACTATTCCAACATTTTCAGGCAAATATACGGAATGGATAACTTTTCGAGATTTGTTCGTATCTATGATACACAATAATAATGCCTTAGATAACGTACAAAAGTTACAATATCTTAAAGGTTACTTGACTGGAGAAGCAGAACAACTGATTAGATACACACCTGTGACTGACGCAAATTATCATCAGTGTTGGAAACAGTTAGAGGAACGTTATAGCAATAAGAAGTACCTGTCACATTGTATACTAAAGCGTTTACTTAGTCAGCGGAATATAACTGCTGAGTCAGCAGGATGTTTAAAAGAATTAATGGATACGTCATCGGATTGTTTGAGTGCGTTAAGCAATTTAGGCATTGATGTATCAACATGGGATATAATTGTTATCCATCTGCTTTCGCTCAAGTTGGATTCAGAGTCACGAAAGCAGTGGGAATTGAATGTAACATCGAATTTGTCTTCGGACTCATTACCCACGTTTGGGCAGTTCAAGGAGTTTTTAACTGGCAGATATAGAGCACTCGAGTTTATTGAGCCAAAAAGTGTAATGAAGGTATCAAGTTCTAGCGTAAAACCATCAAGTGGTGGTAGTGTGAGTAAGCCAAAGGTACTGCATGTTACAAATGCGGCTACAGTAGCCTGTGAGTTTTGTACTGAAGGTCATAAATTGTGCTTCTGTAAAAAATTTGCAAACGAAGATTATGCTGCACGTCATGCCTTTGTTACGAATAACCGAATGTGTTACAACTGCTTAGGGGCGAACCACTCGGTTAGATTTTGCCAAAAAACCACCACTTGTAGAATTTGTAGAAGGAAGCATCACTCCCTACTTCATCCGAGGAGTGAGCCGGCTTCAAATGTTAATACGAGTAGTTCAGTTCAAACAGTCAATTCAGTTCCGAATGAAGAAACTGTTAGTGGGGCGGGAACTAGCCGTTCCACGAATGAGACCACACCGGTTCTGACCTGTTTTTCTAAAGGAAAGTCAGGTAGTCAAGTTTTGTTGCCCACAGCACTTGTGAGTGTACAATCAAAAACAGGTCAGTACCGGCCATTTAGAGCGTTGTTAGATCAGGGTTCGCAAGCCTCATTTGTAACGGAGGCCACAGTTCAAGGGTTGAGCCTGAGTAAAACACATGCCAACCTGTCAATTTCCGGAGTAGGCGGAGATCAGCAGTCGATGAGATCAAGTTCAGCGGTGACGTTAGATATCCAGTCATTAACGGATCCGAACTTTAAATTGAAGATCAAATGTTTTGTGCTTACAAAAATAACAACATTACTACCTGAGAGAGAGGTAGTGGTGCCGGACTGGAATCAATTGCAGCATTTGTGCTTGGCTGATCCAGAGTTCAATTCACCCAATAAAATAGACATTTTGTTGGGGGCGGAGGTCTATAGCCAGATTATAAAGGAGGGTGTAGTGAGAGGGCCCGCAGGGTCCCCAGTAGCTCAGTGCACTTCTCTGGGATGGATATTGTCTGGATCTACGGGCAACGCAGGTATAGGAAACAAAATATCAGTCTTGCATGCGCAAGTAGATGAAAATGAGGTCATTAAAAGATTTTGGGAATTGGAAAACGAGCCTTTATTGAGAACACCAATTCTATCAAAAGAAGAACAAAGATGCGAAGACATCTTCACAACCACAACACGTAGAGACGAGAATGGTAGGTACGTGGTGAAATTGCCGTTTCGCGATGAGGAACCGTCCTGTAAACAAGGAGAATCACGTGAAATTGCAATAAAGAGATTAAGGTCACTAGAAAGAAAGTTCACTAAAGATAAACTACTAAAAGATAGGTACACGGAAGTTATAAATGAGTATTTAAAGCTAGGTCACATGGTGTCAGTATCAGAATTGGACCTAAATAAAGAAAAAGCGGTCTACTTACCACACCATGCAGTTGTTAGGGACGACAAGTGCACCACCAAAGTCAGGGTAGTTTTTGACGCATCCTGCAAAAATGAAAACGGGGTATCACTCAATGACACCTTGATGGTTGGACCCACATTGCAGCCAGATTTGCGCCATTTGATCATGGGATGGAGGAAGCATCCGGTATGTTTAACAGCGGACGTTGTTAAGATGTACCGAATGGTAAAGGTAGCAGAAGAAGATTGCGATTATCAACGTATCGTTTGGAGAAATAATCCAGATGATCTAATAAAGGATTACAAACTGCTCACCGTTACCTTCGGTACAGCTTCAGCTCCGTACTTAGCCGTGAAAGCTCTAAACCAAGTTGCTATAGATCACAAAGAAAAGTATCCAATCGCAGCAGAACGAGTAGCAACAGAGTTTTACATGGATGATTTGATGTCTGGTTGTCAAACCATAGAAGAAGGAATAGTGTTATATAAGGAAATGGATTCACTATTAAAGGAAGGTGGATTCATTTTGCAAAAATGGTCGAGTAATAAAGATGAGTTACTGGAAATAATAGATCAAACAGGGGAAATCAAAATTGAAGAAAAGAAAGAGCACAAAAACTTAGAATGTAAACAAGAGAATATTGTAAAGATTTTAGGACTTACCTGGAACAGAACACGCGACGAATTCCAATACTCGGTAAAACTGCCTTCGTTGTCTGCACCTGTAACAAAAAGGAAAATAATATCAGATGTTGCAAGGCTATTTGACCCACTGGGGTGGATAGCACCATGCGTAATAAAAGCAAAAATCTTTATACAGCGACTGTGGATAGCGGGGACTGGTTGGGACGAAGAACCACCAACCAGTATTTTAGAGGATTGGTATACTTACCGTAATGAGTTAGGTCAACTAACAGATTTTAGTATTCCTAGGTGGCTGTTCACCAAGGAAGATGATGTACTGGTGGAGTTACATGGCTTCTCCGATGCATCCAATGTTGCTTATTCGGCTGTAGTATACCTGCGTGTAGTCAGTTCATCAGGAGAAATTCATGTCGTTCTCGTTGGCGCAAAAACCAGAGTATCACCCGTCCGGCAAGTCAGTATTCCACGCTTGGAACTCTGTGGCGCGGTTCTACTAGCCAAGCTGCTGGTAGAGATTGCCAAGGTGCTGAACATTCCAATCAGCAATGTAAGAGCATGGACGGATTCGATGGTGGTGCTGGCTTGGTTGAATAAACATCCAAATAACTGGAAGACATTTGTGGCCAATAGAATTTCCGAAATCCATTCCACATTAGAATCATCACAGTGGTCGCATGTCTCGACGAAGGAAAATCCAGCTGATTGTGCGTCACGCGGAATTCGGCCATCAGAGCTAGTTGAGTTAGATTTATGGAAATTTGGTCCAAGGTTTCTATGGGAGAAAAACATTTCATTTAAAAAATTAAAGAACAACGAGACGCACGAGGAACAGTCGTTGAAGATTCATGTTGCTACGGTAGAGGAGTCGATTGTGGACAAGTATTCTTCACTAAAGAAGCTAATTCGTGTGGTAGCATATTGTAGAAGATTCGTCACTAAAAAGCAAATTTTGGATAAAGGTCAATGTGTAAAGTATTTACATAAGTGGGAGTTGGATGAAGCGCTATTGATTTGTAGTAGATTAGTTCAAGCGGCAGAGTTCAAATCAGAAATAAAAGAAATAAAAACTTACGGACAGGTCAAATCCAAATCGTCGAAACTGTTAAGTTTGAACCCTTTCATCGACGATAAGGGATTGCTAAGAGCAAACGGGAGAATATCTCAGTCTCAAGAATCCGAGAATGTTAAGCAACCAATCCTGCTGCCGCACAAGTCGCACTTTTCGGATTTAGTAGTTGACAATGCGCACAAGAAAACGTTGCATGGGGATGCACAATTAATGCTAAATTTCATCCGATCAGCGTACTTTTTAGTAGGAGCAAAGAATCTGGTGAAACATCATGTTCGTAAATGTGTGATTTGCGTGCGGCACAAGGCAAAGATACAAACCCAACTTATGGGATCCTTACCTTCAGTCCGAGTTACACCGGCTAGGGCGTTCTTAAGTAGCGGTGTAGATTATGCAGGACCAATTATGCTGAGAACCTCTAAAGGCAGAGGCCATAGAAGTTATAAAGGATATATATGTTTGTTTGTGTGTATGGTCACAAAGGCTGTACACATTGAAGTTGTGAGTGAACTCACATCTAGAGGATTTTTAGAATCATTTAAACGATTTGTGGCTAGACGCGGCCATTGTGCTGACTTGTATAGCGACAATGGCACGAATTTTGTAGGAGCCTCAAAGGAGCTCAAAGCTCTGTTTGAAGCGGAGAGATCAACGATGGTACAAGAGATAGCTGATAGTTTAGCTGTCAATGGAACCAACTGGCATTTTATTCCCCCTCGAGCCCCCAGTTTTGGTGGATTATGGGAATCTGGCATAAAATCGACCAAATATCATATAAAACGAGTAATTGGCGAGTCCACATTGACGTACGAAGAGATGAGTACACTATTGAGTCAAGTTGAAGCATGTCTCAATTCAAGACCATTGTCAGTAATCAATAATGATCCAGGGAACGCTATCCCGTTGACTCCTGGACATTTTCTTGTGGGAGAGCCACTAGTGATGGTCCCTGAAGCAAATTATGAAAACTCCAACGTTACGAGTTTGAAAAGATGGCAGGTCACTCAGGGAATGTTGCAGAACTTTTGGCGCAGGTGGTCTAACGAATATTTGACTCACCTCATGCACCGTTACAAATGGGCTTTTAAGACACCGGAACCTGAAGTCGGGGACATTGTTTTGGTGAAGGAGGATGACTTACCTCCTAGTAAATGGCTTTTTGGTAGGATCGTAGCTAAACACCCTGGTTTGGATGGGTTAACTAGAGTAGTGTCATTGAAATATAAAAATTCAACCATTAAACGTCCAACCTCAAAGCTTTGTATATTACCAATAAATGTATAGTTTAGTGTTTCTAGAAGTATATATTAGTTAGCTGAAAATGTATTTACATAATTACAATTGTGTGTAATTTTAGTTTTAAGAGTTCAAATTGTTGTAGCCCTCGCCTATATCAATGTTACTATGGTGGGCGGTTAGAAAGGACATTCTGTCCTTGGTGGGCGGTATGTCTAATTTGGAGATTGCCTCAAATTGTCACTAGATGGCGCCGTATGTCGGCTGCCTCGCGCAAGCGTTTGTTTTGTCGTAGAATATAAGATAAGTGTGTTACAATGACCAGACGAGAGAGAATTACTATGTTGATTGAAAGTACAATATAACTATCAAGTTAATTTGGCTTTTATTTAAGACCCTAAAGCGGTCATTATCCAATTGTACTTGTTATATTGTATGAGAATGTACATTGTACTTGTTATATTGCATGACAATGTACTTTGTACTTGTTTTATTGCATGACAATGTACTTTGTACTTGTTATATTGCATGACAATGTACATTGTACTTGTTATGTTGTATGCAAATGTACATTGTACTTGTTATATTGTATGAAAATTTACTTTGTACTTGTTATATTGCATGACAATGTATATTGTACTTGTTATATTGTATGAAAATGTACATTGTACTTGTAATATTGCATGACAATGTACTTTGTACTTGTTATATTGCATGACAATGTACATTGTACTTGTTATATTGCATGACAATGTACTTTGTACTTGTTATATTGCATGACAATGTACATTGTACTTGTTATATTGTATGACAATGTACATTGTACTTGTTATATTGCATGACAATGTACATTGTACTTGTTATATTGCATGACAATGTACTTTGTACTTGTTATATTGCATGACAATGTACATTGTACTTGTTACATTGCATGACAATGTACTTTGTACTTGTTATATTGTATGACAATGTACTTTGTACTTGTTATGCATGACAATGAACATTGTTCTTGTCATATTGTATGAAAATGTACATTGTACTTGTTATATTGTATGAAAATGTACTTTATACTTGTTATATTGCATGACAATGTATATTATACTTGTTATATTGTATGAAAATATACATTGTACTTGTTATATTGCATGACAATGTACATTGTACTTGTTATATTGCATGACAATGTACATTGTACTTGTTATATTGCATGACAATGTACATTGTACTTGTTATATTGTATGACAATGTACATTGTACTTGTTATATTGTATGACAATGTACATTGTACTTGTTATATTGCATGACAATGTACTTTGTACTTGTTTTACTGCATGACAATGTACATTGTACTTGTTATATTGCATGACAATGTACATTGTACTTGTTATATTGCATGACAATGTACATTGTACTTGTTATATTGCATGACAATGTACATTGTACTTGTTATATTGCATGACAATGTACATTGTACTTGTTATATTGCATGACAATGTACATTGTACTTGTTATATTGTATGAAAATGTGTATTGTACTTTTTATATTGTATAAAAATGTACATTGTACTTGTTATATTGCATGACAATGTACTTTGTACTTGTTATGTTGTATGACAATGTACATTGTACTTGTTACATTGCATGACAATGTACATTGTACTTGTTATATTGCATGACAATGTACATTGTACTTGTTATATTGCATGACAATGTACATTGTACTTGTTATATTGCATGACAATGTACATTGTACTTGTTATATTGCATGACAATGTACATTGTACTTGTTATATTGCATGACAATGTACATTGTACTTGTTATATTGTATGAAAATGTGTATTGTACTTTTTATATTGTATAAAAATGTACATTGTACTTGTTATATTGCATGACAATGTACTTTGTACTTGTTATGTTGTATGACAATGTACATTGTACTTGTTACATTGCATGACAATGTACTTTGTACTTGTTATATTGCATGACAATGTACATTGTACTTGTTATATTGCATGACAATGTACATTGTACTTGTTATATTGCATGACAATGTACATTGTACTTGTTATATTGTATGAAAATGTGTATTGTACTTTTTATATTGTATAAAAATGTACATTGTACTTGTTATATTGCATGACAATGTACTTTGTACTTGTTATGTTGTATGACAATGTACATTGTACTTGTTACATTGCATGACAATGTACTTTGTACTTGTTATATTGCATGACAATGTACATTGTACTCGTTATATTGCATGACAATGTACATTGTACTTGTTATATTGTATGAGAATGTACATTGTACTTGTTATATTGTATGACAATGTACATTGTACTTGTGATGTTGTATGACAATGTACATTGTACTTGTTATATTGTATGACAATGTACATTGTACTTGTTATATTGTATGAGAATGTACATTGTACTTGTTATATTGCATGAAAATGTACTTTGTACTTGTTATGTTTTATGACAATGTACATTGTACTTGTTATATTGCATGACAATGTACATTGTACTTGTTATATTGTATGAGAATGTACATTGTACTTGTTATATTGTATGAAAATGTACATTGTACTTGTTATATTGCATGACAATGAACTTTGTACTTGTTATATTGTATGACAATGTACATTGTACTTGTTATATTGTATGAGAATGTACATTGTACTTGTTATATTGCATGAAAATGTACTTTGTACTTGTTATGTTTTATGACAATGTACATTGTACTTGTTATATTGCATGACAATGTACATTGTACTTGTTATATTGTATGAGAATGTACATTGTACTTGTTATATTGCATGACAATGTACATTGTACTTGTTATATTGCATGACAATGTACATTGTACTTGTTATATTGTATGAAAATGTACATTGTACTTGTTATATTGCATAACAATGTACTTTGTACTTGTTATATTGTATGACAATGTACATTGTACTTGTTATATTGTATGAGAATGTACATTGTACTTGTTATATTGCATGAAAATGTACTTTGTACTTGTTATGTTTTATGACAATGTACATTGTACTTGTTACATTGCATGGCAATGTACATTGTACTTGTTATATTGTATGAGAATGTACATTGTACTTGTTATATTGTATGAGAATGTACATTGTACTTGTTATATTGCATGACAATGTACATTGTACTTATTATATTGCATGACAATTTACATTGTACTTGTTATATTGTATGAAAATGTACATGTTGTATTGCATGACAATGTACTTTGTACTTGTTATATTGTATGACAATGTACATTGTACTTGTTATATTGTATGAGAATGTACATTGTACTTGTTATATTGCATGACAATGTACATTGTACTTGTTATATTGCATGACAATGTACATTGTACTTGTTATATTGCATGACAATGTACTTTGTACTTGTTATTTTGTATGAAAATGTACTTTGTACTTGTTATGTTGTATGACAATGTACATTGTACTTGTTATATTGTATGACAATGTACATTGTACTTGTTATATTGTATGAGAATGTACATTGTACTTGTTATATTGCATGACAATGTACATTGTACTTGTTACATTGCATGACAATGTACTTTGTACTTGTTATATTGTATGACAATGTACATTGTACTTGTTATATTGTATGAGAATGTACATTGTACTTGTTATATTGCATGACAATGTACATTGTACTTGTTATATTGCATGACAATGTACATTGTACTTGTTATATTGCATGACAATGTACTTTGTACTTGTTATTTTGTATGAAAATGTACTTTGTACTTGTTATGTTGCATGACAATGTACTTTGTACATGTTATGTTGTATGACAATGTACATTGTACTTGTTATATTGTATGACAATGTACATTGTACTTGTTATATTGCATGACAATGTACTTTGTACTTGTTCTTTTGTATGAAAATGTACTTTGTACTTGTTATGTTGTATGACAATGTACATTGTACTTGTTATATTGTGTGACAATGTACATTGTACTTGTTATATTGCATGACAATGTACTTTGTACTTGTTATTTTGTATGAAAATGTACTTTGTACTTGTTATGTTGTATGACAATGTACATTGTACTTGTTATATTGTATGACAATGTACATTGTACTTGTTATATTGCATGACAATGTACATTGTACTTGTTTGTACTTAGTACTTGTTATTTTGTATGAAAATGTACTTTACAAGAATTGTCTGTAAATAAATTTAAAAATGTTGTTAAAAATCACTTATGTAAAAAAGGTTACCACAAAATATCAGATTATGTAGAAGACAAGAAAGCTTGGGAAGGTGTTTGCTCCAATTCTGTAAAAAATAACGTATAAAGCTGGAGGTTTCTAGTCGCCTCTTTGCCTCCAGCATCTAAAACATTGAGGTGACGGAATTCAAATTGAGTTCTATATTTCCCTGTACCTTATACATGTGTTAGTTTAAGATTTGACATTCTCCAAGTGTTACCTATGTGTTTCTTATGGAAATAAACTCTTTTTGAATTTTGAATTTGAATTTGAACTTTGTACTTGTTATGTTGTATGAAAATAACAGATGAATCTGTCACATAGAGAATATCATATATAGCATTGTGAAAAAGGCATTAAATGAAAATCATGTTTCTGTGAATACATATATTCTTTATAAGGTATGTGCCAAGTATCTTTGGCTCTGACCAGGCGTCACCTTTACTCACACCCCACCTTATCCTATTATTATGCAATAATTAGAGGTCACAGTTGCCTCAGAACTAAAGAATATTTGCATAGTTTGTATCTTGCATCGGATCTTAGCTTAGACAATTCATAATTATTATTAACTCTTAACAATTTTCGGTTCTATTCTATCTGTAACTCAGAGATGTTCATCAGCTCCATGTTAGTATGTCAACTCTGATAAAGCCTGTTTACCTGAAACAATTATATATTTATATTATTATTAACAACACCTATGGAGCCGAAACATAGATGCTCACTCAGTAGGTATATTGTAAAGTTTCCAGAAGGCAAATAGGTCAATGTTTACTACATTACATTAATTATACCTACCTACTGTGTTGTACTGTTGTGTGTTGTACTTGCCTTTTAATACTTTTGAATAGTATCTATCACTAAATACCAATGGGTAAACACACACTTATCAGCACTGGACGCACCGAACGAGACAAACAAACCAATTTTAGAATTCTTGCTATCGGCTATTTTACTGCTAGTCAAATATATGGTTCTTTATTAATCGTCAAAACAGTAATTTACTTTGTTCGTGGGTTCAATGAGAAGTGACTGCAAGAGCAGCGCGGTTGATCCCTTCGGCGGGTCAGGTGAGGATAAGTGTGCGCTCACCTCTTTTGTTTTAGGCAGTTACAATTGCCAGAATATAGCTTGGGCAGATTTTCAAAGATTTTGTTTTTCAATGTTTGCTCGTGTAAACTTATAAACTACTACAACAAAAAGAAAACATGGTTTTAAAAATGCTTTCATATTTATAGACATGTAGGTAATGGCTTTTTAGAATTAATATTTTAAAGTCAACATTCTGGCAGGGTTATAATATAAATTCCGGCAACTTATTCAAATACCTTAGCAGGTGCCTACACACAATCATTAAGGAAATGATACTAGGTAGATCCTGTTGAAATGTCACCCCTCATGTTCTGCTAGTCTAAGCGCTGATCTCTGGTAAAATCTAAAAGATAATATACAACTTTAGCTAGATTGATCATTCCATCTACAAACTCTTAAAAAATATATTTTTACTCAGGAAGATTTTACTGCATTTGCCTTTGGCCAAATTTTCCGCCCAAAAATGTTAGAGATTATTGTGGGGCTCTGTGATAACTACAGCCCTAGACACGATGTTATGATAGGTACGTTGTTATGTTAGTTCAGTTCAGTTCAGTTCTTTATTGCCATAAATTACACGTTAGGTTTGGTACACGCTTTCCATTATGTTGACGGAAATGCCGTCAGTTCTGCGCTCCTGGGGCTTATCGACTAACTCCAAGAGACGGAACATAGTCACAAACTCCGCCTATAGGATCTCGTGAAGGGAGCCACCGCCTCGCCTCAGATGTTCCGAGGCTCTGTCACCTCCCATCTCTAATCAACCTCGGCTGCGGGGCATTATATCTCCAATCTCAATCTACGGTTCTGCGCTCCTGGGGCTTGGAGGACGATAGCTTATCGAACTCCAACAGGTGGAACATTGTCATAAACTCTGCCTTTGGGGTCGCATTTTCCGAGGTTCTCTCACCTTCCTGCTCCTATCTACCTCGGCTACGGGGCGTATTATATCCAATCTCCATCCAAGACGTCGGGACATCGTCAAAATTCACAAATTCCACCTTGCAAATGCACCATAAAACCACAAGCTGCAGAAACGCCTTAGAAGTGACGATTTAGACAGATGAGGACTTAGTGGTGCGTTTCAAAAATTAACAGAATTCGGTGGGATCATGCGATAGAGGAGCCGTCATATGGGAATACGGTGCTGGACGATCGCTTGCTCGCGGACCGCGGCCGGCCGCGTTGTGATTACAATAAGGGAATTCTAAATACGTCATTTTGTGGTGTTGGTAAGCCTTCGAGATACATTTGCGAGGCTTTTCAAATAGTTGGGACCACTTTAGTGTTGGACAGCAATACGTAAGAATTAGTAAATGACACGAAGTTTCTTAGAATAACCATTGATAACAAATTGCAGTGGTGACCCCGCATAGAAAAATTGGCTGGTAAATTAAGTTCTGCGGCTTACGCTGTTAGGAACATCAGACAAAACACGGATGTGGCTACATCTAGGCTAGTATATTTTAGTTACTTTCATAGTGTCATGTCCTATGGTATCTTGTTGTGGGGGAAAGATATTCAAACTATTTTTATTTTACAGAAAAGAGCTATTCGAGCAATTTATAATTTAAAACTCACAGACTCCTTAAGACAGCTTTTTAAAGAAATTGACATACTAACTGTAGCTATTCAATTTATTTTCGAAAATATAATGTATGTACGCAAGAACCTTACAAAATTTCCCAAACTTAGCGATAGCTCTAATGCTAACCTAAGAAATAATTTTAGTTTAGACTAGCGAAGGTTAGCAATTCTTTCAAGGGTCAATGCATTCTCTACTTCAACAAGATACCTCTGGAGATCTTGAAATTGCCATTTGAGCAATTTAAAATCCATGTTAAAGCGACTTTGTCAAAAAAGGGATATTACAGTGTTCAAGATTACTTAAATGATGGGTCTGTATGGGGTTAATCTGGCTCAACACAGACCTTGCTGTTAATAATTTTGTAATTATTTATTTCTGCTTATTAATTATGATAATGACTAAATATTATATTTTGTATTAGTTAAGCATAAGCAATTTTAAAAAAGAGATCCTAAAATCAATCTCTGGGTGTTTCCACGCCCTGCTTCTCCCACAGTGGTCCAATGTAGAGAAGTGGCAAAAAATGACGATTGCTAAGTATATGTAAATATTTACAGTAATAAAGACATTTGGAATTTGGAATTTAGTAGAATGTGGCCCCACTACACAAATCATAATCAGAATGTTTCAATTATAAGTCCTATCCCCACGTTATAACTATTAAATAATAATATATCAGTCAGAGAAGCTTATTTTTTTTGCTAGGTAGCCAACAAATTTAACCCCTTAATGCATGGCCTTACCCGAAATGCATTAAGGGGTTAAAAACTTTGCATAAGTACCTAAAATATCTTATTTCTGTGCCCCCCCACCCATGCGAAGAAGTAAAGTTGTGTTGCTTCCACCTCGCACTCATGCGGATTGGACAGATACAGTAAATAGCGCCATCTACAGACCAATTTCGTAACTCAATTTCGCTGGAAGTGACGTAGCGCTATCTCTTATTGAGTAGCAAAATTGTGGGAAATAGCGCGCAAGCAGCGATCTTAGTTCCAGTTTTCTCGAGTAGGTGGCAGAAGTGTAGCTAATGGCGGTATACAGTTTTTTTTTAATTTGGCCATACGATCAAATTGTATTACTTTATAAGATGGTACGGAACCCTTCAGGTGTGATTCCGACCCGCACTTGCTCGAAACTTCAAACTTTGATAGTGTATCGCCAGCGACATCTATACATCTATCCAAGAGTTTTGTTATTCTACTACTACCATCTTCTCTTTCAATAGGTCGAACCAACCTTCAGTTCAACTACTCACCACAAGATGGCGCTAAGAGTGTAGCGCTGTAGCTTTTTCTGTTTTCCTTTATCGAGGTGTAAATTGGGGTGAATGGTTTCGGACGATAAAACAAAAAATATCATCGCATGAAATCAACTTACTTATATGAGTTGATAAATATCAAACGCCGGTATGTCCTTGATAGATGAAAAGGAGATAATGAAGCTTTTCCGCTTTCGCGCACTTATAGATCGTATTGCGTAAGCCTTTAGATTTATTTTACCTCGCTTGGTCATTTTTAACCTATGGCAACATTTAATATAAAGTGTACCATAGGAAAAACCGTTAAAATCGACAAAACTAGTTTGGACATACTAGGTTTTGAACCACACCAGTGGACTTACAGGATTTTGAAAAAAAGACATAGCTGGACTTACTTGATGTTGATCAGAACTATTCTTAACCGTCCCCGGGGGTTGTACTCAGGAAACAGATATTATAATGGTTTTGTCTATTTTGTTTTTTTGAGCCGTTCCTACATACCTAAATATTTCCAGTATGTAACACATATGAAAAATGGTGTAATAGTAACTTTGTTTCTTTATTCAATAAAAATCACAGTAATATTTCTTACAAAGTTATAACCTTATCTATTAACCGTAAATTAACACTTTTCTTTTACACGAAATCGATTATTTCTTCGTTTTCTATATCTCCTGGATCTATTATACTTTCCGAATCATCATCCAGCATTGCATTGTTGGCCCTAGTGAGCAAATTTTTATAATATGATAAATTTTCAAAGGTCTCCCATTCATTTCCAAAATGTTTGTTTAAGAGATTGCTCACATCATTCAATTTAGCTGTTTTTACAGGAACTCCAGTTGGTATTATATCCAGAGTGAGTTCATTCATTCTTTTTCCACGTTTAGTCAAAGACCGTCCTTCACAAACGTCATTTCTATATGAAACTTCACCGCGAACGTGAACTTTGGAGGTACTCAATTTTTTAAAAAGAATTCTCTTACATTTACTTATTTTGAAATGCCAAGCTTGTGTACCTTTGAGGAATTCTTTTGATTTTTCTTTCCAGTCATAGACCGTCACTTTGGTCGCCAATTTTTCAATAGTTGCGTGTTCTTTAATAATCTCTTCATATTCACTGGGCAAAATAATGTCCTGTCTTTTTTTAATGACTCTCTCTGTCAAGGCAAACACCCTGTCGGCGGGCAAGAAAGAGTGGCCTGTCACAGGAAATATGATTTCAACTTCTTTGATATTAGTGTCTGTCTCAAGGAGCCATTTTATAAGCATGCATACGATGATCGAGTTCTTATTCTGTCCACCACAGCCGTCTGAAAAGAGCCTTATTTTTTTAATACCGGTCAAATCTGTTGTTTTAATACAGTGATAAAGGGCCGAGCAAATCTCATTTGAACCTTTAGCTGCTTCATCTTCTGTCCAAAGGTATGCCTTGACATTTTCGGGTGTCAAAGGTGCTAGTGAAGTGCCCTTTACTGTCGTAAAATTGTATAAATACAATTGTCTGGAATAGTATGCTGACTGATCAGGTATCTTCGGTAGTGGGAGATTTTTTTCGCAATCGAATGAGATTATTAAAACACCAGGAATCTCTTCCTTCAACATTTTATAAAATTGTTTTGCGCGCAGGTTGTGAATTCTATGATTAGTTATAAGTTCTTGTTTTTTCTGTTGTGCCTTTTCAATTTTAATTCTTTCTTTTAATTCGAGACAGAGAGAACATACGTCTGTCTTTGGGCTTCCGAATCCTATGTTAAATCGTGTGTTGAATATTTTCCTAAAAAAACCTATTTTGACGCCGAATCCCGGCAGAGCCTCGTCGTTGTACATTGAAAACATTTTTTTTATGTTCAACCCTGGTTCCAAATATTGGCGGACTTTTATCTGGTCTCGACAATAATGAGATTCTAATGGTTTAAAAGTTTTGATAAACTTTTCCACGGCTTCTCTCTTTGAGGCAAAAGCGAATTGTTTTCTATCTCCTCCTCTGTTTTCTTTGGCTAGGCCACCATTATCGAAGTGCCTCTTTGCTATTCCTTCAATCCTGGATGACTTGAGACGAGTAGCCTCCAGGAATGTCTTCCTGCATACTGGCACTGGTATCTTCGTAGAATGATGGGGTATATAAAATTTTACGGAAAAAATCCTTGGATTTTTTGTCCCAGTTCTAGGCCGATTGCGTTTCACTTTTGTGACCATCATGTGCTTTATTAAGTAATTGTCCTGGTCAATTTTTGATGTCATTTCATAAAGTTTTTTATGAAAGTGAAATAGGTCGTTGCTGGTGAGTGACATACATTTCATACTTAAGTTATTATGTCGGCATGGTGGTTTTCTTGGTAAGCCTGGTGCTGAATACCTGAAAGTAATTTATAATTATTATTTTATTATTTATTTATTTATTTACTGGCATTTAATTAAGTGCACAGTTTTGTATTCTTACTACCATTTAAACCACTAAGGTTTGTGTGTGGTGATATCTACTCATTATACTGTATTTATATTTTAAGTTTAAGTAAGTATGTATTACAATGTATTTACTTTTTGATTTTGTATGCAATTCTCATGTTGTATTTACACCTAGTTGTGAAAGAAAATAAGATTTGAGTTTGTGTTTAATGTTTGTCTATGTGATCGAGTTTAGGGTTTGCGTAGGTAAGTTATTTATCAAGCGCGGAATCATGAAGGAGCTCGTCCGCTCGCCGTAGGTATATTGTCGACTTTAATTTTGCAACGAATCTTTGGTATGTAAAAAATATATAAAAAAATAACATTAGCGGAGTGTCCCCGGCCTGGTTCGGCCCTGAGTTCGGCCCTGACCACGCCAACGAACAATGATAGTAGCAAAATAGTTACTTACAATTTCCTCTTTTTCGCAGCTTTTTTCCGGATTGAGTTTATGTTGCTCCTTTTTCTTGCCTTATCAGGCTCAACATTTATCACTTTTGGATTCATTTTGAGTGTTTGAAATCAATATAACTTAATGTTTACGGCACAACAACACCACACGCAACAGTTCCAAAACAGTAATGGCTGCCATATTGTCTGATTGCTTGATGCTGATTGGCTAGCTTGGACTTATAGGATTGTGATATGAACGACCATCAGGACGTACTGGGTTCTGAAGTGTATAGAAGTCTTTTGACAGTGTTTTCATAGTAAAAGTGTGGACATATTTGAATTTGAATCATCCTGGAATGATCACATTTTTTTGTACTACAATTTCGTATATCAAAGTCATTTTTTTTCTTGAGTGGACATACTGGCGTTTGATATTTATCAACTCATATATCTTTAGAGTAAGTCACACCCATTCTAAAGTAAAAATAAATCTAAGATGTCAAGTTTTCTTAAATATTAGCAATGAGTTTTTCGGTTGTAATTGTAAGTAGGTAGGTACATATCATACAATGTTTGGTATACGTCGCGCGACACGTTATGAGCGGTGGCCTGTACATATGCGCAGTAATTCCCTTATATGTTAGGTACATAGTCTAGGATCGATATTTCATGGTTTGGTTGATATTTGATGGCCGCTGAAAAAAGGCAACAAGTTTAATCACGGCTAAAAAAGTTACGTACCTACTTAGGTACCTACTCACTTCTTATAGTTAGCTGACGTCTTTATTTTAGGCTAGTATTTAATCGCACATCAAAAATACTGATTTACACACCAAAAAAGGATCAGCAAAAACATTTTTTATGTTTTAAATATTTTATGTGTACTCAAGTTTATGTTTTAAGTAGGTATTTTTTGTTGTTCTTGCATGTTCAACCTAACACGAAGGATAAAGGGGGCTTCGCTTCGCTCACCGCCTTAACCACCCACCTAAGCTACCGCAGCAATAGCCCCGATATTTGCTGTGCATATCAGTATTTTTGATGTGCAGTTTAATATTTCCCTTTATTTTACACCTATCACAGTGCTGTCGCTACAAAATAGAACACCGATTTCGAAATTCTGCTGTGAATTCTTACGAATATCGAAATTTTCCTCTCAAATTTTATTAAAATCCTTCAAAAAATAACGCACAGCAAACTTCTACCCATTTACTCCCTATTTTCCCCCCAATAAAAAATGCGCTAGACAATTTTTTTTAGAGAAATGCGAGCTGTAGGTGAGAACAGTATGTTTGTTCAAAATCATTTTTGGCCAAACTGGAAATTGGACGCTTTGACCGCTCGGTCAATAACGTTTCCTACACGTTTATTACACTGGCTTTAAAAATAAGTGCAATCCGATTGATTCGTTATTGTGAAGTAGGAGCCAGTAGGAGGTATCATCAGTCAGGTTGAAATGAAGTACAGATTTTTAATCATTTATTTTTATTTATTTTTTGAAACTAAATAAGTATAAAACATATTAATACAGGTCGTTTGTGGGTGAAATTCTGGGCACCACTATTAAAATTTAGAAACTACTAAATATCTGAATTTTAAAAGTGATTTGTTTCCAGATTCTTACTTAAATATTAGTCGGTAGAACACGGTGTCTTATAAAAATACAAAAAATAAACTGTTTTTCCTTCTTGCGAAAATAATAAAGGTGGGTTTTCGCCTTGGAAAAAATGCCCTTTGAACCAAGATAATAAAGCAGAATATTTAAATCAAGCAATATGTAGCGGACTGTAACAATATTGATTTGATTGCAAACATGTAAAACGTTTCAGTCGAAGTGTTCTTACAATAATGAGTAAGTATATTACAAAATTATATAGTCTTATCTAAAAATATAGGTATCTCCGCTAAATATACAAAACAGTAGTATACCTTTATAAGTATGTGGCCACAAACCTTAAAGTTAATAACTAATTTGGTTAAAAACCTACCGTTTATAAGGTGAAAACGTGTAAAGAGTACAACATTCTATTTACAGGATTTCACCGTTTTAGAAACTAGTACAAATTAATAAATAGATACACTTATTCGTAATAGCTACACGAAAACAGTCACATACATCCACATACATCACTTTAGTGTTCATTTTCCACTACACTTTTATAAGTCTTTCTATTTTATAAGATATCTTTGCTAGTTTTGATGCACTTTCCTCTGAAGCATATCTCTGTCTCGTGAGATATCTCCGTTGACATTGACGTGCTCATAATATTCATTGGATCCATGAAACTGGAGACGGATGATGTCTCCACTTCTTTAACTTCCTTTATCTCCACTTTAACATCTTTTGTAGTTTCTGCTACAGAATCTTCAACTTTTTGACCGCTGTTACCAACAGTGTTATTTAATTTCTGTATTTCATCAAATTCATTAAGAATCCCTTCTGTAGTTTCATCATCTCGCGATACAGCTGTAATTTCATCAGGTATGAACGTGCTTTCCGTTGTTGCCAGCTTAGGTTTCGTCACTTCTTTGATTTCTACCGAAACTTCTGTAGAAGCTTCTGATTTGTCATCAAAATCTTCAATTTTCTCGCTGTCAGAAGACGTCACACCAAAAAGATAATCCATAAAGCTGTAACCATCAGATCTATCAACTTTTGTTGCTGTCTCCGTCGTCGCATATAACGCATCTATTACAGTCGAATCTGGCGTCCCAGTGCCCAAATCTACTTCTCCCGGATTCACATCCTCAGTGTCTACTTCTTTGTTATCCGACACAGTTTCTGCTTCTGTGGTTGGTTCTTCTTGGGCTGTAGTTTTGGCATCAACTTTTTGGATATCATCTAGTATCGTAACTGCCTCTTCGTCCTCATCTCTTAGTAGGTCTTCCATGAATTGCATAGTAGGTTTGTAGGTGGTGACTTTAGATGTTTCTGTCTTTTCATGGGACATCTTGAAGGGTTTGGCAGGCTCTGAGAGTCGGTTGAGTGAACTGGAGTAGTATTGTGACTCAGCTGCTTCTATGGACTCTGTGGTGACGGGACGAACATTAACTTTCTTCCAGAAGCCGCGGCGACGACTTTTCCTTTCTTGTTCTTCCTGTAATTTAAAGCGAACTTGGTTATACTTGAATCGCAACAGTGGCAATCAATAAAATTTATTAGAAAAGATCTTTGAATGGGGTATAGGGGCTAAACGTCATGTGTGAGCTTCTAAGCATTTTTAGTAAACTTGATGGATGTTTAATTTTAAGTGCAAACATATTTAAAATCTTCTGTCTAACAGGTTAACTGAACCTTCATTTTTAGATATATCGCTTTTTTAGATACAAATATATGCTGTATAGGTATACAGTATACATACATATTATTTCTTTAAGAGTGTTTCTCTACGATGTGTTACAGCAATGATATGCAAACATGAAGTCCTTACCTCAGCCTCAGAAACTGCATCAGCACTATCAGGCACCGCAGTAGTGACGTCATTAGAAGCAACAGTCATGATCCTCCCATCATCTGCACCAATTACCTTTTCCGGAGGAATCTCACCAATCTCTCCACCTTTGTGTTTCATCACATTTGTCGTATATTCATTCTCATCCTGCTCTTCCAAACTCTTCATAACTTCCTCTAACATACTCTCAAAAGTAGATTCCCCCGCCTCCGTGTTAGTCACTTTACTCTGTTCTACCAATGCTTCTAAAGTTGGCGGCATTTCTGGAACCTTCTTATTTGCTCTGTTACTGGCTGGGGTCACTGCAACTAGAATCTCTTCGTAATCGTTTCCAGCTGTAATGATATCTAATTCATCATTTGTAGTTCTGCGTTCGGTTGTAGCAAGTTTCTTTTCATCTTGAATGTTGTTTGGGTTGTAAGGCTTGAAAGAGTTTTCGGAAAACTTCGGCGACCATTCGGGTTCTTCCGGCGTGACGTACCTTGGACGGTTTATAGAGAAGTTTGAGTCTTGGTCTTCATGTTCCTCGTGAGTTTCGACTGGTTTCTTGTTGAAGCGTTCAGATAGTTTTGGCCTAGTAAAGCGGCTGTATGGTACGGTTTTTGATGTGGACGTCGGAGCCTCAGTCTGTATATCGGTCTTTGCCTTTTCCGTGGTTGGTCGGCGACCTTTGTACCTGCTCTTAATTTCATAAGCCACCTTTTTGGTAACACCTGCTTCTGGGGAAGTGGTCGTATAAGTCGGTCTTCTACGTCGGAATTGGCCTCTTTTAGACGTTGTTTCAGTTGGGTTGGTAACTGCCGGTTCTGTGGTTGGGTCGGGTTTGTACACTGGATGTCTGTGCTCCTGTTCTGGACGTGAAAGGATTGGTTTTGTTTTTAGGTCGGCCTCGATTTCTTCGATTCTCATTGTTGTTCGCCTTCTGTCAAATGCTGGACGGTAGGTCACAGCCAGAATTCCTGGTCTTCGTCTATCTGTCTTGGTAGTTTTGGAAGTGACAGTATTAGGAATTTCAGTAGAAGATGCTTGGTTGTAATGTCGTACTCCTGGTCGGCGTAATCTATTAGCTAGACTTGAGCCGACATAAGTACGTCTTGGTGTTACATCTTCAATCTCAGGTTCACTAGTCACTTTCGTAATTTCCAAATCAGCCTTGGGTGTTGTTGATTCTTCTTCAGCAGTAGTTGGGTATTCGTTATTAACAGATTCTGTTACTGGACTGATTGATTCGGTCGCGATTGACAGAATTTCTGGGGTTCTTAATGAAATTCTTGAAGGGAAAGTCTCAGGTGCAGGTGATTCCGAGTTAAGAGTTACGGTTTCAGGTGCGGCGGTACTTCGCGAATGATAAACATAGTCATCATTCCTTGTCGTCGGTATTCTTGGGACGTAAGGCGTATCTGTTTGAATCGAAACCTGTGGTTGTCTGGAGTATGGAGCTTCTATATCTTGTGCTAGACTGTGCTGTCTCGTCACTGGAGGTTGCCGCGAGTATTGGAACTCTATTTCTGGTGCTGCTGTTGATTGATAAGACTGCTTCGTAACCTGCGGTTGCTCTTGTTCTTGAGGTGCATTTTGTTGGCTGTACATGTGCTTTGCCAACTGAGGTTGCCTGGAGTAAGCATTATCTGTTTCTCGTGACGTCTGTTGGCTGAACAACTCTTTCTTCGCATAAGGTTCTTCAGTTTCTTGCTGTCCTTGTTGGTAACTCTGTTCATGAGAGTACGCCTGCTCCGTATCATAAGACTCTGTTATCGGCTCCAAATTTACTGATGACGATTGTCGCACGGGTTCCGTAATGGCTTCAATGTCAACTGTACTCATTCGCTCCTGGATTGTTACTGGATAGTTCTGGTGGAGGACATCTCTTTGGTACGCTAAGTCTGCATCTTTTTTGTCACCCTTCCTCTTCTCGACCAAATCTTCGACTCCTGAAGGCTTGAATTGGACACGTCCCCTAATTCTTCCACGAGTGGATTTAGTACTAGCTTCGGTCTCAATTGGTTTTCTTGATGCTCTTTCGGTGGTTATCTTATTAGGTTCATATCTAGAGCGGGTTGGTAGAGGACGCCTTTCTCTTGTAGGTTTTCTGGTATACGTTTTTGTAGGCTCATCTGCTTCCATGCTAGATCTGGGTGTAGTACTGGTATAACGTGGCCTTCCTCTTGTTCTAAGATTAGTTCTTCTAGTAGTTGTAGTAGTGGTTCCTACGGTTGTGGTTTCCTCTTTAGATTCTTTGAAGTCAACAGCGTTGTTCACATATTGATTAAAAACATTTGGTGCTTTTGTAGCTTCTACGTCAGAAGTGTCGTGTAAGTTGTAACTAGGTCGCGGAATTTCTTGTGTTTGCATCTCAAACTGTACTGGATTTTTAGTTTCAGTATTGCTGTTATACTCTGTATTCGCCTGACTGACTTCAGAGCTCAATTCAGGTTTGGATGTATATTCTTTAGAATTATACGAATATTTGGAGTTTTGTTCTGACTCGTAGTGGATTTCAGGGCTGTAGTTTTGTTCATAGTTTGGTGACGATTGATGCTTCGGAATCTCTGTTGAGGACACTTCGGGTTTGATAGTCGAACTAGGTTGTTTTGGTCCAGGTGGTGTAGCGTAACCTTCTTCGAAATAGCCTGTGTAATCTAAAGGAGTACTCAAATGGAAGGCTTGATTGATGGAGTATGGATTGTGGGTTTCAATCAATTGACTCGGGTATGTCGATGGCGATTGGGTGCTCAATTTCGTTGTAGAATGTTTAGTCGTAGAGAGTCTAGTGGTGGTAGTTACTTTAGGTTTACTGTAGTCAAAAGTCTCCTTGTTGAAATTCGATGTATCTTGAGGACCAAAGCTGACCAAATCAGGTCTGGTGGTATACTGCTGAGTTGGAGTTGAAGACTCAGTCTTGCTGAACCCTCTTACAGGTCCATTTTGATACTGGCCGTTGAACTGCGAGTTGTATTTAGCGTTTTCATGCAGATAGTAGGATCCGGGTTTTGGCGGCGCTGTGACAAGTTCTTCTTGTTTAGGTCGGATTGATGATACTTGCTGAGGTTCAAAAGAGTAGTAGTTTGACTGGAAATCTTTATTTGGTGGTGGGTTGGTCTTTGGTGCCGCTGTGCTGTAGTAGCTAAACGTCGGTTTTGTTGGAGCCTTCTGTTCTTTGTAAGAGGGTGGTGTGACGGTATAGGAGTTGGGTATAACATCAGCAGCAGGAGACGAAGGGAAAGACGTTGTTGTGTCTTTTACCAAAGAGTTGACGATGACGGAACCAACATGAGGTGACGGGAAAGGAATCTTGGCAAATCCTTCAGGGGTATTATAACTTAGAGGGGCAACAAAGAACGGCAGCTGTCTTAATTTTCTATCAGGGTTTTCTATGTTGGATAGATATGGTAGTTCAAACTTGACGAAGTGCTCAGGCGGTGATAGCGAAGACGGTCCAATGAATACCTTTGGAGCATTTGACTGATTGACGGTATCCAATACAGCAATAGTCTTGACATTCTTCAGAGATGACAGGACATCTCCAACTTTTATTTTGTCATTTTTCTTGCTATTATCTTGAGCCAAGAAGACAGCTAGTGGCGGTTGGTGGGGCTTCAGTTTCTTGGGCTTCGGCGTCGTTGGCGCGGCGGTAGGGAAAGGCGATGATGTCGAAAACTTCGGGACCTGGTCGAGATCTTTCAATTGATTAAATCCGGGATAATACTCTTGCCCAAAGCTGAACTCTTCTACTGGTCTTTGAAATTCTGAGACGAACTGTTGCTGGGGCGCTGGCGGTTTCTGCAGACCTTGGTTCAATAGTTCACCGTTGAGGAATTGCATTTGTCCTGGGTTTCTGAAGTTGAACTGCCCTCGGTTAAGAGACTCGACTGGCATGTATAACAGCTGGACTTCTTCTCGTTCAGACTTAGGTTTGCTCTGAGTCGGTATCGGTTCTGGGAGATTGGGCTCATACTTCAATTTCTGAAGGGACTGTGGCTTTTTCTTATTCGACGGAAAAGCGAAAGAGTTGCTTGTGTTCTCAAGTTGATATCCATCCATGAACTTTGGTGCTATCGGCTTTTTGACCTGATGTTGTTGGTGGCTCATGAAAGGTTTTGCATTCAGTGACATCGGCAGGCTTTTTGGAAAGCTCTCAAACTTAACGGGGTTCTGGGGTAGTCGATGCGGTCTCTGTATCGGTTGTTGGAACGTGTCAAATCCCAATTGGGGTGCCACAAAGCCTTGGCTTAGAGGGAAGTTTGGCTGAGACAGTCCAAACCTAATACCCTGTCCGAAACCCTGCTCTGATAGGAAATTCTGAGGAGCTGACGGCACTGATGGCATTGACTGCAAATACAGCTGTCTGCTCGACTGCTGAGGGAAGAACGGCCTACTGGCCCCAGGTCCAGGGAAAGCCTCTTGGCTAAACCCTGGAAACGCCGGAAAAGTCACAGGTTCAGCCAGAATCCTGGGTTCAGCAACAGCTTGTCGCTTTGTGGGCACATTATCCTGTCGCTCGACGGGGCCGGGCAGGGGCACCCAGTCGCTGATGTCGGAGGTGTAGCTGCTGATCTGGCGGGACCAGCGGGGTCTTTCCCTGGCCGCGCTGACGAGGAGGAGGCTGAGCAGGCAGACCACGTGGGCGATGGTGGCCATCTGGAACGTGGAGAAGATGGATTTTAGTGGCGTGTTTTTGCAAAAGATTTAGATCGGGTGATGAGATAAGTAATTTCTCTTGAATGCATCATGCGGACTTTCCATGGTGGAAATTGGAAAATGGAAACCTTCATAACCGTAGCTGCAGCGTTGAGCTAGTCCCTTGTCAAATATATCAAAATTTGCTATTAAATAACTGGCTACAACTATGCCTCTGCCAGGACGTATGATAAGTTGTTTTGCTTAAATCGGGAATGAATTATTCCGGCAATATATATGTCTTAACAATATCGTAGAATTGACTATATCAAGAGCCAACCATGGTTGAATTAGAACTTTCATTTAACGAAGAAATATTTTAGGGCAAAACACTGCGGTAGCTTAGGTAAAGATTATAGGGGGCGAGCACAGCGAAGCGCCCGAATAGTCTTCATGTTAGGTTGAGATGTTAGCACAAAAAACACCACGTAGAACTAAATTCAAATGCTTTTAAAAAAAACATGTTTTCGTGAAATTGAACCCTTTCTGATCATTTCATGAAATAACTGACTATGAGATGGTTGGCCATTTTATGATATAGTCCATTTTATGATATAGTCAATCCATGGTTGGCTATTTCAGAAATAATCAAATTCTACGATTGCATACGTTCACACACAGCAAACCATCTACAACTAAACATAACGATAAACAACATAGTTCTCCAAATCCCACGATAATTAATTAACCATTATAATTTATTCTGATACGATAATTAAGAGATTCTCACAGACCCATGACCTCTGATACACAATGCTCCAATTAAAAACATCGCCAATAGATCCATCGATGCATTATCTCCAAGCCATCTTGACAATCTGTGAGATAACTAAATTACATATGACTAAAATATATTAGTTAGTCTAAGATGACAACGATTAGCAACCCCCCTAATTTAAAGAACCTAGGTACAGTATAATTGTTAGCATCTATAAATCAATTCAACTTGGTCACATTTCAATATTCTTGGCAGATTGCTTCGGCCAAGAGAACCAGAGATACCCAGAGGCGAACAAACATATTTTGTCTCCCTCCCGGTCGAGATTGGAACCCTCACCTCGACTGCTACGGCGCTGTATAGACCTTGGATACCGATCTGCTTTGCCACCTAACGCGAACGGTAGTTTACTGACAAAGACTCACATCCTCATAATTATTACAGAACCGATAGTCGCAGTTGGTTGGTTAAATCAGACACTTAACTAACTCTCTAAACCGTTAATTAAATGCCGACGTTTAACCAAGTTAAGAGCATTTTGATTTAAATAAAGCATTGTCGAAAACGTTTAACAATTTGTCTTACCGAAAGCCGGCGTGTTGGAAAACAAGATGGCGTTACGACAACAGCTGATTTGCACAGGTTATACCAAGGCGAAACATTGCGGTAGCTTAGGTGAGGGTTGAGCGAAGCGAAGCCCCCTTTATCCTTCGTGTTAGATTGAACAAAAAATACCTACTTATTTAATCGCTCGGTATTTAATTAACGGTCTAGAGAGTTAGTTAAGTGTCTGTTTTAACCAACTAACTGCGACAGATACAACACACATGATTTGATTGAAAAAGTGGGCGTACCTAATTGAAGCAACTTGTAAGTATGTACAAACTTACAAAACAGTTACAACAAAATCTTTGCACCTGGATTCGAGACGTCACAACAGTGCTCTAAAGTTATGGCTTAAACGAGTGTCAATAATGCCTCTTTAGCTTCAATCCTAGGCCAAAATAGTTGGGAGTGAAATGGGGGATAAGCTCTGATATTGATAATATAAAAACATTTCCTCCCGCTGAAACATTCCGAAACTTTTTCTGCTAAATAGAAATTCGCTAGGAAACTAATTCAGTTTTTTATATACGCAAAAATTGGTTGAAAAAGTATAAAATATGTGTACGTTTTATTATATTTTTAAAGATTATTAAACGCGTTTATCAATATTTTATACATATAACTTGTCAACTCGCGGTGCCGCGGGGCTCCTCCGACGATACGCCAGTCTTGCCCGACGCCCGACGCGTCGCGACAGGTAGGTACCTAAGTATTTGTTTTCGTTGTCTTAAGCTCAAGGCCTTTGGCGCCTGTTCACCCCATAAACTGCATTCCGGCGAGTCGCACAGATAATGTGACCGTGCTCTAAGTGTTCTGAGAAGAAGCCATTTGCAGTCACAAACAATGGATGGCGTTAATACGAAACGGCTTCTCGTTTTTATGTTATGTGCTACTGGATAGCAAGAATCACAACGGGTTGAGCCGGGCGGGCTGGCTGATTTAGTTTATCATTCATTTCCCGTTTGACTTTGAGTGCCCGTTAAACTTTGAGTGGTCGGCTGAGCTTCCGGGCCGTAATCCTCTGATGACAAAGACTCGTCACGTAATATTAACAGCAACATGGGAATCGGAATCTCAAATTGTAACACCTTTGTAACTACAGAGAAGCTATAAATTATTTGAATATGAATCTATCTAGATAAATGTAGCCCATTAAGTAATGTCCCCACCGTGGGGCACGGGCCTTTACCCGGACACGAGTAAGATTGAGCCGTACTCCACCACGCTGGCTCAGTGCCTTGTGGCCATCTCAGCTGTCAGAAGTTATCAAGTTATCAACATTTTGTTTTGTTTAATCCTTCTTTCAACATTCAAAAAAATGTGTGATGCAGCAGATGATTTCACAGACATTATAAAACAATAAAACATATGTAACAGAAAACAATTCGTCATCTAATAATAATTCTCACGGAGAGCTAATATCGCAATAGACAAATCACTAGATCTCAGAACATTGTGCTGTTGGTAGTTTTCGCATGAGAATGTAAAGATTCACTCACGTAACGGTGGTTGTAAAATTACAAAATATTTCTGTTTATGAACCACATAATATATAATTAATTGCGAAAACGTTAGCGAGATGAACTGTCCGTGAATGTGATGAACAATGATAGATAATTTCGTCTGGATTCGCATACTTTTTACCTGACTTCATGAAAAAGAGTAAAACATTTTTCGAGCGTATGTGTGTATGTATGGCATGCATGCCCATTTCATAGCACGCGCTACAGCCCAAACTGCTGGACGGATTTGAATAAATGGGGTGTCGTTGGATTCGTTTTAGTTGTGGGAGTGTCATAGGCTATATTATTTTAGTGAAAAATTCAATCGTAAAATGTAGTTTACAAAGTATTGATACTTTCATACTCCATGTACGTAACCAGGTACATTCACAAGTTTGTATGTGGTTTACAAATAAATAGAATATTTTATTCTGTTTTTTAGTATTCCTTGTTATAGTGGCAACAGAAATACATCATCTGTGAAAATTTCTGCTGTCTAAATATCACGAATCATGAGATACAGCCTGGTGTGGTGTCAGACGGACGGACGTACTTACTAGGGTCCCGTTTGGCACCCTTCGGGTACGAAACCCTAACAATCGCTGGTTCAAACTGACAGATGACAGTGAAGTGGCAAAAAATGACGATTGCTAAATATGTAAATATCAACAGTAATAAAGACATTTGATTGATTGATTGACAGTTTGGCGCGAAAACGGACCTAAGCGAGAGAAGCAGGAGGAGATCCACGCATAGCGCTGTCCCTTACGTCCTGTGCCTTCCTGTGCGAATTCCGTCTGTCTATATAAGGAAAAGTCCTCATGAAAACTTTCACTGAAGGGAACCACAAACCAAAACGTCAGCGTCTATATATTTGTAGTATTGTTGATTTTTTCATAAAGCGCTTAATCAATTTTAATAATATTTATATGGGATCACCTCTGAAGTATGACGTACCAATCAAACCAAGAATCATCGAAATCTATTCATAATTGACGGAGTAATCGCGTAACAAACATAACACAAACTAAAAAACCGGTCAAGTGCGAGTCTAAATCGCGCATGAAGGGTTCCGTACCACCGTTCAATGGAAGCGATGGTGTGGAGTGAATAGTTTGGATTTTACACAGCAAAATATTGTTTACAAAGTTATTGGTGCGGTTACTTTCACACTCCATGTACGTAACCAGGTGCATCCATAAGTTTGTATGTGGTATTGAAAGAATTGTTGTATGGGAGCCCCCTTAAATATTTCTTTTATCCTGTTTTTTAGTATTTGTTGTTATAGCGGCAACAGAAATACATAATCTGTGAAAATTTCAACTCTCTAGGTTCTTGAGATACAGCCTGGTGACAGACGGACGGACGGACGGACGGACGGACGGACGGACAGCGGAGTCTTAGTAATAGGGTCCCGTTTGGAACCCTTCGGGTACGGAACCCTAAAAAACTGTCGAATTGAGAATCACCTCCTTTTTGAAGTCGAATAAAAATAAAACAAAAACGTGTAACAAAGGGGCTTTTTTATTGTTTTAGGTCTCAAAATATTTTTAAATATGATTATTATCCATAATTCAGCTTTCCTATTGTACACTTACCTATAAAGTTTTCCGTGTGTTATATCAAGCGACAAGTGCAGATAGTTTGTGTGTGTGTCTGTGTGTGTGTCTGTGTGTGTGTGTGTGTAACTCAATGTATCAAATTACAACTTTCTATTTATTCTCAGATTCACTTGGCAGTCGTAAACATTTGCCTTTCCTTCTGTAGTGCGCGAGGCGGCGGGGAATCCCTGCGAAAACTTACCTCTATGCTAATATCGAGATTTAATTGGTAAAACCACAACAAAAACGTAGTGGCACACGGAGTGGCAGGGCACAGTGGTGTCCACATTTAGCCAGATATTATTTATGGGGATATGCGTCAAAATAATCCCTTTGACAGAATGACATTCCCATCATGGGTTATGTACTACTCGTTCAACAGTTACAACATGGCGGCAGTGACAGGAATTAGTACCGTTAAAAAAACGTTGGTGGTGGAGCTGGTTTATTTAATTTCTTGTTCAAAATCATTAATTTGGTAAAATTATATTCTTGAAAATGTAAAACATAAAAAAAAATACGAAATAAAACTTCTTTTTATGAATTTGGTTAAAAACAAAGAAAATATAATATATCTTATGAAAATAATTGACCGAGCGAGCGAAGTGATTGAAGCGTCCACTTTCGAGATTGGCCCAAAATGCCTTTGTCCGTCTGTCCGTCCGTCCGTCCGTCCGTCCGTCCGTCCGTCCGTCCGTCCTCGGCTACAGGTCGCATTATTCAACTGATTTCGACGAAAATTGGCATGGCTCACAGTAAAGTGACAGTTAGACAGATAACTGTAAACACAAAGGTGTTGTTTGTAGTCCGTATAGCACACGAGCTGATGCCCGCTCAATATGTGGGGTCCCGGACATAGCAGGGAGGTCTGACTCCTGGGCATGGGTGATTCCATTTTTTTTCCCCTCCAATAAAAAAATGGCACAAGTTCCTTGTTTTTTTTCTCAGTCGCGATTTTTGATTTGCGGGAAAAAGTTTCCTGTAGCGTTAATTTTCGACGGATTTCAATCTTTGAGAGGCACACAGAAGCCTTCATTCCACACAAGATATTGCGAAAAAAAAAAGGGGGGAGATGAGGGGAGCACTGCGTGGTGAGTTCGACCCCCCTGTAACTATGTTGTAGATAAAGCTAGACACCTCAATTTTGTCACTAATCATGATCATCAATCAACATTGTAATGGTTCTAAGGGCTCGCGAGGCCTGATGTTCTCACAGTACCACTCACTAGTCTTATCTTAGTATCTTATCTAATCCTGTCCATCCTCGGGTTGCTCGAAGAAATTTCTTGTTAGAGATAAGGTCGTCTTTGTATATGTTGTAGGGTTCCGTAGAGAAACAAGGAACCCTTATAGTTTCGTCAAGTCTATCCGTCCGCCCTTCCTTCCGTCCGTCCGTCCGTCCGTATGTCACAGCATTTTCAAGCAGACACGATTAGTACTAGATGTATTCTGTAAACAGCTTTACGATTTTTATACAAAAATATAATAATCCAGATAATTAAAGGGGGCTTCCCATACATAGAACTGAAACCAAAAATATTTTTTCCATCAAATCTATATAGATAGGTCTTTAAAAATGAATGAATGAAATGAATTAAGGTTTTGCTCAAATAAATCGTTATAGAGACACAGACCCTTCCAAAGTGGAAAAATGTATCCCCGCCCCGCCACCCCCTCTAGCTTTTAAAGTAAGAGAGTGAAAATCTACAAACAATATATGCTGTGTATCTCAATACACACTTTGTCGTGAAGCGACAAGAACCTAACCAGAACCTAACAAGAAACAACAACCAGGATAAAATTTAGAAATGACAGTTTATTATGGGTATTTTACAGTGACTATTTTTATAAAAATGAAAGGAAGATGAGGATGAATGAGGTGAGACAGGTTTTTAAAAAAATACAGGTATGGATATAAAAAGGGGAGCGGAGGATCGGAGAGTAGGAGACAGAACAGGGAGCACGCGGCGGTGGTGCCCGGAGCCTGAAGTAGTAGCGTAGTTGGTGATCCGGAGGTGGTGAAGGAGGTGGCTTGAAGGCAGCCGCCCCTCAAGATGTAGGTGATTGGAGACGGCAGCACGACGGGGTATAAATGGTTGGCAGCACGTCAGGATATAGGTAGTTGGAGACGGCAGTAAGGCAACAGCAGCAAGCCGTATGGGTGGCTGGAGACGGCAATAAGGCAGCAGCAGCAGACAGTCAGCGACTCAACAGAGGCTCGCAGGATCCCGGGACAGTGCGGCCCCGGGATAAGGCCTTTAGGTGAAGCTTCTTCTTTCAGAGCTGAAGTGAGACTCCCGAATTTCAGAAATGTTCCGCTCTTATACTCTTTTTGGAGAGTTCTAAAAATTATTTAAATTAAAAGCAATTTTTGTGAATGGCCAAGAGGGAAAAAGTATTTTTTAAAAAGTATTGAAGTAAACATATCAGTCCGCTAACGAGTTTGAATGGACATTGCCATGACAACCAGATAAACAACAACATCGCAATATGTCAGATTTTGGTTTCAGGCTCGTAATAGAGAAAACAACCAGATAACATAGCCAAAATTGCATAACAGCGATAGATAAAAAGGTAGCGCACCAGCGCGCACGAAGCCCGAGATTGCAGAGTTTCGGAGAAAGCCAAATACAAGGTCACCCAAGGTAAGCCCCTTCGATATTGATTTAGAAGTGCTGGTAGTGTGAAAATACGAAGTGAAAATGATTTGTTATTGTGTTCTTATGGTTTAAAACGTTACAGGGTCCTATGAAAATAAAGGTGATACGAAATATCCAGAGATATATGAGATGAATGCAGCCCATCAACGCAGACTGGAAAATGGCATGTAAGTAGCATAACACTACAACTTTCAACGAAAATTGGGTTGAACAAAATAAAATAAGCAGTTTTTATAGTAGTTTAAGTGACTGCTACATAATGGAGGGCATTAATACTCGAAAGTGGGTTTATGAAACCAGCCAAAGGCGAGTTTCATAATAATATTACTCGAGAGTTTTAATGCCTATTTATGTACAGTTACATACACTAGTTTATCTACACACATATCATAAGCTCTCTTTGATGTGTTCAGGAACCGCATGTTTGACCGGCATTGTGGCTCTGCAGTTGTTTAGCTTGTTCTGTAGTACCAACTTCACGCAGGCGGGCGTCGGCGTTCGAAATTTGAATGTTAGTACCAACTTCACAGACAAACTAGGGGCGGCATGCAGGCGGGCGTCGGCGTTCGAAATTTGAATGTCATAATGTGTAGAAAAATTACACATTATGGTCATAATGTGTAGTTTTTCAGATAAGAAATGAGTTTTTACCAAGTAGTTTAACATTATGCTGATCGTAACGTACGGTTTTTGTACGCAGTAAAGAGGGTTTATGATACGTGTGTAGATAAAGATATAAAATATTTATAAAAAACCGCAAAGATAATCGTTATTCATACAAACACTATGAAAAACAAAGTTACTTCACAAACCAGTCACATAATTACTCACTACAACGGAACCCTTCAAGGGCGAGTCCGACTCGCACTTGGTCACTTTTTCTTCCACTTATATATTCTGTTTATTTCGTTTTTGTGCAATAAAGTATAAAGTAATTGAAAGCCTAAATAAATTTTGACTTTGACTTTGACATAGCACTTACTGCATATCTATTGGCTATCTCACTCTGCCTAGCCCCTGTCACACAAAATGGACTGTGGGCACACGTGGGCACCACTGTGCCTCTGCTCTCCCGTATAGGAAAATTGTTGTAACTGTTATCTATCTCTCTCACTATTACACTTACCTACGAGAAATACAGTTTAACGTTAGAAGGGCTTTCAGGAAAACCGCACTTGTTAACTTATCTTAGTTTAAGGTTTATGTCGGCTAGTGAAAGTAATATAATCTGATTATAACCTTCTGTTGGCTGAATGCAAACTCCTGCTCAATTTGAGTGTCGCTTAAATGTGTGGCAGTCGATATTGTTATTGTTTATGACTCTGAGTATCCGCCAATCTTTGAGTAGGCTATTGTGCATGCCGGTCTATTGCTGAGTTGTTCAAAACAAAATCACTAGAATCCTGTTGACTCTTGTGAATAAATTTTTTTTTAAGCACTATTTTTAGGATAACGTACCCAAAGGGTGCCAAACGGGACCCTATAACTAAGCCTCCGCTGTCCGTCCGTCCGTCCGTCCGTCTGTCACCAGGCTGTATCTCATGAACCGTGATAGTTAGACAGATGAAATGTTCACAGATAATGTATTTATGTTGCCGCTATAACAACTAATAATAAAAAATAAAAAACAGAATAAAATAAATATTTGAGGGGACTCCCATACAACAATTATTTCAATACCACATACAATTTTATGAATGCACCTGGCTACGTGCATGGAGTGTGAAAGTAGCCGCACCAATAACTTTGTAAACAAAATTTTGCTGTGTAAAATCCAAACTATTCACTCCACACCATCCCCACCAACGTACGGTTTACACGTGCTCGCACTTGGCCGGTTTTTATTTAATTTGTACCTCTAGAAGACGTAATTAGACAAATATACAGGTGACATTTAATTAGCCGACCATATTTTGGGGAATGATACCAACCCATCAATGTGAACAACTTTCCCCAAAAAACATATATGGTCGCAAATGGAAAAAAAACTTTCATTACATTGACCCGATCAGCTGATTACAAGTTACTATGGGAGACCCAAAAAAGTTTTTCGTTTGCGACCATATGTTTCTTGGGGAAAGTTGTTCATAATGATGGTTACTATCTTCCCCTAAAATATGGTCAGCTGATTAAATGACACACTCAGTCTCAAATGCTTCTAAGTGCAGACCATATACCAATAAGATAAGTATACTTAAGCAGGAAGAATAAGAAGTTAGATACTTCCAGTATATTAAAAACATTGTACGGGCATTCTGATGACGAAAACCTTCGCGAGGAAACCTTTATATCTCAGATTTGCGGCGATGGGCTAGCCCCCCATGTACAATGGAGTATCCGGTCAATGCTCATTGAAACAACTAATACCGAGTGGCGCTGTGCGCTGCGCGCTGCGCGCTGTGCGCTGTGCGCTGTGCGCTGTGCGCTGTGCGCTGTGCGCTGCAGGCCTCGCAAGCGTCACAGGAAATTTGCGTTTTTTTATTATTATTTATCACCCCCCGCGTCACACCCCCGAACTCTTGAAGTTATTTATCACCCCCCGCGTCACACCCCCGAACTCTTGAAGTTATTAATAATCCAACAGCATTTCCTTTAAATACCACATAAATGCACCTGATTACGTACATGGACTATGGAAGTAGCCGCACCATAACTGCCTGAACTACATTTTGCGATACAAAATCCAGCCGATTGACTTTTCACTAAAATTATTTAACTAATATCAAACTCACGGTATCCACAAATAACAACGACACCTCATTAGTTATAATCTGTCAAGCCGTAGGGGTCGTAGGGGATTTATTTTAAATTTTAACCCATATCTCCGCCATTTTGAAAACTTTCCAAAAACTGGAAAAAAAACTATTTAAATATCGAACCTGCTCACAAAAATTCACGAGCACCAGTCGAGAAATGCGGCCTGTCAAGGGGAGAACATCCGGACAAACTTCGGACATAAAATAGCACTTGTGCCCAATCCTGAACGGAGACGCTTCGCTCGGTCAATTAAATACTCACCTGACCCAACAGGTCACTTTCCCCGCATTTCTGGGTCTGTGCGCGCATCCTAAAACGCATTGACACGTTACGATACCGCGATACACATACTTGCACGAAAACCGAGGCGCTCAATTATTTATAATTAAAACTTCGACGACGTTCCGATTCACGGCCGAGTTGGTTTCTAGTGCATACTGGGGGAGTCAAGGTTAGGTTGGCTATAATTTTGAATTCAATATTACTTTTCCCATACAGGGAGGTAGAAGCACACTTGCGCAAATTGTTTAGCCAGTAGTTATTACTACATTCGCATTCAAGCTAATCGCCGCGAGTTTTATGATGTTTTCTGATTTTACTTATTAATTGAATAAACTGGTATAAAATGGAGCGTTTAAGAGATTTTGTTTGTAATTTTGTTCATTTTTTATATGTATCATAACTTTTACGTACTAATCGTTGCACCCCTCAACCCAAAACGCATGGATAAATTAAAAATTAATTTGGTCTGTTCATATAAATTTTTATGGTGACAGTTGTTTGGACTAATATAACCTGCCTTTATGTTATATCCAGTCCTATATTATCAGACAACTAATATATAACCATTTGTCAGAAAGTTTAATGTGACACGCTATACAGATTGATTGACGAATTACAGGTTTTTTTTTATGCACTAATACATTTTGTCGGTATAGAAGACTAGTTTATGCTTATGTAATATTGTACTCTTTAAACAAATAAACACACATACATTTAAATAATCCCTATTTCTGTTTTAGGAGATCCAGCTGTCACCAAAGTATTCCTGCTCCATCTTCGCATTGGAAGACGCTGACATGTTTTCTCGTGCCTCTAACTCTCATGGAAACTGCTCTTATAACTGAGATTTGTTTTCTCACCGTCAGCCAGTACACTATTTGAGAATACGCTTTTCCCCATATCTCGTTAAGCTTTGATGCAGTTTTCTTTTTAAAACTGTTGTATTCAGTTCCTAGGGCTCCATCGCATGACTAGTGGGGTGAATGAGGCTCTTAGGTCTTCAGCTGCTCGTCTTGAGTCTTTCTCTCGGCTATGTCTCTGTGCTGTTTTTTCCAGGTGATGTTGCTGTAAGAGGAAGCGTCAGCATTTACTATGCGTACGTCGAAGAACGCTTTCCTTGCAGGTGCATCTGAAAGTGATGGTTGATTTATATTTGCGTCTTGCATTATGGTTGCTATTGTGCCAGTTCCCCAGGCTAGTTCGGCCCAATTCTTACAGTCATCTCTGTGTTGATCCATGTCCTTTTTTATTAATCCTCCTTTATTGTAGTTTAGTACGTGGTTTAGGTCTAAATTACTCTCTCCGAATCCGTCGCAGGCCTGAGGGAGGTTTGCAGGTTCGTGGGCGTATCTAATAGCTAAAGCATCCCTGAACTGGGAAGCTGTGAGATCAGTGTTATTTGCGGTGGTCGGGATGATAGTTAGCCTTTGTGAAGAGTTCGTTTCGACGACGTCGTGGGAACTAGAAACAGCGATGTCACACACATAAAAACATCCAAGACCTGGGGATTTGTTTCTTCCCAGTTGGGATTCGAGCCTCAAACCCCAATGCCACAGAGATAGTCTCTAACAAGATGTTTGTTTTGTATCTAAAATTCTAAACTATATAAATAAAAAGAGTCACGCTTATCAGACAACAACAACAATATAGCGTCACGCCTTGTACTTTAATCCAATTTCCTTAACAGGGGGCTAGCCCATCGCCGCAGCAATGAAGATACAAAGTTTTCCTCAAGATATTTTCCATCACCGTTAGAGCATCCGATCATAATTTTACGAATTCTAATCATAATTATCAATTCCTTGAAGAGTCTACACGTATCGGTCACCTGACAAACTGGCAGGACTACTGTTGCATTACAAATGCGTCTGGTACGACGAGGCTTGCATCTATAAATGAAACGTAACGTCAGTTCGTTGACTGGCTGAGTTACTCAACCGTGATACAGTTAAGATCAGTCGTAAAGATGGACAAGATTATAACTATTATCTTATCAGTATCACATATAAATAAAACAAAACACAGTTGCGCCCACGTCTTTACAGTACTTATAACTATAATAACACATTTAGCATGGCTAGTATTTAAACGTATGACCGTAAATCGGAAACGCGAGAAGGAAAAATCTTCGCCAGGAAAGGTAACAGCTGAGTTTGGTTAAATCTTCGTTTTTATTAAAAATACATTTATAGCTGATGTTAATTGGATGCATAAGGATATTAATAACTGTTTTTTTCGCCTATTGGACATTTCTTTTCGCCTGCTACGGTTACAAAAATACTAAACCTGGCCCTCCACAAAATTATGTTGGACGGATCTGGCTTACAGAAGTAAAAAACGGCGTGCCAGGTGCACCAACGCTACTCGAAAGCAACAACCCAAAAACGCTTCTAAAAATAATGTAAATAAACCCAGCAATACACCGTTGCTGCTGTGGCCTGATACCAGCAAACTCACCCTGATTTGAATAGAGAAGCTGTAGCTAGGTATACCGCCAGACTCACCCTGACATAAATAGGGAAAATAATCCTCGAGTAGAAAGGAAAGGAAGTGCCTGGGAAACTTAGCATATGATATCGATACAGAGTATGTAATCGACAGCGCCGTGGCCTTAGGTTCCATGAGCACCAAGTGCCGTTGGTGCAATGCATAGTTTCAACGGTGTAGTTATTAGCCTGATAGTTTCGGAATAAAGTTGTTGTGACATATGGACAGACGGAGGGACGGACGGACAGACAGACTTGACGAAACTATAAGGGTTCCTTGTTTCTCTACGGAACATGGATGTGGACATGGCTTCGCCTCGGCTCGGCCCTCACACTCACTCGTCCATCTATTGCTCACTCTCGAGCCTCTACAATAATGTTCTACTTACTTTTAAGAAATTGCATTTTTTTAAGTCTGAAACAAAAAATAGTTTAGTAGAATTCCTTACCAGCAATCGAATCCATACCCAATTAATAATATAATTACACAGACTAGGAACCTAAAAACGTATCAGATTACAAGTTACAAGTTATAACATCACGCAACTAACTGGCACATGCCAACATACTGCGTGTTTCAAAACAAACCATACTAAATTAACAAAGCCAACTACTATTACTGTTATATAATATTATTTCAATTTGAGACTTCGATAGCACTTTTAAAAAATTGTATCATATTTCGTGTCCCGAGGTGTAAGAACGAAACAAAGATCTTGCTCGCTTCCGAGAAAAAAAATCTCGTCTTTTTTACGACATGTTTGAGATAACTGCGTTTCGTCATGCGTCGCGCTTCAAAGATGTTTTGGTGCGGCAACATAAAGATAGTATCGCCTATAGCTTTGGCGGCAAATCCACGCTACCTCATTTCATTTATTAGTTTTTACCCGACTTCAAGGAAGCCAAAAAGGCGGGAGTGAATGTCTGGTATTTATATATTATGTTCATTTGTTCCACCAGCACATCTAAACTACTCATCAGAATTTGACAAATAAGGCATCGTTAGAAGCGTCTTGATTTTCCACTTATGCTATGCCCATGACAAGTGGAAAATCAAGATCCATGACGTCATACTACATTTTCTACACAGTAAAGTATATTACTGTCCAAGGCATCTGACTGTGTAGAGTAGACCATGAAACATTGTTCTTAACCTCTCAAACACCGAGAGTAGTTGGGACGGGTCGCGATTTTGAACCTTATGCTATGGTAATAAAATTTAATACCTAAAAGGGAAAAGTGGCGTTAGCTAACGCCGGTGGTATTCGAACGATTAAAGCTAAAACACTACAGCATGAAATAGCTCTAAGCTTATGAGATCGTATTTAGATGCGAGGGCTCAAAAAGCTAACAATAATAGGACAAAATCGTCGGGTTCTCAGGTGAAGATGGGAGTCCCACAAGGATCTATTCTGGGGCCGTTCCTTTTCCTCCTAGTATGTAAATGATTTGTCATTGATGGTACAAAACATGTCAGTCAATTTTTTTTTAATTAGAAGGCAATAAAATTACTTACAGGAAACCAATAATAATCTCTCGTGGGTATTAGACTGGAATAAAAAAAAGACAAAGTGCATACAATTCAATTTACCTAATGTAAGGCAAGTTGAGAGTTACATTGTATTGAGCAAAGACAAACTAAAACTAGTAAATGATTTGTCATTGATGGAACAAAACATGTCAGTCAGTAATTTTTTAAATTAAGAGACAAGAAAATTACTTACAGGAAACCAATAATGCTCTCTCGCGAGTACTAGACTGGTTTACTGCCAATAACTTGCTTCTGAATTCAAAAAAGACAAAGTTCATACAATTCAATTTCCCTAATGTAAGGCAAGTTGAGAGTTACATTGTATTGGGCAAAGTCAAACTAAAACTAGTTGATGAAACTGTACTATATATATATATGGGAAATAATAAGTCCAGCCGCAGATTTATTTATTAGCCACGTGATCAAACTTCTCATTTTATAAATAAGCAACGAGAAAATGAGATAGCCTCTAATAAACTAATTCGTCTTTTTTACAATACCAACTCATTATTCTAAAGAAAGCATCAAGTAAAGATTAACAATTGTTTTAATTTGTCCTTCTTATTTATACATTGCCACCTTATTTACTAACTCAGCCACGGATTTTACATCTCATCACCATTTTACGTTTCACAGCTTCAACACAAGGTCCTCAAAAAAATATAATTTAAGCTCCTATAGACAAAATCATTTATTATAACTTAGCATGTAAAATAATACATCATATTCTTTTGTCGTGAAAATAGCCACTGCAAGATTTGGCGCGAGTTCGCGAGACGACAGCGACCGGCCGTTTGCACCAATCAGAGAGCGCCATTCGATTCATGTACATGGCAAATTGACAAATTGAAATTAATATAGCAAATTATCAGGGCAAAACACTGCGGTAGCTTAGGTGAAGGGTAAAGGGGGTGAGCGAAGCGAAGCCCCCTTTACCCTTCGTGTTAGGTTGAACATGTAAGAACAACAATCAATTCTTAAAACATAAAGGAGTGTCAATTTGCCTTCGGCATATTACATAGCAGCGCGCGTTTGTAAACGGACGACGCCGTTTGTAAAATGCGGAATCAAACAAATTGCCTGCGACAGATCATTTTAAGTACTTATACGAAAATCTTATTTGATGTCATATAACAATTAAATCAAATCAAATTAAAATGCTAAAAAATAACCACCACGCTGAGTTTTATTTAGAGTGGCTTACATAGAAGATAACTAGTGGCTAAGATAGTATCACTCAGACGCTCGTTAAATGTGGCTGAATTTAGAAGGCAATGTAGATTTTTAGAGGCGAATAATGCTATTAAAAAGAAGTCTGTTTAATTAGCACCCGTCCATAATTTACTATTTGATGACAATTTTAGCAAATCTTTGACGATCACTTAATGTAGGATGAGTTACATTTTAAACGTACCGAGTTAAAAAAATAGAAGCTAATAGTGTATATTTTTTGATGTCGCATATACATATTTTAGAAGTTTACTGCTTGAATGCATGTTACAAATTTAGATGCTAAAAAATAATCACCATGCTGAGTTGTATTTAGAGTGTCTTACTTAGAAGATAACTAGTGGCTGAGCTAGCATCATTTAGAGTGTCTTACTTAGAAGATAACTAGTGGCTGAGCTAGCATCATTTAGAGTGTCTTACTTAGAAGATAACTAGTGGCTGAGCTAGCATAATTCAGACGCTCGTTAATTGTGGCTGACTTAGTAATTTAGAAGGCAATGTACATTTTTAGACGCGAATAATGCTATTAAAAAGAAGTCTGTTTAATTAGCACCCTATATATATCTTTGCTTGCATTTAGTCCAATGTCAAGCAGCGCATTGACCGTCCGGTGGCTATTGGTTTCATACTCTGTAATTATTCATGTAAAGCAGCGCATTGACCGTCCGGTGGCTATTGGTTTCATACTCTGTAATTATTTATTCCTGCATATTATGTGTAAAGCAGCGCATTGACCGTCCGGTGGCTATTGGTTTCATACTCTGTAATTATTTATTCCTGCATATTATGGGTAAAGCAGCGCATTGACCGTCCGGTGGCTATTGGTTTCATACTCTGTAATTATTTATTCCTGCATATTATGGGTAAAGCAGCGCATTGACCGTCCGGTGGCTATTGGTTTCATACTCTGTAATTATTCATGTAAAGCAGCGCATTGACCGTCCGGTGGCTATTGGTTTCATACTCTGTAATTATTTATTCCTGCATATTATGGGTAAAGCAGCGCATTGACCGTCCGGTGGCTATTGGTTTCATACTCTGTAATTATTTATTCCTGCATATTATGGGTAAAGCAGCGCATTGACCGTCCGGTGGCTATTGGTTTCATACTCTGTAATTATTTATTCCTGCATATTATGGGTAAAGCAGCGCATTGACCGTCCGGTGGCTATTGGTTTCATACTCTTTAATTATTTATTCCTGCATATTATGGGTAAAGCAGCGCATTGACCGTCCGGTGGCTATTGGTTTCATACTCTGTAATTATTTATTCCTGCATATTATGGGTAAAGCAGCGCATTGACCGTCCGGTGGCTATTGGTTTCATACTCTGTAATTATTTATTCCTGCATATTATGGGTAAAGCAGCGCATTGACCGTCCGGTGGCTATTGGTTTCATACTCTGTAATTATTCATGTAAAGCAGCGCATTGACCGTCCGGTGGCTATTGGTTTCATACTCTGTAATTATTTATTCCTGCATATTATGGGTAAAGCAGCGCATTGACCGTCCGGTGGCTATTGGTTTCATACTCTTTAATTATTTATTCCTGCATATTATGGGTAAAGCAGCGCATTGACCGTCCGGTGGCTATTGGTTTCATACTCTGTAATTATTTATTCCTGCATATTATGTGTAAAGCAGCGCATTGACCGTCCGGTGGCTATTGGTTTCATACTCTGTAATTATTTATTCCTGCATATTATTTATAACAACTAATTCTGGAATATGTGTATAAGTCAAACACAATCGATGTTTAAAAGAGATCTGAAAATCAATCTGTGGGAGTATTCCTGCCCTGCTTCTCCCACAGTGGTTCAATGTAGAGAAGGGGCAAAACATTACGTCGCATAACTCGCGGGAGCCAAGTTAGCCTTGTGGCTTATGTAATTCAAAACACTATTTGGCGTAACAGAGGGCTGGCTCATCGCCAATGCTAACATATCATAGTATCTATCTGAATAGGATAGCGTGTAGCATAAATGTCTTTATGAGGTCTAACAGGTTTCACTAACTTAATTAATATTTCCCTTAGTTAGCTTTAGTCCACGTCCTCTGTGGGGTGGTGAAGGCTGTGCTTCCCAGCGGAGAGGCCCCGGGTTCGAATCCTGGCTGGGGAGGAAGGAGAAAATATCTGCAGGTCTTAGATGTTAACATGTTTGTGACGTTCCCACGACACATCCTAATGTGGGTTCAGAAGTGATGTATGTGCTTGTGTGTAAATGTTATATTATGTAAGAGAAGAGAATAGTCAAGTGCTCTGCTCAGATCGGTTTCATTCTTAAAATTGTATAGAAGAGAATAGATTAGAAATAAATTTATTCGGACTACAAAACACACACAGCATTACATACAAAAAGAAACAAAAGAACATAAACAGGTGAATCATACAATTAAAGGCAATATTAACAACAACATATAGAACAGAAGATAATAAAAGCAGGCACAAAAAAAGTATAAGATATTATGAGTAAAATTTAAATTTAATACGCAAAATTAAATTTTGCGGCCACATTGACGTCGTGCAGTGGGTGTCGAAGCAGCGAATAGGTTCCGACGCAGCATGTGTCACAGGGCCTACAGGTCCTGCAACGCTGGTATTCTGTCGGCACCGTATCATAGAGGGGATGATAATATATGGGTGGGTGTTAACAAACTACTTTTTATTAAATCCGAATACATAATCGTAAATAAAAAATGCAAAGTCATAAAAAATAATAAAATAAATAAATTACAAGGAGTGTTTAGTAAATATGGGGGTATGGAAGTAATATGCATTAATAAACACTTAATACAAAAATACAACAATGGCAGAGAATAGAAGGGATATTGAATAATAATAATGAATGCTAGCATGAAGATTGTTGAATGACTTGACCGCTTCAAAAACGAAAAACGTCGTTCAAAAACTAAGCTTTGGCTTTATAATGGCAAACGCGGGAGCTCTTCAGGGCAGAATCAGGCATCTCACTCTTGCCAAAGCAGAAGGTGTTGTTTGCATGCTAGTTTGAAGCGGGCAACAGACTTGCTCAGAATGATGTCCTTATAACCTTATAATGCGGTATTTGACCTTGGTAGTCCGATATATCTAGAAACGTGTCTCAAGCTGAACCTGTTTCAACAAAAACGTTTGACAATATCAGAATTGTATATTCACTTCACCATTTACAATTCTTTATTGCACAGAACATTGCAACAAAAAAAATTACAAGAAATTAAAAGGCAAAGGCGAGCTTATCTCTCAACAGATATTTCTTCCAGCAAACCTATCAGGATAGGATACATATACACTGAAAAGGGTAGTCTAGTGCAATTATAAAATTACCAAATACCAATAAAATATAATACTTACAATAAAAATACATATAATAAAAGAAATAGTAGATAAAATAAAAATAAACAAATAATAGTATTAAACAGATAAATACAATTACATACTTATATATATTACATATTATATATACAATACCTATGATGAAAGAGAAAGTAAGTGCTCTTTCAAGCGATTCTTAAAGGAGAAGAGAGTGGGACTGTCCCTAATAGTGCAGGGAAGTGCTTTCCACAGCCGAATGGCCCTCAGCCTGAACGAGTGCTCGTAGGTGTCGGTGTTATGCTGCGGAATACATAGAAGAGACACCGTGTGAGATCTCCGCTCCTTGCCTCTGGAGAAAAGAAACTCAAAACGTTCACGAAGGTAGGAAGGATATCTGGGATTTCTCAAGATGTTGAAGAGTAAAGCCAATATGTGGAAATCACGGCGAAGACGAATTTAGGGAGCTAACCCAGTTCCTTGCGATACTGCGAGACGTGGTCATACTTGCGCAGCCCGAAGACGAACCGAATCCCGAGGTTCTGAAGTCGTTCGAGTTTATTCAGTTGTTCTTCGTTTACACTCACCCAACAAGCATCGGCATAGTCAATTAAAGGAAGTAGAAGGGACTGGGCTAGAGTGACTTTAGTATGCCGTGGAATGAAGTATTGTAATCTCCGAAGAGAGTGAAACGATGCAAAGATTCTCGTTTGCTGACCTCGGAGACATGGGGCGACCAAGACAGCATGTTATCGAATACAACTCCGAGATTTTTAGCTTTATCGCTGTATTTGATTACGGTTCCGTCAAATATTAGAGGAGCGATTTGAAGTTGTTGTAACAGATTAAGAGAGCATCGGGTTCCCAAGATCACGGCCTGCGACTTGCTTGGATTGACCAGAAGCCCATACGAGAGGGCCCACTTCCGGATATTCCCGAGGTCAGCACTCAGAGTCTCCACAGCCGGAGTCACATCACGCGGAGAAAAATGCCGGTATATTTGGAGGTCATCTGCGTAAATATGATATGAAGAAGTAAGTACATCAGAGATTGAGTTGATAAAAACCGAGAACAGAAGGGGTGAAAGGATGCCACCCTGAGGAACCCCAGTGAATAGATTACACCAATCGGTGGATGTCTCCTCAGACTTGATGCGTTGTTGTCGATCTCTGAGATAGGAGTCAAACCAGAGGGCGGCATGAGAGGAGACATTAAGTGAATGGAGGGTCGCAACCAGGATATCAAAATCCACGCAGTTGAAAGCGCTGCTGAAGTCAAGCAATGCCAGCATAGACATCCTCTCTCCTTATCCAACTTGCGATGGCGCAAGTTGGATGTCATCTGTCACTTTGAGTAGAGCCGTGGTAGTGCTGTGACCCGGCCTAAAGGAAGGGCCGATTGGAAAGGATTAAGGAGATTCATGGAGGAAAGATAGGTGTATAGGGATAGTTGAGTGTGTACAATGGATTCAAGAACTTTGGAAAGGATAGGCAGGATAGAAATAGGACGAAATTCTTTGTAGGAAGTAGGGTTGGATGTTTTAAGCAGAGGGTTCACGAGAGCACGTTTCCACTGACTAGGGAAGTGACAGTCAGAGAGTGAAGCATTAATTATGTGAGTGATAATCGGCAGCCATTCCCCAAGAACACTTGTTAGCATTTGAGAGCAGATTTTGTCATTGCCCATGGCTTTTGATGAGATTGCTAGCACTGCTTTCCTGACTGCAGCGATTCCAACATGACGCAGATGGAAAGGAGAGTGGTAGGAGACAGTCCTGGAAAGCAAGTTACGGAGTGTGGCATTCTTGACAGATGGATCCATCTGGACGGGGGGGACAGCAAAAAAAATATTGAGACCGTTAAGGTCGATGTTACCAACCGCCAGGTCCTGGGACTTACCAATGCTTCAAGCTTACAAGGGTCTTCAGAAATTTCCAAACTTGTGCAGGGGCGTATCTCTCTATATTTACAGCAGTTGTATTGCATAAACTCAATTTTGTGTTAAAAAGACAGCATTTGACTATAGAACTCGTGAACAAAATTACCGTTTTGACAGTTCCTAAAATCATCTATTTTGACTAGCAGTCAAATATCGTATTCCAACTTCAACTCTATGTTACAATTACAACGCCTAAAATCGTATTAAGTTGATTCGGGCGCAGTAAATCAATATCAATTTATTTCGTACCGCGTACCCAATAGTAACCTGCACAGAATGCCGCCGTACCCGATAAAGTTGTAAAAGTTTACCCGTTCTCCTAGTATTTCTACTGTACACCTAGTATTTCTACTGTACACCTAGTATTTTGCTATTACAGAATGCTGTGCGCCATCCGTGGTATTTCTTAACTAACGCCCATACTATGCAGTTTTACTAAAATGCAGTCTTCATTCCTTGGCATATACGATGAAGGACATCTATGAAAGTTGTATTTGAAGACATGCGGTTCATTCTCATACCTTGATGATGACTGATGATTAATGATTATGTTTTAGGTCATGGAAATGGTATTTGTAGACATTAGTTTAAAAAAAATCCCAAGGGCGGGCTGGACTTGCGCACCGAGGGTTCCGCACAAATCGCATTTTATTTTTTTTATTTGCGCACCGCAAATCTGGTTTTGACAGTTAGAAACTTACAGTCTTCGGATTTTTAGTGCTTGTTTGCAAAATTTCATGATTCTAGAATCACGTTGGCTTAGGCCAACGGAAAGTAACCTATGAGTGTGGATTCACTTGCGAATTCCAAGAAATTTCAGGAAAATAGTGATGAAGGTATATGGCGGTATCTTTTGATTACTTTGACTTTATAACTTATATTTTCTCTCAACGTTAACAGATTACATACTTGAGTAATCGATATTAGTTTCATCCTGACATCTTTACGCGTTTCTGAGAAAAAGGGTCTTGACAGACGGACAGACGGACAGCGAAGTGATCCTTTAAAGGTTACTTTTTTCCTTTTAAGTACAGTTGATTTATTGTGACAACTTAGAAAGTTGAAGTAACTTCAACGACCTCTTGTGTTTAAACAAGTTAAACAGAACGGTGTAGTTATTCAGGGTGTTTGGTGCATCGTTTGCCAAATTTAAATAGCGGATAGAAGGGGTCCACAAAAAACGTTTTTATTTTTAACTTTTCTGAAAAAGTCCTCCAGAATTACCACTTTGAACTTGAATTAATAAAAAAAAAACCTGCTATAATTTACTGTTATTGGTTGTGTAATGTTGTACGGTACTTTTGAAGTGAAAAATTCTGGAAATTAACATCTATTTTTTAATGAACTCACAAATGTTTTTTTAAAGAAGTGAAATTCTGTAACGAATCATCTTTATCTTGCAATTAAAAAAAAACTATAACAGGCCTTTTTCTTGAAAGTTTTAAAAAAAGTTTGCTGGTCTATCTTCTTTGTAATAATGTACAATAATGCCATAAAAACCATTACTTAGTTCATTAATTTGCCAACTTTGTATCGGGCGGGCGGTACCTATACAGCCGATATGCTTCAGGTATGTAAGAATAAACATGATTTTGTAGGTAGAAAGTATTTTTTAATTGTTCTCCGCCATTTTTATTTGGCAAACGATGCACCAAACACCCTGTATTAATGGATTGATAAGGACATAATTCGAAAGTAATTTTACAATAAGAGATACCAATTTGATTTGACGTCCACTGTGGCGTGGGAGTGGTTGTGGCTCTGCCTACCATGCGGGAGGGCCCGGGTTCGATCCCCGGCTGAGGGTAAAGAAAAAACACCCAGGTCTTTAGGTAGTCACTGTTTCTGATTCCCACGACACAGGCTATCCTATTGTGGGGCCAGCAGCAATATAACATAGCGTCACTTCTTGTCCCGTAAGGGGTGGCAGAGGTACGTTTTTGAGTGACAGGGAGCTAGCCCATCGCCGCAGATGGAGTAATGAAGGTTTCCCCACGATGTTTCCTTCACTGTTAGAACATCCGTATAAAGTAGGTAAAAATAAAAATAAATGCAGCCGATTAATGTCCCCACCGAGGAGCACATGCCTTTATCCGGATACTAGCAAGATTAAGCCATACTCCACCACGCTGGCTCAGTGCGAGTTGGTGGAGTATAACGTAGGGCACTTAAGATAAATTACTTATCTCATTGGTACACGGCCATCACGGGATCCGAACCCGCACCTCCTGCGTGAGGAGCGAGCGAGATACCACGGAGCTGATTTGCTCTTAAAAATCACAATGTATTTAAATCAAACATGCCTCAACCAATACACATTTTCCAGCAAGTCCCCTAACAGGTGAAAGCCATTAACTACACACTGTAATACGGACGAATTAACTAGGCGCCTCGCTGGAATGCAATAACCTTAGAACGCCGTAATAAAGTCACGGATTCAGTCGCCTATTTAAACCGTAGCAGTACTGAGAAGTGTGTTTTCTCTTCACAGTGGTACATAAAATGTAATGTTATATTTATTGTTATTGAGAACACTAATCGATCTGATATTAGTTGTAAAGACGAATGCGTCAGCTGTCGAAGATTGTTGGATGATCAGATCAGGTCTGCCTTTGAAATTGCCGTTTGAGCAATTTAAAAAGCATGTTAAAGCGACTTTGTCGAAAAAGGGATATTACAATGTTCAATATTACTTAAATGACGGGACTGTATGGAGTTAATCTGGCTCAACACAGATCATGCTGTTAATAATTTTGTAATTATTTATTCCTGTTTCATAATTAATATTGTAATATTTCTATTAGTTAAGAATAACCAATTTGTTAAAGTGATTTAAATTCAATCTGTGGGAGTTTTTACGCCCTTCTTCTCCAGTGGTTCAATGTAGAAAAGGGCAAAAAATAACGTTTGCTAAGAATCTACGGGAAATATTAAACTAAAATACACATCAAAAATACTGATTTGCACAGCAACTATCCCTTATATTTGCTGCGGTAGCTTAGGTAAAAGGTAAAGGGAGTGCTAGCTAAGAGGGAGCTCAGCGAAGCCCCCTTATCCTTCGTGTTAGGTTCAACATGTAAGAACAAAAAATACTTAAAACATAAACTTAAGTACTCATTAAACATTTTAAACATAAAAAGTGTTTTTGCAGATCCTTTTTTGTTGTGAAAATCAGTATTTTTGATATGCGATTAAATAGCCGATATCTACAGCAATAAAGAAATTTGAATAATTGAAAACCTCCCTTATGCGCTAACTCTACATTTATTTTGCGAGACAGGGGGCTAGCCCATCGCCGCAGGTATGGGATTAAATGCTACTCCATTTTGCGATTTCAAGATACCAAGATTTCAACACGAAAATTCCCGTTTTGAAGAGAGTAATTGTACCATTAGTGCAACTTGAAACAATCACGATTTTAACGTTTGCCTAAATCACGTCGACTTTCCTAAAATAAGGCAAAAGTAAAAATTGTTTAGTAACAATTAGCATTACGAAATCGAACCTTATTTATTTTTACTTTCCCGCCGTATCTGGTCCGATTCATGTCCGATTAACAACATTGCGATTGTTGTTAAAGAATCGATTGAATAATCGGTCGCTTTCATCGAATTCCTTCTGATGTTTGTTTACAGTGCCTACAGGGCATTTGCAGTTAGAGTTTTAGAGATTGTTCTTCTTGACCAAGACTGTAGCTGTAGTAGGCAAAAGTAAGGTACAGTGCATTAACAATCGGTCTTTAGAGCAGGCTTCGATATTTGCCGGACGTAAAATAATTATTTCGTCTTTATAACTTATAAACGTCACCGTAAGATTGTCAAAACCGTTAGTTGATAAACTAACATTTTTTTTTCTCGTTAGTTGCTCAACTATCGACAGATAGTAAACTGTAGCGTACTGCTTACTAATTACGCGTTAGTTGCTAAAACCGTTAAATAATAAACTGGTTTAAACTTTCAAACCAGTTCTATTTCGTTTGCAATTCACGAACAACAACAAACCCTGTCGGTCTGGTTTACTAGCTGTAGATAGTTGATCAACTAACGCGTTAGTTTATCAACTAACGATTTGACTATCTTACGGTGACATAAAGAAGACACAAAAACCACGTAAACAATAAAAAACCGGTCAAGTGCGAGTCTAAATCGCGCACGAAGGGTTCCGTACCACCGTTCAATGGAAGCGATGGTGTGGAGTGAATAGTTTGGATTTTACACAGCAAAATATTGTTTACAAAGTTATTGGTGCGGTTACTTTCACACTCCATGTACGTAACCAGGTGCATCCATAAGTTTGTATGTGGTATTGAAAGAATTGTTGTATGGGAGCCCCCTTAAATATTTCTTTTAGCCTGTTTTTTAGTATTTGTTGTTATAGCGGCAACATAAATTCATAATCTGTGAAAATTTCAACTCTCTAGCTAGCTAGGTTCTTGAGATACAGCCTGGTGACAGACGGACGGACGGACGGACGGACGGACGGACAGCGGAGTCTTAGTAATAGGGTCCCGCTTGGAACCCTTCGGGTATGGAACCCTAAAAAATATATTATAATGCAATGAGGTAAAGCTTATTTCTGACCATAATTGAATTCTACTCCAAAGACCGCACTAAACACTGACTACACTGTACCTACCTTTCGCCTACTATGCCTATTACAGGCAAGTTGAATTAGAAACTTTCTGAACAGGTTTTATTTTTAATCTAACAGATGGCGCTGTGGTCGGCGCTTCTCGTTGGTTTCGCGCCTGATGATTGTGGTATACAGCGTGTAACAGAACGGAGTAGTCACCATAGCAAGTTTGTTTTCAGTTCTTAAATACCTACCATACAATGACGACCCGAATGGCCGTGTCGGCAGTGACCCTGCCTACGAAGCCAAGGGTCCCGGGTTCGAGTCCCGGTGGGGGCCAATATTTGTTTGATGTGAACTGATGTTTGTACCCTAGTCATAGTTGTTTATCTATCTAAGTACAATATTTATCTATATAAGTATGTGTATCGTTGTCTAGTACCCAAGATACAGGGAATCCTAGTTTGGGGCTAGATCAATGTGTGTAAATAGTGTCCAAGGTATGATTATTATTATTTTATTATACATATCAGCCATACGCCCAGACCCAAAATGTTTGGAGAAGTGAAACATTAAGTTGCTCTGATCAAATCTTTTACAGTGAAAGTTGATCAGAATGAGGTCCCTAATAGCCCCTTAAAATATGACTAAAGTTTCTGTTAAATCCTATATTATAAGGTGAAATTTAATGAACTGACCATATTTCGGGGAATTACAGTACCCATCATAATGAACAACTTTCCCAAGAAACATATTTTCGCAAATGAAAAACATCACAGGTCCCCATAGTAACTTGTAATCAGCTGATCGGGTCAATGTAATAATGAGGCACGATTTTAATTTTTGTTTGCGCACATATTATTACTTTGGGAACGTTGTTCATAATGGGTACTATATTTCCCCAAAATATGGTTGGTAATTAAATGATGACCTGTTCTTTGTATATTTAGTCAAAGATCAATTTAAGGTTAACTGGAGTACGATCGAGTTAAGGTAAACTGGAGTAAGATCGAGTTAAGGTAAACTGGAGTACGATCGAGTAACGGTAAACTGGAGTACGATCGATTTAAGGTAAATAGTCAATAGTCAATAGTCAATAGTCAAAGTACTTTATTACTGTAGATATTTACATATACTTAGCAAACGTCATTTTTGCCTCTTCTCTACATTGGACCACTGTGGGAGAAGAAGGGCGTAGAAACTCCCACAGATAGATTTTTAGATCTCTTTTAAAAATAGGTTGTGCTTAACTAATACAAATATGAAGAAATTAATTGTTATGATTAATAAGCAGGAATAAATAATTACAAAATTATTAACAGCAAGGTCTGTGTTGAGCCAGATTAACCCCATACAGTTCTGTCATTTAAGTAATCTTGAACATTGTAATATCCCTTTTTCGACAAAGTCGCTTTAACATGCTTTTTAAATTGCTCAAATGGCAATTTCAAAATCTCCAGAGGTATCTTATTGTAGTAGAGAATGCACTGACCCTTGAAAGAATTGCTAACCTTCGCGAGTCTAAAACGGGGCGCACATAGTCTGTGATTATTTCTTAGGTTAACATTACAGCTGTCGCTAAGTTTGGTAAATGTTTTAAGGTTCTTGCGTACATACATTATATTTTCAAAAATAAATTGACTAGCTACTGTTAGTATGTCAATTTCTTTAAAAAGCTCTCTTAAGGAGTCTGTTCATTTAAATCATAAATTGCTCGAATAGCTCTTTTCTCTAAAATAAAAATAGTTTGAATATCCGCTGCTTTCCCCCACAACAAGATACCATAGGACATCACACTATGAAAGTAACTAAAATATACTAGCCTAGATTTAGCCACATCCGTGCTTTGTCTGAACCACATCCGTGCTTTGTCTGAAACTGGAGTACGATCGAGTTTAGTTAAACTGGAGTACGATCGAGTTAAGTTAAACTGGAGTACGTTCGAGTTAAGGTGAACTGGAGTACAATCGAGTTAAGGTAAACTGGAGTACGATCGAGTGAAGGTAAACTGGAGAACGTTCGAGTTAAGGTAAACTGGAGTACGATTGAGTTAAGGTAAACTGGAGTACGATCGAGTTAAGGTAAACTGGAGTACGATCGAGTTCAGGTATGCTGGAGTACGATCGAGTTAAGGTAAACTGGTGTACGATCGAGGTCAGGTATACTGGAGTACGATCGAGTTAAGGTAAACTGGAGTAAGATCGAGCTAAGGTAAACTGGAGTACGATCGAGCTAAGGTAAACTGGAGTACGATCGGCTTAAGGTAAACTGGAGTACGATCGAGTTAAGGTAAACTGGAGTACGATCAAGTTCAGGTATACTGGAGTACGATAGAGTTAGGGTAAACTGGAGTATCACACTACCACCTAATTAATCAGTGAGAAAGGAGTTTGAATGATCTACCAACTACCAACGCCATCTAGCGATAGGAAGCCGAGACTTCTCCACTTTCTATACATTTTTTTTTTATTTTTGGCTGTATCACTGCGTTATTCCTTAAATACTTGCTTTTACCTAAACCTCCTCCGGACTGAGGAGAATAAATGTGAACAGGAATTATTGAAACTGCTCGGGCCATTTTAGAGAATTAGTAAGACTAACGTACAGCGATTAATTTATATATTTTACACTTAGGTCTGCCCCTGCTCAACCTTTCCCATCTTAATCTGGTTTGCTTGAAGATATCTCTTATAAGAGGTAAGCTCGACCTTGTACACTATTTTTATGTAACTCTTGTTTTTTATATGATTTGAGTCATAATCATCATCACCCTTTCAGGGAGCCCACTGCTGAGTATCGGCCTCCTCATAAAAAGTCAAAAGTCAAAGTTCTATAATACTGTAGATATTTACATATTCATAACATAATTTTTTGCCTCGTCTCTACATTGGACAACTGTGGGAGAAGAAGAGCGTAGAAACTCCCACAGATTGATTTTTAGATCTCTTTTTAAAATTGGTTGTGCTAAACTAATACAATTATTAAAAAATTAATTATTATGAATAATAATCAATAATAAATAATTACAAAATTATTAACAACAAAGTCTGTGTTGAGCTAGATTAACCCCATAAAGTCCCAACATTTAATTAATCTTGAACATTGTAATATCCCTTTTTCGACAAAGTCGCTTTAACATGCTTTTTAAACTGCTCAAATGGCAATTTCAAAATATCTTATTGTAGTAGAGAATGCACTGACCCTTGAAAGAATTGCTAACCTTCGCGAGTCTAAAACGGGGTGCAAGTAGTCTGTGATTATTTCTTAGGTTAACATTACAGCGATAGCGCTGAGTTTGGAAAATGTTGTAAGGTTCTTGCGTACATTCATTATAATTTCGAAAATAATTTGACTAGCTACAGTTAGTATGTCAATTTCTTTAAAAAGCTCTCTTAAGGAGTCTGTTCGTTTTTAATTATAAATTGCTCGAATAGCTCTTTTCTGTAAAATAAAAATAGTTTGAATATCCGCTGCTTTCCCCCACAACAACATACCATAGGACATCACACTATGAAAGTAATTAAAATATACTAGCCTAGATGTAGCCACATCCGTGCTTTGTCTGATGTTCCTAACAGCGTAAGCCGCAGAACTTAATTTACTAGGTAATTTATCTATTTAGTTACTTATTTATCTAGATATCTATTTAATTTATTTATTTACTACAATTTGCTATCAATAGTTATTCCATGAAACTTCGTGTCATTTACTACTTCTAACGTGTTGCTGTCTAACACTAAACTGGTCTCAACTTGCCGGACATTTGGAAGTGAGAATTTGATACACTTGGTTTTACCCTTCCGGCCCATAATGTACACCTATCTCAAAATGTACCGCAAGGAATAGTTATTTTTTTTTGCAAAATGCACCCATCCCAAAACGCACCTTTCGCAAAATGCACCCATCCCAAAACGCACCTTTCGCAAAATGCACCTATCCCAAAATGCAACAAGCACACAGCCATACACACCCCACTCGACCCGGTCCCCTGCAACCCGGGTCCACTGCTTTCCTGCTATCCTCAGTATGTTATCGCACCATCTGTCAGGTGGTCTGCCGACTGATAGTTGGCCTTCTCTCGGCCACCACTCGGTTACCGATCTGGTCCATCTATTGTCTTCTCGCCTTGCCAAGTGTGCCGCCCACCTCCACCTGAGCCGTGTTATCCGCTCACCGACGTCAGCCACCTTGGCTCGGTGTCTGTCGGCTCGACAACCTCTGTGGCGCAGCGGTTGTGGCTTTGCCTACCATGCGAGAGGTCCCGGGTTCGATCCCCGGCTGGGAGTATAGAAAGAAAAAAAAAAACAATCCCCAGGTCTTGGATGTTTATATGTGTGTGACGTCGCTGTTTCTGGTTACGACTGGTGTGGGGCCAGAAGCAATGTATGTGCCTGTATGTAAATGTTTATGTTTATGTTTATGTTTATGTCTGATTTCGGTATTCCGGATGCGGTCATACATACAGCCATGACGATTTCAGACATGATTCGTAAGCAATAAAGTAACTATTTACTATGAATTATGTCAGAGATAGAGAATAGCTACCGGCCCTTCGTATTACGTGACTTTTAATTAGTTGAAGATAAAAAAATATATGTAGTATGTACCTACCCAAGTAGCCGACATTATGATAAACTTATATGTAGTATGTACCTACCCAAGTAGCCGACATTATGATAAACTTATATGTAGTATGTACCTACCCAAGTAGCCGACATTATGATAAACTTATATGTAGTATGTACCTACCCAAGTAGCCGACATTATGATAAACTTATATGTAGTATGTACCTACCCAAGTAGCCGACATTATGATAAACTTATATGTAGTATGTACCTACCCAAGTAGCCGACATTATGATAAACTTATATGTAGTATGTACCTACCCAAGTAGCCGACATTATGATAAACTTATATGTAGTATGTACCTACCCAAGTAGCCGACATTATGATAAACTTATATGTAGTATGTACCTACCCAAGTAGCCGACATTATGATAAACTTATATGTAGTATGTACCTACCCAAGTAGCCGACATTATGATAAACTTATATGTAGTATGTACCTACCCAAGTAGCCGACATTATGATAAACTTATATGTAGTATGTACCTACCCAAGTAGCCGACATTATGATAAACTTATATGTAGTATGTACCTACCCAAGTAGCCGACATTATGATAAACTCTTCCCGGTTTACACTCATTTACCAAACGTATTATTTGAGAAGGCTTATATTAAACTGATACCAAATTGAGTAAAAAGTAACATCCAAAAAATACACTTTCATCCTAAACTATCTAAATGTTCACCAAAATGTTACTAAATTATACTACATGGAGTCGCCCCGCTCCGCTCCGCTTCGCTTCGGCTCCAGGTTGCCTCATAAAGTTGTGAGCTAACAAACATAACTTCAGTATTCGGACAGAAAGTGACCTATAGCTACTTATACGGTTTTGTCATACTAAATTTTGAGAACATTTAACATTTTTGGGGGTCAAAACTTATATTTTGCCATTTTAGTGCATTTGTCTCAGCAAGACCAAACATCAAACAATGCTGTTCAAACAAAATCCTGATAGAGAGAAGCGGCGACCCAGATTTCTTAAGGCGAGTCATTAGACGACCATTGTACCAGCAAGCCAGGGGCGGACTCAGTGTGTAGCTGGAGGGGGCAAAACAATCCACTCTTTATCTTAGATCTTTATGAGAAATATTAAACTGCACATCAAAAAACTGATTTACAGCAAATATCAGGGCAAAATGCTGCGGTAGCTTAGGTGAAGGGTAAAGGGGGTGAGCGAAGCGAAACCCCGTTTACCCTTCGTGTTAGGTTGAACATGCAAGAACAACAAAAAATAGTTAAAACATAAACTTGAGAACACATGAAATATTTAAAACATAAAAAGAGTTTTTGGTGATCCTTTTTTGCTGCGCAAATCAGTATTTTCACAGCAAAAAATTCTAGCCGATCTTTATCGGATGCCCGATGTCTGGTAGTTACACGCTCGCCGCTTGCCGCTGCTGGCCATGTATTAAAGATACAAGTATTTTATAAGGACGTTCTAACGGTGATGGAAACCTTCGTGAAGAAACATTCCTATTTCCAAAGCTGTGGCGATGGGCTAGCCCGCTGTCACGCAAAATGTAATATTGTATAACTGGCTAAACGTGGTTACTCCTGAGCTTCTCCCACCCTGTTTGGGAAAGGCGTGACGCTAAGTGATAGTAGTTTTTGTTGAGCGAACTTGAAAACCTTAAATATCCAAAATATGGATAAACTGATAAAAACCAGCAGTTTGGTACTGATTATTTTGTGCAAGATTTTCCAAGTGAATCTGCGCTACCCCCCCCCCCCCCCCCTGAGTCCGCCCACTACTAAATCCAATTACAGACAGACAGCCGGAAAGACGGACAAGATCTTATTGTGTCCGCTCGGCTGGGCCAAGTAATCGCACTTACTTAAACTTAACTTGCTAACATGTGAAGGTTTTCTAGTGAAAGTGCTTTTTGAACAATTTTAACTCTAAAATTGATGATTTTCTTTACGTAATTGTAACGCGCGATAGTCATCTCAATTCTCTTTTCGTAAAGCTCTAACCGTGACAGCTGTCAAAAAAGTTATCATGACAGCTGCAAAAATTGCCAATTTAACTCTGAATTACGGCGCGGCGGGGCGATGAGCCAACTCCCTGACAAGTCTTGAAATAAAATACGGGAAATATTAAACTGCACATCAAAAATACTGATTTGCACTGCAAATATCAGGGCGAAATGCTGCGGTAGATTAGATGAAGGGTAAGTGGGTGAGCGAAATGAAGCCCCCTTTATCTAAATCTGTTCATATTAATAATATTGACAGTGTGCAAAACAAAATGCCGATTTAATAAGAGTAATTTAATTCTCTTCTAAATTATGAACAAAGATTGAACTACTTTAAACTCACCTCCCTCGAAAACCGAAGAAACATACTGGATCTTAAGCTTCTTCACAAAATCTTACACTCTAAAATCGATTCCCTTTTTTTGCTTTACAAACTTAATCTCAACTGCTTTACCCGTACTCGTTATTACAGACCGTTTCACCTTCACATTTACCGGAACAACATTTGTTACTATAACCCCATCTCAAGAATGTGCCGTTTGTACAACGATCTCTCCAGTGAATACTAGGGCATGCACCCGGGTATACCCGGTTCCTAACTACCCGGGTATACCCGGGTATACCAAGGTCTCGAAAGACCCGGTTCTGAAGAAGCATACCCGGTTCCCCCGGTTCTTGAAAAATACTAAAATTACTTAATTCCGCATTCAAATCAACCGCGGCTGAGCCATTAGCGCGTGATTTAAATTCGCATTGTCACAAAAGCACGATATGGCAACGTCGCGCCGCCGGTCGCGCGAGATATACCTACTGCATGCACGCACCCGTACACTTCCCATGTCTGCAAACACTATTAGAGAGATGGTTTGCAGACATTGCGATGAAAAGAAGAAAGAGCCAAAAAAAATAATAGAAAAGCTTTTGTCTGAAAAAGTAAAGTTCGCAATTTCATTCAACGAATGGACTTCAAACAGAAACCGCAGATATTTAAGTTTAAATACACACTCACCATATCTGAGCGGACCCAACAAATTCAAAAATTTAGGACTCATAAGGGTTTACGGATCATTACCAGCAGAAAAATGTATTGAACAGATCAATCAAAAACTCGAATGCTTCGGAATTTCCTTAGAAAGGGACGTTGTTGGAGAAACTACCGATGGGTGTAGCATGATGGTAAAAATCGGTAAACAACTGAAATCCTTACACCAAAAATGCATTGCGCATGCAATTCAGCTGGCTATATCAGATGTCTTCTACAAAAACGCTGTTGCTATGGATGAACATCAAGTAGATGTTGAAGAACATATTGATGAGGATGATATGCCGTTAGCTGAACTAGCCCCGCTGTTACACCGAGATGCTAGAAGTAGTGAAACTACTAACGATTATAATATTAGAGAGCATTCAGATGCAGAAGCAAGTGGCGATGATAATGATGACGGTGTTGAATTTGTACAAGAAACAAGGGGGCAAGTGTCGCATTTCAGGTATTTTGATTAACTAGACAAAGTCCGGAAAGTAGTCAAGATATTTAAAAAATCTCCGACAAAAAATGATGATGTTTTACAAAAACATGTTAATTCTGACTTCGGAAAAGAAAATATTTTGATTCTGGATGCAAAGACAAGGTGGAGTAGCATCGCAGACATGCTACAACGTTTTCTCAAACTCAAAGTATGCATCACAAAAGCGCTACTTGATATAAATTCTGAAATTACCTTGAGCCAAGACGAATGGACAACTTTAAATGAGCTTCACGAGATTTTGGACATAATGAAAACTATCGTTGAAAGTTTGTGTCGCCGGGATGCATCCTTGTTAACAGCTGATGTCGCAATAAAATATGCATTGAAAAAACTGAAAAGGATGAATACAGCTATAAGTAAGGAAATGGAAAATTCTTTAAAGAAAAGGTACTTGCAGCGACGACTTATAGAAGCAGCTACACTTCAAAACTTAACGAACCCGGACCAATACTTTGCTGATTTTCTAAATGATGATTGTGCGGTATTTCCTTGGCCCTCTTGCGATAAAATGTGCAGGGGTATCGTTAATCTCGTACAGCCATTGTCAATGATCGAACAATGCGATATATGTGAGCAAGGTGAAGATGAGGTGGGAAATGCCGATGAATTCGATGTCATTCTTGTCCCAGACCCGATTATGTCCAAAAAAGATGAGCTTGATATAGAGATGCAAAAAGCTACAGCCTTAAAAAGTAATAAGACGAGAAATCAAGAACGCGACGCCTACTTTACAACAGTCAAAATAGAAATGGCATTGTTTGAAAACGGTGGAAGTCGTGGTAAAAACCTTTCACTAGCATATAACTATTTAAGAACCATACCACCAACAAGTGTAAAGCCTGAAAGAATTTTCTCCTCAGCGGGCTACATTTGAAATCGCTTGCGCAGCTCGTTAAGTGACAGGAGCCTAGATGTGATAAGTTACTTACGATCTCACTACCACGAAAAAAATATTTCCAATAAAGCTATTAATTAAAATAAAAACGAAAATATGGTGATTTGTTACTTTAGGTAATAAAAAAGAAATTATTTGTTGTGTTTTATCATGTTGCTGTTACTCATACGAATATAAAAAGATAATTTATGCTGTTTATTAAAAAGACTGATTAATGTTTAGTTAAAGCTTTTTGTGTTCCTATAATATTCCTGTTATGTAATGAGAAAAATGACAGTTTGAAACTATAGTGTCCTAATAAATGTTGATTTGATATAATTTGCCAACTTTCTTATTTCATATCTCGTAATAACGTTATACACTTTCAGTTTCTGTGTGATTTATTTGATATTACAGTTTTATGAGCCGGAACCGGGTGCACCCGGTGCACCCGGTTCTGACGGCTCCCAGAACCGGGTCTCAAAAATCTGGAACCGTGACCGGTTCTGCATGCCCTAGTGAATACCCTGATCTAGATATTTATGAACCTAGACCTTATGAATTTATTAAATTAATTAACTTTGCTCTGTCCCAGCCATCTTCAAACAATTAGAATTAGATTTCTGTTCTTTTTTTATATGTTTGATCAATAAATGATGTAATGGAATCATAAACACATTAAATTAAGTTTTACTATGTACACATAGTTTGGGCTACAGTCCAACACAAAGACCTGTATTGATGTATTATTGTCTCAAATGGCTGTATTCTGTTTTGTGTACTTATTAAATAAATAAATAAAATCTAAAACATAAACATGAGTACACATAGAATATTTAACACATAATAGTAGTTTATGTGACTGCCACATAATGGAGGGCATTAATACTCGAGAGTAGCTCGTTTCATAATAATATCACTCGAGAGTTTTAATGCCTAATTATGTACTGTTACATACACTAGTTTATCTACACACATATCATAAGCTCTCTTTTATGTGTTCAGGAACCGCATGTTTGACCGGCATTGTGGCTCTGCAATTGTTTAGCTTGTTCTGTAGCACCAACTTCGGGCGTCGGCGTTCGAAATTTGAATGCCAGTACCAACTTCACAGACAAACTAGGGGCGGCACGAGGCGGGCGTCAGCGTTCGAAATTTGAATGTCATAATATGTAGAAAAATTACACATTATGGTCATAATGTGTAATTTTTCAGATAAGAAATGAGTTTTTACCAAGTAGTTTAACATTATGCTGATCGTAACGTGAGGTTTTTGTACGCAGTAAAGAGGGTTTATGATACGTGTGTAGATAAAAATTGTTTTTGCTGTGTAAATCAGTATTTTTAAAGTGCGATTAAATACTAGCCATAAAATACTGACTGAGTTTTTAGGGCGATATGTTGTGAACTCAGAATTACTGTCCTATGTTGAGTAATATCACAATCACAACAACTGCAAAAATATTGTAGTAGTCCTGCAGTATTCTGATATTCTCTCTTGGCAGTGTACTGTTGACAGTGTATCATATCCTTTACAACTTCGACACCAGACTCCGCTTTCTTTGTCTGCATTATGACAGACATACATACATACAGACAGACACAGATACTTTACATACAAGAAACGGATTACTGTCAACACGGGGTCATTTTCTGGCCGGGTTTACGTAGAACCCTATCTATTACCATGGCATTATTGTGCCTCTCTCAAGCTATGCTGGGTTCCGTACCTTAGAAAGGAAAAACGGAACCATTATAGGATAGCAAGTGTGTCTGTCCCAGATATTAAACAAATTCTGAATCGATGAATTTTATATTTTGTACTGTTATGTATTTATGAGCCAAACACGAACGTGTTACTTAGGGGCCAATAAATTTTGAAATGGGGCACTTTTGGGGGCAAAACAGAAATAGAAAAATAAACTTTTTTTTTCATGTTAAATGTCTTAAGAAAGGTTGTTGCGAGAAATTCATATATATATTTTTCATAAACCTGAAATGCTTAGTTAAAAAATATTTAAGAAAATAGGCGAATAATACCATGTCTCGAGCCCTGATTTCCGAAATGACTAATTCAAAAAAAACACGTAATATAGGTTTGTCTTTACTTAAATATTACAGTAAAAATATATAGAAATGTATGGTGATAATAATGAGGGCACAAGTACTATCAATACCTGGTTACATACATGGAGTATGGAGTAAAAGCAGTAATAACTTTGTACACAACATTTTGATTACAACAACTTAAAAATAGGAAAATGAAAGATACCTAATCCCCATGCAAGAATAAATTCCCATGCATGCATAGAATATCATTGTGCGGTGGTACGGAACCATTCGTTCGCGAGTCCGACTCGCCCTTGGCCGTTTATTTATTTATTAATTTGTATGCGCCTATAATTCGAATGAATATGATCATAACATATCTAATATGGTCTAACACCGATCATTAATTTCATTGATCAGAAAAACTAATAAATTTTAACGAAGTAATGTGGAATTGCTGCCAAAGCTCTTCGCTATACCTTCTTTATATGTATCTTGCTTGACTACGACGACCGAGACGGCTGAATACAATGTAACCTTCTAATGTCCCCACCAAGGGGCGCGGGCCTTTACCCGGATACGAGTAAGATTGAGCCGTACTCCACCACGCTGGCTCAGTGCGGGTGGAGGTGTCGGACTAGTGGCCAACCCAACTGTCAGAAGTTATCAAGCCTCTGACACAGACCTCTATGAGGGCCTCTGACACAGCTTCACGACTACTGCCACCGAGGGAAGACAGTAGCCGGGACCTGCAGCTTAACGTGTCATACGAAACACGGAAGCGCCCGAAACAAACGCCACATAGAATCGGACACCCATCCAGTGCCCGTCTCGGCCGGATGTTGCTGCCCGCACGATCTTTTCAATGAGCTATAACCGTTGAATGACATCACAAAACTCACCGCGCAGCAGAGCTGTTGCTGGTGTGTATGTGTGTGACGTCGCTGTTGCTGGTTCCCACTCACACACACAGGGTATCCTAGTGTGAGGCCAGACGCGATATATGTGCCTGTATGTAAATGTTTATGTTTGCTCCGGCGTCGTACAATTGGTCAAATGCCACCCCACACGGGAAAGTGCGACAGATTTCCAAACCGATAGGATGTCCAATCGAACTGATAAATTAAACGAAAGTAGGCCAGCCGCCCCGGGGCGGCTGCACTATTTGTCGAGAGTGTATCATTTGCTTGCTGCACTATAATTGGCAATCGGCGCGTAAACCTAGGGATGTGGTAGAACTGACGGGAAATTGGATTATAAATAATGTCTGTGGTTTTGGAGGGAAGCTGAAGATTAGCTACTGAAATGTTATCATGTCCACATGTTATTCTGGGCTTAGATTATAACGAAAAATAACATACGTCATATTTTATCCATTTGGGGTGGCTGAGGGATAGTTTTGGCCAAGTTGTTTTTAATTTTTTGGCTACTGCAAGGCTAATCTATTTTGGTTACTTTCAGAGTGTCATGTCCTGTGGTATCTTCTCATGGGAGAAAACAGCGGATATCCAAACTATTTTTAAATAACAGAAAATAACTATTCGAGCATTTTATAATTGAAAACGCATAGATTCCCTAAAATAACTTTTTCAAGAAATTGATATAAAATATACCTAATGCACGACCGTTTCAACTTTCAACATTTTACAAAATTAGCGATAGTAATTAATAATAATAATCCTGTTGGGTAAAAAAAGTAGAATTAAGTATTTGCTTTTACATTTGTAAAAGCATTTGTAAATAACAAGGGATGTTCATTAGTCCGTATTAAACGGTGGACCCTGTGGTATAGAGAAAATCATTCAATACTCACATGTGTGAAAGGTGGCTGGCCCATCACCAAAGCTGTGGAGATACGAAGATTTCGTCACGATGTTCTCCAAAACGAAATGTAAAAAGCCATTACTTTGAAAACGGACGCATCGTAAATTTTTCTTTCGCCAACTGTAATACATACGGGTTTTGGGCTTTTCATTCTCCAACGCTGCGGCGATGGGCTAGCCCCTGACATGCAAAATGGAGTATCGAATAACAGGCTCAACGCGGGCACAGCTGTGCCTCTATAGTGCTATGTAACCTTTTTGCATAGAACAGTTATTATTATTAATTAAATCTTTCAAAAGTGTGAGTCTGTATAAAATGCACATATCGAACAGGGCTGAAGAGAACCACATTTTAAAATTTTTTTTTTAAATCCTACCTTATAATTTTATAGACATTTTATTATTTTTCACCCTCCTTCCATCTGCCAGTCGATAATAATAATGGATGTTTCTATTTCAGCCGGAAATATTTCGCTCAAACGGGGCATATCGAACAAAACTTGAGCAGTAGAAAAACACAAGAAGCTATTAGAGCAACTGACCAAATTTTTCTGCATATTTTGATGAAAATTTCACTTTGGCATGGCCTTATGGAAATAAATAAAATAAAAAAACTCAGGAATTTAATGTATCACAGAGCTTTCGTTTAATCATCTTATAAATTAGCTTATAAATATATGTTTATTTTTATATAATTTTCCAAGTCTATACTCTCGACTGTTTGAAGTAATTTATTTTCAACGACCGCTCTCGAAGCTATTCTAGCATCGCCTAGATCTAGGCTAGCTTAGCCATTCTGCCTAGCATATCTTTTTAACTCCTAGCACTAGTGCATTAAAGTCCAAATTCGCACCCACACAATTTCCCTAAGTAAAAATCTTTTGAAAATTGACTTTGTTCTTTAGATGCAAGCAACAAAGTACAAAATCCAACGATTAGCGATTTGTATGTGTTTTAAAGCTAATAAATAACTACTGCAAGGTACTTAGTTAAGTAAGGATGTTAAGTATACTGAGAGTAATATATATCGTATAAGATCCGCGTAGTTTTAAGTTTAAGCACACTTTCAGCCTGTTCCACAAGTTACGTTATATCAGATAAATCGAAAATTTTGTATGTGAAAGCAGGATTTATCTGGCAGATATGGCTTATCCATAACATAACCTAACTTGTTTTAACTAACATAACCTAACAGGCTATTAGTAAAGAGGCCAAGTAATCTTACTAATTGACAGTATGCATAGGGAGGGTTATGGTTTGTGGTAGGAGTAGAAGTAGGAGTAGCCCACTCTAATATCTCGCTCGATGTAAGAAATCCATTTGTGTAATTATTTATTTGTGTTGTTTCTCAACTAAGTGAATATTGTTTTCATTTTGAGAAATAAATATCTTAAACCTTTAAACCTTTGTGGTGGACGGATAATTCGGTTGGTGGATTTATGTACTATCGAACCATCTGAATCATGACCCACCATAAGCTTATTTTGCTAAACCCCTTAAATGCAAGTAGGTCGAAATTCGCTTGAAGGTTTATTTTCTTGGTAACGAACTTGTTATCATTTGATTAGACACTGACATTACGATAGATCTTACAAGTTTGAAAGTTTCAAACGAATTATCAGGCAAATGGGTCATGATTCAGTTGGTTCGATTGTACCTAAAACTAAAATCTAAATAACTAAATAAATTGTTTATGTATTCAGATTGTTTTGACAACCTCTGTGATGTTTTGACAACCTCTGTGGCGCAGCGGTTGAGGCTATGCCTACCATGCGAGTGGTCCCGGGTTCGATCCCCGGCTGGGGGTAAAAAAAAGCCTTGGATGTTTATATGTGTGTGACGTCGCTTTTCCCGGTTCCCACGACACAGGGTATCCTAGTGTGGGGCCAGAAGCAATGTATGAGCTTTTATGTAAAAAAAAAAAAGATAACTTAAGACCAAAATAGACGTCAGAAGAGAGGTCTAAAAACTATTTTGTATTAATATTACACAATAACGAAAAATGGCTGAATGGATTTAGGTGAAATTTTATGTCGGTAGGAGCTTGTCGCTGATGCCAATAGACATGCACATACTGCAGTAGTTAATACGTCATCTACTTTCATAAGTGAAATTGTCACCAAATTATAACAACAATTTTACAATTACTGCTTTCATGATACGGAACTCATTATAATCGTAATCATACATACATGTGGAAATACTTCTTGCTACAGACGTTGCAAAATGTGCCTTATTTACGTACAAGTAGGAGTGCAATCGGTTTCAAAAATAATTTCAAGTAACGACGTAAGTTATGTAGGTTGTGTGGTAAGAATTTGAACTTTGTGTCAATAGCTGTAAGGTGTATTATGCTGTGAAGTAGACGAAAGTTTAAAATCATGCTAGTTCACCAGAGCGATGATTATGAAGAATATGTAGAGTATGAAGTAAAGCAGTAGATTTCAAGATTTTCCGATTATTATCAAAACGAACGCAATAAAATATCTGTAGCTCAATTTCTTTTTTTAGGGTTCTTAAAAAAATATCTTTAAGTATTAAATATAACAGATATCCGGTAATTTTAAAAGTCCATTCTTTCTTTTCTTCTAATAGACCTTTTATAACATATATTTATCCTACATTTTTATGTTGTCTAGTTTAGCCTAGAATTGAAGCTAAAGATGCATTTCTTTGTTCGCGTCCCCTGGCGCTGGCCAGATTTAACCCCTTAAGTGTGCTCGTACGATGGTACGGATAAAAACATTCAGTTGGCTGCTTCCAAATCGGCCGCTAGAGAGAAGTGCCTATAATGTGCCGCTCTCATGGCGAACTGCAGGGGGGGGGGGGGGGGGGGGCTAAGCTCTTTATCAGGCACACAGTTTTCGACGACGGTTCTGTTCTGGGGCAGTTTTGATTTTGTTCTTATGTTTCATAATTTTTTATTGAAGTTGTTTGCATTTATTTAGAAGAAACGTTTTTAAATAGTATTGTGTATGTTATGTATAGTCACCGACGACGGTGCTGGCTGAACATCAGCGCTGCAGGTGCAGGTGCAGGTGTCTGACACCTCAGCACAATGCTGTAGGTGTCTGACACCTCAGCACAATGCTGCAGGTGTCAGACACCTCAGCATAAGCTGAGCCAGTGCCCGGTTCACTGCCGCAGCGCAGAGACACAACTGTTTCATGTTTTATCTGTTTTTTTGTTTATTTTTTGTTTAATATGTGTGTCCTGTGCGTTTGTGAATAAATGTATCTTTCTTTCTTTCTTTCATTTATTCTTTCTTTCATTGAAACATATACCATTTAGTTCTGATTTGAATCAGTATTCAAGTAAACATAGTCCAGTCAAATCCACACTACTTAATATTCAGTTGCAAGGTATATATATAGGATAAATTCTATCTATAAGTACCGTATATTCGTTTATGTCGTGTAATATCTTGACGGACAGACAGACAGATATCGTAGCCCTGTTTTCGCGTATTTAGATGACATTCGCATCGCGCCCGGGGAGGAAGAAATAGGGCTTGGATTTTTAAAAGTTTTAACTTGGAAAACGATAAGTGGTGTTTGCGTTCTTTATCGTGGAACGAGATGCAATCTGGTATTTTTTTACTTATGTGCTGATATTCGTAAGGTATTAAGAAAACAGGTTTCATAATATCGTTCTCGTGTGTGCGTACAGGGTGGAATGTTGTGACAACACCTGGAGGGCAAGTACTCTAAATAATGGAGGTAGCAAACTTCCCTCAAAGGAAACATTCCTTTATTTAAAAAAATAAAAAACTGCAATTAAATGCGGCGGAAATTTGCTACCTCCATTATTCAGAGTACTTGCCCTCCAGGTGGTGTCACAACATTCCATCCTGTATAGACGACATTCGCACCCCCACCCGGGGAGGAAGAAAAAGGACTTGAAGTCGGTTTTTTTTTAAGTTGATGTTTTTAGGGTTCCGTACCCAACGGGTAAGAACGGAACCCTATAACTAAGACTTCGCTGTCCGTCCGTCCGTCCGTCCGTCCGTCCGTCTGTCACCAGGCTGTATCTCAAGAACCTAGCTAGCTAGAGAGTTGAAATTTTCACAGATTATGTATTTCTGTTGCCGCTATAACAACAAATACTAAAAAACAGGATAAAAGAAATTATTTAAGGGGGCTCCCATACAACAATTCTTTCAATACCACATACAAACTTATGGATGCACCTGGTTACGTACATGGAGTGTGAAAGTAACCGCACCAATAACTTAGTAAACAATATTTTGCTGTGTAAAATCCAAACTATTCACTCCACACCATCGCTTCCATTGAACGGTGGTACGGAACCCTTCGTGCGCGATTTAGACTCGCACTTGACCGTTTTTTTTTATTTTATTACATCATTTATTTTGGGTATTCCTGCACCATAAACCCTTTCCGTGTAATATGTGTGCTTTGCCTCTGTATATTATGTACATCTTCTAATATTCTGTGAATGAGCTCCGAGGACTAATGGGCTTCACGCTTACTTCTCACACAGGAGATGCAGGTTCGAATTCTGATCATGTACCAATGAGATAATTCGTTTCTCTTAAGTACATTATAGGACGTTCAGTGTGTCGGATGACACCTCACTACAATCCTCACTGAGCCAGCGTGGTGGAGTATGGCTTAATCTTACTCGTATTGGGGACATTAATAGGCTACATTTATTATATTTTATAGATAGAAAGAACAGGAGGCCATTTCCCTGCAGTGATAAAAACTATATGGCTAGAAAGAAATGAAAACTTGTAATCTTTTAAAGCAGTGGCGATGGGCTAGCCCATAGTCAAGAATAACTAAACGAGGGTATAACTGTGCCTCTGCTACCCCCTATGAGAAATGGAACCCTTATTTTTGTTGTAATTTATCAATCCTACTGTTTATATCACCGTGTTATAATGTTATCACAGGCCCACAAATATGGCATTACATTACAGCCATCTACGTAAGGTGTTTTACTTTTTAATCGCAAGTGGCGTGAAGCTCACCCCCATAAACAGTAAGGAGAAATTACCGACAGGAAGAGTGGCCGGCCTGGTTTAGTTCAGAGAAAGAAAAACTGTCTGGAACCGGTTTTAACCAGTTTTATTTACCTAGCGACAAGCAATGAAACAAAATACCCCTGTCACATAAAACGGCGTATTATATCAGCAAATAAACAAAAACATGTTTAGTATCATAAAAATGCATTGCTTCTTTCTGGCCCAACACTAGGATACCCTGTGTCGTGGGAACCAGAAACAGCGACATCACACACATATAAACATCCAAGACCTGGGTTTTCTTTCTTTATCCCCAGCCGGGGATCGAACCCGAGCCTTCTCGCATGCTAGGCAGAGCCACAACCCCATCGTCAAAAGATGTAATGCATATTTCTAACGATAATGTGATGAGTGTCATCATGAGGAAACTTTCATGTCTCCTTAGATACGGCGATCGACTAACCCCCTGTCAAGAAAAATGAGTATTGTTTTACTGACTAAACGTGGATATTTCTGTGCATTTGCCAACCCATCTGACAAATTATAAATAAATAAACAAAGCAATGTAGTCCATGAATGTCCCTACCGCGGGGCACAGACCTTTACCCAGACACGAGTAATATAAAGCCATACTCCACCACGCTGGCTCAGTGCGGGTTGATGGAGGGGTTTTTACGACCACTACCACGTAGCGATAGTAGCCGGGGCCTACTGCTTAACGTGTCATCCGAAACACTGAACGCAAATATCTCTTTGGTACATGATCAGCTTTCGAAGCTGCAACTCCTGTTTGAGAAGCAAGCGTGAAACCCATAAGACCACGGAGCTCATGTATAGGTATATAAAATACTATGTTTATATGTTGTAATTTTGAAACAAACTGCTCGTCTATTCTGCGAGATGCCGATGCCGCTCTTACCGGAAAGAGAGTGGTTTTCAACATTTATCTAAATACGTATGTTTGTGTTTGTGAGACTGGTTGTGTGTTTTATGTCATGGCCGACGGCTCAGCTAGCTAGCTAGCCCCGTGCATCCGGTTGGACGGCAGTAAAAGTCTATATTAATGGAGTATCCTTCTGTCAACAAAACTTGTGTTGTTTATCATAATTCAGCTCACGTTTAGCAACTTACTATAATTTGTCAACTTAACATCGGCCAGGACTCCACGAGTGAGGTAAGCATAGTGAGCAGTCTGCAAGCAACTATGTATAAGTTCAACATATTTATAGTTGTATTTCTGTACATATATATATATTAAGGGTAGACAGAGACGCAAGATCATAATATGTGGGTACAAATACAAAATACAAATACAAATATTTTTAATAAACTAGTGCCCCTGTGGGCAGTAGACCTCGCTAACAGGGGGGACTGTGAATCAATTTATAGGTAAGTATTTTAGATTCAATAAAAATCAAGTAGTAAAGTAGCCGCACTAATAACTTTGTAAACTATATTTTGCGATTTAAAATACAATCTATTGACTTTTCACGAAAATAGTTATAGTCTGTTTCACTCACTCTCATGGTCTGTATAGATCTTCTTTACTAATCCGTCTCCTACTTCGAGGAGTCCAAACTTGGTATGTTTTGAAAAGATTTCTTGGATTTTTAGAAAACAGGCGGCTGAAAGGTTATAGTGTGGTTATTTTTAGAACCGTCTCATGAAGCCCTTTAATTTGATACCCCACACGATAGGTTTCAGAAAAAAAAAACCATAGAAAAAATTAATGACGTCATAACTCCCCAATAGGGAAAAATCGAGAAAAGCTCTCGACAAAAAGATCTTTTACGGAGGAATACGTGTGCCGAGTTTTTTGAGGATCGCTTGAAAACTGTGGCCCCTAGACCGGAACTGATAGACACACATACATAGAGACAGACGAAAGCAAAATTGGCCTCCTATCTTGACGAAATGGAGCCCTTCGCTGGTTCCCACACTAGGGAAGCCTGTATCGTGGGCGACCAGAAACATCAAAAACAGAGAATGCGACAGACGGAGAAACAATTCTGTAAGTTCGGGGACTGACGAAAACTACTTAAAACAGTAACTTATGCTACTTGGAATTTAATTGTTAAAAACTTATTAAACCTAGAAAAAACAGAAGGTACAACTGTCAAAATCTATAAATTGTGATAGTCTCGCGAATTTGTGCAAGTGTATGTAGAGTGCATGATGGAGTTTAGAAGTTAGTGCATGTAATTTTATTTTGCAAAGTCTAAGTTAGATTACCGGCAAAGAATAGCCAACACTACTGCCCCTGTTTAAGAAGTTCTTCGGTTTGGGAGTAAGGCCTGGTAAAACTTGAGTAAGAAGCGTTTTTATCTCTCTTATGGAACGGGTTCTGAAATCACAAAGTCTAGCTATTTTGTTATACAATGAAGAGGACATGCATTCATAAAAGCGACGAGCAAACATTGTGTTTCACTCCTGACATACTGAACAAACACTTGTTCAGCATGTCAGGGTAGTTTTCCGAGCTGAGTACAGAACGGTGCTTGCAAAGAATGACTTTGGTAATGTATAACTGGCATTCCCTCGGAACCTGAGCTTCTTGATAAAGCTGTTCGTTGGATATCTGTCGGGTCCCTTGTACATCACTCTTGGCTTCGTGGGCAGGGTCGCTGCCGACTCTGTCGGGTCTCTTGTGCATCACTCTTGGCTTCGTGGGCAGGGTCGCTGCCGACTCTGTCGGGTCTCTTGTGCATCACTCTTGGCTTCGTGGGCAGGGTCGCTGCCGACTCTGTCGGGTCTCTTGTGCATCACTCTTGGCTTCGTGGGCAGGGTCGCTGCCGACTCTGTCGGGTCTCTTGTGCATCACTCTTGGCTTCGTGGGCAGGGTCGCTGCCGACTCTGTCGGGTCTCTTGTGCATCACTCTTGGCTTCGTGGGCAGGGTCGCTGCCGACTCTGTCGGGTCTCTTGTGCATCACTCTTGGCTTCGTGGGCAGGGTCGCTGCCGACTCTGTCGGGTCTCTTGTGCATCACTCTTGGCTTCGTGGGCAGGGTCGCTGCCGACTCTGTCGGGTCTCTTGTGCATCACTCTTGGCTTCGTGGGCAGGGTCGCTGCCGACTCTGTCGGGTCTCTTGTGCATCACTCTTGGCTTCGTGGGCAGGGTCGCTGCCGACTCTGTCGGGTCTCTTGTGCATCACTCTTGGCTTCGTGGGCAGGGTCGCTGCCGACTCTGTCGGGTCTCTTGTGCATCACTCTTGGCTTCGTGGGCAGGGTCGCTGCCGACTCGGCCATTCAAGTCGTCAATTAACTACATGGCGTATAAAAGCAGCCGCGAAAATAACTTCGTAAAGTACATTTGTCGATCTAAAATCCAACCTTTTGACTTTCATCAAAACGATATATGTAGCCCATTACTCTCACGGTCTTCACAAATCTAACGTTTGACATTATATGTCTGGACAATAATATGATAATAAACTTTATTGCACAAAACAATGAAAGCAACACAAATATACAGGAAATAACATGTCCAAAAGCCGAGCTTATCTCTAACAAGAGATTTCTTCCAGCAAACCTAGAATGGAGAGGGAAAAAATAAACTAAATGTAGAACTATGTGCACAACAATAAAAATGTTAATTACAAAAATAAACTACTTACTAATATCAACATAATACTAAAGATAATACTATATATAAATATGTATCATATACATGAATAGTAAACACAAATAAATACTTAAACTTATCATGGAAGAGAAAGAACATATGAAAGCATTTTTGCCTAAGCTGAAACGGAGACACTTCGTCGCTCGCTCGGTCAATAATAAATAAGTTAAATAAAGTAGTATCTAGTTATTTTTTTTACGTAGCCTATTCTGTGTCCCACTGCTGGGCAAAGGTTAGGTTAGGTTATCTAGTTAAATACTATTAATTTAATAACAAACCTACGAATTATGTATGAGAGCATATGGCCTACTTAGCCTATCTATGTAACTTGCAACATGCAAGTCATCAACTCTAATTCAATGTCATTGCACTCTCTATGTAACGTCATTAAAAAATTACTCGCGTACATCACCACGAATGTAATATTATATAATTCTGTCCGTCTATTTGACTTTAATCAAAAACAATGCTTCTTCAAACAATCTTGAAGTTTACGTAAGTTATGAGTTATTTCACAAGTTCAATTATGGTTGTGGAAAAATGCTTTCTGCCCTTCCAGTTAAACCTTATTTTCGCGTCCTAAAGATTTATCTGACCGATAATGTATCCACAAGACTAGTGGCTCTGTGAGTGTGTAGTGACACTTTCTTTTAATAATACATACAAACTTATGATTGCACCTGGTTACGTACATGGAGTATGAAAGTAACCGCACCAACAACTTTGTAAACAACATTTTGCGCTCACTCAACCTATAACCTTTATTTTCACTAAAAATAATTAGCCTGTTACTCTCACGGACTCGACACATCCAATGACACCTAATTCGTTCAGATCCATCAAGCTGTTTGGACGTAGCGGGTTTTTGAATTTAAAACCCCCACATCTCCGCCATTTGCAAAAATATTAAAAAAAAAACAAAAAAAAAGAAACCATCTAATAAAAATTTACGAGTATCGAGAGTTAAGAAATGCGGCCGGAAGAGAACGACCGGACACACATCCGGACAAACGAAGGCTTTTTGCCCAATTCTGAACCGGAGACGCTTTGTCGCTTCGCTCGCTCGGTCAATAAGTAACCTTGTGAACCAAGCGGTCAATCTACGTCGCGCCACACGTTATGTGAACCAAGCGGTCAATCTACGTCGCGCCACACGTTATGTGAACCAAGCGGTCAATCTACATCGCGCCACACGTTATGTGAACCAAGCGGTCAATCTACGTCGCTCCACACGTTATGAGCGGTGGCATTGAATGCGCAGTAGTCACTTTTCAATACCTGTACTTACGTATGCGCAGTAACTCATAATTCGTGGCGCGAGGTATACACAGCAGTACAACATTCTCGTTGTCCTACTGCAGTACAATCGTAGTCTCTATGGCGCACGAAAGAAACACGGTTCTAATGCCCGGATGCAGCGACAACTTGAAGTTCTCTCGCTCTGGAACTGATAGCGCCAGTATGACATTTAAGTGGCACTTTATTTGAGAAACATGATGTGTATTCTGTTGTAATTTTGAGCAAGGGGTCCCAATTCCGCTAGCTTACTTCGCAATACCTTTTCCTTTTGTGTCTAACTTATTTATATGATTATCAATTAACCTTAAATTCTACCATTAATCAATTTAAATTATACCTGAAGTTGACAGTCGCCGTCGCGTTAATAACTTGAGGCGATTTTTTGTATTTTTTGAAAATTAATCCATTTTTTTCGTTTTGGGGGGGGGGGGGGGATTCGTGCTTGTTGCCGATATTTGGCTTGACGCCTCACCTAATTAGTGCCATTGAACCACTATTGTGTTAGCATGATACGGTCCCAGAATGGTAATTGGATGAGAAAGTATAGTTACTTTTTATTATTTTCGTTGTGAGTATGTGTTTAGAGCAGTTGTGTAAACTTTAAGTACTTACCTAATGCTAATAAACTAATAGTTGATGTGAGCTAACTATAGTGAGTTCATACTTTTTTATGACTTTTTAAGCAATATTAACTTTTACGAAAAATAAAATCGAGGAATTCACAACTTGTATAATATACAGTGTAACAGAAATGTCTAGTATAATACTTAGGGGTTGTTATGTTAGGGATTTCATTCTGAACTGGCCCCACACTAGGATACGCTGTGTCGTAGGAACCAGACACAGCGACGGCACACACAAATGTATTATCAACCTGTGGTATTTTTTCTCCCTCCCCTACCGGCATTCTAACCCGGGACCCCTCGCTGGGGAAGCCCAGCTTCGACCTCTACACCACAGAAGTTGACAGCAACATGTCAGACATAATTAAATGAAACCGATTTAACTTTATTGTAGTAAAACTACTTAAGAGGGGATGCGGGGTAAAGCTATGTTCATTTTTGACATCCCCATATTTTTTCGGCCGAGTGGTCGACCTATACCGTGTTACCACAAAAAATATTAAACACCGTTTAACCTCAAAACAAACGTCAAATCCCATAGGGTTTTGTTTTTAAACAAGTGTTGAACAAGTAGTTTATTGTCTGTCTTGTCAGGAGTCTTGATTTAAGTAATTAATGGAAACCTATAATTGGCTGTAGTAAATAAGTAATTTAATTAAGAGAATTAAACTGTAATGCTGTTGGTTTTCTAAATAAATAAAATATATATATTTCGAACGACTTCAAAATCTCGGGATTCGGTTTATCTTTGGGCTGCGCAAATACGACCATGTATCACAGCATCGCAAAGAGCTGAAGTGGCTGCCAATACGTCTTCGTCGGGATTCTCACATCCTCAACATCCTCTACAACATTTTACGCAATCCGCGCTATCCAACCTTCTTACGAGACCGTTTTCCATTTCTTTCTTCCAGCAGGCCTCGGAGAACTCACGCGCTTTCGATGCTCACAACCCCACAGCATAACACCGCGTCCTATGAGCATGGGTTTAGATTCCGGGCCATTCAATTGTAGAATGCACTCCCCTGCACTATCAGGGACAGTCCTTCTCTTAATATATTTAAAAGTCGCGTGAAGAAGCATTTCCTTTCTCTTTAGAAATATAGGTAGTATGTATGTATTTATTAGTATATTTATTTAAAAATTATATATATTTATATAGTATTTATGTTTAGCATGTACGAGTATATTATATGATATTTATGTAAGCCCTCGTATATTTAGTTAAATATTGTTTTATATTAGTTATTTAGATATAACATATATCTAACCATATGTTAGTTATTTAGATATGTACTAAATTATATTGTTGTACACATTGTCACCCCTGCTCAGCAATCGACCATTCCCATCCTAATTTGGTTTGCTGGAAGAGATCTCTTATTAGAGATAAGCTCGCCTTTGTACACTATTTTTATGTAAGTCTTGTTGTCCATATATTAGTTGTGTGCAATAAAGAAATTATGAATTATGAATATATTTTTGTGGTAAGGCCCATAAATTTTAAAAGTTCTATAATCAAACACAAGCTATTAATGGGCTACATATATTATTAATTACTGTAGATATTTACATATACTTAGCAAACGTAATGTTTTGCCTCTTCTCTCCATTGGGCTACTGTGGGAGAGAAGAAGTAATATTATTCATAATAATTTATTGTTTTTATTTTTTATTTTTTATTGCAAAGTACGAGAGAAGCACAAACATGCAATATATATTAACGTCTTGAATACCATATTTGCGTTATACCATGGCATAAGGTAGAAAATCGCGACCCGTCCCAACTACCCTCGGTTTTTAAGAGGTTTAGGGGCAAGTGCATCGCCTGTTTTCCAACAGTTTTCATACCAAGCAAGATTTCCTCTTCCCATCAGTGACTGCGACATGGCAAGGCACAAGTGTCACAAGCCGGCTGGTGCCATGTTGCTGGTCAAGAAACCAGTTTTAGGCGAAAGTGAAAACGGCCGGCGCGATGAAACGAAAAGTGAATTTATGTGATAAGTTTTGTTTTATTGGTCTTGCGGATTTTTTATGAAAATTGGTTGCTAGTTTGGTCTAAATTTATTTGGTTTGGGTTTTATTTTTATAATAAGATATCTTAAATATATGGCATACTGGCTGAACGTGGCTGAAACTAAAATTAGAATTAGTATTTTTTTCCAAATCAAGTCAAAACTAATAAAAAACTAATAAAAACATGACATTACTACAAGATGATAGAAAACTGAAACTTATCCATTCGGAAAAAACGTGATACATCTGTTTTGAGGCTTTTAATTAATTAATTTTAAAACAAAGGAACGCGACCCACCAACGCCAGCAGTTTTACAACATTTCTTACCGAAGTAATTTGTAACTTTTCAAATTACAAATGTCTTTATTACTGTAAATATTTACATATACTTAGCAATCATCATTTTTTTGCCTCTTCTCTACATTGGACCACTGTGAGAGAAGAAGGGCGTAGAAACTCCCACAGATTGATTTTTAGATCTCTTTTAAAGATTGCTTGTGCTTAAATAATACAAATTTTATAATATCATAATTAATAAGTAGGAATAAATAATTACAAAACTATTAACAGCAAGGTCTGTGTTATAACCCCATACAGTCCCGTCATTTAAGTAATCTTGAACATTGTAATATGCCTTTTTCGACAAAGTCGCTTTAACATGTTTTTTAAATTGCTTAAATGGCAATTTCAATTGACCTACGACCTTAAAAATTGTTCATGATATTTTTGATATTGATTGAATTGATGATATTTTACTAACAAATACAAACATATCGATAAATAAAAAAAAATCTTTAAAATTCCCTCATTTTATGCTTATATTCTACATTTGTTACGGAACCCTAAATATGCGATTTTTTTTTAAACTCAAAGTCAAATATTTTATTGTAACTAGGCAAAAATAATCCACTTTTACAAGTCAGACACTTAGACATGGAGCAATAAATCCAATGTGATCAACTAACTAATGAATCTCTCTTTCTCTATTTCAAGTGGTGATTCATGGCTGGATCTGGAAACAGGAAACAGGAAAAGGAAACTCCATGAACTCTACCAGTGCTTCGGAAATACGCCCGTCAGAGAAGAGATATATTTGGTTATATCATAATAAGGTTAATGCATTGAGATCTAGTTAGTTAAATAAGCATTCATTCAGTTCATTTCTCATTCATCCACTTCAATATCATTCATCACGTCGTGCAATAATTACCTCTCTTTCATTTACAAAAGACATTCAACACATTTGGCTGGAGTATTTATTACTTATCGAAGCATGTTGGACCGTAGTCCGTTGCGACAGAGTTGTTATTTTAACAACGGTTGTATTGTTGGGAAATAACTCTCCGAGGGCATTGATCATTTCGAAAGAAAAAGAAAGTTTAAAAAAAAAGTGTAAAGGCGAGATGTGGGGTTCCGTAGGTAGTTTATATTTTTTTGATGATATTCTTTGTGTATCCTTATTAAAAATAAACAAATGTTAGCGTCACAGCGTTTCGTATACGGAGTGGCAGAGGCGCAGATGTTCACAATTTTATTCACTTATTCAATACTCATTGAATCCGAACGGCAGTATGCAGTTATCTCAGTTAAGTTGAGCTTCGGGAGACAGTTGCTCACGTTCGAAGGAAACACTTGGTTCCTACGGACCTGCACGACCCTCCGGGTAGTGCTCACGAGCAACCAATTACTCTCAACACGTTAATTTCCACCAAATTGTGATGTATTAAATACACTGGACAAATAAAAAATTAACCTCAAAAGAGGTTAGCACGCGAAATTAAAAGAAGGAGAAGAAGAGAGCGGTTTAGCTTCCAAATGAGAAACATATCGTGAGGAAACCTTCGTATCATAGCTGCGGCAATAGGGTAGCCCCCTGTCACGTGTCATGTATAACTGTGTCTCTGCTACCTCTTATGACAAAAGCGTGACGTCATATAGTTATTTTAATAAATTATACCGTTTTTCAGCACTTTCTCCGCGGACCCCAAACATATCACCAAAGGGCGTTTCTTTCCTTTTACCGACATTCCAAGTAACATACGGAACCAGTTATCTGTGTTGCGCAATGTATGACTTTCATGTATAAGCCAAACATTGAGTGTGTATGTCTGTATGTAATTTGTCCAGTTTGTCGTATATCGTTGTGCAATGTACAGGATATCTGGTTAATGTATGGTAATGGTTATTTTATATTGGCACATAGTGAAGAATTGCGTGGTATGGTAGGGTTATACAAGTATGCGTTGTAGATGGCGTTAGTATAGCTTATAACATTTGACTACGGTGGTCCAAAAATATTTTTTTTTTCACTCAAAAAATAGTGAATTAACTGTATTTTGGGAAATCTGCTAGCCATAAACTTTAGAGTGCCTAAAATAGGAATATATAATAAGAATTAAGAGCGCCTTTGTCTAGTAAATTATTTTCATACTGTATATTAGTTCTCTCGACACATTTGCTTAATTATTCGCCATTTTGTAATCCACGAAGGAACTCTAACAGATCGTTTTACAAACTGACATTATGACGCGGGCTATTGTGTCCGAAACAACATTAACCTCAAGTTAAAGGTTAACTGATGATTAGTTTGTGTGGTGTGACCGTGGCGATGAAATACTCATAACAATTATATACAGACACATACGTGGCTTCTGAGCCATCGTGGGAACAAAAATTCAAACATTCGAGGCCGGCGGATTTATATTTTTCCCTGCCCCGATTCGAACCGGGGACCCCTCGCTCGAGAGACACGGCCTCGAACCGCAGCGCCATAGAGGTTGTTAAAATAGTTGGTGAAACCGTTTCTTACTATTTATTGTAGAAGAAACAGGATTATCTTTGTTAAGTATATTTGTATTCTCGCCAAGTTTCTTGGCGCCTGAGTGCCGCCTGCGGGGGGGGGGGGCATCGCCGCGGCTATGGAGTAATAATAATACCTTGGACACTATTTACGTACATTGATCTAGCCCCAAACTAGGATTCCCTGTATCTTGGGTACTAGACAACGATACACATACTTATATAGAGAAATATTATACTTAGATAGATAAACAACCATGACTAGGGTACAAACATCCGTTCTCATCAAACAAATATTTGCCCCCAACGGGACTCGAACCCGGGACCCTTGGCTTCGTAGGCAGGGTCACTGCCGACTCGGTCATTTGGTTCGTAGTAATGAAGGTTTCCTCGCGATGTTTTCCATCATCCCAATTCACTAGTAATATGTTGATTGAAAACACATTTTAATAGGGTATTGACATTGACTCGACTGAACTGAACCTACAAAACTTTCACTTTAGGAAATTGTGTAGTTTCCGAAGCCACCGATATTTATTGCGTCGGCAGCATTAACTGGGGACCCAATATTAAATATTATTTAAAGTCATAGCTATAATAATAACTGTTGTCTTTAAGGACGTGAAGGATGCCAGAGATTGCTAAAAGTGTTGGGCCTTACCACAAAAAAATAAACTGCTGTTCAACAGTTGTTTAAAAACATAAACGTATGGAATTTGACGTTTGTTTTGAGATTAAACGCTGTTTAATATTGTTTGTGGTTACACAGTTTGTCTTTAGTCTCTCCTACTCTTCTGAAAAAAGGCGTAAGTTTATGTATCAAGGCTTTTGACTGAATAAGAAAAAATATCTATGTGTGCATGTATGTCACAGGCAAATTGAATATTCGTCTTTATACCTACGGGCGTCAATATACTAAAATTCTAACGTGAATTCGAAATGAAATATTTCCTAACAATTAAGAAAAAAATCATTTCAAGATTCATAAGATTTTTCATCATTGTCTTTAAAACCCATTGTACAAAAAACCTAAGTACATGCGTATAGAATTTGCAAATTGAACAATTCACCAAATTGCTCTGTTTGCAACACTTAATAATGGTATTAATGATCGAAAAATATCGAAATACCTCGATAGTTAGTCGATGAATGTTCGTCATTTCGAAATTTCGAGGTAATTAGACTTTATTAGTCGACTAACGAGCCGTGCACTGTACACAGTACTGAAGTATAGTTATTGTCTGGATTCTTGTCTAGATTCCGGATTTTAATACATAATTCCCAATAAATATATAAAAACATACACCATTCTAATATGTACTTGCGACTTTTACACCCTGGCTGCTAGATGCACAAGTTTACACCCTGGCTGCTAGATGCACAAGTTTACACCCTGGCTGCTAGATGCACAAGTTTACACCCTGGCTGCACCCTGGATTCACAATTGCTTCATGATCAAATTGAGTAGCAGTGGTACAATTTGCTTTTTAGATTAATTTTAATTGATAGGACATGATAGAGAATGAACTCCGGGATGTCCTGGCGTCGATCATCCCACAATGCCTGAAGACCAAGGTATGCTGCCAACTCTTCCTATGGTGCTGAAACTCACATAAGGCAGCATAGTGGCAGTAACACAACAGATTAATAAAGAGTATAGCGGCACTCGGTATTAAGCTGTCTAACCGCATCTGGAATGCCGAACCATGGTGGCTAGCATCGGTAAGCGGGTGACACGGCTCAGGTTGAATGGACACTTGGCAAGGCGAGGAGAAGGCGGATGGGCCAGGTCGGTAACCGAGTGGCGGGCCAGAGGAGGCCCAAGATCAGAGGCAGACCACCTTCCAGATGGTCCGATGATATAGCGAGGCTAGCAGAAAAACTATGGCCGCAGGTTGGAACGGACAGAGATGGATAGACAGTAGACTAGTGGTTTTCTGATAACAGTTTAAAATATGACAAAATGACGGAACTTTTATCGGCTGTCGTTTCCAATCTATTGGTTAAAATTGACTGCATTTTGGGAATATGCCAATATACCCAGGTGTCTAGCTTTATCTGCATCATAGTTACAGGGGGTCGAAAATACCCCGAAGTGCTTCTCCCTGCACTCCCCTCTTTTAGATTTTTTCACTACATCTTGCTTAGAATAAAGTCCTTAGTGTGTCTCTTAAATTTGATTAAAATCCGTCGATAAATAAAGCTGCCGCAAACAAACTTCCTCCATGTTGCCGCCTATTTCCCACCCAATCAAAAACAGCGATCGACAAAAAAATTTAAATAAATCAAAGAACTTATTTGCCAATTTTCGTGAAAATCGGTTGAAAAATGCGACCTGTAGGCGGGAACAGACAGACCGACAAATACATTTTTTGCCAATCTCAAAACTGGACGCTTCGCTCGCTCGGTCAATTATGAGGTCTATACTTAACAGGAGGTTTCCTGACAGGCTGAAATAAGCCCATTGCTTGCTTGTTTGTTAATGTTTCGAGTTTTCTAGATTATTTCATTCTTAAACTCTCAGGTATTAGAAATTTCGTGCAGCTTACTTCATTTACGATAAAGTTTTCTTTGGTTGAAATTAACATTGAAATTGGAGTCAGAGTTTCGCAACAAAAAAGTATTTTTTACGATCAACTTTCCTTGGGTCTCAAACCATATAGTTTATGCAAATAGCTAATCTTACTTATTTTAAATCATTCTAATAAGTCTCTCAATGAATTAGCATTTGTTAAGAAAGTCGCGAACTAATCAATAAATTGAGAAAATCAACGCTTTCGCACAACCAACTAAGTTATTTGACACAGATTTTAAATAGTTTAACTGAGGTAAATAACTCAAGTTCAGCATAAAAGGAAAATAATAGTAGTTTATGTGAGATACATAATGGAGGGCATTAAAACTCGAGAGTTTTAATGCCTAATTATGTACAGTTACATACACTAGTTTATCTACACACATATCATAAGCTTTCTTTGATGTGTTCAGTAACCGCAAGTTCGACCGGCATTGATCATTGCTCTGCTCACGTGCAAGCTAAACAAGTTTGTTTAGCTTGTTCAGTAGTACCAACTTCACAGACAAACTAGGGGTGGCACGCAGGCGGGCGTCGGCGTTCGAAATTTGAATGTCATAATTTGTCGAATATGTCGAACATCATGGTCATAATGTATTAATATTCAGATAATAAATTCGTTTTTATAAAGTAGTATAGCCGTAACATGAGGTTTTTGGACGCAGTAAAGAGGGTTTATGATGCGAGTGTGTAGATAAAGATATTTTTTTAATTAACATACTATCCTGTAATTGGACTTTTTAAAAAGAAACTATTTATTTGTTTACTTAAGTAATAAACGAAAACTCTATTTTATCAATTTACATTGACGCCAAAACGTTATTATATGGACACATAGATAAAGTCCGGTTATGAACTACACAGCTTTATTATCTACCCTGTGTTTGTTAAGTTCCGGTATTGTAAATATTTATCTTAACAGCACCACAGGCCGTAGAGAAATCACAATGGCGTCTCAGTATCGAATCAATCTCGCGGCACCTGTTGCCAAACTTCCCGCGACGTTGCCGCGCATTCGTCATCCGGCGAAAGATCGCCGCTCTCGCTTTCATTGCCAAGGAGAGTTCACGCTTTCGTCCAATTCTGCGTGACCCCGGGTTTTGTGGGCTTGGGAGGAGGTACGGGTCAGGCGATGCGGTCGGTTCGGTGATTTTTCACCTTAAAATACTCCCTGTCCGCATGTGATTCTGTATGTAGCACCCTTAGCTCAAACGGGTTGTTGTAGAATTATCTACGATAGATCCTAGCCATGTTTTATTGAAATCGGTTTAGTGGTTCGAAAGTTAGCAGCTTAACAAGCAAAAAGTTAACCTTTTAGGTTTTATAGCTTGAGTTCTTGGGTGATTTGTTGTCACGGCTCAGGTTTACTTGAACATCTGTTTTGTTTGATTTGTCAATTGCTATACAAATGATCTTCTAAGAATAAGATGAAAATCCTAATGAATTTCTGATAAGCCTACTACTGTCTAAATGAAGATAGCATTTTCACAATATACATGTGCATATTTTTGACACAGATATGAGTTAAAAAGGTTTTTCTTTCTTACTTTTCCCTTATGTATTTAGAATCTACCAAAATAACTTTCTCTTAACGTTACGCCTTTTTCACATACGGGATGGCGAAGAAGTTACACCCACGTCAAGCCATTTTTCAGCCATGACGGGGGCTAGCCCATCGCTGCAGCTTTGGAGGAAGAAGTTTTAAACGTTAAAACTCCGCGATTTATGTAACCATAATGCCAACGAACTTTTCTGCGGGTAACGGATTACATTAACAGTTGAGTAATGTAAATATAACTGCGGCTTCGGCCTTGACCGTGTGAAATGTATTTTTTGAACAGCATTGTACACGTAATGTAAAGTTATCTAACGTTCTCACATAACATTGTGTAATACAACTTTTTTTATTGAATAACTAACTAGGTCTTGTGCTGATGAAGATGGTTCGGTGTGAACTTTAAGTATCTATTATGTCAGCCTGATCATTATCATAATCTAGATTTCACGCTTTTTCTAATTTGGGGAGGTAGAATCAAATCAGTAGTCAAGTCAGATAAAATATTTACAAAAAAAATTACATAAAATAGCACTGCATATGCAATAAATAGCACATTATTTTTAAGTTATTCCCAAAGCGTTTTTGTATTTTGGCTGCTACTCATAGGAAGTCTTAAATTTATATCTCAATAATCTTATGGCTGCATATGCAGTGCTATTTTATGTTTTTTTTTTTATTTATGCCATTTTAGAAAGCTCTAAAAATGCTCTATTTTGAAATACTGCAAACGAAAATCAAAAGTAGTTCTTTTAAAACATAATAATTGAAGTCCAATTACAAAATCAAGTCACGACCAAAACTACATAAATTACATAAGTATAGCAAATTGATATAACAACAGTAACACTGATGTATTCACACTCTAAACAAATGTAATGTATTCAGGTCTCGTTCTGACTGGCCTTTCCTGACCATTGTTAGTGGAACCATAGACTAATACAGTCCAACGCTGATCTTAAGCGGGAACTCGGCACTAAGTCATTTCAATGATCAGATAAAAAGTAACGTAAAAAATTAAGTCGACATCAAATAAACTCCAAAGTAAGAAATAATATCCACAGAAACAAAATGAACCACCCAAACCAATCAATCGTAGGTTAAAACAATTTAGTAGTAAATACTTTTTAAGGTCGACGCCAGGCCCTAAGAGACTGTGCGTAGTTGTATTTTTTTCCTCTACATCGGCACCTACCGCAAACATACATACACCTTTAAATTTTTGTATACTTGTTTGGAAGCCTTATAAGAAGATTAGGTGTGAATATTTTGCGTTTCCGATATACACATACATATAGAATTGACAACCTCTCCATTTTTTTAAGATCGGTTAAAAAAACTCTGAATGAAAATAACGTAGCTTGGATTTGCCGCCAAAACTCTACGTGATACCTTCTTTGTATGCACCTTGAGTGGACCTCTTTTTAAACATTTTCTTTAGTATTCAAATAAACCATTTCTCATTTAATTGTTATAGGGCCTTGCTACGAAAAAAAAACTACTGTTCAACACTTGTTTAAAAACAAAAATGTATGTGATTTGTCGTTTGTTTTGAGGTTAAACGCTGTTTAATATTTTTTGTGATAACAAGAATAATGTTTTTCTGCCATATGTTGCACTTTTATTTTTAATTTGGAGTTATATCCTGTCAGCAAGAAAATTGATTGAAAACCAACTTGATTATGATATTTCATATTAGTTTGATGTTGAATATGTTCCGCTTTGTAAAAAAAAAAAAAAATATTTTTAACAACAAATAAGAAAAAAACAAACCGTTTCTATCTTCCTGCCTATAGGCTCAACCCCAACTCTGCCTTCATAAGCAACACTTAAAAGTTTTCCTTTTTAAGACAACTTAATGTCCTTAATAATTAGCATAACTCCGTCAACAATCTTACGCATCTCTTACACACGTTTAGTCGGTCTATGCAAATTGGTTATGCAAATCTTTTGTCAATAGTTCCGGACAGATTGGAGAAAGTCCGCCTCTGTCAATTCACCCGTAACATTTGTCATTTCAAGTGAATCATTTGGATATTATGTAGTTGTATGTTATGTTGCCCGCATTCCTTCATGGCCGGCGACGGACGGATCCGGCGGATGATATGGTGATCATGGCCGGCGCCGGATCCGGCGGATGATATGGTGAATTTAGAATAGGAATTATAGCTGGGAAAGTTTTTATTATTTTACGTATTTCTTTTAACTTATTGGTTTAGTTTAGTTAGAGGTTTTTAGTTTTAGGTAATACAATAACTATTATTCCCAAGTGCATATCTCCATAGATGCGGCGATGGGTCAGCCCCCATTCACGCTAACTGGAGAATCAAATGACTAGCTAAACGTGGTCACAACTGTGCCTCTGCCAGCCCGTAAGAAAAGCCGTAACGCCACTTTTGATGGGTTCTTCCCCGTTTAGTGCGAAATCCGTCAGCGGAAATCGGTGATGGTCTTTCAGAAAAATGTTTCTGTTTCCTGTTACTCCGGTCGATTTCCGGTTAAAATGATCTACTTTGAGTAGGCTTTCTCCCATCACGACAGGTGTAGGCAACTGCATGTAGTATCCTTCCTGAGTCGTCTCGAACACTATCGAGACGTGCTATCTCAGTACATTTGGATGGACGCTCGCATACATAATAATCATTTATTTCCAGACGAATAGTCCAATATAAACACATGATTTCAAATTACAAGTAAAATTTTAATTAAATGTCAAAGTTGTTAAAATTCAAAATAAATGTCAACTTTTAAAACAAATTAGGCATCCCCAAATCGTTGATACCATAGCAAATGCTATTATTATAGCATTATTATTATTATATATATATTATATTAAGGTAGAATTCTAAAGTATGTCATCGATAAGATTTGAATTTAAGTAACTATAATATAAAATATCAATTAAAATTAAATTAATGTAGTAGGTATAATGAATTTATAAATTTGACAATGCCACTGTTGTTCCTTGCTTTGGCTTGGGTACCGTAATGGGAGAGGAGCCTATCAAATTGTCATCCTTATTGCACTGACTGACTGACTGACTGACAGGATAGGAGGCTCAACTCCTAAAGTAAAACTTATTTAGTAGCAGTCCTAGGTAGTGCTAAGAAGCAACAAAATTTTCCTGAAACTGACCTAATTAGGAGCAGAATTATCCTCAAAAGAGGTTACCACACCAAATTAAAAGAATAAGAAGAAAACTGACAAGATTGAATAGACATCCTAGTCATCTGGACATACCTTTCAGTTTCACGAATTATTGACAAAACTCCTTTTTCAGTAGAGCGGTAGCTACATGCAACGGTTTGGTCGATATCCCCGACGTTGATTTATTCAACTCAAAACCGCAAAGTGTTAAGTAACTCCTGACAAAGCGCTGGTTTACTGGCGCTGGTTAGCATCTTACACTAATTTATTTATTTATTTATTTATTTATGACAGGCACATCAGCAATGCAAACACTTACATTAAAATAAACAATGCTAACAGAGTTCATGTGTTTGCATCAATAACAGATGCGCACAACATTCATAACATATCAAATCGATCAATCAATGACATTATTGACGATGACAAAAGAAAAGAAAATACAAATACTTAAATCTGTCTTCTGTTTATGTATGTATAGTTAAGGGAATATAAAAATAAAATAAAAAATAAGGTAGTTACTAATATGAATTTACACATACATATATATACATAGTCAGGTCATAAGTTCTGTCACATGTGCAATATGAAATAATTTAGACATGTTTATTATTTATGTAAACATTTATATAGCAAAATGAACTTAATAAAACATAGATTCTTATGGTAATAAAGTTTATTCAGAATGACCCCCGCGATTTTGAATACAGGCCTTTATTCTGCGCAGCCAGTCGTCTATCGCAGCACGAACGAGGTCCATGTCAATATCGGCGGCTGCCTTAATCAAGGATGCCTTGAGTGACTCCAAATCAGGATGAAGCTTTAAGCAGGCCTTTTCCTCCAAGTGTTGCCATATCTTGTAATCTAACGGACTCAAATCTGGACTGGAGGAGGGCCAGTCTTCGTGCCGGATGAAGTCGATTTCACGCGCCGCCAGCCAGTCTTGTGTGCTTTTCGCTCTATGAGCTGGCGCAGAATCTTGTTGGAATACCCAGTGCCTGTTATTAAACATGGTATGAGAAACAGGTTCCACAAGGTTCTTGAGGACTGTATTTTGATACACAACTGCATTCGTTTTTACGCCTTTCTCACAAAAATGTACCTCAGTTAAGCCCCAATAAGAGACTCCCAACCAAACCATGAGCGAGGATGGAAAATGACCTCGTTGGACACGCGGAATACGGTTGCTCGCTTCTTCACTGCTGTGTGCGTACACCTTATCATTTTGTTTGTTGTAGCTCTCTTCCACAGTGAAAATTTTTTCATCCGAAAAAAGAATTTCCCGATGCTTTTTTCCCGCGTACCGCTTCAACAAAGCGCGGCATCTCTTCATTCTCAGGTCCATTAAACGAGCGTCCAAACGATGTCCTGTTTTTCTTCGATATGCCCTAAGCCCTAAGTCTTCATTTAACACCCTTTTCACCGTGATCCTGCTTAACCCCATCTGAAGGGCCAACAGTTTCTGCTTACGTATGGGATTTCTTTGAATTCGCGCCTTCACAGCTTTCATCACTGCTGGAGTCCTAACAGAGCGAGGGCGACCACTTCTTGACCTGTCATCTACACTAAAGTCTTCATTGTATCGTTTTATGGTACGATAAACGAATCTTTTGGTTATATTCAAATTTTTCAGTAAGTCGAAAATCTGAATTGGCGCGTAACCGCAACGATGCAACGCAATAACTGCGACACGGTCTTCTTTAAGTGTCCACTCTATATTTAAAAATGAGGAAAATTCTAAAAAGTACTAATTTTTATTTTCATGAAAAATTCGAAATTCGAATTCAATAAACTTTTTTGTGGCCCGCGTTCTAAATTCAAAAGTTTTTATTGTGTGACAGAACTTATGACCTGACTGTGTATATACAATGTGAATTTATAGAAAAACCAAACCTATACTTATAAAAATACCTAAAACACATAAAACAGATTTAAAACAGTTATTTTGAATACACAGACTCGACTCAATGAAACTCATTAAGTTGTTATTAGGTAATATTATTTGTATCTCATTTTTTTTGTATATTATGTTTTTTTTCCTATAACTTACAGTTCTGTCTTTTTGTACCTATAATTTCTTGTTAATTATTATGATTAAATGAAATGTATAAGTCTTGTCAGTTATAAGTTATACATTATTTTTATACAATGTTGTTAACCAGACAGAACTATATTTGTAATTTCTTTTTTTTTAGCTTCTATATGCGAGAACACATTAAAGGTTATATGTTATTACATAGTCAGGTCATAAGTTCTGTTAAGTTCACTTGTGCAATATGAAATAATTTAGACATGTTTATTATTTATGTAAACATTTATGTAGCAAAATGAACTTAATAAAACAAAGATTCTTATGGTAATAAAGTTTATTCAAAATGACCCCGGCGATTTTGAATACAGGCCTTTATTCTGCGCGGCCAGTCGTCTATCGCAGCACGAACGAGGTCCATGTCAATATCGGCGGCTGCCTTAATCAAGGATGCCTTGAGTGACTCCAAATCAGGATGAGGCTTTGAGCAGGCCTTTTCCTCCAAGTGTTGCCATATCTTGTAATCTAACGGACTCAAATCTGGACTGGAGGAGGGCCAGTCTTCGTGCCGGATGAAGTCGATTTCACGCGCCGCCAGCCAGTCTTGTGTGCTTTTCGCTCTATGAGCTGGCGCAGAATCTTGTTGGAATACCCAGTGCTTGTTATTAAACATGGTATGAGAAACAGGTTCCACAAGGTGCTTGAGGACTGTATTTTGATACACAACTGCATTCGTTTTTACTCCTTTCTCACAAAAATGTACCTCAGTTAAGCCCCAATAAGAGACTCCCAACCAAACCATGAGCGAGGATGGAAAATGACTTCGTTGGACACGCGGAATACGGTTGCTCGCTTCTTCACTGCTGTGTGCGTACACTTTATCATTTTGTTTGTTGTAGCTCTCTTCCACGGTGAAAATTTTTTCATCCGAAAAAAGATATTCCCGATGCTTTTTTCCCGCGTACCGCTTCAACAAAGCGCGGCATCTCTTCAGTCTCAGCTCCCTTAAACGAGCGTCCAAACGATGTCCTGTTTTTCTTCGATATGCCCTAAGCCCTAAGTCTTCATTTAACACCCTTTTCACCGTAGTCCTGCTTAACCCCATCTGAAGGGCCAACAGTTTCTGCTTACGTATGGGATTTCTTTGAATTCGCGCCTTTATCACTGCTGGAGCCCTAACAGAGCGAGGGCGACCACTTCTTGACCTGTCATCTACACTAGAGTCTTCATTGTATCGTTTTATGGTACAATAAACGAATCTTTTGGTTATATTCAAATTTTTCAGTAAGTCGAAAATCTGAATTGGCGCGTAACCGCAACGATGCAACGCAATAACTGCGACACGGTCTTCTTTAAGTGTCCACTCCATATTTAAAAATGAGGAAAATTCTAAAAAGTACACATTTTTATTTTCATGAAAAATTCGAAATTCGAATTCAATAAACTTTTTTGTGGCCAGCGTTCTAAATTCAAAAGTTTTATTGTGTGACAGAACTTATGACCTGACAGTGTATATAAGTTTATCTACACACGTATCATAAACCCTCTTTACTGCGTTCAAAAACCGCACGTTACGATCAGCATTATGTTAAACTACTTGGTAAAAACTCGTTTCGTATCTGGAAAACTACACATTATGGTCATTATGTGTAGTTTTTCTATATATAATGACATTCAAATTTCGAACGCCGATGCCCACCCGCGTGCCGTCCCTAGTTTGTCTGTGAAGTTGGTACTGACATTCAAATTTCGAACGCCGACGCCCGTCTGCGTGAAGTTGGTACTACAGAACAAGCTAAACAATTGCAGAACCACAATTCCGGTCAAACATGCGGTTCCTGAACACATCTTAGAGAGCTTATGATATGTGTGTAGATAAACTAGTGTATGTAACTGTACATAATTAGGCATTAAAACTCTCGAGTGATATTATTATGTCTCGAGTTTTAATGCCCTCCATTACGCAGCAGTCACATAAACTACTATTATTTATATAGTGTGTAAAACTGTTTGTTCTCCGAGTATTATAAAATAAAATAAAATAAATTAAAAATAGATATCTTTGTTGCCAAAGGATGCCCAGGCAGATATTGCATCTCAGATTCATCAGTCAGACTTGAAGTGTGGCATCGAGGCTTGAATCCTCTTAGTATAGCCGTCGTATGCACCAGTAGATGCAGCTGATGTATTGTGAAGTCCGGGACATCAGAGAACACGTCACAGTACTCACTACAACTGATTGTTCTACACTGACTGCAGTTTCTCTTTACACTCCATTATGGAAGAAAGCTCGCGGACAACGGCTAGTGTCCGGTTACAGGAATACGAACCTTAACACGACGAGCTAGGGACGCTGTGGAGATGACGCTTTTCGATCGTGGCTTTCTTTCGATAGACGGCGAATGAGGTATTTACCTGAAATTAGAAAAGTGATATAATTTAAAGCAGACACATGTGATCTTGTACGGGGTGGCAGAGGCAGTGATGTGCCCACAGGTTTGAACTCTAATACCAAGCAGCAATGTTGAAAATCACGATGCATTTTCAGGGTCTGCGAGCAGAAGGGTTAACAGTAAGACGTAAATTAAATACTCTATTTTTGAGAGGGCCCGCCAATCTCCAAAACTTGGTAGTTAATCAAGTTTCCTCGCGATAAGGTTTAATTAGTAAGGCCAATATAGTAGTTTATGTGACTGATACATAATGGAAGGCATTAAAACTCAAGAGTTTTATGTACACATACTATTTTATCTACACAGATCATAAGCTTTCTTTGATGTGTTCAGGAACCGCATGTTTGACAGGCATTGTGGCATTGATCATTGCTCTGCGTTTGTTTAGCTTGTTCTTTAGTACCAACTTCACAGACAAACTAGGAGCGGCACCCAGGCGGGCGTCGGCGTTTGAAAATTGAATGTCATAATTTGTTGAAAATTGATACATTATCTAAAATTTATCAATATTCAGATAAGAAATGAGTTTTTTTCCCAAGAAGTATAACATTATGCTGGTCGTAACGTGTGGTTTTTGGACGCAGTTAAGAACGTTTATGATACGTGTGTAAATAATAGTACAGAAACAAGAGAGCAAGTTGCTCATGACATACGAGGTTGGTTTACCAGTAAAGAACCGAGTTTGGTATTAGCAATTGCTCACGACTCACGAGTCTCATACGACGTTTTTCAACACACTTGTGAGGAAAATAAAAAACAAGTAAGTAAGATATAACTAAGAATTCGACATTTTCGCAATAAAAAACAATGAATGAAAAGTTTTATTTGTTGGAAACTGGATAAAATTGGCGCGACCTTCTTTTTTTTTCTTTTTTTTTGATCGTTGACTCCGACTGCCAAAGGCAATGCAAAAGCCAAACAAAAAGCCATATATTAAATTGTATCATAGTAAACGAAACAAATCTCTGTTTTCTTAGTTTGCTTGTAATTTTACCTAATTTTAACAATAAGATGTATTCATTAATAATTAAAATTAATTAAAATAATATTTTTCCAGCATAAAAATTCTTTGCTGTCATTAATTGTCCATAGTTGATAAATTTAAAACTATATCCATTACCACACTTGTACGGTAATGTTTATTACGCGGGCGTGTATAAATGATTCTAAAACCAACGTCATAAGGGTCACTTTACGAGCAAGTGTCTTGAAAAATATATTACCTACCAATAATATTAATAAATATAAATATGTATAATATATATAAATAATAATGTTCATCAAATTTAGTGTCTCCATTTACGTTTCGCAGCAACACCCACACAAACAGACACACACTTAAGTTAGGTTTGCTAGGTCACAACTTTATCATACAATGTGGAGCCGAAGCGAATTTAGTAAGTTTGATGAACATTTAGTAAATTTGGAATGAAAATTGACTTTTTGGTAAATTTTATAAAAATCAAACATAAAACTTAAGAAGATTACGACACCCATTTTTCCATGCGTAATATTTAAACTGTTTCTGCTCGGCAAAAAAACTGGTTTTGCCTGACTGAATAATGAGTGGCGACAATAAATGAGCGCGACTAGAAATACTGGATTCGTATGACATGATTACAAACAGCAACTTGAAAACCAAGTAACCTACAATACAAAACGAGCGTTGAATTTTGTTGTTCTTACATGTTCATCCTAACACGAAGGATAAAGGGGACGTCGCTTCGCTCAGCCCCTTCAACCTTCACCTACCCTGACCCACTACTTCGCCCAGACAGCCTTTATTTAGCCAATAAGCGGTGGCTAAACATTCAGTAATATAGTCAAGCAAGTTAGTAATGTCGCAGATTTAGTATTTTTTTCTCTAATTTTAGGAAATTCGGCTGGAGAGAGTTTAAATAAAAACAAATATTATGAAAACTTTTTTATATTTAATATTATTTTTTATTAATTATATTATTTTATCTACACACGTATCATAAACCCTCTTTACTGCGTACAAAAACCGCACGTTACGATCAGCATAATGTTAAACTACTTGGTAAAAACTCATTTCTTATCTGAAAAATTACACATTATGACCATAATGTGTAACTTTTCTACACATTGTGACATTCAAATTTCGAACGCCGACACCCGCCTGCATGCCGCCCCTAGTTTGTCTGTGAAGGTGCTACTGACATTCAAATTTCGAACGCCGACGCCCGAAGTTGGTGCTACAGAACAAGCTAAACAACTGCAGAGCCACAATGCCGGTCAAACATGCGGTTCCTGAACACATCAAAGAGAGCTTATGATATGGGTGTAGATAAACTAGTGTATGTAACTGTACATAATTAGACATTAAAACTCTCGAGTGATATTATTATGAAACTCGCCTAGTATTAATGCCCTCCATTATGTAGCAGTCACATAAACTACTATTAATGAGATGAGCTGGCAACATGTCCCTTATAGTTAGTCCTTGTTACATATATCCCTAAATTGTAAAGTACTACACGCATACCAGACGACCTATTCCGGAGGCGCTACAACTTAAACAATAATTAAATATACCATTTTTCTGAGAGGTTTCAGTTTATACTGGTTGCTAAGTACCTTTCAGAATTCCTAGAGAGATACTTTTGCACTTTATAATATAAGTTTGGTTGGATAGTAGATAAAATACCAAAGAGGTTGAAACGAATGAGTTTTTTGAGTGATTCTCTAAATCTATGGTAGATACAGTGGTACTTTTTTGTAGGTATATATGTCACCGTAAGATTGTCAAAACCGCTAGTTTATATTCTAACATCTTTTCTCCCGTTAGTTTACAAACTATTGATACATTTTAAACTGTACCGTACTGCTTACGATATGACGCGTTAGTTTATAATAAAACCTTTAAATTGTGAACTGGTTTAAACTTGTATTGCAAAGGAAATACCAGGGTAAACATTGCGGTAGCTTAGGTGAAGACTAGAAGAGGCGAACGCAGCGAAGCCCCCGAATAAATAGTCTTCGTGTTAGGTTGACATGTAAGAACAAAATAAACGTAAATTCTAAACCCTGTCAGTCTGGTTTATTATTTGTCGATAGTTTATAAACTAACGCGTTAGTTTATAAATTAACTTTTTTAACAATCTTACGGTGATATATACACACATCTCATACGTGACGTTTTGACGACATCTGTGACGCTGTGTGTGTGTGTGTGTGTGTGTGTGTGACGTCGCTGTTTCCGGTTCCCACAACACAGGGTACACTAGTGTAGGGCCAAAAGCAATGTATGTGCCTGTATGTAAATGTTAAATGTAAGTTATAATGTTTTAGCATCAGTAGCAGAAGTGGAAGTCCACTTTAAATCTTATTTCCCTTGCAGCCAGCGTGTGGCGGTAAACCCTTGCTTTTGTTAAAATTTTTGCCGAATTTCAAAAACTATTCAAAAACCATTTGTTTTATGACTTTTATTTACACACGTATCATAAACCCTCTTTATTGCATCTAAAAACCGCACGTTAAGACCAGCATAATGTAAAACTATGTGGTAAAAACTCATTTCTTATTTACAAAAATTTACAAACTATGACATTCAACTTTAGAACGCCGACGCCCGCCTGCGTGCCGTCCCTAGTTTGTCTGTGAAGTTGGTACTACAGAACAAGCTAAACAACTGCAGAGCAATGATCAATGCCACAATGTCGGATGAACATGCGGTTCCTGAACACATCAAAGAGAGCTTATGATATGTGTGTAGATAAACTAGTGTATGTAACTGTACATAATTAGGCATTAAAACTCTGGAGTGATATTATTATGAATGAAATGAAACCCACTCTCGAGTATTAATGCCCTCCATTATGTAGCAGTCACATAAACTACTATTAAGTGTTGGGCTGCATGGGAACAGAACTCTTACAGTGGTCTTCCACAGCTGCTGATGATGGTACGTACACAACTCATACAGTGTACGTACACATCACTACGCCACATCCAACATGTAATTACACATTCAAATTAGTAAGTACGTACTGTACAGTCCAAATAAAGGTCTGTGTGTGTGTGTGTGTGTGTGTGTGTGGGTGGAGTGTTGCACCACCAGCCTTCGAGCCTTTCCAGTGGGCTGGTACACCGCTGCTACGGACAATTTGCCTTTATATAACAACAAAAACAACAGGGTAGCCGAGCCACAGTTAGGTTTATGCCTTTATTTATTAGGGAGAAACAGCATAAACACAAACAGTAATCTAGATGAATCAGCCACGTATAACGCTTCTGACCCTACACTAGGATACCATCGTGAAAACCAAAAATAGCGATGTCTCACACATATAAACATGCAAGACCTGGGGCATATTTCATCATTATAATATCTTTTAACCATATCAATTAGAAGATATTGTTACGCCGGTAGGTTAGGTCAAAAACTTTGAACGTCAATTTCAGTGCTTTAGAGGCGTTTTCAGCAGGCTGAAAAGTCATTTCAGGCCGTTTCAGAAGTTACTCTATCACATATCTAAAGATCGAAATTTCACCCAAGTTGCCGTCGTTTTCAGGCGCCTGAAACATGTTTTCAGTCCGTTTCAGGGCACCCTCTATCAGATGACGCCATAACCTGAAAACCCGTTTTCAGGCGTTTTCAGGACCCCTTATGTGCCTCTGAAGCACAAATCGTTATATGGCGAAATATCCGGTAGGAGTGACAGAGATAGCACTACTAGAAAGAGATAGCTATACTCGGAACATTCGAGAAGTGTGTGACAGAGATAGCACTACTAGAAAGAGATAGCTATACTCGGAACATTCGAGAAGGGAGTGACAGAGAGAGTGCACCATTAGAGAGAGACATATATGGTCTCGAATGTTCTCGGCCCGCACGCTGGTCCTTACTAGAATATTCGCGATATGTGTGGACAATGTGTCCAGAGCGGCTCCGCGGGATATAAAAGGCGTCGACGGCCGGCGCGAGTTAGTTACATTTTAACTGCGATCGAGTGCTAGTACAAGGATAATCGGAAAGAAAGACTCTTCGTGTGAATAGTGAGCGCATAATTAGTGAAATAGTGTGTGTGTGTTTTAGTGGATTTTATGTACAGTTCGTGTGAATTGTAAGTGCCTAATTTGGGTAATAAAGTGAGTGTTTTATTTAGTGGATTAATTCGTGTTTTTCTATCAAATACGAACCCCACGCTCGTAACATTTGGTGTCAGAAGTGGGATAGAAAATGCCGTTCATGCCACGAGAAACCGAGCCAAAAGGAGTGACGACGCGAAGCCAAACGTCTGGGTCTGGAGACTCGACGCCTGGTACGTCGGAATCACCTGCTCCAGCTGCACAAGGAGTAGACCTCAACGTTATCTTCGTCCTCCTAAAGGAACAAGCGAGAGAGCTAAAGGAACAGTCGCGAAAACAGGAGGAACGGGCCAGGAAACAGGAGGAACAGGCCAGGAAACAGGAAGAACAGACTCTAATCCTCCAGAATGAGCTTAGGGAACAAAAGGATCACCAGGAGGTACAGGCACGAATGCTTCGTGAGGTACATGAGTCCACGACCGAATGGAAGAGAGAGTTGTTCGAGGTCCAGGAAAAACTGGCCGATATGGATGAAAAACTGGAGAGTCGAGTCCATGATGTCGATAAAAAAATTGAGACCTGTGAGAGCCGTCTCCAAAAACTTGAGATCAAAGTGGCTAATGGTCCAAGTACCTATGTACCCAACGCATCGGTGTCCGGAGGCGGCAGGTTCAAAGTGCCCCCCTTTGACGGTAGCTCATCGTGGACTGCCTATAAGCTGCAGTTCGAGTCTGTTTCCCAGGCTAATGGTTGGAGTAAGGAGCAAGCCAGGACAGCACTGACGTTGGCGCTGCGCGACGAGGCTCTTACCATACTAGAGGCTCTGGGAAACGACCGGACGTACGACCGCCTTCTAGAAGCCTTGGAGGCACGATACGGTGACAGTCACCTGGAGCACGTGTTCCGAGCTCAGTTAAAGGACAGGACACAAGGACGTAACGAGTCCTTACAACAGTGGGCCCTGGAAATCGAGAAGTTGGTTAGGAAGGCCTATCAACGTACGTCAGCATCCTTTGTGGACAGTATGCTGGTGCAGGCCTTCATCGATGGGATCCGGGATCTGGAAGTGAGGGCAGCCGTGCGATTGGGACATCATGGCAGCCTAAAGGATGCAGTAGCCCACGCTCTCGAGGTGGAAGCTGTACGACAGGATTCATCCAGGCCTTTCAGGGTGCGAGAAGTGTCGACTACGAAGCCAGTAGATTCCCGCCGCGAATTTGGGCCACGTTGCTACCATTGTGGAGAACGTGGTCACCTGCAGTCAGGCTGTCCAAAAAGGACTAGGAGGGACAGAGACCCCGCTCCAATGGCGAGGAAAATAGGCTCTGTGGAGTCAGAGCCCCAACAGGGAAACGAATAAAAGCCAGGACTGTGGGACGAGTGCTGGCTGGCGGTCGAAATGTCCCAATTATGATATCACAGGCAAACGACGGGAATAGTCTGGTTGTCAATGGAGAAATCTGTGGAATACCATGTCTCCTTACCATAGACACTGGAGCTTCTCGGACTGTGATTAGCTCTCGGCTACTGAGACACCTGACCAGAGATCATCTAGTCCGACCTAGGCATCTCCAGCTGCAAACTGCTACCGGCCAGTACATTTCCGTCCAAGGAGAACGAGAGTTAGCTGTGAAAATAGGTGAAAAAGAATACTGGAATTGGAGGTGTCTTGTCGCAAAAGAAAGGAGATAACGAAGTTGTGATTGCATATTTCAGTAAGTCATTGTCAAAACCAGAGAGAAATTACTGTGTAACTCGGAGGGAATTGCTAGCAGTTGTCAAGACGTTACAACATTTCAGCAAATACCTGCTGGGAAGAAAGTTTCGTATCAGAACTGACCATGCTGCCTTAAAGTGGTTGCTAGAATTTAAAAACCCCGAGGGACAAGTGGCGAGATGGATTGAACAACTGCAGGAGTATGATTTCATCATCGAACACCGTAGTGGGAAATCACATGGAAATGCTGACGCCCTATCACGTAGACCTTGTGCGGACAACTGTAAACATTGCTCAAGACAAGAAGGCAAGGAATGTGTTCGAATGATAAGAACTGATACGGTTAGCGACGAGTGGAGTGATGAAATCATGCAGCAAGCGCAACAAGAGGACCCTGACGTGAGACCCATTTTTGATTGGATTAATGCTGGCGCACCTAAACCAAGATGGTGTGATGTAGCTCCTATGAGTGCGGTAACAAAAAGCTACTGGGCACAATGGGATAGCTTGGTTATGCATAATGGCGTTCTATGTAGAAAATGGGAATCAACAAATGGGAAGGATGCTCATCTGCAAGTCGTTGTCCCAAAGAAAAGGGTGAAAGATGTTTTGAGAATATTTCACGATGGAACATCCGGTGGACACCTTGGAGTAAAAAGGACCCTAATGAAAATTCGGCAACGCTTTTATTGGATTCACTGCCGAGAAGATGTTGAAAATTGGTGTAAACGATGCACTAATTGTGCATCAGTCAAGGGACCGCATACCCGTAGCCGAGGAACACTCAAGTTGTACAACGTGGGAGCCCCTTGGGAAAGGGTTGCATTAGATGTCGCAGGACCATTCCCAGCATCGGACTCCGGAAACAAGTACATTCTTGTCGTGATGGATTACTTCACGAAGTGGCCTGAAGTATTTGCCATTCCTAATCAAGAAGCGGTAACCATAGCTGAAAAGTTAGTGAACGAAGTATTCTGCCGGTTTGGGGTACCACTCGAAATCCACAGTGATCAAGGAAGAAACTTCGAGTCTGCGGTCTTTCAGGAGACTTGTCGCATAATGGGAATTCATAAGACGAGGACTACGGCGTATCATCCACAGTCAGATGGAATGGTTGAGAGATTTAACCAGACACTGGAGAGACATCTAGCCAAGGTCGTTGAGAGCCATCAAAAAGATTGGGATCGGCATATCCCCCTCTTCCTGTTGTCTTATAGGTCCGCAACTCACGAAAGTACTGCGGTTACTCCATCGTATGCGAATTTTGGAAGAGAACTCCGTCTGCCTGCAGATCTCCTGACTGGACGTCCGCCCGATATACCGAGGACCATCACGGAATATGCAAATGATTTGCGGGATCGGATTGATGATGTTCACAGCCTGGTACGTGAACACGGGCTCCACGCTAGCATAAAGATGAAAACCCGATATGACCGGAAGTCTTATCAAGTGGGTTTTGAGGAAGGTTCGTTGGTGTGGCTACATAACCCTATGCGACGAGTAGGAAAGTCCCCGAAACTATCTCCGAATTGGGAAGGGCCTTACAAGGTAGTCACCAAAATAAACGACGTCACGTATCGAATCCAGCGGAATCCTCGTAGTCCGAGCAAGATTGTTCATGTTGACCGGCTAGCCAGATACCACGGAAATAATGATGCTCGGGACGAGCATGTCTTAGGAGGGGGTAGTGTTACGCCGGTAGGTTAGGTCAAAAACTTTGAACGTCAATTTCAGTGCTTTAGAGGCGTTTTCAGCAGGCTGAAAAGTCATTTCAGGCCGTTTCAGAAGTTACTCTATCACATATCTAAAGATCGAAATTTCACCCAAGTTGCCGTCGTTTTCAGGCGCCTGAAACATGTTTTCAGTCCGTTTCAGGGCACCCTCTATCAGATGACGCCATAACCTGAAAACCCGTTTTCAGGCGTTTTCAGGACCCCTTATGTGCCTCTGAAGCACAAATCGTTATATGGCGAAATATCCGGTAGGAGTGACAGAGATAGCACTACTAGAAAGAGATAGCTATACTCGGAACATTCGAGAAGTGTGTGACAGAGATAGCACTACTAGAAAGAGATAGCTATACTCGGAACATTCGAGAAGGGAGTGACAGAGAGAGTGCACCATTAGAGAGAGACATATATTATGGTCTCGAATGTTCTCGGCCCGCACGCTGGTCCTTACTAGAATATTCGCGATATGTGTGGACAATGTGTCCAGAGCGGCTCCGCGGGATATAAAAGGCGTCGACGGCCGGCGCGAGTTAGTTACATTTTAACTGCGATCGAGTGCTAGTACAAGGATAATCGGAAAGAAAGACTCTTCGTGTGAATAGTGAGCGCATAATTAGTGAAATAGTGTGTGTGTGTTTTAGTGGATTTTATGTACAGTTCGTGTGAATTGTAAGTGCCTAATTTGGGTAATAAAGTGAGTGTTTTATTTAGTGGATTAATTCGTGTTTTTCTATCAAATACGAACCCCACGCTCGTAACAATATTAAAACTGGTTTGAAGCTATTATTATAAGACTGATAATTCTATGAAAGAGGTATCTGTTTTATTTTTTCTATTTTAAAATATAATAGTTATACATTAATTAATAAATAGGTAGTTCTTTGTTGGGTTCAGTAAAAAAATATCGTTTTTAAAACAAACAAACGGTCACGTCACGTCGGTTTGCGGGGTGGTAGAGGAACAGCTGTGGTCATATGTTGCTAGTTGTTCAATAACTCATATTGCGCGACAAGGGGCTAGCCTATCGCCGCTGTGGAGACATGAAGGTTTCCTTACAACGCTATCCATCACCGAAAAATCATCCGTAGTATAATTTAATTACGACAAACAGTGGCTCTGTGGGCCGCAGACCTCGTGAGCGATACAGGAAATTTGCGGTTTTTTTTTATTTTTTTCCCCCCTCTCACACCCCCGACCCCTTGGCGTTTATCGGATGAACAAGCAGAATTATTATGAAAACAAATAACGAGATTGCACTTCCTTTCAATAGTACATACTTATATAGTTATGAATGCACCTGGTTACGTACATTGAGTATGACAGCAGCCGTACCAATAAAAGCCAAAAATTAACCAACAATAAAACAGCCATAGAGAGTTATCGAACATGCTCACAAATATAGACGTCCCGAATGGCCGAGTCGGCAGTGACCCTGCCTACGAAGCCAAGGGTTCCCGGGTTCGATTCCCGGTGGGGGCAAATATTTGTTTGACGAGAGCGGATGTTTGTTCCCAAGTCATGGTTGTTTATCTATCTAAGTATATCATTTATCTACATAAGTATGTGTATCGTTGTCTAGTACCCAAGCTACAGGAATCCTAGTTTGGGGCTAGATCAATGTGTGTCGATAGTGTCCAAGGTATTAATTTCACGAGAATCGGTTGAGAACTGCAACCTGAAGAGGAGAATATAATCGAGAAATACGAAAGGATTTTAGCCCGAGCTAAAACGGAGATACTTTGCTCGCTTCGCTCGCTCGGTCAGTTACATTTCTCATTGGTCAGCACCGGGATAAGCACGAATAAACATCAAGACGTGGACACAACTGTGCGTCTGCCACCCCGTACGAACCCCAGACAATCTCTGTGGCGTTGCGGCCGAGGCTCTACCTCCCAAGCGAGAGGTACCAGGTTCAAATCCCTGCTGGGGAGGAAGAAAACAATTCCCCAGGTCTTGCTCGCCGCAATGTGCAAACTAAAAATAAACATAAACTTTATTTTCCAATGTTCAGACTCACAAAAGTTAGTAGTTCTTTTATGGGACACTGTATACGCTTCTAAAATAAAATTCCGCAAGAAATACAAAACTTAACTGAAGCTCATTAAAAAAATGTATAAAGCACACTTTGTGCACAAAGGCCTACTATAAAATTAATGACTTTTTACAAAACTACGAGATCTGACATTAAACCAGTTCATTGCTCCCTATATATTATGTATTAATAATTAGGCACCTACCTAATGTTTTATTATGTTTGCTTGATTATGCTATGACGTTCATTAAGTCTCAATTTTTGTGCTATCATGAATAAAAAAAAAACTCAACTGAATTGAACTTGGACGTCGCTCTTTCTTGTTGTCATGACACAGGGTATCCTAGTGTAGGGCCTCTATTTATGTTATGTTATTTATGGTAAGCTAGCAAAAATCCTGTAACATTGCTGTAGTCTTACAAATTGATGGTTCTACTATAACTAGGAGCATGATGCACAGTAGGCTCACAGTATACACAAGCAGTTCATTACGTTCTGCACATGAAGCAGAACACAAAGCATATTTTAGATATGGAACCGTTGTTATTTGAATGGGCGTATGGGTCAAATTATGAGTTTGAATGTCAGCTGGTAGTACTTGAGTTGCACATCGTATTCTATTGTCTGTGGCATTGTGATTGATATCCGTTGTGAGCTGCTGTAGGTGGATTTGACCCCCTTTATAATGAAATACATAAGTTCACGCCTTTTCCCAAATGTGACCTTGGGACTTTTCTCACACTTTTAACAATATCTGTAATGATTTATGAAGCTTTTCGACGTTATGAGTAAGATCGAGTGAGTCACTATAATTATGTACATTTTATTTTTCATTACTTATATTATAATTTAAAAAGTAGCCAATTAATCTCCCCACCGAGAGGCACGAGCAGTAAGCTTGCGCCATACTCTACAACTCTGGCTCAGTGCGGATTGTGCTGTCAGATGTTTTCAATCTGCCCTATTAAGGCCTCTGAACAACTACACGACTACTACCACCGAGTAGCGATAGTAGCCAGGACCTACAGATTCGTTGTAAACACAGCAGCACCCGAAACAAATGCCACATAGAAACGGACACCCATCCATTACACGTCTCGTCCAGTTGTTGCTACCCGCACGACCATTTCCAATGGACAAATACCGCTAGGCTACGGATACTATAACATATATGACGACCCGAATGGCCGAGTCGGCAGTGACCCTGCCTACGAAGCCAAGGGTCCCGGGTTCGAGTCCCGGTGGGGGCAAATATAATGGTTGTTGATCTATCTAAGAAGATATAATATGAATCTATATAAGTATATGTATCGTTGTCTAGTACCCAAGATACAGGGAATCCTAGTTTGGGGCTAGATCAATGTGTGTAAATAGTGTCCAAGTTATATCCAAGGTGTATAATATTTTCTTAAACCATTCTTTTGAATGTTGAAACTTACGTTTCCACATTGTTGTATATGGTTTCTTTTAAATTTTATTTTACTCCTTATTGGTGGTTCCGAGAAGCGTCTAGCATCTTCCATCGAGAATGTCAATAAACGTGAAAGCAGGGAAAGTGCAAAACGCCTACATTTATATGACGTGTTGCGGTGAATACTTTTATTTACTCTGAAGATGTTTTATTATTACGGAATAGCATTTGTATTGTTTATTCTGTGGCGTTTTAAACGTATCGCCTTTTCATTTACTAGGAATACGGTATTTCAGTGCTAGTCAAAATAGATACTTTTTAGGAAATGTCAAAACGGTATTTTTTGTAAAATATGTGACGTCATAGTCAAATGCTATCTTTTTGAAACATAATTGAGTTTATAAAATACTACTTCTGGAAATATACAATTCTGATATTGTCAAACGTTTTTGTTGAAACAGGTTCAGCTTGAGACACGTTTCTAGATTTATTGGACGGCCTTGTCAAATACTGAATTATTTTTGTAATGATATAGTACCTATCTCTAATAAATCACTTGGATTGCTAAATTATAAACAGATTTATTTTTAAAACATACATCACACATATTAAACACTAACACTTATAGATAAAGCAATGCATAATGAAGACAATATATTAAATTCAATGTAAGAACCCACGCGCCCATAGAAAAGACATCAACGCGCTACTCAAAGATATCTAAGCTTCACCTTAAGTTAATTTAATATAAAACTCATAGCGTTTCGCCTTTTCCTACACGGGTTGGCAGAGGCACAATTTGATTTGATTTTTTTGAATGTTTTAGTTATTCAATACTACATTTTGCGTGACTGGGGGCTAGCCCATTGCCTCACTTGTGGAGTAATGAAGGTTTGCCCACGACGTTTTCCATTGCCATCACAACCTCCGTATAATCTAGAGCTCTTGAATACCACCGGCGTTAGATAACGCCACTTTTTCGTTATAGATTTTAAACTTTATTACCATGGCATAAGGTTCAAAATTTCGACCCATCCCAACTACCCGCGGGCTTTGAGAGGTTAACATAAATTACTTATCACATTGGTACATGCCCAGCACTGGGATTCAAACTTTACCTTTTACGTGAAAAGCAAGCCTGAAACCCACTAGACCACGGAGCTCTATGTTAATTTATTAAGATTGAATAGGTAACTGATTAAATTATATTAAATTTAAATATACCTTGAAGATATCGACATGTGCTGAATCTGTTGAATGGACATGGACAGTACTACTTTTGTCAAGGCTAATTATTAGGTATTAATTAATAAATAATTATATCTACAAATTCCTTATTAATTTCGAGAAGGTACTTAAATAGATCAATAGGTACATCATGGGCGACCAGAGATATGTGCACAGCGAAAGCCTCACAATGATATCATCCTCAATCCTGGCGGCGCGGCGCCGGCGCCGGCGCAGGGAATCATATCATCATTTTGATTATTTGTATGTGCATTTCTGCTTGTGCAAGACGTGTAGACCCATTTGTGATTTGGCGTGCCCGTGTATATCTGATGCTGAGTTCACTTTACTGTGACACAGTATAATAATACCTTGGACATTATTTAAACACATTGATCTTGGGTATTAGACAAAGATACACATACTTATATAGATAAATATTATACTTAGATAGATAAACAACCATGACTAGAGTACAGACATCCGTTCTCAAATTCAACAAAAGTAATAAGTTGTAGGTACCACGTACCACTAGACACAGAAATAGCTAAAAGCGAAATCACAGTTGTACCCAAGTTCTAGCAGAATATTGACTATCAATTGCGCGTTTTGCGCGATTACTATGCAGTGACGTCATGCGCTGTGATTGGTGTTTCAGTTATCATGGCCGATTCCGATAATGTACGTTTTTATTTTATTCAAAAACCTAATAATCTCACTTAAAATATGAAAAATGTGAGTTTTTTATAATTCTAGCAACACATTCGTCTAATTAAAATCATTAACATAACATAAATTATTTGTTTATGCTGTCATCATGCCATTTAATGGCATCCCATACGCTCAAGTATTTAATGGCATCCCATACGCTCAAGTATTTATTAATAATCAACTTTTATTTCATTAATCACTTTTCGTCGGGACATTTTTCACCACTAGTTATAACTGGCTAATGTCATGTTTTACGGAGCAGTTATTAACCGTTACCACATCCTGAATATAGATCAGTTAACTGAGTTAAGAGCCACTTAAAATTAGCATCCGTGTGGTTGGACCGCGGTTGTAAATATGAATAATGGCATTATTGGTAGAAGTATCGAAGACAACAGGATATGCTAACAACGGACACGGTAAATAAACAAACGTCATTAAAATTCAGTACAGTGATCGTTATTATAGTAGCCCCAAACTAGGATTCCCTGTATCTTGGATACTAGACAACGATACACATACTTATATAGATAAATATTATACTTAGATAGATAAACAACCATGACTAGGGTACAAACATCCGTTCTCATCAAACAAATATTTGCCCCCACCGGGACTCGAACCCGGGACCATTGAATCGTAATTCAATTTTCCGTTTTGAGTGACGGGGCTAGCCCATCGCCGCTAGCTGTTGACATCTGTAGGTAAAAGGCGTGACAAAATGTTTGTTTTATTTAAACTCATAGTTTTAAACCACTAGACCAACATGACAGTTGGATTCGCCCCATTGTAATGTTGTAACTTTTTCGTGTTGCAATCTTTATACTCATACTGTTGTAAAAATCGATTCAGTAAAATCGAAGACATATCGATTCAATTAGAAAAATACAATGTGACATAAAAAAGTAGAAAAACCGGTTAAGTGCGAGTCTAACTCGCGCACGAAGGGTTCCGTACCACCGAACAATGCTAGGGATGATGTGGAGTGAATAGTTTGGATTTTACATAGCAAAATGTTGCTTACAAAGTTATTGGTACGGCTACTTTCACACTCCATGTACGTAACCAGGTGAGTAGGTAGATAATGACAGTTTAAATTCACTTCACGATCGTTCGGGCCTACGGGCTCGACAGATGGATCGAAAAACCTATCGACAGAGGGATCGAAAAACCTATTGACAGTTCAAATTCATTTCACGATCGTTCGGGCCTACGGGCTCGACAGATGGATCGAAAACCTATCGACAGATGGATCGAAAAACCTATTGACAGTTCAAATTCATTTCAATATAATTTCGGAAACTTATAATCACTCATTTGGTCCGTCTTCCGGCTAATACAATGTAGTACCCATTTTACGTACTACACTTGCATCCAGACAAGTAATTTTAGTTTTCAATATAATTTCGGAAACCTATAATCACTCATTTGGTCCGTCTTCCGGCTAATACAATGTGGTACTCATTTTACGTACTACACTTGCATCCAGACAAGTAATTTTAGATTTTCAATATAATATCCTATTTTTAACTTACCATTTTTCTGCTCAGCTACACAAATGACTCTACACTTTCACTTTGACAATGTAAATATATACTAAATAACAACTGAAAGGAAGCTGAAACATAAGATGTTTGTTTAGTCCGTCTTCCGGCTTATACCAGGTAGTTCTCCTTTCATGAACTACCCTAGTATCTAAACAACTACACCATTAGTTTTCAGCAACACAGAGACCATCAATGCGTATTAATCCAAGAAATAAGTTCGTTTTGTACTTATCCCAACCAGATCTGCTTTGTCTTTCTTGAAAGCCTGGTTCTTCAGGGAGTTTTGTAATCAAGGTGATCATAATTTAAAGGATTAACAACACACGATGTGTCCACTAACTTCACTTCACATAAATAAATTTAAAATCTACTATTTAAAGTAAAATTTGGTGTTACCATCTTCTAAATGTTCCTTAACTGTTGCAACTTTTATCGAAATGAGACTATACAAAAACAAAACTTTAATGTTAAAGTGAGTTTGTAACGTTAACTGCACCAACTAGCACGCTGTAAGTATCAAATATACTTCGCATGGTAAAGCGAGTCATTGAATCGTATAATATCCATGGTAAGTACAACGTATGTAAGTAAAGTACGTAATGTAACATATAATTAATGATTATAGCTTTTACACGACACATTTTATGTGATGTTAGACGTAGGTACGATAGGGCTAGCTCATCGCCACAGTTACCAATGCCGGTTTTAATAAATTGTATCTGGTAACCCTAGTGTGATTTGCTTTCGTATAACAATGCAATCGATGACGGATGCCGGTCTCACGTTACCCGCTGGCGGTATTGTTTGTCATCACATTTAATTGATTTTATTTTACCTCTATTATTTTTTGCATAGTCGCAAGTGTATGCAATCGATGACGGATGCCGGTCTCACGTTACCCGCTGGCGGTATTGTTTGTCATCACATTTAATTGATTTTATTTTACCTCTATTATTTTTTGCATAGTCGCAAGTGTGCAAATTTATACAGGGTGTAAATGAGTATTATGTTGTAAATATAATAGAGTTTATTTTTGCTAACAGCATAGGTTGTTGTTACTAGGTTAGGTATTTATTCTGAACAAGATTTCCGAAGGTATAACTGATAACGTAAATGTGTTATTTTTTTATTTTTTTCTTGTCCTATGAGTTGATTACTTATATCAAACGTAAGGAGTAAAACGTAAGTAATTAACTTTTCTTATGATTATTTGTTCATTACACCGCAGTGAAGTTTTGTAAATATACATACCAGGAAAATATATTTATAGTTAAAATTAAAATGTTATGCATAGATAATGCTAATAAAACTTTCTCATGAATCTAGTTTTTCACGCCACTGAATAGGTATCGACAAACAATGACTTCATTATTACACCCTGTAAATTACTTGCATGCTCATCATTTATTTCCAATAAAACTGCCAAAATCGAAAGAAAAATTATCAATTACTTTTGTACCATTGTTGGTAGTAACACCAAGCTACAGACGTTCACGCTAGTGCTCGCGCTCCAGGTCCACCGCGCCCCGTCTTCATATCCCTGCTGCAAGCTGCGTATCCACTGCGTTACAATCATGTCAGTAAGTTTTTTAAGTTATTTTTATAGACATAGTTCTTGACTAATTGTATGTTTTTTGTTTTGCATAGATGGTGTACAAAGCTTATAACTATTTGTTTGGATACTAGGGTAGTTCATAAAAGGAGAACTACCTGGTATAAGCCGGAAGACGGACCAAATAAGTAGTTATAACTTATTCGAAAAGCTTTATAACCTGTTTGAATGCAAGTGTAGTACGTAAAATGGGTACTACATTGTATTAGCCGGTAGACGGATCAAATGGGTTATAACTTATAATAATCGAATATACCTATACCATGTAATTATTTGATATCTTACTAGTCTCTCCATGTCTTACGTTTTTACATTGTAACTAATTAATCTTAGGTACTGCAAGAGTGTTGGTAAGCTAAAGTTTAGTTTTATTTTCTCATTTATCTACATATGTACTTCTTTTTATTTTTAGGTCGGACACTGAGTACTTCACGAAGAAGGCTGCGACTAATGAGAAGCGGAACTCGTTTGAAACGGACGACGAGGCTGCTTTCTTATGGTAAATATCATTATACCTGCTATACGTATATCTTTATTATGCTCTCATAATATTACGTCACCCTGGTACTCACATAGACCATCATCATATTTTATTGTTAACAGCAACAAAAAGAAAGCCGCTACAAAGTCAACAAAGCGTGTAGTCGAATCGGACGAGGAATCGGAGATTGTGAGGTAATTAACTTATTATTTTGAACTATAGATTTTGATAAATAGCATTTTACAAAATTGAAATATGTTACAGTGATGTTTATGTTTTCAGGAACAAAAGGAAGGTTCTCGCTAAGCCGACGGCATCAAAGCGTGTAGCCGAATCGGATGAGGAATCGGAGATTGTGAGGTAATTAAGTTTTTATTTTCAACGATAGATTTTGATAATTACATTCTACACAATTGCAATATGCTACAGTGATGTTTATGTTTTCAGGAACAAAAGGAAGGTTCCCGCTAAGCAGACAGCATCGAAGCGTGCCGCCGAATCTGACGACGATACAGTACAAAGGTGAATATTTTTTGTGACTTCTAATTCATGAATCCTAGTTCGAACCGAGCAGCAAGTATGAATAAAATAAGGCTATGTCACGACATATTATCTCTTTAGTTTTAACAGGGTTTCTAAAATCTCTCTTTCTATATTTTTCTGTCAAAATTTAGGTATCTAGACGTCCAGTAAATAACTTTTGTTTTGTTTCACAGACGCAAACCGCAAAAGGACCTGAAGCCTCCAGCCAAACGCAAGGTGCAGCAGAGCGTTGTTACTAAGAAGCCTGAAGAGAGTTGGCGCGCTTTGGATTCCGAAAGCGAGGACGAGGTGATCTGTAAGAAACCAGAGCTGAGGTCTTCATACTCGAAGCGGGTTGCCGACGGCGTCGTGCGGCGAAGTATTAAACTGGAGGGTGACCTCTACTTGGACCTGAAACTCTACCAGGTGGCGGATATCAAAGACGTGGAACCTCGCAAACGCTACGAGAAGGCGGTGCTGGCATTGAAGTATCAAGCTGACTTCAATTCACCACAACTGGGACTCCTGCGAGAGCTCTTAAAACTCTGCAAGACGTCTTTTACTGAAGAGGGATTTTTCTTCGGTGATAAGAAAAACTTAGATTAGATTTATTGGTTAATAAAATTTATTTAATAAGTTTACTATGTTTACTTTATAATTTATTAGGTAGGCAGGCATCCTTTATTGTAGGCCCCACGAAAGGTAGGTAGGTAGTAAAAATTAGGTGTAACTTAGGTACAGTCTTCACAAAATAAAAGGCTCGGTGACAGCGTCCGTGTCACTGACGTAATAAGGTTAAATTTAGTTTGGGCTACCGACCCTTTTATATTGTGGAGACTTTAGATAGGTTTTATTTATCATTTCTTAGGTTTTGTCCTTACATATAATTAAGATGTCTAATAATAGATTAGTATATTGTACATCCTGTGATGTCTCTGTAAAAAGTAAAAGTTTGTCAGCTCATTTGCGCAGCACTGTACACAAAAATAATAATGCTGTTATTAAGGGTGAGGGTCTTGAGAAGATATCTAGTGCTTTCCGCAGTCGAATCGCAACGTACAGACTAAGCAACGTGGACTCGGGGGCGGCGGCGGACGGCGCGGGCTCTAATGCTTGCCCTCCGAACATCTATCTGCGCTCGCTGCGGTCACGCGTACGTGAGCTGATAGAGGCGCGGATCGGCTCCTTTAACAGCGTTAAGGTAAATTTTGAACTGTATGCTGAGTTCTCCTTACCTAAGAATGATGAACGGGAGATTAAATCGTTCGCCACGCCCAATATAGTGATTCACAAACATTATGACTTTGAAGATATTTATAAAAACGCTGTAAATTTAATTGTTGCAAAAATCGATGAATTTCAGGAGAGAGAATTTCCACTAAGAGGTTCAAGGTTTATCGATCTTCCTAGACCTATTAAATTAAAACGAGCGTGTGTCAATATTCAGAACTCAGATAATTTCTGTTTTCTATGGTGCATAATGGCAGCTTTATTTCCTGCACAACAAAATTCACACCGAACGAGTTCATATCCTCATTTCGATACTGTGCTTAACACAAAAAACATGAAGTTTCCAGCAGGTTTCAGGGATGTAAAGATTTTTGAAAAGAATAACGATAACATAAGTATTAATATTTATGGTCTCAGTGAAAAGTCTGTTGTTGTAGGACCTTTATACAAATCTGTTCACAAGGGGCGGAAGCATCGTATAAATTTATTGTTTTTGGAATCGGGTGCGCTAACACATTATTGTCTTATTAAGGATTTGAGTAGGCTTGTAAGGTCTCAGATAACTAAACATGATGGTAGAATATTTTTTTGTGATGATTGCTTGTTATTTTTTTCTAATGATAAAAAGCGTAATGAGCATGTGTGCAGTGGAGTTAAAACGTCATTGCCTGATAAAGGGACATTGATACAGTTCAAACATTTCGAACGCATGCATGATATGCCATTTGTCATTTACGCAGATTTTGAGTCTATGTTACAACCCTGTTCGGAGAAAAACTCGAATTTTACGGAGTCGATTCAAAAACACGTTCCAGTAGCGTTCGGATATTATATTGTTTGCTCCTACGATGCGTCTTTAAATCGATATCAATCATACCGAGGTCCGGACTGTATTCAACAGTTTTTAAAAATATTAGGCGAAGACGTTGAAACGATAAGTAAAATACTAAACGATCCTATCGACATGTTACCCCTTAATGAAAATGAGCTGAAAAACTTTTTAGAGTCGAAAAATTGTTACCTCTGTAATAAGTTGATTTTTGAAGGAAAGGTTAAAGATCATTGTCATTTGACTGGACGCTACCGCGGGGCAGCTCATGATTATTGTAACCTTCGATTTAAGCTCCCTAAATCTTTCGTCCCAATTTTTTTCCACAATCTGTCAGGCTATGACTGTCATTTGTTTATACGAGAGCTAGGTGAAATGCACGGAAACATAAATGTTATCGCAAGAACAAAAGAAAATTATGTGTCTTTTACAAAGTTCTTTCCTGTTAACAATAATGACTATATGGCTGTTCGTTTTGTTGACTCATTCGCATTTTTAGGTACTAGTTTAGAAAAAGTTGCAGAAAATTTAGCAATCGAAGATTTTATCCACCTCTCTCGTTGCTTCCCCGATAAACAGCAATTCGACTTATTGAGACGTAAAGGTATTTATCCTTACGAGTACATGAATAAATGGAAACGTTATGATGAAAATAAATTACCTCCGCGTGAGTGTTTCTACAGCAGTTTAACTGATGAGGTTATTTCAGAGTTAGATTATGCTCACGCACAGTGTGTGTGGCGCTTATTCCATTTGTCAAACCTTGGTCAATATACCGATCTATACTTAAAATCAGATGTAATGCTGTTGACGGATATTTTTGAGAGTTTTAGAAAGACGTGTAAAACTAATTATAGGTTAGACCCAGCCTTTTACATAACAGCTCCCAGCTTAAGCTTCGATGCAATGCTGTTAAAAACAGAAGTAAAATTAGAATTAATAGATGATCTGGAAATTATCAGAATGATACAAAAAGGTATTCGTGGAGGTGTTTGTTTATGTTCTACTCGCTATGCCAGTGCTAATAATAAGTACCTCTCGAACTACAACCCCTCGAATCCTGATAATTACTTATTGTATATAGATTGTAATAATTTGTACGGATTTGCTATGTGTAGTTATTTACCACACTCTGATTTCGAATTGATCGAAAATCCTGTGTTTCAAGTTTCTGACATTCTCTGTTTACAAGACAATTCAGATGTAGGTTACATTTTTGATGTCGATCTAGAATATCCTGAATCTCTGCATGATCATCATAACGATTTACCTTTCTGCCCACAAAAATTTGTACCGCCTGGATCGAAAACGAGTAAACTGATACCGAATTTGTATGACAAATATAATTATGTCATGCACTATATTCATTTGAAAACGTGTCTGAAACATGGACTTAAATTAAAAAGCATACACAGAGTTATTAAATTTAAACAAGGTCCATATTTGAAACAATATATTGATTTAAATACGGAATTGAGGCAAAAAGCTAAATCTCAATTTGAACAAGACTTTTTTAAATTATTAAACAATAGCATTTTTGGTAAAACCCTTGAGGATACGGAAAAAAGGTTAAATGTTAAATTAGTAAATCAGTGGTCTGATAAACATAACAAAACGAAAAAACATTTAGGCGCAGAGCAACTAATAGCTCGACCTAATTACCATAGCTCAACTATTTTTACTGAAAATTTTGTAGCGGTCCAGATGAATCCTGAAAAAATTACTCTCGATAAACCAATTTACATTGGTTTTTCTGTTTTGGAAATATCTAAGAGTCATATGTACGACTTTCACTATTCTGTTATGAAACCTTTTTATGGCCCTAATATAAAAATGTGTTACACAGATACTGACAGTTTTCTGTATTCCATAACAACGAAAGATGTCTACAAAGACATAAAATACAATTTCCCTCAATACTTCGACACTAGCAACTACGCGTGTAATAATATGTACGGTATAAGGAGGCATAATAAAAAAGTGCCTGGGTTATTTAAAGATGAGCTAGGAGGTCAGCTTATAGCCGAATTTGTAGGCCTACGGTCTAAACTTTATTCCATAAAAACTGAAGATACTGAATTAAAAAAAGCTAAAGGAACCAAAAAATCTGTTGTGAAAACATTGAGTTTTAAGGACTATAAAGGTGTTTTATTAGATAATAATTTAGTTAGGAAAAAAAATATGGTATTCAGGTCATTAAAACATGAAATTTTTACACAGTCGCTTAATAAAATAGCTCTCTCAAGTAATGATGATAAGCGCATCATTCTAAAAAATAAAATATCAACTCTTTCATGGGGTCATGAATCAGCATTTTGAGCTGTATATGTATGAATATAACTTGTCTCTAAACTATAGCTTGTAAGTGAATATTGTTTTAAAAATAAAATATCGTGCTTAGTGAATATTGTTTTAAAAATAAAGTATGAATCAACATAGACTCTAAACTATAGCTTTTAAGTGAATATTGTTATATTAAAATAAAAAATGTGTTCTCGGATCATGTTTCGTGTTTCTTTTTAAGCTTAATGTTACAACATACCCTACTTAATGTCAGATATCAGCCGGAGTGGACTTGTATGTAGAGGTTAGGTACTTTAGAATGGTTTTCTAAAAGATGGAACATATCGCTTGAAAGCGATAACGTTGAAATGATTATGATGACTAATCACAACGTGAATATTGCACGTGTTGCGTTCAATGAACTCAATTTGAAAAACATGATAATATGTCAATGTTGCATGTGAACGTAAGCATAATTTTATGAAATAATGCAAGGTTAGGTGATTTGTGTAATTACGTTACAATGACCATTTCTAAAGAAGGTAGCTAAAGAAGAGGACGCGGTTCATTACACCAAGATAATATGTCTATATTAAACGAGGTAAAAACATACTGACTATTTTTATATGATTATTATAAAGTTTATTTTCACAGGAAACTATATTATGTTTTTCGTTTTACAGTCAATGGATCCCTCCGCCTTGTGGTTCCAACACGCTCAGCCTCAGAATTATGACGACGTTCTGCAAGATTCGACACCCATTCAAGACACTAAGGAAAAGAAAAAGAAGAAGAAGAACAGATTGGACAGAAAGAAATTAAATCCTGCAGTGTTATCCTCATACGTTATAACAAAGGCCCCGAAACGAGCTCTTCGTATGATTAAAATAGAAATTCATGATTTAAATGGACCTCAGACTTCTACAAATTCAGATGATAGTGTTGTAAGCGTACAGTACATACAATCGGAAGTGGTTGATGAAATAATGGAATTGTCAGAGAATTTAGTTAATAAAATTTGTAAAAAAATATGCAATGATTCTATTTAAATAAATAAAATTCACTATTAATTTATTTTGATGTTTTATTTATGTACTTTAAGTCTTTAACCCTTGTGTAGTTTTAAGGGATGCTGAAATAAAATCAATAATTTAGGTAAACAAACATTTATTATTAATCATTTTTTAAACTAATCGATAACACATACACTCATAAAACAAAAGTAAAATAATTACATAGTTATTTGTTTATCTTTAAACCATTTTTTAATACATAATACGTTTCTTAGAGCACAATTGGATTTGTGAGTTATACAACTGAAATCATTGAGATGTGATTTAAACATCTCAAACAACTGTTTTAAATTTGGACATCCTTTTTCTTCTATGTTTATTATTGCACAGTTCTCACACAATTCTTTCAACCATTTTACCTTTTCTAAACCTTTAACTATTAAAAGTTTGTTCTCTAGATATGGTTTGATAATACTTTTGAACTGCAGAAAATCAACGTGTCCCTCACCCCATCTGTACCCGAGACTGTTTTCAATCCATTGTACACGTTTCTTTTCCACTTCTGATAAATATCGATAAGGATACGGAGGCTTGATGAGAAATACTTGAGTGTATTCGGCTGTAGCCAACGCAAGTTCTTTAACAATGAAATCATTCTCAGCATTTTTAAAACCTTGTACATCTACAAATAAAGTTTTTGTATTCATGATAATTTTCTTACAATATTACTTAATGGTTTATATTCAATTAAACATTCATTCAGAATAAGACAATACGCCGACGTTTGATCAGGTATTTCTACTTCACTCTCGAGCTCTAGGCGTACATTAACCACAGGTCCAGATTTCAGATTATCGCTTTGTCTTGAACAGTCTATAACAAAAAGAGGAGCCAACTCTTTGAACTCTTTTGCACTCAACAATGGCTCAGTTCTTCTGCCGTAATAAGACTGCTGAAATCTAACGTATTGCTCGTATAATATAGCAATATTGTCGTTAGTAAAACTTACGTTCATATTGTCGTACGGAAAGTAGGTTGAGTTTAGATATACTTTTACATCACGCAAATTACAATGATCGAATTGTGACATGTCTTTGTGAGCGTCGTTTTTGCGATTGGTCTGCAACCCTAGTATAACATATCGTGGTTTTTCAATCTGGGAAGATGTTTTGATTGACCATGTATGCTTTGTAGTTCTTGGCAGCAAGGGATATTCATACAAATCCCAATTTCTAAATGGTACTTGGATAGATCTATCCTTTTCCAACAATCGTAGAAGATTGATTCTTTCCGCGTCACTCACTTTTACATGTGGAACTCGCCATATAATTTTATGAATTTTTACGTCTTCTACGACTTCACCGGTATTTAATTTTAGAGCATTCAGGTTTGTGTTACTGCGAAGAAGAACAAGTTCATGTTTGCAGTTGATTATAACTTTCTTATAATCTTCTGCAAATCCTAGGATGTTACACAGAGGTATCGACGCTGAAAATTTTCCTGATTGCATGTTTTTCGTGCCATTGATATCCCAACCCCACGCTTTAGACATCTTTGACTCACTATCATTCATAGACAACAGTGACTTCATTGTAGTAGTAATTCCAGCGTTTTTAACCTTATCTACTTCAACTCCATTCAATTCATAACGAATATCTTGAAAAAAGTATAACAGCGGATTATTTGTAAACTGCACACTAGCAACCGTTTCCTTTGCAGCGTTTTTCGAAACGTTGACGACACCTTCCAAATATAACGTGCTCGCCGATGGGAGTATGTACAGATCTTGTTGATTAATCGGTATACGAATTTCATCATTACGATTGAATGTAGTGACATAAGGTTTATACGAATGAATCTCAATACCATCAATGCTATTATCATAGACAGGCGCACTCAAAATATCTAGAATGTTACTCATGATAAAAGTCCAATTTGTTTAAGGAATTTTATATTTTTTGCAGTTAGTTTCTTCTTCTTCCAAGTCCTTTCCTTGTGAGAGATTGAAGTGTGACTAATCGTTTTTGGTAGTCGTGATAAGTTTTTATTAAAATCAATCATTTTTTCTTAAGGTGTAAATACAGTTGAACTTCTTCACCACGTAAATTAATTAAATTATTCTTAATGTCCAATATCCTTACAGTTATGGTGCTTATGTTATTTTGGTTTACGGGAAAATAAATAACGTTCTTTGGTATTTCTATTAACCTATAACCTGGTGGAACGTTAGGAGCAAACTCATGTATAATGTGACTTGATATGCCATTTATATATGATCCACTCACTATATCACATTCTATTCTCACCACAGTTGTTGAAAGCATATTAACAGGATATTGTGATTCGTGTAATATATTAGCTTCAAGCGGTTGATTACCAAATCCTAACAAATTTCCTAGACTATTTTCTTTCTCAAAATGAATAGCTTTGTTGCTGATAATGTACGTTTTCAATGTATTGTTGTTGCATGATAAATTAAAGTTGATGTCTTGCAATTTTCCTTTCAGGTAGTCGTTTATATCTTGCAATTCGTATGCTCCTTCAGGAATTTCAATAACATCATTTTCACCGTAATAAAACTTGTTATTTGTACTATCAACGTTTGGAATTGAATTAAAGGTAGATAGGTATAGCAGAGCGCACTCATATTCTCCCTCTAGTTGTAATGTAGGAGAATAATTCGTAATTAAAAGCGACGAATTGCCTGTTATTGATATGGTGAATGACATTTTAACAATGGTGAAAATAAACGCTAACATCAATACTTTATATGTTTATTCCAAAAATCTTGCAAGTACTTTAAACATAAATGTCCACAGTTCACACTTTCATAAGTCTGATATCGAGTATAATTGTAATACAAATTAGGAGTATTGAGATATTTCACAACTTCTACCGGCGGCTTCAAGTTTCCGAAGCTGTCAAAATATTCATAATAGTCTTTCAGTTTTATGTAGGCTACCCAGTGTGTTCCGGCATTGTGCGAATCGTCTAAATTTATAATACCACATTCTATACTTCTTGGTTTTCGTGGTAAAGCATCTTTCATGTAAACTCCACGGAAATATGGTATTTCTCTACCATATTCGATGATATCTAAATTAGTCAGAGCACGCTTAGGCAGCCTGTTTATTAGTTTTTTGATTTAATAAACAAGCCACTACCTTTTTTGTAAGGTTTGATGTATAAGCCTCGACCCACTGAAATTGATTCCATCTTTTGATTGTGACGTTTTGATTCTCGCAAACTTTCTTGAGCAGCTTTATAATCATTAACACTTTTTGCTATTCCAGCTGCCCCTCCAGCAAGACTTCCTAAAGCAGACAACCCAGCAAAGATAGGTATTAAAGGAAGAAATCCTCCACTTTTAGGGAGCGGAATAATTCGTGGTATCCTTATGTTGTGTTTGGTATCTACATCAATTAACTTTTTGGCGACTGCATAAGCAACTTTAATAGCACTATTACTATTTTTTGGTTTTAATTTCTGAAGATGACCTTTTATTTTAGATACCATATCTTTAAAACGTCGTACCCCAGAGCCGGTTTTAAGTTTTGTCTTCATGACTTTATTAACCAACCAAGAAGCTATCTTTTCACCACGCTTAGCGTCTTTTGATCGTAGTCTCTGTTTTGTCATATTCAGTAAATCCAAATCAGCTTTATGTCGGTTTTCTAAATCAGAGAATTTCGTATACGCTATGTCGTGATGCATACATGCGTTGTCCAATAGATTGATGCCCTTATCTCCACGTGCTAGACGCTTCACCAGCTTTGTTCCAGGACCACAATAATTATAGCCAGGTAGATGTAACTCGATCGGTAAATTATTGATAAAACTGTTAATAAGACCTCCGCCATGCATTACTGATAATAGACTAAGGTTATAGTTTATACTATTACCTTTTTATCGATCCAACTATTTTGAGTTTCATCTAAACCTAACCATTTTACAAACAACTTATTCCCTTTTTTTCTTATGACTTTCTCAATTAAATATACATCAGGATATTTGGTCTTCTGGAGTTCTTGATCATAAAAATTTCCTAAAATCGGTTGACGACGACTATCTTCAATCAAATAAGTTACAGGAATCGTGTTGTTTACCTTCTTGATAAGAAATATTTCTGTCGACCAATTAGGCGTATAGCCTTTTTTAAAACAGCTTTTGTATTTACTTATTCTTACGTTATCGCCAACACAAAATTTAGGTTTCTTAACGTGATTAGTTTTACTCTGGAACTTTTTGATATTGTCTAATACTTTGCTTGCATTTAACTTTGTTACTTTTGCAGGCTCCTCTTGCGTAACACGATGTTTTGTATGATTGTAAGAATGAACTACACTTTCTAATGGTTTACCTAGCCACTTGTAACTACCTTTAAAAGAAAAATTCTTATAGAGATGTGCTTTTAATGTTCTGATTAATCTTTCCACTATGGATGCTTTTTTAACTGAATATGTAGAATAGTGATTTATTTTGTAGGTTTTCATTAGTCTTTTGAATTCATCGTTGTAGAATTCAGTTCCCATATCTGTTTGTAGATTATTTGGTTGTCTTCTACTTTTCTGCAAGATGCTTTCGAAGACTTGACACATTTCTTGTTTAGATTTAGTTTTAAGAGGTACAGCCCACGCATATTTTGAGAAGCAATCAATAACGACAAGAATAAACTTATAACCTTTATTATAAATTTTCAATGAAATAACATCTATCAAATCTGCCTGCCACAAATCATCAATTCCCTTGAGAAGCACTGATCGACGAGAAAAATTTTTTCTTGCATTTTTATGTATTTCGTTTACCACCTGCTGCTTCATCTTTGTTCAACGATTTAATGATATTATCTAATTCACTCCTCGTATAAACATCCTTTATAAAGTTATTCAGCACTCCTTGTATATCTTTAATTGCTTCGTTCAGTAGAAATTGACAATCTTCCCGTAAATCTTTACTCTTCATATCAACGTACTCCTTGTTTACGGCGTCGTCTGACTCTTGTGGTGCCTTTAAACCTTTTAATCGTGACGACTGAAGATCAAAAAGTCCTTCTTCGTTTTTGGTCAACGCATTGTCAGTAAAATCAAACAATTCAGATAAACGTAAACGTTTATGTACATGGTGACCGAATTTATCAATATTCATAGTACTGAGGTAGATTACCCTAGTTATTAGTAGAGAGTTGAAGATGAAGTGCTCAAAATAATTTAAGTATGATTATTTATTCTAACCAAGCAAACCACTTTCTTTGAGTTCTTCTATGATGGATATTATTTCATTATCAAGTCCAGTGTTTCCAGCGTCACGAGATGCTATAAGTAGTTTTAACCTATCCACTAGCTCATTTGGATCATCCCAGTAGACATAGTCTATATTTTTATTCCATTTTTTTAGTACAGGTAAACCTGAACCTTGAACCTGATTGCTTTCACTATTGTCATGTTTATTAAATAGCGGTTTAATAATGTTTATGTATTTTATTCCTTTGTTGCTTTTTACTGGTTTATTTGAGTCGTAATCTCGCCTATGTGCATTTGTCTCCAACAGCATTAACTTGTAATTTGCCAAGTCTTCCTTTGTTATATCTGCCAAGTCTGGTAATTTTTTGGTTAGCAATTCCATCAAGCCTCGAGTCTTATTGTAATCAGATGTTCCTATTGTAATGGTTTTATCGGTGATATTTACATTCGCTGAGCCCATCAAAAGTTTTCCTCTTTCGACTCTTACTCCAAAAGGAGTATTCTTTAAATACTCAGATGTAAGCGACCATGATGAACAATTTTGGTTCTGAGTGTTTGCATCAGACTCAATCGAATTTTGAGATATATCAGATTCTTGTCCTTCATTAAAGTCGTTGTCAGAATCTTCGCCTTCCATTTCCGCTGCACGATCTAAGCTATGAGTAGGTGTCATAAATTGATCAGAACGTCTTATATTTCGTAAAGTGTCATCGGCTGCACTCCAGTCAATGGAATCGTCGATTTCATTTTCAAATTTCATCTCTTCATTTTTGATAGGACATGTTGTTTCTTTGCTCTCTGTTTGCCTCATAGCATCAGTAATTTTATTAAGGGGGCTAAGAACTGGTTTGAACACGTTTCCTATAGCTCTTTCATATTCTGATTCAACGTTACGCATTTTTTTAAACTTTTTCTTTACTGCTTCGGCAGCAGTTACGATTTCCTTTAAGTTATTTTCCATATCTAAATAATACCTTGTATGCTCGTCCTCTTCTAAGCTAAGTGCTAAGCTATCGAATAAAAAAGCATTTATATATACTTTCACTCAGGTAAAAACGACGAACGTGTCAAACTGTTTACGATAGCACCCTTTATTTTTTTCACAATCTTTGTTTATGACCAAGTAGCTATAAGAATCACTCCATATTTTTGAACACATTTCTCGAAATTCGTTCCATGTCATATCAGTGTTAACATGTTCATCATATATATGTCGTAAATTAATGTCATCTTGTTTAAAAAGTACAAGTAGGTTTGCATTGTCTCTAACAAGTTGTTTGGGTATTTTAGTATAAGTCTGGTTTAAATAAAAACAATCAATATTTTTGTGTCTGCCCATTGCGAAATAATCACGCATGTTGTTTTGATTTTCACATGAGACATCATCAAATATAATTACTGAGTTTGATTGCGCTTCCTCCGTGCTGAGTACTTGCTGATTAGCATGGAATTTAAAGAACGATATACTCGGAACTAAACTTAAGACCTTCTCAAGAAATTCGTATTTTGGTTGATGTAAGGTTTTTGAATAAACGTAAACATTCTGGAAGTGGAGCCCGTTTTCATGTAATAGAAGACCGACCATCAGATTTGTTTTCCCGCAGTTTGACGGCCCGCATATCAGACATCGTATGGAATTTGGTAACAGGTTACCATGGCGAAGTATTTTAGTTGAGTCAGAAGTACATAATTTATCTAAGTGTAATGTACTTTTTTGTTTTAAAAATTTCATATTGAAATCGGTATGATTCACTTGGGAATCTGCATAAGACTACAAATATTTCGAATATTAATAACATTATATTGTGTAGCAGCCTGGTTCTGGATCAAGAATCATCCGACCCCGAACTTAGGCTCTACGTCGTGAAATGAATTTGAACTGTCAATAGGTTTTTCGATCTATCTGTCGATAGGTTTTTCGATCCATCTGTCGAGCCCGTAGGCCCGAACGATCGTGAAATGAATTTGAACTGTCAATAGGGTTTTCGATCCATCTGTCGAGCCCGTAGGCCCGAACGATCGTGAAATGAATTTGAACTGTCAATAGGTTTTTCGATCCATCTGTCGATCCCGTAGGCCCGAACGATCGTGAAATGAATTTGAACTGTCAATAGGTTTTTCGATCCATCTGTCGATAGGTTTTTCGATCCATCTGTCAAGCCCGTAGGCCCGAACGATCGTGAAGTGAATTTAAACTGTCATTATCTACCTACTCAGGTGCATTCATAAGTTTGTGGTATTGAAAGAATTGTTATATAGGAGCCACATTAATATTTATTTTATTCTGTTTTCTTGTATTTGTTCTTATAGCGGCAACATAAATACATCATCTGTGAAAGTTTCATCTGTCTAACTATCACGGTTCATGAGATACAGCCTGGTGACAGACAGACGGACGGACAGTGGAGGCTTAGTAATAGGGTCCCGTTTGGCACACTTCGGGTACGGAACCCTAGAAAACTCAACTTTCGGAACTAAAGCGTTGCCGCGTCCAGAGGTAAGCACGGACTCACCTCTGGTCGCGGAACTTAGATAGACTACTGAGTCTATCTTATTTTGATTCAAACAACAACAAACAAAGATGGCGATACCCTCAATTATTTTCTGCTCTTTTATGTCGCACTGTAGATACGTCGATCGATCGATCGATCAATAATTAATATAGTAATGGGTATTATTCGAATAATCGTAACGGATCACTTGGCCAACTGTGACTACAACACTATTGTTTTTTCTACTATAAAGCGGTTATTCACCAACTGTCGTGTTGTTCTAGTTGTATATACATATGGGTTTAGTTACTGCTATTGTAAGCACTTAGAAGTGTTCTAAACAATTTCAGATGACGATCTTTTTATAAGCTAAAACCAAAAGAGACATGTCAATGTCAAGCAATCGACATAGGAGTCACATATTGTAGAATCGACTACGTACCGTGACCCACTCTACACAGACTCCTACGTAGCGTGCTGTGTGGCCCACTCTACACAGACTCCTACGTACCGTGCTGTGTGGGCCACTCTACGTAGACCCCTACGTACCGTGCTGTGTGGGCCACTGTACACAGACCCCTACGTACCGTGATGTGTGGCCCTCTCTACACAGACCCCTACGTACCATGCTGTGTTGGCCACTCTACACAGACTCCTACGTAGCGTGCTGTGTGGCCCACTCTACACAGACTCCTACGTACCGTGCTGTGTGGGCCACTCTACGTAGACCCCTACGTACCGTGCTGTGTGGGCCACTGTACACAGACCCCTACGTACCGTGATGTGTGGCCCTCTCTACACAGACCCCTACGTACCATGCTGTGTTGGCCACTCTACACAGACTCCTACGTAGCGTGCTGTGTGGCCCACTCTACACAGACTCCTACGTACCGTGCTGTGTGGGCCACTCTACGTAGACCCCTACGTACCGTGATGTGTGGCCCTCTCTACACAGACTCCTACGTACCATGCTGTGTTGGCCACTCTACACAGACTCCTACGTAGCGTGCTGTGTGGCCCACTCTACACAGACTCCTACGTACCGTGCTGTGTGGGCCACTCTACGTAGACCCCTACGTAGCGTGCTGTGTGGCCCACTCTACACAGACTCCTACGTACCGTGCTGTGTGGGCCACTCTACGTAGACCCCTACGTACCGTGCTGTGCTGTGTGGGCCACTGTACACAGGCCCCTACGTACCGTGATGTGTGGCCCTCTCTACACAGACCCCTACGTACTATCGAACCAACTGAATCATGACCCTTTTGCCTGATAATTCGTTTGAAACTTTCAAACTTGTAAGATCTATCGTAATGTCAGTGTCTAATCAAATGATAACAAGTTCGTTACCAAGGAAATAAACCATCAAGCGAATTTCGACCTACTTGCAGTTAAGGGGTTTAGCAAAATAAGCTTATGGTGGGTCATGATTCAGATGGTTCGATAGTACCATGCTGTGTGGGCCACTCTACACAGACCCCTTCGTACCGTGATGTGTTACCCACTCTACGTAGACCCCTACGTACCGTGCTGTGTGGGCCACTCTACACAGACTCCTACGTACCGTGCTGTGTGGGCCACTCTACGTAGACCCCTACGTACGGTGCTGTGTGGGCCACTGTACACAGACCCCTACGTACCGTGATGTGTGGCCCTCTCTACACAGACCCCTACGTACCGTGCTGTGTGGGCCACTCTACACAGACCCCTACGTACCGTGATGTGTGGCCCTCTCTACACAGACCCCTACGTACCGTGCTGTGTGGGCCACTGTACACAGACCCCTACGTACCGTGATGTGTTGCCCACTATATGCTGATCTAAATCCGCGAGTGATTGTGTTACACCATGAATTTACTGAAGCTTGAAGGTCGACTGATTGTTTGTGGAGTCCAACTTCTCGTAACTATAGTTATAGCACACTCACCACCGCACCTAGTACTTACATGTACTTTGTATTCGAATAAACCATACATTGACCAGCAGGCGCAGAGCTTGCTTCTGATCTTTGACCAGCAGGCGCAGAGCTTGCTTCTGATCATTTCCATTTTCAACCGACTTCAAAAGGGAGAAGGATCTCAATTCGTCTTTTTTAGGGTTCCGTACCCGAAGGGTTCCAAACGGGACCCTATTACTAAGACTCCGCTGTCCGTCCGTCCGTCCGTCCGTCCGTCCGTCCGTCTGTCACCAGGCTGTATCTCAAGAACCTAGCTAGCTAGAGAATTGAAATTTTCACAGATTATGTATCTATGTTGCCGCTATAACAACAAATACTAAAAAACAGGATAAAAGAAATATTTAAGGGGGCTCCCATACAACAATTCTTTCAATACCACATACAAACTTATGGATGCACCTGGTTACGTACATGGAGTGTGAAAGTAACCGCACCAATAACTTTGTAAACAATATTTTGCTGTGTAAAATCCAAACTATTCACTCCACACCATCGCTTCCATTGAACGGTGGTACGGAACCCTTCGTGCGCGATTTAGACTCGCACTTGACCGGTTTTTTTGTGTTTTTTTTCTATGTCTGTTACGCGCCTTCAGACCCGAGTTAAAACCAAAGTCCGTGACCGTTGCGTTAAAAGCCCGGCCACCTGCGCTGACTCTGCATAACTATATGAATGGTGTGCTCACATGCCCGCAATGCGCGAGGATCTTCACAAGGAAGATAGGGTACATAAGCTACATGTGAGCACACTCATGGTTGGACCGCTTATTATAACGCGATCACTCCGTCAATTATAAACCGATTTTGATGATTCCTGTTCTGATAGGTAGTCCATACTTCAGAGGTGGTCCCATATAAATTTTATTAAAATTGATTCCGCGCTTTTTGAAAAAAAACAACGAATCCCAAAAAATTCCCATCCCGAGAGGGGAGGATGAACTAGGTTTTGAACTTAGTGAATTATTCTTAACACGGTATTTGACTGCTAGCCATAATTCTTCTTTTTAGGAACTCTCAAAACGGTAATTTTGTTCACGAGTTCTATTGTATGTGACGTCAGAGTCAAATGAGTTTATTAAATGTAACTGCTGGAAATATTCAATTCTGATATTGTCAAACGGTTTTGCTCAAATAAGTTCAGCTTGAGACATGTTTTTAGATTTATTGGACCACTTTGTGAAATACCGTATTCTTTTACTACATGTATAGATATACTACATGCACTAAAATCTGCTCTCTTTCTCTCTCTGTACTTCTGCTACGTCATACTGGAAAAAACGTGATGCTTTGTTTGATTTTTTATGTATTATATAATTATTTTTTTTTGTTTATTCATACACGTACCTTAAATATACAATTATATATCTTCCAAACTGCTAGGCACTTTGTCGGCAGGTTGGTTTTGGCTCTTAAATTTATCAATACTTTATTTGATTTGGAATAGAAACCCCATCCAACGTCTCTATTTTTGTATATTTGATTTGTAATACAAACCCCACGTCTCTATTATATTATTATTATATAGACTTTAGTTGATGCGTATAGGTTTACCTGTTATTGCATATTATTATTATACATTATTAAAAAGAGGACCTCTGTGGCGTTGCGGTAGTGGCTCTGCCTGCCATGCGAGAGCTCCCGGTATCGATCCCCGGCTGGGGATAAAGAGAAGACAAAAAAAAAACAGATCTTGAATGTTTATACGTGTGTGATATCGCTGTTTCTGGTTCCCATGACACAGGGTATCCTAGTGTGGGGCCATACGCAGGTGCCTGTATATTAACATGAACATGACTTTTCTGTATTTATTTTGTAATTTCATAATCATTCATGATTCATTTACTGCACATCAAAAACATACAGTAAGAGTTATTTCACAAAATATAGTGTACAAAGGCGAACTTATCCCTAACAAGTGATTTGCGTGTGTATGTACATGTTATATGGGTTCAAAGAACCAGACAAACAAACTATCACGCGGAATACTACTACTAAACTGATGCAGTTCAATACCAGATGCAGGAAATCATCTGTTTAAAATAAATCTTCTCGAAAATCATTCATAAACCAATCACTGTAGATCCACAATTCTGTGAACATCAAAGGTGCTAGAGTGAGAATACTGCTACTATTCGCCTCAAAAAATGTACTTTAAATCTAGGGAGTTAAGGTATACAGTCGTTTATGTAGCGGTATGTAGGAATTAAGTTGCGTGCAATACATGAGATCGGACAAAGATGAAAGATCTAGTTCAGTGGAGCGAATAAAGTTTCCTCAATGACGGTAGCGATAACAATGTTATTGTCACTCGGCGCGGCAGTGGCGCTGATTGTCATCTGTGGAGACAGCTTCCCGTATTAAGTCACAGCGGCACAAACTTCAAAATTATATTTCGAAATTGCTGTGGACTCAGTTCCTAAACAAATAAATATTAAATGCATTTGATATCGTTTAATTTAACGGATTAATAAAAAAAAATACAAACATAGTTGTGCCCACATTTAGCCAGTAATTCAATACTTCATTTTGCGTGACAGGGGGGTAGCCCATCGGTGCAGCGATGGGGGTATCAAGGTTTCTTCACGGTGCTTTCCATCGCCGTTAGAACTCCGTTACGTAATATTACGTTAAATACCATTCTCTTTCTACTCATCCTAATCTGCTTAAAAATGTAGCCCATTAATGTCCCCACCGAGGGGCACAGGCCTTTACCCGGATACGAGTAAGATTAAGCCATACTCCACCACGCTGGCTCAGTGCGGGTTGATGGAGGGGTTTTATGACCACTACCAAGTAGCGATAGTATCCGGGACCTACAGCTTAACGTGTCATCCGAAACACTGAACGTCCGATAATGTAAACTTAAGATAAATTAATTATCTCATCGGTACATGGTCAGGATTCGAACCTGCATCTCCTGTGTAAGAAGCAAGCGTGAAAGACCAACACCAAGGAGCACGTCTAACCTGCTTAAGCTATCGTAATAAGTATTTCATTTCTTAATATGGGGCCAATCTGATCTCTCGTATTTTTGTTATGTCACTTTTGCTCACAAATCCAGATAGATAACCCAGTCATTACACTACTAGTCTAGATATTGAGTCTAGGTTCCGTAAACCAGCCTGTTACTAACCCTATAATTATAATTGTAACCAGTTTCATTTTAGTCACATAATTCACATAACATACGTAATAGCGTGTAATGATAAATGTAGCCAATTAATATCCCCACTGAGGGGCGCAGCCCTTTGCCCAGATGCGAGTAAGATTGAGCCATACTCCACCACGCTGGCTCAGGGCGGGTTGATGGAGGGGTGTCGGGATTATGGCCAACCGACTGTCAGAAGTTATCAAGCTACCCTATTAGGGCCTCTGACACAGCTTCACGACTACTACCATCGGGTAGCGATAGTAGCCGGGACCTGCAGCTTAACGTGTCATCCGAAACACGGAAGCGCCCGAAACAAATGCCACATAGAAACGGACACCCATTCAGTGCCTGTCTCGGCCAGATGTTGCTACCCGCACGATCGTTTCCGATGTGCGAATACCGATAGGTCATCATCATCTAACGGTGATGGAAAACTTCGTGAAGAATCCTTAGAGACGTCTGTGGTATTGCGGAGGCTGGGAGGAAGAAAAAGAATCCTCAGGTCCATTTTTCCATGTTTACATGTTTGTGGCATCGCTGTTTTGGGTTCCCACAACACAGGATATCCTAGTGTAGGGCCAGAAACAAAGTATTATGCGGAAAAGGCGTGACGCTGTGTTAGTTTGTGTGTTCACAGCCGATTTCATGCCTGTCTGGCTTAATCAAGTCAGTTTCACCAAATCCGAATATTTTAAGTTAACAATTAACACCCTTTTTTGCTCTTTTTCAATCAAAACCAGTTACTACGTTTAATCGGGTGTTTAACCATTTCATAATAACCGGGGTGTAAAAATACTTATTATCAGTCAATCTTCACTAATCAGGCGTCGATTGAGTAAATTTGGCAGCAATCTGGATCTAATGCAACATGCAACAAGTAAATAAAGCATAATACATCCGACGAACCGAATGGCCGAGTCTGCAGTGACCCTGCCTACGAAGCGAAGGGTCCCGGGTTCAAGTCCCGGTGGGGGCAAATATTTGTTTGATGAGAACGGATGTTTGTACCCTAGTCATGGTTGTTTATCTTTCTAAGGGCGGATTCGACCAAACACGAAGTTACGCGAGTGTAACTATTACGGGAATAATTTTACTCCTTAACCCTTAAGGTAGCGTTGACAAGTATAATATACAAGTCCAAGAAACAAAATCATTCAGCTCAATTACAATGTTTTTGATGTCTTTATCGAAATTTATAATATTTCGGAACGTTCCTCTTTCAAAACAAAAATACTACTATTCGTTGTCTATAGACATAGATTGACAGACGTCATTATTGCGTCACGATGCGGAGGACTGCTGCGCACGCCCAGGTAAATCTATGAATAATTTTATTTTTATGGCAAATGGATGTGTTGTTTGTTGTGGATATGATTTACCAATGTATTAGCTGCATACTAATGCTCAAATCGCGAACATTTTTTTGGTTTATACTTCTTTTCACTAACCCCAACTTGGCTGTATAGTATTCTATACATTACTACTTTTGCCGAAATCATGCTAGTTTGTGTTATGTATAGTATTCTATACATTGCTACTTTTGCCGGAATCCAGCTAAATTTAGTTATTTATAGTATTCCACACATCACAACTGTCTTGAACAAGAAAATTTTCGGTACTTAAGTACCTCTTTTACGTCTGTCTATCTTGTACCTATGCTTGCATGGTGTTGTGTGCTTTCTGGCATGATATTTTTTGTTCTAGTTATCACGAAATCGGTGTCAGCGTATATTAGCGCTTGTACCTGAGATCAATGCCAGCTCCGATCTCAGTGGTGGCTCGAGCAGTGAAGAAGAAAATATAAACATTGCGGATTCTTCCCCTACCCCGTCGATAGATTCATCACTAGAACGACTCAATATATCATGTACACCCGAACCGTCCATCGATTCCTATGGAGTAGACTCAGATGGAGACAGTTCGCGCCATCAAACACTACAAACTACTGCTGAAATACACAATCAAAGTTATAAAGATGTTCAAGCTCAGGAAACGCCGCTCACGCCAATTATAGCACATGTATTTCCGAATCCATCTGAATGTAATTATGATGCTATCCCTTCAATATCGTCATTACCTTCATTGCCATCACCATTACCTACTCGTATTACAATCTCCTCGACACGTTCAGCTGTAGTAGCCAAAAAGATCAAGAAGTCTAAACAGAAAAACAAACTGATTTTCGGATGGAAAAAGTCAAGGTTTGAACATGCTGCCGAGATAACTGACTCCGTTTTCAATGAAACAATCCCGTGTGACTGGTCTGCTGTAGATTATTTTTATCGCTTTTTCCCAGAAGCCCTTATTGATGATATATGCAACAATACAAATCTTTACAGCGTTCAAGAGACAGGAAAGTCCATAAAGGTGACTAGAGAGGAATTACAAGACTTTTTGGCCATAAACATCTTGATGGGGATTGTTGTTATGCCATCATACAAAGACTACTGGAAAACCTGTTGACCTTAGGCAAAAGTTGCGGATGTAATGTCTCTGAAGCATTTTCAACAAATCAGAAGATACATTCATTTCACAGACAACATCCAAGCCGACCAGTCAGACATATATTTCAAACTACGTCCACTTCTCGAGTGTGTCAGAGCCCAATGTCTTTCTGTTGAAGAAGAAAATGTTTTCAGTGTAGATGAGATGATCATACCTTACAAAGGAAAAAAAGCGGGTTCTCGAAGACAATATAACCCCAACAAGCCTTGTAAATGGGGTTTCAAAAACGTTGTGCGGGCTGGCGTCTCCGGCATCATATATGATTTCATGTTGTATGCAGGTGACGACACATTCAGGAATATACTGTTTCAAGAAGAAGAGGAACGCTTCAGTCTTGGTGCGAAAACAGTGCTGGCTTTATGCAAAAGCATAAAAAACCGAGCCTCTGTTGTATACTTTGACGACTGGTTTACGTACCTAGAGCTCATTCACTATTTGCGAGAATACTATGGTATTTTCAGCTTGGGCACAATACGCCAAAATAGATTAAAAGATGCCAAAAAGTTCTTATTATCTGATAAAGTAATGAAGAACAGAGGACGTGGAACTTACTGTCAAGCAGTCGACAATAAGGCAGTAACCTTGGCGAGTTCATATGTCGATGCATATCTACTTGAAAAAGTGAAAAGATTTCACAAGGAGTCTAGAGGTCGTATTGATGTTCCTTGTCCACAAATAGTCAAACACTATAATCGGCATATGGGTGGTGTGGATTTAGCTGATATGCTGATCGCCTTATACCGGACCAGTATGAAAACCCACAGATGGTACTTAAACATATTCTCCCAGATTTTGGACATATGTGTAAATAACGGATGGCTGCTCCGGCGAAGGCACTACAAAATGAGCAACAACCAAAAAAAAGAAGACCATCTGAAAGATTTTCGTTACGAGGTGTGTGTTGGACTTCTAAAACGAAATAGGATCGACATCAAAAAAGTTCAGGATTCGGTGCCAGAAACCAAGAAAATAAAGAAACCTATATCAGAGAGACCTCTTGATGACGTGAGATACGACCGCATTGACCACTGGCCTAACACTTCACCGTACCAAAGATGCAAATATTGCAAAAAAGGTCAAGCCAGTACAATATGCACTAAATGTAATGTACATCTGTGTTATGTAGGCAAGAGAAACTGTTTTATGTCTTACCACATAAAAAAGTAATTTGCTACCCTAAAAGATAAATGTATATTATACCATACATCCCTAAAGTAAGAAAGTTTACCGAGCTGGTAGCAATGTATGGTATAATATACTACCGATTTCTCATTTTCTAAAAACGTGTATTTTTTAAAAGTATTTTTCTAACCTTTCTAAGCATACCAATAAACATAAAAACCATGAATAATTGTGTTTTTTTGATAAAAAATTACCTGCTACCTTAAGGGTTAAATTTGCCCTTGGATATATTCGTTCACGTTTTTCCAACGTACTCGAGGAGTACGCTATGCTAGGCATTGTTACTCTCTGGTTTGAAAAGAATGATGAACGAATGTATAAACCGACAAAAAATCATGTGCTGTCGTTTCCTTGACCTTGACTTGAAATGCCACCACAACTTAATTTTGTAGGGTAATACAGTGAAATGTCAGCTTGTTTGTTCTATTTTCTAGGTTATGTTTTGTTTTGTGTTGTGTACTTTCTCCTTGTGTTGTTTTCCGTTATTTTGTAAATTTACTTTTCGTACGTAAACTTAATGTATTCATTATGCAATGAAGCTATTGCAGTGGTTACTTGGTGTATTATTTTATTTGCAGTGGGATTGCTCATACCACAGTAGTCACCAACACTCATATTTCTAGAATTGGTTGCATAGAATCGCAATGTAGCTAACAGCTGATTTATTGGCGATATGGAGAAATTCCTGTAAAACAATAAGAAAGTTATTCACTCAAAGGTAAATTTCAGGTCAGGTAGAGTGGTAGAAGAGTATTTCAAATAAGTAAGTACCTACCGGTCTGATGAGTATTCCAACCTATGTTCAAGTTTAGCTAACAAACACATAGTGGCTTCCTTGGATAGACGAAATCTTACAGAAAAATCGTGTTCGTCATATTCATCAAAGTAATTGGTTCTTTTCTTGATCCACCTTGGCCGTCTTGGCACATATTCATCTTCACTGTCGGATTCTTCGATCATATTTCTCAAACGTTCCATCGTGGCGTGGTGTTGATAAATATTATTGAAAACATTTACTACCTATTTCACTAACAAACGAAATCGAAGATAACCTCGCTCGCGCCCACTTTGACAAACAGCTGCTATACATATAGGTAGCCATTTTGATTTTTGAATTTAACCCAAGAATAACGGTCGTTACACCGCGAGTATCGGCAGAATAGTGCTATACCCGGAATAGTGCGGTCTAACCCGGGATTAGTAGTTGGTAGAACGTGATATAGGTTTACTCCAGAGTATTTCCCGATTTATTCTAGAGATAACACTTATACCAAGTATAACTTTGTTTGGTCGAATCCGCCCTAAGTATAATATTTATCTATATAAGTATCTGTATCGTTGTCTAGTTCGCAAGATATAGGGAATCCTAGTTTGGGGCTAGATAAATGTGTATAAATAGTGTCCAAAGTATATTATTGTATACTATATTATTATTATATTACATAATTACTTATAGACGGTTATAGACGGGTCGTGGGTCTACAGAACTCATTGGTATTGATACGTCACAATTTTGACTAAACGAGCACTCCCCTGGTCTTCGGGTGTTCAGCAGGACCCCGGCAGGATGTAAAGAAGTCAGATGTTGTCGGTGTCAGGAGCTGGGAAGGGCGGAGCCGGTAGGTAGGCAGATGGATTTCGGATGGTAGAGCCGGTAGGAAGATCCCGAATACGGGATGAATAAAAATAGCATCAAACTGTAAAAATATTAGCGAAATACATGGTACATTCGCAAAACAAGTATTATTTTATTTATATCTTCATTATATTTTTTTGTGATGTGTAGATTTCTAAAAAAAAAATCAAATTCAATATTTTTTATTTTCTGTAAATATTAATATATGTTTAGAAAACGTCATGTTATGCCTCTTCTCTACATTGGACCACTGTGAGAGAAGAACGATACAAATAAGATATTGATGTATTAAAAGATTGGATGGAAAACATCATATCTCTTACTCTCTACTTATTGAAATGAGTGATAAATTATTATCTTTATTTAGCAAATGAATTTCGGAAGGAAAACGCTCCTTTTTGGTAGCTGGATATTCTATACGATTTTGTAAATGTTCATCTTCACTTTAAATACATTTATAAACATAATTATAATAGTTGTTGAAGCGTCCGTGGCCTGGCAGTATTCGCACGTCGGAAGCGATCGTGCGGGCAGCAACAGCCGGCAGAGACGGGCACTGGATGGGTGTCCGTTACGTTCCGCATTCGTATCGTGCACGTCCCGGAAGCTGCAGGTCCCGGCTACTATCGCTAATCGGTGGTAGTAGTCGTGAAGCTGTGTCAGAGGACCTAATAGAACAGCTTAGTGACTTCTGCCGGTCGGGTTGGCTACTAGCCCGACACCGAGCCAGCGTGGTGGAGTATGGCTCAATCTTACTCATATCCGGGTAAAGGTCCTTGCTCCCCGGTCGGGACATTAATGGGCTACATTTATTTATTTTATTTTTTATTATGAATATAATTAAAAATAATCAAAAAAGTTGATGAAATTGTGTGTTTCTCAATTCCCCAGTTAACCGGCTTCCGCCATATTCGCTGAGCATCCGCTAATCGCATCTCGGCCCACCTGACCACTTGACAACTTTCCTTTTCGTTTCGTGAAAGCGCGCCTTTGTTCCGCCATCTCCGAAGGTCAACGACCCGCCTCATGGTGATATGATAAGGCGGCATTAATCAAACAGATGAATGTCTTCGTGTTATTTCGACATGTATCACTATAAATACTAGCGCAGCAATTTGGGAAATGACAGCGTGTCTGTAAATAGACAAATCTTTCAACATGTATGGATCACGCTTTGTAGGTATGCTTAGGGTCTTCGAAAGGGGCATTATTTTTCTCTCATCCGTGACGCAAGTCAAATAAATAAATCAGTAGCTTTATTCTGTAGCCTTGCTAAGTAGTTCTGTACTACGTACTTCTAGACTATGTTCTTCTTTCCTATGTAACTCTGTAATATCTACTTCTTCTATCGCATCACCAATCAAATTGTAAAATCGACCAAGAATGTAATTGGAGAGGAGTAAAAAACCCAGATCTTGGATATTTGCATGTTTGCACGTTGCTGTCTCTGGCTCCCATGGCCCATGACATAGGGAATCCTAGTGTGAGGCCAGAAGCAATGTATGCGCCTGTATGTTAATATTATAATTTAATTATTTTCTTACGATGCGATTGCTCATCAAGCTACTGTATCTCTGACATCTATACCGATACCTTTCAAAAGATGCTTTGAAGGATTTTCAACTTCAACTTGAAGTTTGTCCATTCAGATCGTGACTATTACACACAAGAAACCAGAGTTTATGGTCATGCTCACTAAAATGACTGTGCTTGCCGCGGCTCAGTGTAGCGGATCGCTCCCCTCCCTCAAATATGGCGAGGGGGGTGATGGCTGGTGCACAAGTCATACTCGTGAACGGGTGCTGCTTGGGGGGATTGGTCCAGTCTCGTTTCTCATAAGTTATATTCATTACAGCTTTTGTTTGTTCTTATTTATTTCTTTTGAGAAATTGTTATTTTGAGACATCTTTTTGGCACTTATAGATGCGATGTTATAATATTGTTATTAGATTAGATTAATTTATATCATAAAATGATGAGTGTATGAGGCTGGCGCAGGACCGCGTCAAGTGGCGTGCTGAAGAGGAGGCCCATACTCAAAATTGGGTGCGGGAGGCTGAATAGATATCGTAAAATAAAATGACGAAAATTTCAAAAAAACATCTCCATAGAGTTTTTTGGTGCTATCTTCTCTGACGGGCGTATTTCTCAAGCACTGGTAGAGATAATATAGTTTCCTTTTCCTGTGCGAGATTCTGCCATTAACGACCACTAACTTGAAAGGGAAATTTCCTTTTTTAAACTCGAACTCATTAGTTTAGTTGATCATATTTGATTTATTATATATTTTTCTCCATTTATACTCAGGAGAATGCCTTGTTTTTACAAGGCAGTCTCCTGATTATTATTTTTGCCTGCTTGCAAGATTAGAATTTTGTGTTTTGAGTTTTGTCAAGCTGTCGTTTAAAGCGATTGTGATTGGTGAACCCTCAACGTGATCGGGATATGTCCATAGATACAGAATCGAGCTGCAGGGGCTTGAGAATGCTCTCAGGCGATGAGCTAGCAACTTTACATTTCTCTCATTTTACACCTCGTTTCTTGTATATTTCCGCACGCCGGGTGGCCCAGGACCGAGTTCAATGACGTGCGTTCAGAGGCTTCAACTCAACATTGGGTTCCGTATATTAAGAACTTAAAACATTAATAAAACAATACGGTTAAAACTTGGTTCACCCGCTTTATATCCATGAGACATCGCAGTGAAGTCTTCTACCAATAAAAAATACGCATTAAAATCCGTTAACTATTGGAGCACTAGACACACACACACAGGCAGACAGGCGCTTGCATTTTATAACACGGCTCCTCTTTTTGGTCGGGTGTTATAAAAATACTACTGTCTTCTTAACATGATAAATATACCATGTTAGTTGGGTGGTGGAGTACGGCCCAATCTTACTCGAAACCAGGTAAAGGCCTGATCCCCTCGGTGAGGACATAAATAGGGCTATATTTCCTTAAGAAAACAGACGTAAGTGTAAGCCGTAAGAAGTGGGTACGTAACGCCATTCATCTCTGCCCACTCCGCAACTTTCACTTAAGTTCTCGTTTCAAGGGCAGGTTGTGTCGTCATCGCAATCATTATGTTCGCTGCTGTTTATAACACGGACAAATTAAGTGGACACCTCGAATGGTGACAATGTTACTGCGCTCTAAGGCTATTGCGATCCAATGAGGTGATTAGTTCAATCGTCTTTGTAGTAAATAAATATATTTAGGAGCAGGTGAGATAGAGTGTTATTTTGATAATTTCTCAAAACATAGTAATAGTTTTAGGCCTTTTTCAAAGGGAGTTTTAGTTTTTGAAAAATTTGGAAATAAATCTTCAAAAATTTGTACTTTTCTAACTAGACTCTGAACAGCCTCTATAAAACCAAGGCCAGCTTTTTAAGAACTCATTATTCATTAACGTGTCCGAATCGGCAGTGACGGGCTATCCCCCCATAACACCAATATTAAAGACTAATAAAGTTCGGCAACAAATATAATGATCACCAAAATATTTTTTTCCTACCCAAAATGGATAAATGAACACCAAAAGTTGCAAAAAATATCAGGGCAAAATACTGCGTTAGCTTAGGTGAAGGTTCGTGTTAGGTTGAACATACAACACAAAACATAAAAAAAGTTTTGTGATCATTTATCCAAACACAATTTGGTGGACATTTATCTATTGTGGCAGTCATTTCAAATTTATTGGTAGTAAAATAGGTGCGTTTTTGGTAATCGTTTAAACATAAGCCCTAAAGTTCTAGTCAAACGTGGGCGCATCTGTGCCCTGCCACCCCACGCAAGAAATAGCGTGACCAAACGTAGTATTAAACTCCAACTGCAAAAATACCAGGTTTTTTTCCGAATCGATCGACTCCGGCGCAGCGCATGGCTGTCTGCCGTACTCCACTTGCTATGTAGGTCCGTTTGTGAAAAGCTGATACTAAATTGTTTCGTACGCGGTGCGGTGCGGGTACGGTCCGATTGCTTGCTGGACGTATTCCCAATTACTATTAAGGATAAGACTGGTCCATCATTTTATAGGCCTATTACATCCCATAGACTAGAGACATATACGAAAAACTTAGATATAAATTTGCCAGTACCGGATTTTAATGAACAGAACCCAAACAAAATCTACTCAGACTTCTTCAACATTATTCAGACAGAATTCAATAAAGTTTTCAAATTAAAGAAAGTCAGTGACTACAACGGTAAATCTATTATTTATTTATCTATCTCGAGCTTTTGAAACATTCTTCACTAATGTATCCGTACTCACAACGGACCGTCTAAATTCATCTCCATTTGAAGCAGAGACTTTATTAAAAAATAACACTAGCGTCAGTAATGTATATTTAAAATTTCATCATGTATATCCCCAGGACATTGTCAAAACGTTTAAATTACTTAACTTAAAAAATACGGAAGACCTGTGGGGTATATCAGTCAAAGTCATTGGTTCAGTAATTCTAGTTATAGCCCCACACTTAGCTTATATATTCAATAAATGTGTTGACGATGGGGCTTTTCCAGACCTCATGAAACACAGTAAACTTATACCGCTGTTCAAATCGGGAGATACGGGCGATCCTTCAAATTTCAGACCAATATCTGTTTTTCCAACACTAAGTAAAATATTTGAAAAGATTATACTCAATCAAATGCTCTCACACTTCAACCGTACAAAACAACTCCACGCTAAACAATATGGTTTCACTAGGGGTACATCGACTACGGATGCAGGTATTACCCTTATATCTCATATTTATTCTGCATGGGAGGCCGCACAGGATGCTATCGGAGTTTTTTGCGACCTGTCGAAGGCGTTTAATTGTGTTGATCATAATACGCTATTAATTAAATTAAATCATTACGGAGTTAGAAATAAAGCGTTGGATCTACTAAGATCATACCTAAGCAATAGAATTCAAAAGGCAGAAGTTAACGGCGTAAAATCTGATGGATCGGGTGTTAAAATTGGCGTTCCACAAGGTTCCATATTAGGCCCTTTCTTATTCCTGGTATATATTAATGATCTGCCTTTCATGGTGGAGAAATTAACTGACATAGTGTTGTTTGCTGATGATACTTCAATGGTCTTCAAAATTGAAAGACAAAAAGGAGATTTTGATGATGTTAATGGTGCATTGTCTTTAACCTTGAATTGATTCACAGTTAATAATTTATTGTTAAACGCTGGTAAAACCAAGTGTATCAAATTCTCACTTCCAAATGTCAGGCAAGTTGAGACCAGTTTGGTGTTAGACAACAGCACGTTAGAATTGGTAAATGATACGAAGTTTCTTGGAATAACCATTGATAGCAAATTGCAGTGGAGACCCCACATAGATAAATTGGGTGGTAAATTAAGTTCTGCGGCTTACGCTGTTAGGAACATCAGACAAAGCACGGATGTGGCTACATCTAGGCTAGTATATTTTAGTTACTTTCATAGTGTGATGTCCTATGGTATCTTGTTGTGGGGGAAAGCAGCGGATATTCAAACTATTTTTATTTTACAGAAAAGAGCTATTCGAGCAATTTATAATTTAAAACGAACAGACTCCTTAAGAGAGCTTTTTAAAGAAATTGACATACTAACAGTAGCTAGTCAATTTATTTATTTTTAATTTTGTAATTATTTATTCCTGCTTATTAATCATAAGAATTAAATTTTTCATATTTGTATTAGTTAAGCACAACCTATTTTTAAAAGAGATCTAAAAATAAATCTGTGGGAGTTTCTACGCCCTTCTTCTCCCACAGTGGTCCAATGTAGAGAAGAGGCAAAAAATGACGTTTGCTAAGTATATGTAAATATCTACAGTAATAAAGTACTTTGACTATTGACTATTGAATATTGCGAACGAGCCCGATTCTGTATCCTCTTGACATATCCCGAACCGACATATATACATACGCTTTAAATGACCTCCTGACCCTGACACCAATACTCTGATTAGAGAATGGCTAGTTTGAAGTAAGCAAACTTCCTTCAAAACATCAATGTGACAGAGATGCCGATGGACATTTCTAGATGTCAGAGATATTGTATTGACCTACCGGACGTTCACAAAATTGTGGAATTGTAGACGGGACGATTTGCGAAAGAGACGTTTGCCAACGGGACGTTTTGCGAAAGAGACGTTTGCCAACGGGACGTTTTGCGAAAGAGACGTTTGCCAACGGGACGTTTTGCGAAAGAGATGTTTGCCAACGGGACGTTTTGTGAAAGAGACGTTTGCCAACGGGACGTTTTGTGAAAGAGACGTTTACCAACGAACCGCTTTGCGAAAGAGGCGTTTGCCAACGGGAAGTTTTGTGAAAGAGACGTTTGCCAACGAACCGCTTTGCGAAAGAGACGTTTGCCAACGAACGGCTTTGCGAAAGAGACGTTTGCCAACGAACCGCTTTACGAAAGAGACGTTTGCCAACGAACCGCTTTGCGAAAGAGACGTTTGCCATCGAACCGCTTTGCGAAAGAGACGTTTGCCAACGAACCGCTTTGCGAAAGAGAAGTTTGCCAACGGGACGTTTTGTGAAAGAGACGTTTGCCAACGGGACGTTTTGTGAAAGAGACGTTTGCCAACGAACCGCTTTGCGAAAGAGACGTTTGCCAACGGGACGTTTTGTGAAAGAGACGTTTGCCAACGAACCGCTTTGCGAAAGAGACGTTTGCCAACGAACGGCTTTGCGAAAGAGACGTTTGCCAACGAACCGCTTTACGAAAGAGACGTTTGCCAACGAACCGCTTTGCGAAAGAGACGTTTGCCATCGAACCGCTTTGCGAAAGAGACGTTTGCCAACGAACCGCTTTGCGAAAGAGACGTTTGCCAACGGGACGTTTTGCGAAACGAACGAAGGGCGATCGCGCGACAATTTGTGAAAAGGATTAAATGACTATGCGATAATTTTACACGATTCGAATTGACAGCAAAATCGATGCAGTTAATGTCAAAAAGAGGTTTAATTTTTGAGAAACCGTCACTTTTCCGCAATACACTGTCGATTTAAGATCCGCCCGTGAATACCGTAGTCGACTAAAAATATGAATGTCTAAACTAGAATAGCAAACCCGGCTGAGATATCAGTTCTGCAGGCGAAGATTATAGGAAAGAACCGAACTGGCGTTTTTTTAATGAATTGACTCGTCGAGACAATGCCCAATTGATTCGTTTTAAAATTAACGTTAAAGTTTCGCCATTAAGTCGTCCTGGCGTACAACCATGTAAAAATCCTTAAAATTCTATAAAAGTCCTTTTTTCGTAGTCTCAACTGAGGCGGCAGAGGCACGAGTTTCTTGCTTCTACAGGAGTATATACGGTTTCGTCTCACCTGCAGATTAAACGTAGTCGCACTGCACAATAAGTGCATACATTCACTCACACACATATCGTTATTGTATGAATTATTTATCTGCTTTATTTAACCGAGTCTTGAGGTTGGTATTTTTGAAGGAAATCCGAAAAAACTGCATCTCGGATATGTGTGTAAACTTTGTTTTAAAGGCGTGTTTAACCTATCATTAAGGTAATCAGGGCAGGATATTTTCGCAGTATTCAGAATTTTAATCATAGGAAATGTCAGTCAAAGATTCCTAAAAAAAGTGTTAGCTAACTCCACCCAAGCTTAACGTGAATTTTTCATATCTCCGTAGATGAGGCAAAGGGCTTGCCCCCTGTCACACAAAATGAAATATCGAATAACTGGTTAAATTTGGCTGTAACTGTGCCTCTGCCAACCCGTGTGGGAAAATACGTGACGCTGTGTTAAGCTAACTACTTGGGACATAACCTAAAAAAGCGCCCCGACACCTTGATAGAAACTTACGGCTGAAATTTGGTTCACTTGTTACCTGTTTAGGCTCATAGCTTTTTAACCACTGAACCGATTTTAATAAAATATTTCAGAATAATTGCAGTGGTGTCGACTACCATTTACAGAAAACCGCATTAAAATCCGTCGACCTGTTTGACCGCTAGGGTGCAAAGGATAGATACATAAACACAGATGCTTCAAAATTATAATCTTTTTAGGGTTACTTACCCGAAGGGTCCAAATGGAGCCCTATTGCTGTCACTCGCGTGTCCGTCCGTCTGTCCGTCGTCGTCTGTCACACAGGTTTAACAGCCAAACGGTTAAAGCTGCAGTCTACATCTTGTTGACCCAAAGCCATGCGAAATGCCAAAAATATTTTAACTAACTAAACAGATAAAGGGGGCGCAAAAAATATTTGATCTACCCCGTCGAGTAGAATATCATTGTTAAGAGCTTGTTGAGTAGATAAACCCTGTATTATTTGTTTAAAAATTTTTGAAAACAAAGGAATGAGACCACCAAAGTCAGTTGTTTTTATAAAAAAAAAATTACTAAAAGTCAGTTGTTTATAAAAACAACAGACTCTTAGTATTTTTTTTTTTATAAAAACAACTGACTTTTAGTAATTTTTTTTTTATAAAAACAACTGACTTTGGTGGTCTCATTCCTTTGTTTTCCAAAAATTTTTAAAAAAAAAACTAAAAATATCACAATATCGATAAATCTTATTTTTCTTTGAATTTCCCTCATTTTTTAGGTTTATATTCTACATTCTTTGTACGGAACCCTAAATGTGCGAAGTCCGACACGCGCTTGGCCGGTGTTTATTTCGCCCTCGGGGGTAAAATTCGTGATCGTCATCCCGTATATAAAGATTTATGTCCAGGAGCATGCATTGCTTCTGGCCCCACACTAGGCTACCCTGTGTCGTGGGGAACAGGCACAGCGTCGGCGGCACAACCACATTAACCAAGACCCCAGAAGTTTAGTTTTCTTCCTCCCCGGCCGCTAAAGGAATCAGCTGATTCTAATAAAATGAGAAGGTATGCAGCGTGTCCCAGGTCTTTCCTTTACTGATTGTACACTTATTTTTAAACACGGAAGCTTACGGCTGAAATAGGCTTCAAAAGGTTGTTTCAAGTGAGTTTTCATAGCCTTGTGTTTAAACGATTACCAAAAAATTCGAAAATTTACTACCAATAAATTCGAAATGACTGCCAGAATTGGTAAATGATGACAAAACTTCTTTTTATGTTTAGTGTACTTAAGTTTATGTTTTAAGTATTTTTTGTTGTTCCTACATGTTCAACCTAACACGAAGGATAAAGGGGGCTTCGCTTCGCTCACCCCCTTTACCCTTCACCTAATCTTCCGCAGTTTTTTGCCCTGATATTTTCTGCAACTTTTGGTATTTTCACCCATTTTGGGTAAGAAAAAAATATGTTGGTGATCATTATATTTGTTGCCGTCTTCATATAAGGACTTAATCTAACAAGTCAAATTGTTATCTCTATTCAAGCCTCGTTAAAAGTTCTAGACGTCGTCGGTCGTGGGTTGTAATTCGTGGGCAGAGCTTTTAGTGCAAGTTTAAATCGATTTACGTAACTTTGTATGAGGATGTTGCAGGTTATAATAAAGCGTATTATTTTTTTTGGCTGTCAGACTTATTTATTTGTCAGCTGTCAGACTTATAGCCTATTTTTTATAAGTAAGTTTTAATTTCAATAATTATTTTGTATGCTTATACATTTGCTTAATTAATTAATTATAACCCTTATAATTAAACTCACCTTATCAGAAACAGCTTACACCACAATCACCAAAACCAAACTTGTGCGTCGCCAAAAAAAAAACAGTCCAAAATTCACTTTCTCCGGCCGAAATCCAAAAATTATTCAGATAAAAACAAAACGACAAAATCCCGTCGACTGAATCACATTTTACCTAAAACAAAAATGGTTCATCTTCGCACTTCTCTATTTGAAAATTTAAAATTGGAATATTGTTTTCTTCTTTGTTTTTTTTTAAATGGCGAGAGTTGTATCTAGCCTGCCAGGCGGCTTCGCTGCGACTGGCTGAAGTCGAACTCAAGAAATGCGCCGAGTCCGTGTATAGCCAACTATCACTTGAGAACAGGGTCGGATCAAGTACCGGGAAACATTTTAATGATATTAGCTAATGCGCTTTAGCGCTATTGCTGATTCATTGATTAATTTAATAAATTGCGTTAAATTCTTAGAGTAATTACATTGTTAATGAGTGCAATTAGTAATTTGATATGCAGTTTATCACCTGAGTACAAAACTGTGCTTGCCACCTCTTAAGAACTTAGAAACTACTTTACAAAATTATCTGATATTCAATCAGATAATTTTGTAAAGTAGTTTGTCCTGCATATTTTTTCTTGTAAAATATTCTTGAATGAATGAATGAATACTTTATTACACAAAGATAAAGAAACAGAGATAACACAAAGAAAAATATATGTACAGGAGGCGCGCTTATCACTATAAAAGAGATTTCTACCAGCAAACCCAGATAGGAAAGAAAAGGGGACTGAGAAAGTAAAACCTATTTGCAAACAAAATAATTCATACACAATAATAAGTAGGTGCATACACCTATTTCTACTACTACACCTAATTTATATAATTTTATATACATAAATACTAAATACAATACACATACAAATTATATAATACGAGGTTATTGTTTGTTTACAAAGAAAATAATATTAGTTAATGGAGAAATATTAAAGAATTGGTCTCTTTTTTCTTTGTTCTTTTCTTTTAAGAGATATTAAACATAAAGAGCCGACATTTTATATGTCTTTCCACTAAATAATATCATTTTCTTTGTAAATATACAAGAATATTTCAACTGAAAAAATGTGGAAGACTCTACACTTCACAAAATTATCTGATGTTGAACAACGCATACACATATACTTCAATATTGTAATCATATTGACGTAAAATGTTGTGAAGATTCCTGATTGGCTCCCCAGAGTCCGCTCCTGTCAATTAAGTTGCATTCCGGACATCAACATTTTTTACGCTTCCAAACCTTTTTACATTTTTCGACCCTTTCGATGCGTTCAAATTCAAATAGGATCTTTTTTTCTGTTTCTGGATATTTTTTTTTGGTTCCTGGTTCCTATTTGATTTGAAATCTCTATTATGAGGACCTCAGATCTGTGCAGTGAGCACAAACATCGCATCTAATTCGTAAAACCTACGAAGCCAAGGGTCCCGGGTTCGAGTCCCGGTGGGGGCAAATATTTGTTGAGAACGGATGTTTGTATCGTAGTCATGGTTGTTTATCTATCTAAGTATATTATTTATCTATATAAGTATGTGTATCGTTGTCTAGCACCCAAGATACAGGGAATCCTAGTTTGGGGCTAGATCAATGTGTGTAAATAGTGTTCAAGGTGTTATTATTATTATTATAATTCGTAAAGCCTTGTACTCTCTGCGGCTCACTGTGAGCGGCCGACTGTCTCATTCCCATATAAATGTGAGACGCCGGTAATTTGCGATGTGTCAAAGGACCATGAGCAATTTTGGACTGAGAGCTCAAGTGATGAAACTTATGCCATTCGATTGCTTTTATGATGTAGATTATTGTATAATATGGCAGCCAAGCCGACCTCTGTGGCAGCGGTTGTGGCTCTGCCTACCATGCGAGAGGTCCCGGGTTCGATCCCCGGCTGGGCGTAGAGAAAAAAAACCCCAACTCTTGGATGTTTATATGTGTGTGACGTCGCTGTTTCTGGTTCCCACGACACAGGGTATCCTAGTGTGGGGCCAGAAACAATGTATGTGCCTTTATGTAAATGTTTATCAAGCGCGAATGCGTTTTTATAGATTTTGGGCTGACTGGCCGACCGATTTGTATGGAGAAGTTAATAAAGTTGGTCTAATCAAATCGGTTCCTTTGGCCGTCGAGACCACAGGGGTCGCAGAGTGGGGCCTTCATCGAGGATAGTGGGTGTAGTTTGAGGGCCCGAGGGTTTGACCACCGCTCCGGGTCGGTGCTGTCACAGGAGATCCAGCTGGCTGTGTAGCGCGCTGATGCTGCCAGGGTAACGGCACGGTTGGTGCGGGCATTTCTTGGGGAGGGTTTATTTTTTCAATCCGACTCACTCAATCAGGATGTTATAATTCCGACTGGTGTTTTAATTATGAATCGAATTTTATGATTCTTGTTTTGATTGGTACGTATACTTCAGAGGAAGTCCCATATAAATATTATCAAAATTTATTCAGAGCTTTTCGAAAAAATCAACAAAAACAAAACATAATTGCTCGAATAGCTCTTTTCTGTAAAATAAAAATAGTTTGAATATCCGCTGCTTTCCCCCACAACAAGATACCATAGGACATGACACTATGAAAGTAACTAAAATATACTAGCCTAGATGTAGCCACATCCGTGCTTTGTCTGATGTTCCTAACAGCGTAAGCCGCAGAACTTAATTATCCAGCTAATTTATCTATGTGGTGTTCCCACTGCAATTTGCTATCAATGGTAATCCAAGAAACTTCGTATCATTTACTAATTCTAACGTGCTGCTGACTAACACTAAACGGTCTCAACTTGCTTGACATTTGGAAGTGAGAATTTGATACGCTTGGTTTTACCAGCGTTTAACAATAAATTATTAACTTCAAGATAATACACCATTAACATCATCAAAATCTTCTTTTTGACTTTCAATTTTGAAGACCAGTGAAGTATCATCAGCATACTACATACAAACTTACAAATGCTCCTGGTTACATACAAGGAGTATGAAGGTAGCCGCGCCAATAACTTTGTAAACCGCATTTTATGTCAAAACACAGGAAAAATAAAGATACCTAATACCCATTCAAGAAACATTGCCATTGTGCGGTGGTACGGAACCCTTCGTGCGCGATTCCGACTCGCACTTGACTGATTTTTTTTACTACTTATTGCCAAGCTGTACATACCACAACATACATACGTAAAATAATTATAGATTACCATTTCCAACGGATATCACTTTGTCCTGTCGTACAAAGGTTTGTAATCTATGCTCTGTTAAAATAGAGTGTCACTTAAATGTGATACTGGCGATGTGAGTTCCCGAGCAAGACACAGTGACATTGACTGCCAGTCAAACTTTGGGTCGTCGGTTGAGCATTAGACTAATGCTGTATTGCACATAACTTAGGCAACTTATAGCTCATAACTATGCCTTATATACTCATACGAGCAATGCAATAAACTGCGTGTTGCGGTTGTAGGTGACCTTCCCAAGCGGCTGAACCGGGTTCAATCCTGCGGAGGAAGAAAAAACCTCCAGGTCATGGATGTTTACATGTTTGTGTCGTGCTGTTAATTTTATTTTTTAGGGTACCTATCTAGTGAAATCTTGTAAGTAAGCATTGTAAAATTCCAAATCCCAAATGTTTTTATTACTGTAGATGTTTACATATACTTAGCAATCGTCATTTTTTGCCACTTCTCTACATTGGACCACTGTGGGAGAAGAAGGGCGTCGAAACTCCCACAGTTTGAATTTTAGACCTCTTTTAAAAATTGCTTGCGCTTAACTAATACAAATATTATGATATAAATTATGATAATTAATAAGCAGGAATAAATAATTACAAAATTATTAACAGCAAGGTCTGTATTGAGCCAGATTAACCCCTTACAGAGTGTGAAGCCGGTCTGTCCCATCACGAGAAAACTTTCATATCTACGCGGCGGTGGGCTAGTCTCCAATCACTGAAAATGGTGTATTGAATAACTGGCTAAAGGCGTGACGCTATATGTCATTTTGCGCGACAAGGGGTTAGCCCATCGCCGCAAATACACAACCGGTTATCGGGAAATGGCCCTGAAGCCGAAACCGTTGCTTACGTAACTGGGTGGGCGCGGCGAAGAAAGCGGCTGCCGACGAGATGCCAGAACAATGTGTGAGTAGCAGTTACGTCATGTCGACACGCCTCATCTCACCTGTCGGCAAGTGTTGACACATCGGGCCAAGTTCGAAGTATGTGTGGTGTGTCAAGAGATGGGTTATGAATAGTATATTCTCCATTCGCGTCTGTCGTATGGTCGCTAATGTACAAAGTCCATATCAACCATGTAGAGTCGGTCCAAAAGCGTTTTCTTCGTATGCTTTTCTTGCGTTTCGGGCTTCGTCGTTCGCTAAGGTCTTATTAAAGCAGGTGTGAACGATTCTCGACAGAAACCAGGACCTGATCCATCTACACAAAATAATGAACGGCACCATTACAACTTCTATTCTAACTAACTTCCGCGCACCCAGCAGATCAGCCCCAGCAGTTAGAAAGCCACGTCCCTTCTTCATCCCGCCGTGAAAACCCAACATCTGCGCTAACAACCCTACTCTTCGTATGTGTCGCTAGTTTAACGAGCTTTCTGCCAGCGAACACGACGTCCCTGATATCTACCATGATTTGTTGCCTTGGTTTAAGTTTAAAATGCGTAATGTCCTCAAATAATATTTTCTGTAAATTGTTAAAATTCTGCAGATTTTTCATTGTGTTTAGAAATTGTTAATTTGTTTAAATTATTTTATGTGTAATTTAATTTGTTTAAATTGTTAATTTCTTCTTTAGTGTTCTTTGATTTATTGTGTTTATAATTTTAATTAAGCACATACTCTTTCTAATAACATGCTGTGTACACATGAACCTTTCACCCCCTGTCATGTTATATTTTAGTGTATTATCTTCAATGCTGTTTTGTGTACCAAAGATAATAAATAAATAAATTCCCCCCAAGGGATTTGTTAATCCAAATTAACATGGTATTTCTTTTACAAAGCTCGATACTGGAACGACCGATCAATTGTGATCGATATGCTATCTGTCTCTGAAAACGTTGTTTCATGTATAAAAAAAAAAACAACCAGTCCTTCATTCATCAAACCTTGCTCGGTAGGGCACCGTCTTGGGCGGTCGTGTGTCACAATTCACAATGCAATCTCTCAGTTAAATCATCTTGAATGGACGCCGTGACGCGGTCAATCGTATGATGCTGTGTATTCTCAGCGTAATCCTCCGTTTTCTCTTACTCATAACCGTCGCGGTCTCTTTATCGTAGTATTTAATGTTAGTGAGGAAACCTTCATTACTCCATAGCTGCGGCGATGCGCTAGCCCCCTGTCACGCAAACGAAGTATCAAATAAGTGGCTTAAAGTGTGTTAATTGTGCCTCTGCCACCCCGCATGGGAAAAGGCGTGACGCTATGTTATGTTATGTGAGTTTCGCGCAGTTCGTTTGTCTTAAATGTATAGTGTTTCAGTACATTAAAGTGTAGTCGTGTAAACTAAGTGAGCGTTTAACTTCAACAATCTCCAGTCCATACAATCATCATCCCCTAAAACATCAACCATCATCAGCTCCTTGGAAGGGCAGACATCGTGGCGCGGCGGACAATTACTTCCGGTTACGGAAGTGGTGGCCCAGCTATACCCTCTTCCAATTGCCGCTGACGATGAGGTCTGGCTGGCATCGGGTCTTGCTGCTGGTCTCACTCTCACGCGTGGCGTTGAGCGAGACGGAGCCGCGCGCATCATCCAGTGTGGGGTTCAGTATTCGAGTGTCACGAGGTGACACCTGCCCCCGCAGTTCATGGTGCCCTATTTGGGGAAAGGCTGCCAAATGCAGTTAACAGGATTATATATAACCCAGCTCGTTTCTGTCTCTGCGTTCCGGAAAGTGACGGAAATTTTGAAATGCTTGGCCCGGGTGCAGTACTTTCATAAATATAACAATATATATGTCACCGTAAGCTTGTCAAAACCGTTAGTTTATAAACTATTTGTTTTATAAACTATCGACCAATTATTGTAAACCACACCGACAGGGTTTAGAATTTTAATACCTTCCTCAACCTAACACGAAGACTATTCGGGGGCTTCGCTGCGGTCGCCCCCTCTAGTCTTCACCTAAACTACCACAGTGTTTTCCCTGGTATTTCCTTTGCAATTCAAGTTTAAACCAGTTCACAATTTAACGATTTTATTATAAACTAACGCTTCATATCGTCAGCAGTTTGGTACAGTTTACCATTTATCAATAGTTTGTAAACTAACTAGAAAAAAAAACGATAGATTATAAACTAACGGTTTTCACAATCTTACGGTGACATATATATTGTTATATAGGCCCTACACTAGGAAACCCTGTCTCTTGAGAATTATATAAATAGAAAGGTAGGGTTACTGTCTTACGTATAATGAAAGGGCTGGTATTTAATTGCACATCAAAAATACTGATTTTCACAGCAAAAAAAGTATCAGCAAAAACACTAAGTATTTTTGTTGTTCTTACATGTTCAATCTAATACGAAGGATAAAGGGGGCTTTGCTTCGCTCACCCCCTTTACCCTTTACCTAAGCTACCGCAGTATTTTGCCCTGATATTTGCAGTAAAAATCAGTATATTTGCTGTACAAATCAGTATTATTGATGTTCAGTTTAATATTTCCCTAATGCAAGTAGCTATAATAACTAGTAGTTACAATTTCACGGCTAGTATTTAATCACACATCAAAAATACTGATTTGCACAGCAAAAAAGGATCAGCAAAAACACTTTTTATGTTTGGAATATTTTATGTGTACTCAAGTTTATGTTTTAAGTATTGTTTGTTGTTGTTACCTAAAACTAACCTCTCCTTTTGTGACAAACAAACCTTTCTTGTCTTGAAAAACTGATTTGAAGCAGTCATTATCTTATTCATTCGGTCTATTATATGTACTTTTTTCGATTTACAGTTGAAGACCATATATATATACCACTGCATACATTCCCCAATCCTGCTAAGGATCCTGACAGGTTTCTGGTGATGGCGTGGACCTTTAACATAGTGGGAAATGTATTGGCTCTTAATGAGAAACTGGTGTTAAAACGACAAAGACACTTTGAAGAGAAATATCATGCTTCATCCAACTCTCTTTTTCGGAATGCCATCCCAGCAGTGCATACACCAGTATAATTATTGAAAAACTATAATTGCAATACCTATATGTTGATTTTAATGATAAAATGTGATACTCATAAATTAAAAGTTATTGAATTATCACTCCACTTTTTATTTAAGTTCACTAAAAATTATTGAAAATAAACGAAGCCTACAATCATCTCTCTCCAAATTCAGTTTGTATGATGTCCACACAGATCGATGATTGTAGGTTTCCTTCTTACATTACACTGCTACAGCTATGTATAGCTAGCCTATGGTATAGCTATATTGGTTCTTTCACTCGCCGCCAGAGGCGCTGGCCGTAAAGGCAGTCTGATGTCTCTATATCAAGACTAATAAAGTCCTCTGTGGTCTAAGCCCTTCTGCCGTCGCGGCACATGCAGATGGCCTAAATCCACTCACAGCTTATGTGGGTACTTGTAAATGTCATTTTTAACTTTTTATTACACTGTGCAATACTACAAGTTAGTTTTGTTTTTATTTGTGCTTTTATATTAATGTGTGTCTGTGCTGAAAAAGTAAATACACGCTATTCTATTCTAATATATTTCTATTTATTTTAATAAAAATAAGGCAGACATTCCAATGACAATCAAAAAATAGTTGTCTGTAAAGTCGGTTTACGGGCGATAATTTTACGTGATAACGTCATAAGAAACGCTTAGGACGATCCTGCCTCTCTGTCGCTTGATCCGCGCTCTCGCTTGCACGCGTTCATAGATTTATAAGACGTTATCACGTCAAAAATTACATCTTCATTCTCGTGAGTGCCCTAACATCACGTGACAGTATTTAGTGCGTCGGAGGGAGAAGCCTAACCAAAAAGTTTCGTCCAAATGAGGTCGAATCCAAATCCGCTATTTTTGACCGACTTCAAAAAGGAGGAGGCTCTCAATTCGACCGTAGTTTTCGTATGTTTGTTACGCGATTATTTCGTCAATTATCATGTCTTGATTTGTAGGTCATACAGAGGTCATTTAGAGTCCCGTACAAATTTTATCAAAATTGATGTAGCGCTTTTTGAAAAATCAACAAAAACAAAAAGTATATAGAATGATAAAGTTTTAATGGAGACTTTTCGCATATACATAGTCAGGTCATAAGTTCTGTCACATGTGCAATATGAAATAATTTAGACACGTTTATTATTTATGTAAACATTTATATAGCAAAATGAACTTAATAAAACATAGATTCTTATGGTAATAAAGTTTATTCAAAATGACCCCCGCGATTTTGAATACAGGCCTTTAGTCTGCGCGGCCAGTCGTCTATCGCAGCACGAACGAGGTCCATGTCAATATCGGCGGCTGCCTTAATCAAGGATGCCTTGAGTGACTCCAAATCAGGATGAGGCTTTGAGCAGGCCTTTTCCTACAAGTGTTGCCATATCTTGTAATCTAACGGACTCAAATCTGGACTGGAGGAGGGCCAGTCTTCGTGCCGGATGAAGTCGATTTCACGCGCCGCCAGCCAGTCTTGTGTGCTTTTCGCTCTATGAGCTGGCGCAGAATCTTGTTGGAATACCCAGTGCCTGTTATTAAACATGGTATGAGAAACAGGTTCCACAAGGTTCTTGAGGACTGTATTTTGATACACAACTGCATTCGTTTTGACGCCTTTCTCACAAAAATGTACCTCAGTTAAGCCCCAATAAGAGACTCCCAACCAAACCTTGAGCGAGGATGGAAAATGACCTCGTTGGACACGCGGAATACGGTTGCTTGCTTCTTCACTGCTGTGTGCGTACACCTTATCATTTTGTTTGTTGTAGCTCTCTTCCACGGTGAAATTTTTTTCATCCGAAAAAAGAATTTCCCGATGCTTTTTTCTCGCATACCGCTTCAACAAAGCGCGGCATCTCTTCAGTCTCAGGTCCATTAAACGAGCGTCCAAACGATGTCCTGTTTTTCTTCGATATGCCCTAATCCCTAAGTCTTCATTTAACACCCTTTTCACCGTGGTCCTGCTTAACCCCATCTGAAGGGCCAACAGTTTCTACTTACGTATGGGATTTCTTTGAATTCGCGCCTTCGCAGCTTTTATCACTGCTGGAGTCCTAACAGAGCGAGGGCGACCACTTCTTGACCTGTCATCTACACTAGAGTCTTCATTGTATCGTTTTATGGTACGATAAACGAATCTTTTGGTTATATTCAATTTTTTCAGTAAGTCGAAAAACTGAATTGGCGCATAACCGCAACGATGCAACGCAATAACTGCGACACGGTCTTCTTTAAGTGTCCAATCCATATTTAAAATGAGATAAATTCTAAAAAGTACACATTTTTATTTTCATGAAAAATTCGAAATTCGAATTCAATAAAAAAAATTGTGGCCAGCGTTCTAAATTCAAAAGTTTTTATTGTGTGACAGAACTTATGACCTGACTGTGTATAGACGACATTCGCATCCTGACTGGGGAGGAAGAAATAGGGCTCGAACTTGAACTCAGGTTTTTTTAGTGACAACGTCATAAGAAACGCTTAGGCCGATCGTGCCTCTCTATCGCTTGTTCCGCCCTCTCGCTTGCACGCTTGGATCAGGCAGAACGTGACAATGAGCCCAGCTTTTTCGGGCGTGCAGCCGGCGTTCATCGATTTATAAGACGTTATCACATCAAAAACCGACTTTTTAATTATTTTGGTCACATGACACAGGTATTTAATCATTTAGCCTACTCGTATATATAACAGTATAATAAATAGCCTATGATGATTGATGTGCGACCAACCCACCTTCGAGCAGGACTTGGTCCCCTGATATTGAATAAATAAATAAAACTGTTGTATGTTGTAAGATTTCAAACAAGTATGTAAGCCGATTTAGAGATATGAAGTAAGCCTACGTTTTTTATATCAAGAACGTTCATCAATATATTCAGGTTAAGAAGATAAAATATTGCGCTACAAATTTTACGATGCGATTTAATTTCAGATTATGAAGAACTGACGAAAGAAATATAGTTTTATATCTAACAGAAGTTACTCTACGATTTCTACATTACATTTACATACATCATACAGGCCCGAGTGCACAGCCAACCACTCAAATTTTGACAGCCACTCATGGTTGTGCAGTCATGTCTCTCGCTCGTGAACCCCCAGAGACAGTATCGCAATTAAGCGGCACTTAATTTGAGGAGTCGTCGGTGCATTTGGACATTACCTACCAGAAATTATAGACAAATTTCGCGGGACGATTCACACTACTCCGAACAACTTTCAGCATAAAAGCGATTTGAGTTGATCAAAAGAACTTTGGAGATTTTTCATGGAAAGAGAAAACATCGGGAGAAGTTCGGGAAACAGCATGAAGCATATTACATCAATAAAATCTGGCCCCACACTAGGGTGCCGAGTGTTGTGGGATCCAGAAAATTCGAAAGCTAAACCAAACGGCCTTTACTATACTGTTCTGTATACCAATTGGAGATCACAAATAGATCTATGGCCTAGATCCTAGGCCATAGCAACCAGTTCTAACTACAGCCGATGTACAAATCTAGGTTATTGTGAACTAAAACACTTGGTCTAGATTCAGTGCTTAAATAAGAGCCGTATTTAATGTAACCTAACGTATGTAAGAGCTCCGTGGTCTAGTGGGTTCTACGCTTGCTTCTCACGCAGTAGATACCGGTTCGTATCCGGTGCTGACCGTATACCAATGACTTATTAAATTTATCTTAAGTATGAACATCATCGGATGTTCCGGGTTTCGGACGACACGTTAAGCTGCTTCGCTTCTACAATAAAATACCTCAGGAATAATTGATCCTTCCTGAAAAGAGGTTCAAAAACTATGTTAAAAATGAGCTGATAAGAAAGTCCTATTATAGTATTAAGGAATACTTAGATGACAAAACTGCATGGTCCATACCATCTCAGCGCTCAGAAATTCGACGAGAGACGATGGATCAAGTCTATCACTCGCCGGCGAATTTCGTTAGACCGAAACCAGTACCTGTTGTGAAGTCACTTTGAAAAAAAAAAAGGTATGGGGGAGTTTCTTGCCGTTTCTTCTTAACCCCGAGGCCCACCTTCCGAAACGGTGTAGTCCTTTTTTTTATAAAAAATTGTCTTGTAGTTATAAGTTAGTATAATTTTGCCGTTGAATACGATTATTTATTTATTTATATTCAATAAAAAAAAAAACTTGAAATCTTGAAATCTTGGTCCCGGTTACTATCGTAAAACCCTCCATCAACCTGCACTGAGCCAGCGTGATGGAGTATGGCTCAATCTTAGTCGTATCCGGGTAACGGCATGTGCCTCTCGGTGGGGGCATTAATGTGCTACATTTATATATTTAATTAATGTAACAAAAGACTAAACGTGGGTGCAAGTCTATGCCACACCAAAAGGGAAAGAGTCATGAACATTGGTATCTAGATATGTAACTAAAATAAAAAATATACGACCAAGTGCGTGTTTAAATCGCGCACAAAGGGTTCCGTACCACCGTACATGGTAGGGATGGTGCGGAGTGAATAGTTTGGAGTCGGCAGTGACCCTGCCTACGAAGCCAAGGGTCCCGGGTTCGAGTCCCGGTGGGGGCCAATATTTGTTTGATGAGAACGGATGCTTGTACCCTAGTCATTGTAGTTTATTTATCTAAGTATAATATTTTTCTATATAAGTATGTGTATCGTTGTCTAGTACCCAAGATACAGGGAATCCTAGTTTGGGGCTAGATAAATGTGTGTAAATAGTGTCTAAGGTATTATCATTATTATATATATATTGTTTAATATTTATGCGTCGGAAACGCACCGGTTTTTTTGTTGCGCGAATCGATCGCGAGTAATCGAGACATCACTAGCGAAAACGGCACTAGCAGCTGTCACTCGTATCGGAAACGAGATGTAAAATTGGAGGCTAATCTTTCTCTTGGTCTGGTCTCATCGGTGAGAACAAACATGTAGGCTCGGGCCTCGTGTCATTGATGGTATTTCGGTGTACCAATTACTAAATACAGGCGTCGGGCCTGGTTGGAGTGTTAATCATCTACATCGTCGGGAAATAAGTAGATTCGCGTCAGCGGCCAAGTGATCCCGGTTGATTGGACATCGTCGCATCGGTAGCGGCGACTCCACGGTCACGGCAGGCAGCACGCCGGCGACAGCGTCGGCAGCAACGATAGGTTTCGATTCACTCCATATCCTATCCCAAACTGTGCCCCTTTCCCGTATTCCCGTCTCGAATCGAGCTTTCGATTTCCTGCCTACGGAGACAAGGTCAGTAACCAATTTCATCACTTCTTTTCTCTCACGTGGCAAAGGCACATCCCCCTCAGGATTCTCACGCCGTTCGGTGAGGCGTGGAATTAATCATTTTGGTAGCAGAAGCGCGGTTTCCTAGTGGGAAATCATCGATTCACGGTAGGGTTGCCTTTGTCACATTGTAGTTGGGAGAAAAGAATATCCCAGATTGGCTCAAGTCGGCAATGAGTCTGTGGTCGGTATACCACGATTAAAGTTCATTTTCGGTAAGTGAAAGTATAAGTGCCAATTTAGTTAACAGTTGTTATAAAATTGTAGTCGGAACTACTGTTGTTGAGCATAAAAGATTGAACAGTCATTCTGCGAAGTAAATAGATTGTATTACGTGCGATAGAACGTCGGGTTCTATAGTCCTACAGTGTTATTTCGGTTTGCACAGCGGGGTCGGGCTATTTAAGGGGTATTAAGCTGATTTTGCTGACCTCAAGGAAGTGTGGTTCCTATCGGAGGGGCCACTACTAGAAAAATATTTTTTTTTTTATAATAACCTTTTGTGTGTTATTTTGATTGTACCACATGGTGGCATTCTCTAATTGTTTTAGAGTGTATATTATAAGCTGTATGTCCACAGGGCGACCATATTAAATATTGTTTATGTTCAGGCCTCTCGGCACCCAATGACCTCGCAGGGGCCCATAGCTACGAGGTAGCGTAGCGATCGGATGCCAAGAAGTAAGAACGTCGGCGATTCACCGAGCTAAAGTAAATAGATTCTATCTGACCTGGTCTGTGCTTCGTTCCCGTCAAACTCCTGTCTCTCTGCAAGGCCTGGGTGCACCCTAGGCTCTTCTTGGTAGACAGGTTCTTCAGCCAACCAGGTATGGCTGGCAGGCCAGCTTCGACTAGCACAGTGTTCCAACACAGGTTATGTTACGTAAATGCGAACTTTATCTGGTTCGGGAAACCACAATACACTCAGCTATATAGACAATCCTGAGGGGAGCCCGAATACAATTCCAGATGGCTTACGATTTAATTTCAATGCCCTATACCAATACGCGTTCCATCGCGAGGGCTTTCCGTCAGTCAGTTGTCAAAAAACTGCTAGGTTGGCAGCTCCGTCAAATTCAAAATGGCCGTTCCGAAACCATCGATCGAGTATCGATTTTGAATCGAACAATCACCCGCCCGGACAGGCACCCACCTGTCCCTTAATCTACGGGCAGCCGAGACAACGTTGCTACCGCTCGTTTTAGAACCGAGCCTCCTACTAGAACCTCTGCAGACCGGGGGGTCCCGTCCTTGCCAGGGAACAAGTTAACAATGCGCCCCCTGCGCCAACGTAGTGGCGGTAGGTTAGCATCCTTAACCAGCACGAGGTCACCAACACTAGGGGGGCTGGTTTTGTCAGTCCACTTAAGGCGCTGTTGTAAGATATGCAGATACTCGAGCGACCAACGCTTCCAGAAATTCTGAGTAAACTGCTGCAACATCTGATACCTTGACAACCGATACAATTTCACTCCCTCGAAGGGGTGCTCGGGCAACGCGTTAAGTGGCTGTCCTATCAAGAAATGGCCTGGGGTCAGAGCCTCCAGGTCATTTGGATCCGAGCTGAGCGGACACAACGGTCGCGAATTGAGAACGGCCTCGATCTTACAAAACAATGTCGCGAGCTCCTCAAAAGTCAGCGCGGTCTGACCTACTATACGCCCTAAGTGCGTCTTCGCTGACTTAACTACGGCCTCAAAAATCCCACCCCAGTGGGGGCAACTCGGTGGGCTGAAGGTCCACTGTATACCCCGACGGGAGAGGGCCGTTCCAATATCCACTTTATTTACATTCAAAAAGTTGACTATCTCTCGTAAGTATCGTTCCGCACCGACGTAGTTAGTGCCGTTATCAGAGCGGATCAAAGTTGGAAGTCCCCTTCGAGAAACAAACCTATCCAAACAAGCAATGAAAGCCTCTGTCGAGAGATCAGCAACGAGCTCGAGATGTACCGCCTTGGTGGATAAACAAACAAACACACACAGGTACGCCTTGTATTGCTAAGCGTTACGCAATCGTGAACTCTTCACCATAAACGGTCCTGCAAAATCCGTACCAACACCTGAAAACGGTCTGACCTCATTCACACGATCAGGGGGCAAGTCCCCCATGAGAGGTTGCATCGTGGCAGCCTTAAGTCGATAACAAGGCCTGCACCGAAACACGATGTTCCGTATGACACGGCGGGCAGATAAGATCCAAAACTCCCGCTGGAGCGTGGCCAACAACGCGTTACAGCCGGCATGCGCGTTTTTAATATGACGATCAGTCACCAGCAATTCAACTAACTGTCCCCCCTTGGGGAGCAGAAGTGGGTGACTAGCCGAATACGACAGATTCGCATTGCGCAATCTTCCTCCTACCCGAAGTAACCCGGTCGAATCAACAAAGGGGTTGAGACGCGCGACGGCTCCCTTCAATTTCGAACGTCCACTTCGTATAGTCTCCAATTCTGCCCCAAACTTCGAGGACTGTACCAACCGGACCAAATTCAGTAGCGACTCGTTTCGCTCTGCCGGAGTCAGAATAGGGTTCAACGTTCGCTGATCGCGAGGAGTACGACAATTTCGAGCGAATCTCCTAATCCAAGTGGACACGTTTATCAACTTGTCAAGTGAGCTATACCGGTCCAGCAGAAACCCGGCGTCAGGGTCCTCAGCCTTCTGGGTAACATGCACGGCCGCTCTGGGGCCATGATCCGAAGATACTACTACATGGCTGTGGGGCCAGTCCGATTCTCTCCTGGCAAGCCAGGGTGGTCCCCACCACAAATGGTGTCTAACGAGTTCAGGAGCCCGACATCCCCTGGATGCACAATCAGACGGGTTCAATTCTCCTGGTACATGTCTCCAAGTCAGTGGGACCTCAGACGACACAATCTGGGAGACACGGTTCGCGACAAAAACCTCTAAGTTATGGACCGAAGCCTTCAGCCAGCACAAAACAATCTGGCTGTCCGTCCACGCGTACACCGTATCCTCCAAAACCACTGACCCACGCAACACTGTTAGAGTGTGATTCAAAAGTTTGGTCAAAAGAGCAGCCCCGGACAGTTCCAGTTTTGGAATCGTCATCCTTGTCCGAATAGGCGCTACCTTGCTTTTTGCCAAAACCAAACGCACGTCGACCTCCCCGGTGGAGGTGACGGTTCGCAAATAAACCGCTGCCGCAAACCCTCGTTCAGAGGCATCACAAAACCCGTGAAGGGTTGCCCTGTAATCCCCAGCAGGGACCAATTTCCTCGGCAGCGATACATTATTTATGTCCGATAGCGAAGTGAACATTTGCGTCCAATCAGTCAACAAATCACCTGAGAGGTGGGTGTCCCAGGTCAACTGAGCCGCCCATAGCCTTTGCATAAAACATTTGAGAGCAAAGGTGACTGGAGAAATCCATCCATTCGGGTCGAACGTTCTCGCAATCGTTGACAGTACTGACCGCTTCGTCCAGGCCTTCGGTGTTTCTAAAACCACCCGATAGGTAAACTCATCATGGACGGGCCGGTACTGAATTCCAAGCACTGACAACATGTTAGGGTTGTCAGGATTCTCAAAAACGTGCGGGTCTTGTTGAAACTCATCTGGGAGACCAGCCATCAACTCAGGGGAGTTGGACATCCACTTGCGTAGTTCATAGCCGCCTCGTTCCAGCAATTGAATGAGCTCGTCACGTCGGTCCAGAGCTTCCTCTACACTGGCTGCCCCTGTGCAGACGTCATCGACGTACAAATCTTGCTCCAGGATAGCGGCGGCTCTAAGATAGCTCACACGGTCACGCGACGCCAACTCCCGCAGGGTACGCATCGCCAAATACGGGCTAGACCGTAACCCATACGTGTTCGTGTTCAACTCATAGACCTTGACTGGCTCGGCCGTGGACTCACGCCAAAGTATCAACTGATACCTTCTGTCAGCCGGATGAATTACCGTTTGCCTAAACATCATCCGAATGTCTGCGACAAATACAATCTGGTGCCTCCGAAAGCTCGTGAGAATATCCGAAATATCACGGCTCAACTTGGGTCCCGAATGTAGACACTGATTCAGGGACATCCCGTTCGAGGTAGGTGCTGACCCATCAAAAACAACTCGAATCTTGCCGGTAGGGGTTCGTAGGACGGCATGGTGTGGAAGGAAACAATGATCCTCAGATCTCCAGTCCACACCCGATACCGACATGTGTCCTAACGACTCATACTCCCTCATGAAATCAACATATTTTTGTTTAAATACGGCGTCCCTTGACATCCTACGCTCCATCGACATCAATCTCGTCTCAGCCATCTTCCTAGATTCTCCTAGTGGCGGTCGATCGGCCCTGAAAGGCAGTCGAGTTACAAAACGACCAGAACGAAGGCGACCAGTACTATTCTGGTAAAACAACTCGCACTCTTCTTCGTCTGCGTCGACTCGACGAGCGGTGGGAGGTTCCTCTATCTCCCAGAACCGTTGGATAGCGTCTGACAACGCTGAGCCAATAAGTATGCCATCTGACTCGGCAGGCCTAACCATTGGCAATGCCGGACCCATGATCACGTGACCAAACTTAGTATCCACAGCAATCAACCCGTCCGGCTGAAGAACTCGCCGATCCGACAACAGAAACCTACCCAAAACGTCTGCTCCCAGTAGCAGATCGACCGGGGCTGGAGTGTCAAAATCGGGATCCGCCAACTTGAGTCCTGACGTCAGGAGTCGAACGGCCAGATTCAACTTCACCAAGGGGTGTTTGCCCATGACATGCGTCATTACTAAAGCTTGCACGGATGTTTTTGTCAAAATGTCATAACGTGGAGAGAACGTGATCACCGATTGACCAACTACATTCGTAACCGTAACATTCCCCACGCCCCGTATTGAATTATTATACCTATTTACCTTGAGGCCCAACCATTTTGCTAAATCGTTCGATACAATGCAGCCCTGAGCTCCAGAATCTAATAGGGCGCGAACGTATGTTGGGTTGCCCGCCAAATCCCAAACAAGCACAGAGGCGATCGGTAACACCACCGTCTCCGGTTGGGGGGCAACCAATGGTTGGGCCGCAAATTCCTAGCGAGGACCCCCGGGGCCCCACTGTGCCTGTAACCGATCAGGTAGGCAGCTATACGCCAGAGGGTCCCATTGTACAAATGGCCCACGCGCCGGTTCCATTGCCACCCTACGACGCCCCCCGAAGGGTTGTGGGCGTGAATTCAACCGTGGCCGCTCCATGAGCGGGGGGGACATCACATGCGACCGACGAGGACGAGGCGACGAGCGGGGCGACAACTGAGGCGGCGTCCGAGCCGCATCCGCATAGCTCGAAGGTGTCCCATGCCACCCGCCCGTTACGGCCTGCTCAACATACCCAATGTCCCGCTGAGTCGGATGCTGAGTCGCAACCGAAAACTCAGGGCCCCCCATGTGATGACCCTGAGTGCGGCCCTGCACCCCTGGGTGGCTGCGTGCTTGTGGCCCCATTGCCCGCTGAGTCGGATGCTGAGTCGCAACCGAAAACTCAGGGCCCCCCATGTGATGACCCTGAGTGCGGCCCTGCACCCTAGTACCGCCCTGTGCACGTGGGGACATTGGCCCCTGAGTTGCGCTCCGAGTCGCAAACGAATTCTCAGGGCCCCATGCCGTGTCACCCTGGGTACGGCCCTGTGGTGGCTGTTGGCCGGACCGGTTCATGCACAACAGATTGTTGTGGGCCCCACCACAATATCCGCACAATTTTGTGCGCGTGCAGTCCCTAGCCATGTGTGGCCCGAGGCACAGGAAACACCAGCCCCGCTGCTTGGCCATCCGGCGCCGTCCCTCAACCCTAAGTTCCCCGAACTTATTGCAATCGGCCACAGCATGGCCAATCTGCCTACAACATGGGCAGGTCTCACTATGTGGGGTCAATGCACTCACAGTCCCATACGACTGCCGGTTGGTGCGGTCCTTCCTCGTCGGAGGGCCCCTACTCACAGCGCTCCCGGCAGCTCTCTGTGGCTCCGAAGGATGGGTGACCGTCAACCCCAAATTCTCTGCCCGTCGAGCCTCCTCTTCCAAAAATCCGACCAAGTCGGAGAAGGCGGGCAGGTCCTCGGCCGACCTCCCGTGAGACTGTTCGAAACGAGTCTGCACGTCAGCGGGTAGGCGGGAAAGTACAATGTACAGCAGTAGGTACGACCATTCACCAACCGGAAGTCCAAGATTCTCTAGGGCCTTGGTGACGGACAACAACGGGTTCAAAACCTCCGTCTGTATGGCCCCGACCTTGTTCACAACCGGGATGCTAAACAAACGGTTCAGTTGGGCATCGGCCAACCTCCGTTTGTTGTGGTAACGTCTGACCAACAATTGCCTGGCCGTTTCATAGTTACCCTCCGTAACTGTCAAATGAGCGACCAGCTCCCTAGGCTCACCCCTCAATGCTGCCACCAGCTGAGCCATTTTGACAGACTTGGTAATGTCCGATCGCATGTGCACCAAACTGTCGAACAGATTGATGAAGCTCATCCATTCACCGGACACTCCGTCAAAAGTAGGCATAGTTATAACGGGTAACCTGGTCCCCGATCCCTGATGCGGCAGAGGTGCTTCAATGTCACCACCATGGCTGGACTCGCGCTGCCTACGTATGTCCGCAGCCTTCTGCGTGATAGCAGCTGCCATCTCCATACACTGGTCGACATCCCCTAGCAACCGTGACAGCCTGTCAGGTGCGCAACCATCAACTGATTCCGCCTGCGCGGACAATTCGAGCACCCTGTTGTAGCGTTCCTTAACGTCCATAGACCGCTCCAATACCACATCATGCCTATCTAAACGGTCTATCAGACCGTGTGCGGAGGAAAACCATCTGAGTTCCTTAGAAACACCCTTCTGTATTTCAGATAACGACATGATCGGAACGATACTTACTCACAATTTGCAGTAACTCAATTATATTGGACCCTCCAGTCTACAACCCAAACGAGGGAACCCTAAACTATAACTTAAACAATGTTGATTTCCTTAAACAATAGAAACCGAGTTTTATATCTATATAAATTCTGTAATACAATTTAGTTTCCCTATATCATATAACACACACAGATAGTCAATATTAGTTCAAGTTATAAATTGCTATAAACTGAAAACAATGTCATAGCCTGCTATCAATAAATGTAACTACCTATGTTAACCAAACATTCATTAGCATTACTAGACCACTAATAGATTGACTAACTGGTAACTGGTACTTCAATGCAAATTTCAATTCACCTACAATGTACCTGTAATGTAATTACTATTCTGAGTCACATCTCAGTACAACTGGTCATTTAGGGAAAACTGTTATATCTGTCTGTCTACTACCAGCAATAGACTTATAGCTTACAATACTACCAATCTATGTGGATACAGGAACAACACCAAGTTAGCTAATAACCGCCTATACCTACAGATTGATAGTCCCAAATCGTGGGTTCCTGGAGCCCTTGACGGCTGCAAATCTCAGGAAACCACGCTCTGCTACCAAAGTGTTCAGGCCTCTCGGCACCCAATGACCTCGCAGGGGCCCATAGCTACGAGGTAGCGTAGCGATCGGATGCCAAGAAGTAAGAACGTCGGCGATTCACCGAGCTAAAGTAAATAGATTCTATCTGACCTGGTCTGTGCTTCGTTCCCGTCAAACTCCTGTCTCTCTGCAAGGCCTGGGTGCACCCTAGGCTCTTCTTGGTAGACAGGTTCTTCAGCCAACCAGGTATGGCTGGCAGGCCAGCTTCGACTAGCACAGTGTTCCAACACAGGTTATGTTACGTAAATGCGAACTTTATCTGGTTCGGGAAACCACAATACACTCAGCTATATAGACAATCCTGAGGGGAGCCCGAATACAATTCCAGATGGCTTACGATTTAATTTCAATGCCCTATACCAATACGCGTTCCATCGCGAGGGCTTTCCGTCAGTCAGTTGTCAAAAAACTGCTAGGTTGGCAGCTCCGTCAAATTCAAAATGGCCGTTCCGAAACCATCGATCGAGTATCGATTTTGAATCGAACAGTTTATGATTTAATTGTTTAGTGGTTGCCTTGGGTTTTACAACTTAGTTTTAATTTCTGTGCCCAGCGCTGACGGGAAAGTGCTGGTATCTGGCTGTGCTTAGTTCGGCAGTGAAGCATAGGACCAGGAACAATTAAATCGGTAACCATGGCACCTTCGCCCTTGACGGTACTGCGATATGGTGTCCGTGAGGAGATGAGATGGCTCGCCCATACTCACAAGTATGTGGAGCGACCCGACATGGACGATGTCCTGCTCAAGCGTGTGGAGGACGCAATGACACGCGTCGGGAAGGTGTGTCGGCTGGCTGCCGAGGCTGAAGCCCTCGGGCTTACGGATGAGGCCTCGGTGGCTGCAGTGAGGCAGCTCTGCGCGGATGCTGACCAAGCGATGGAGTGCTTGGGCGACATCGAGCGTCGCGCCGAAAAAATTAAGCGGTCGCGTCGGGATGACCGCGGGGAGGGTAGCGGAGACCCCCCCCTAAGGGTGTGGTTGGACGGCTTCCACACCTGGAGATTCCGGCCTTCGGTGGGGCAATTGATGAGTGGCCGGCATTCATCAATTTGTTCGATAGCCTGGTCCACGGTCGGGACGACCTGGACAGCGCCTACAAGTTGGCCCAGCTATTGATGGCATTGCGGGGTGAACCGAAGGAGTTGGTCGGTCACCTAACGGTTACGGCGGGCAATTATGAGATTGCCCGGGTCATATTGTTTGACCGCTACCAACACAAAAGGCGGTTGGTTGATGCGCACCTGGGGAAGCTGTTCAGCATCCCAAGAGTAACCCGGGATGTTGACATCCGGGTACAGGTGCTCAACCCTGTGCTGGTGGCCACTAAGGCCCTTCAGAACCTTGGTCTGCCGGTAGACCAATGGTCATATATTGTGTTATATATGGTTTTGTCACGGTTGCCTGCAGCTGTTCAAAGTCGGTTTGAACAGCTGCATGGGGGCAGTAGCTCGGAACTGCCCACGCTCGTCCAATTAATGGAGTTTTTGGAGGGTGAATGCAGGCGATGCGACACCATGGATTCGGAGGCCAGTGTGCAGCGCCAACCCGCGGTGATGCGGGAGGGGCCGCGCCCCCCACCCCCACGGGGGGGTGGTCGGTCAAAACAATTTGGCGTTTTGAGTGCCGCGCCGTCGGGTGACGGCTGTGTGCACTGCGACAGTGCCGGTCATGAGGTGACCAGTTGCGCCAACTTTAAGGCGCTCGGTGTGGCTGCCCGTAGGAAGGTGGTCTTCCGCCACCGATTGTGTTTCGGTTGCTTGGGGCCGCACCCGCTGAGCGAGTGCTCACGGGCGTCCCCCTGTGAGGGCTGCGGTGGCAGGCACCACGTCGTGTTGTGCCTGAACCGGTCAGGCCCAACGGACGGTCACCAGGGCCGGACTCAGGTTGGTCGGTCACAGGGCCCAACCAGGGCCGGACCCAGTCCCCCTCCGGGCAACGGGAGTCACCAACGGGGTGACTGGGGTACCCGCGGACGGGACCCCCCCCGAGGGGAAGGGGGCAGCGCGGGGGGTAACAGGTGGGATAGCCGGGGTTCGGTCGCCGCTATCCAGGGTCAGCGAGGACTTCGGGCCGCTGGCTCATCGCGTGTTACGGGCGGGTGTCAGATGGCACCTATGAGTGGTGCGAAGGCTGGGAGCCCACCACCTTCTGCGCCACCCTGCCCGTCGCTCTGGGAGGCGAACAGGGAGGCGAACAGTCGGATGTCGCCCCCATTCCTAGAGCGCCCCAGGTTGGATCCGCTCTCCCCCCTCCATCCACGGTGGCCACCGGGCACACCGTTCACAGTCCGGTATGGTCGGGTACCGGGACAGCGAGGGGCCTATTATGCGGGTTGGGACCCCCTAATGTACATGCGGTCTGATATGCCACCGGTGGCATATCAGCAGCCGAGTTACCAGGCCGACGGAGGTCTGAGCGGGTTCGGATCCCGCGGGGGTTCCCGCTAGGGACACGCCGCCCACTTACAGGGTGCCGCCACTCCTCAGACGGTCATGCTCCCCACCGCCTCGGTGATAGCGTGGAGTTCGGACGGCAAATCTTGTGTAGCACGAGCACTATTGGACTCGGGGGCCCAGGGGTGCTTAGTCTCGTGCAAACTTGTAAGGCGGTTGGGCATTACGGTAAGGGAGTATCCACATTCCATTCGGGGAATTGGGAACACGGAAGTCGGTTCCGTTAAGGGAGTATGTCGGATTACTCTCTCGTCACGGGTGGATTCATCGGTGAATCTGACGGTCACGGCATTAGTCATGCCTAATGTGATGGGCTCACACCCTCACGTACGGTTGTCGCCCTCGGTGCGACAGTTGGTCGCTGGGTTGTCACTGGCTGACCCGGAGTTCGATATTCCGGGCCCAGTAGACATTTTATTGGGTGTCGATGCCTTGGGATACCTGTTGGTGCCAGGTGTCCACGTGTTGCAGGCGACTGGTCTGGTCATGCCGGCTGCCCCACGCCTAGCGACTCGTAGTCCCTTATTCGGTTCTGTACTCTCGGAGGTGATACAGAAGTTTTGGGAGGTGGAGGAACCACCTACGGTACGCCGGTTGGACCCGGTTGAAGAAGAGTGTGAACAGTTTTATCGGAACAATACTGGTCGCCTTCGGTCAGGTCGATTGTGTCACGCTCCGGAGTTAGTTGGACATCCCTTGTGATGGGGTCCAAAATGGTTGACTCAAGCCGAATCGGATTGGCCAATGAGTCCACGCGTTACCACGGCGAACGGAGCCTTGACAGTCGGTGTCTGTACGACGCAGCCAGAGCCGGAAGAGGAGTTCAGCCTGCTGGAACGGTACAGCTCGCTCGACAAGCTGGTCAATGTGACCGCCTGGATCTGCCGATTTGCGCGGAATTATCGGAATTCTGAGGCGCAACGAGTGCGGACACCGGTCCTGACACCACGGGAACGGAACCATGCGTTGTTCGCATTGGTACGGAACGTGCAGACGGTGCACTTTAAGTCCGAATTGGACATTCTGAGACGCGGACGCGTCCAACTGAAGGGAGCTGTGGCTCGGCTCAACCCGTTTATTGACCCTCAAGGATTGCTGAGGGTAGGAGGTCGGCTGCGGAATGCCAACCTGCCTTATGCGGCTCGCCACCCGTTGTTACTCCCTAGGAAAGGGAAGTTGGTCGAACTGTTGATTCAGGATCGACACATTCGGAATGGGCATGTCGGATGCCACGCCTTGATGGCGTTTCTCCAGCGCGAGTTCTGGATTCTATCGGGAAGACGCCTAGTGCGTAGCGTCGTATTTCGGTGCCTGCCTTGTTATCGGGCCAAGGCGGCTACGATGCAGCCCCAGATGGGCGATTTGCCCTCGGATAGGGTTAATGAAATCCGGCCCTTTGCGGGTGTCGGAACGGATTTCGCGGGACCATTCATGGTCAAGTCTTCACAGCTACGGAACGCCAGATTAGTGAAGGCATACCTGTGCGTCTTCGTGTGCTTGGCCACGAAGGCAGTCCACTTGGAGGTGGTCAGTGACCTCACTACGGAGGCATTTATCGCTTGTCTGGATCGGTTCGTCTCACGAAGGGGCCTCCCGACATTAATCCGTTCGGACAATGGCACAAATTTTGTCGGAGCCAGGCGATATCTGCAGGAGGTCACTCAATTCCTGAACGGTAACCAAGACGCCATCGGTACGGCTTGCTCTCGACGAGGGATTGAATGGGTTTTCAGTCCGCCGGGATGTCCTCATTGGGGAGGAATTTTTGAGGCTGCGGTTAAATCGACTAAGTCGCACCTGACGAGGATCATCGGTGAGACCTCTCTACGCTTTGAAGAGCTTGCGACGCTGTTCTGTAAAATTGAAATGACACTGAACTCGCGTCCGTTGTGCCCGCTCAGTTCGGATCCAAATGATTTGGAAGCGTTGACGCCGGGTCACTTCCTGATAGGTCAGCCCCTTAACGCCCTGCCAGAATACCCATTCGGTGATGTTAAGTTAAGTCGGTTAACTAGGTGGCAGATGTTGCAGCAGATGGCTCAAGATTTTTGGAAACGGTGGTCCCTTGAGTACTTGCACATCTTGCAGCAGCGCCTTAAGTGGACTGACCGGACGAGCCCCCCTCAAGTCGGTGATTTGGTGCTGACTAAGGATGCGAACCTGCCATCATTGAGATGGAGACGAGGACGGATCGTCAATTTGTACACGGGTCGGGATGGCACACCTCGATCAGCAGAAGTCAGGGTGGGGGACTCGGTCGTCAAGAGAGCGGTCGCAGCACTTTCTCGCCTTCCTATTGATTAGGGACAGGTTCGGGCCTGTCCGGGCGGGTGACTGTTTAATATTTATGCGTCGGAAACGCACCGGTTTTTTGTTGCGCGAATCGATCGCGAGTAATCGAGACATCACTAGCGAAAACGGCACTAGCAGCTGTCACTCGTATCGGAAACGAGATGTAAAATTGGAGGCTAATCTTTCTCTTGGTCTGGTCTCATCGGTGAGAACAAACATGTAGGCTCGGGCCTCGTGTCATTGATGGTATTTCGGTGTACCAATTACTAAATACAGGCGTCGGGCCTGGTTGGAGTGTTAATCATCTACATCGTCGGGAAATAAGTAGATTCGCGTCAGCGGCCAAGTGATCCCGGTTGATTGGACATCGTCGCATCGGTAGCGGCGACTCCACGGTCACGGCAGGCAGCACGCCGGCGACAGCGTCGGCAGCAACGATAGGTTTCGATTCACTCCATATCCTATCCCAAACTGTGCCCCTTTCCCGTATTCCCGTCTCGAATCAAGCTTTCGATTTCCTGCCTACGGAGACAAGGTCAGTTACCAATTTCATCACTTCTTTTCTCTCACGTGGCAAAGGCACATCCCCCTCAGGATTCTCACGCCGTTCGGTGAGGCGTGGAATTAATCATATAATAAATAATGTTTTTAGTGCGTAGTATACAGGGTGACTGGTAAGTCGACCTACATACGTTGGGAGATGCTAGCACGGATCAAAACCAACCATTAATACTATGAAACACCCTACCCGAAAATTTTCCATTTTCGATTTAGGGACCTTTAAAGATTTTCGAGGAAAAATTCCACTTTACAACATATTTCGCACCAATTTTCCTAATCTAGATGATTAAGTCCAGGTATTTTGCTGGTATTAGTTAAAAATAGAGTTAATTTAATATTTAGAAACAAAAAAGAACCGACCACACCAAAAAAAAACTATAATGCAGGCTTATGGTGAAAACCGAATATCGCATATTTACTTAATGGGTTGACTTTGATGCAGTGTCACCAAAAAAAAAACTAGTAACTGTTTGTGCAAACAAAACTTAAAACATCTCCAGTTCTCTAGCTATTTAATGAGGTACAATAGTCAAATAAAATGTTTATTATTCTTGGGAAAATTGGGCGACAAAGTAGATAAAGTAGCGGACTCTAAGATGACCGGTGATTAAAAAAAAGGGTTTTAAGATGTTGTAAGAGCAAAATTATTTTATTTTTATCGCTTGATGTCCAAAAGGGAGTGTTATAAGTTTGAAGCGTCTGTCAGTCTGTCGGTCTGTCTGTCTGTATGCCTGTCCGTGGCACTCTAGGAGTCAAACAGGTGGACGAATTTTGATGCCGTTTTCTGTAAATAAAAGAAGACATCTCTGCGGTAGTTCTTAGATATGTTTTGTTAAAATCGGTTAAGCCGTTCGAAAGTTATCTGCTTAAAAGGAATAGTGGTCAAACGAATGGACTGATTTTGATGCGGTTTTCTGTAAATGGCAGTAGACTTCTGATGATGAACATCAAAATAGGTCAATTCATGGGGAAAATGTATTACAGAACAGCTGGTGTGAAAAAGTTTTGTGCCGGCACATACGCCCGCCACAGATATGCGGAAATATCTATTTCCACGTAATGTTAAGATAAGTTGACGAACGTCACAGATAAGGTATATTTATATTCATCACGTAGTTTTGTAGTAAGTTGTATATAAGCATAGTATATCCTATAATAAAATAGTCTAGTTTAGTCTAGTATTTGCGCGCATCTCAAGCCTTTTACTTTACTCCCGAAGATGTCGCTCTCCTTATAATTGCCTCTGGCAAAGTGGTGACCCGACTTCTGAACATCAGCAACCTTCGGTAATAGGAGCATGGACCCAGCCGCGAAGAAAACTCCGTGTGCTGCCACCTTAGAAGTGCAAGCAAGAAGCACTTCCTCCAAGATCGCCGAGCCCCAACTTTGGTTTGCATACCTATTTCAAACCACGCTGCAGAACTCCATAATCAAGACCCCACCCAAACCAAGACGACATCAAGCAAGCCATGACCGGACCAGATTTAAAAACGGACCAGAAGCCAAAAGATAAATAATTTCAACTGAAGATTTCCCGCATCGAACTCAAGATACCGCAAGAACAATGAACCGATAGTCAGCTGACTGCTGTTTTATCAAAATGGAGCTCGCATACCAGCAGAAACGAACGCGTCGGCAAATTCATTCACAGCAAGCAGCTTTTCAAGTTCAAGACATAGGAAGCCGTTCCAGCCCCCAGAAGAGTATTGAAACATCATCGATATACCTAATTCAACGAATATTGAAATCATCCAGGAAGAACATCGCACGAAGAATAATCTAATCATTGAAGAAAGAGAGATATATATATATATATATATATATTATGTACACCAATCGTATATATATATATATATATATACGATTGGTGTACAAGATGTGCCCTATGTTGCCAAATCCTAAGGTTTTTAGGCACACAACTTTCATCAATCGACAACTTAATATTCACTCAAGAGTGAAGAGCACGCACGTACATATGACGTACGAGATCACTGACTGCCTACAGCCAAGGTTACAGATTTAATGCTGACGCTGATTCAGCACAATCATCCATGTGTAGGTATGGTCGCAATTATAAACAAACAGTGATTACAACTTCAACGACGTGCGATGTAAATTGACTCATCGATTCCTGAAAAACATGGGCGGCTGCAGCATCAGACGACTCTCCTGCGGATCTTTTCCAGGTATAGGTTAGGTTAGTTTACTAACCGCGAAGCCCCATTTTCCTAGTGTTTTTCTGTTTTCCAGTTTTTAGTTTATTTTATGTAGTGTGCAGCCAGACACAAGACTCGCCTGTAGGTAAATATTATGTTATTCTTTAAACTTTTGTAGAATTCACATAACCGTAGTTCATTTACTTTCCTAATTCGTGTAAGAGTTACCTTTAGATTAAGTTGAAATATGCTCTATTACTATCTAGTTTTATTTAACAATGACTTTCCTTATATATAAAAATAGATTAAGTTAAAGTATGCACAATTAAGATCTGGTTTTATGTTTATTAAAATACTACTAGTTATGATATAAGTTTGTTATGTTATCGAACTTAGATTTTTTCCATTGTTATGAGTACATTCATTTATTTTTTTCCCTATAGGGGGGGAGTATCTGTGCTGGCACATACGCCCGCCACAGATATGCGGAAATATCTATTTCCACGTAATGTTAAGATAAGTTGACGAACGTCACAGATAAGGAATATTTATATTCATCACGTAGTTTTGTAGTAAGTTGTATATAAGCTTAGTATATCCTATAATAAAATAGTCTAGTTTAGTCTAGTATTTTCGCGCATCTCAAGCCTTTTACTTTACTCCCGAAGATGTCGCTCTCCTTATAATTGCCTCTGGCAAAAGTTTTATCATTTAGAATAATCCAAAAATTAATGAGGCCGAGAAGAAAAGAAAAGTTTTGACATCAAAATTAAGGAAAATTATGTTTTCTTCGAAATTTGATTTTTTTGTAATCTAGGTGACGTCTGTCAATTACTGGACTGGATAGTCCACGGATAGGTCCTTACGAGGTCCTTACGCGTACTATCGTAACTTGTGCTGTGCGTACCGTAATACCTTCCTCCCTGAGCTAACATTTTCTTTCATCACGACTTTGCTTCTTTGTGGACTTTTGAATCTTCTCCTGTACTGTGACCTGGCTGTGTAGCACGGGCAGAGTATGTGCAACGTTATCCAGGTTGTCGAGTGCCAGATGTGTCTGTGTTTGATGGTGCTTACCGACGACTAAGAGAAACTGGCTCGGTGCAACGACGAAATACGGATATGGGTAGACCACGTGTGTATGACGTCAACGTGGAAGACGAAATACAAAGATGTTTCCAAGAGGATCCTGCGACATCTACACGTGTTGTTGCTCAACAGCTTGGCGTCTCACAGTGGAAAGTATGGTTCACTATGCACACTGCTGGAAACTATCCTTACCACTATACGCCAGTTCACGTGATAGAAGAAGGTGATCCGATTCGACGTATGGATTTCAGTCGCTTTATGCTAAATGCAGATGCCGAAGATCCGGACTTTTTAAAAAGAATATTGTGGACAGACGAATCTAAAGTTAATAAGATGGCATATCAAACTATCATAATGCTCACTATTGGGCTCCTAAAACGCTACGGAATCCAAATAAGAAGAGAGTGAAAGGATCACAGAGAAGATTCAGTGTGAACGTCTGGATGGGAATTATAAATAACCATTTAATTGGACCTGTTTTCTTGCCTCAAAATTTGAATGGTGAAAGGTACCAGACATTTTTGACAACGGAATTACATGATTTATTAGATGATTTACCGCTCGCACTGATAAGAGACATGTGGCATCAATACGACGGCTGTCCAGCTCACTACTTTAGGGGCGTCCGGGATTGGCTGAATTAAAAATTCCCAGACAGATGGATCGGGAGAGGAGGTCCACTACCATGGCCTGCAAGGTGTCCAGACCTAACCCCCATGGATTATTACTTATGGGTGTACCAAGATGGTCATCCTGTCGCAAATGTTGACATTTTGAAACAAAATGATTATTGACGCATCTGAAAAAATGAGAAGGCAGCTCACAACCAGAGCAGTCAAAAATGAGAAGGCAGCTCACAACCAGAGCAGTCAAAAATGAGAAGGCAGCTCACAACCAGAGCAGTCAAAAATGAGAAGGCAGCTCACAACCAGAGCAGTCAAAAATGAATTGAGAACTAGGTTACGAAATTGTATTAGGAACATGGGTGGTCATGTTGAACATGAATTGTAAAGATAATACCCCCCCCCCCCCCCTGACTTATTGTATCTTAACAAAACGTGTCTAAGAACCACCGCAGAGATGTCTACTTTTATTTACAGAAAACGGCATCAAAATTCGTCCACCTCTTTGACTTCTAGAGTGCCAGGGACTGGCATACAGACAGACAGACCGACAGACTGACAGACGCTTCAAACTTATAACACCCCCTTTTGGACATCGGGCGATAAAAATAAAATAATTTTGCCCTTACAACATCTTAAAACCCTTTTTTTTTAATCACCGGTCATCTTAGAGTCCGCTACCTTATCTACTTTGTCGCCCAATTTTCCCAAGAATAATATAGTACATTACGATATTAGTACGTTAAGATGGTTACAACACGCGAGGCGGAATATCAGCCCGAGCCGAAGGAGAGGGCGTAATTGAGCCGAGCTGTAAATAAATTTAAAAATGTTGTTAAAAATCACTTATGTAAAAAAGGTTACTACAAAATATCAGATTATGTAGAAGACAAGAAAGCTTGGGAAGGTGTTTGCTCCAATTCTGTAAAAAAATAACGTATAAAGCTGGAGGTTTCTAGTCGCCTCTTTGCCTCCAGCATCTAAAACATTGAGGTGACGGAATTCAAATTGAGTTCTATATTTCCCTGTACCTTATACATGTGTTAGTTTAAGATTTGACATTCTCCAAATAATAATAATAATAATAATACCTTGGACACCTTGTTACCTATGTGTTTCTTATGGAAATAAACTCTTTTTTAATTTGAATTTTGTATAACCAATACGCACGTATATCGTACGACGTTTTTTAACACATTTGCGAGGAAACAGAAAAAAAAAACATTTTATATTTTGTTCATTTTTAGGGTTCCGTACCCGAAGGGTTCCAAACGGGACCCTATTACTAAGACTCCGCTGTCCGTCCGTCCGTCCGTCCGTCCGTCCGTCCGTCCGTCCGTCTGTCACCAGGCTGTATCTCAAGAACCTAGCTAGCTAGGGAGTTGAAATTTTCACAGATTATGTATTTATGTTGCCGCTATAACAACAAATACTAAAAAACAGGATAAAAGAAATATTTAAGGGGGCTCCCATACAACAATTCTTTCAATACCACATACAAACTTATGGATGCAGCTGGTTACGTACATGGAGTGTGAAAGTAACCGCACCAATAACTTTGTAAACAATATTTTGCTGTGTAAAATCCAAACTATTCACTCCACGCCATCGCTTCCATTGAACGGTGGTACGGAACCCTTCTTCTTCTTCGTGCGCGATTTAGACTCGCACTTGACCGGTTTTTTAATTATGTTATTGTTATTATTATTACTATTCATAATGTCATTGTTTTGTGTTAGGGTAAATGTTGGAGACGACGAAACTTCTTGAAAGGCGGCAGAAGAGCATTGTAATTCGTCATTAGTTGTAAATAAAAAAGTATCATCAGTAGAAGTAGAGGGGCGCGGCTCAGGGCAAAACTTCTTCGATTGTGGCTCCAAATTTATTGTCTGAGTTATTTTGGCACTTATATTTGCTTTGTTTTGGATGGAATCTTCTACATAAGATTCTGCTACTGCGTTAGAACGCCACCCGCCATGCCGCTTTAAAGTCAATATATCAGCTCCCGAATCAGCAAGTAATGTAGCTGACGTTCTTCTGAAACTGTGCCCTGTATAACAATCAGCATCCGGCAATCCTTAAAACTTGGCGACTTCCTTGACATTACCGAATTTATTTATGCCAATAGGTTGCGCAGTACATTTACCTTTTTGGTAATTCTGAAAGAAATTATTATTTTTTGTCTTAGTCGTACGCAGAGCTTCATATTTTTTTAACCACGTCATAAAATGGGCCGTCGATAATAAAAGATCGGGGTATTTTGTTTTTAGTGTTTGGGATTTTAACTAAAAGCATTTTGCCTTGATTTTCATTGTCTTTTGTGGTAATATTGTGAAGCTCTTGCCGTCTACATGCACCATGAATACCAAATATTAACGCAACCTGAAAAGAAATAAAAATGTGTTAGATAAGGTATAGGTCCTTAGCTTACAGACGGTCGTTAAAAAATATGTAAAAGAGTATGTACAGTAGGTAGATCAATACACAAAATAAGGAGGCAAACAGACCTTTGTTGCCAGGTACTGGCTATCTGGAGCATCTTTTAGAAACTTTTTGACGTCATTTGATGACAGTACCTTAGATTTTTTCTTTATAAAACCATCAGAGCGTCTCTTTAAAAATGCAATGAGATTTGTATATAAATTAATATCGAAACCATTTTTCATCTTGAGGGTACTTTTCAGCATAGAATATGTTGTCCACAACGAGCTAGGCTTATATTTACTAGATAGTTCGTTAAAATACGCCAAAACTACATTTTCGGAAAATGAATTGGCATTTTTCATGTTTTTCCACTTCAAGAAATTTTCATACGTGGTTATTTATCTGTCCTTGGATATTGACGGCAGCAAGCTGTCGCATGCGGTTCGCGCTTCTGTTAGTATATCCAGTGGAGTTGAAGTAATATATTGCTCATCTTCATTATTGAAAGTTGTCATTTTTAGATATTCACAATACAAGTACAAAGAAAAGAAAATTTGAGAAAAATGGCGCGAAGATTATTTTCTGCCGTGGCTGCGTGAAAAAGTTGGCAAAGACGCTAAAGCATGCAGCCAAGTTTTTAAATTACCGAATAAACAGTTTTTTTTTTTAATTTAAATAAACTCAATCTGTGAATGCACTTGCACACTGTCTACTGACTGGCGCCGCGCGGCGATTAGTTCGAAATTTGAATAGCAACAGCGCGCTGCTCACTAGCTGGAGTCGTGCGGCGGCGATCAGTTCCATATTTGAAATGGCAAATAATACTGTTATGGAATTTGTATGGACTATAACTTAACTATTTGCTTTGGTAACACACGCGTTGTTTATGACCCGCTTTACATATTTAAAACCGGTGGAATTACATCAGCTTTACGAGCAGGGGTGTTAAAAAACATTTTATTTGACTATTGTACCTCATTGAATAGCTAGAGAACTGGAGATGTTTTAGGTTTTGTTTGCACAAAAAGTTACTAGTTTTTTTTTTTGGTGACACTGCTTCAAAGTCAACCCATTAAGTAAACATGCGATATTCGGTTTTCACCATAAGCCTGTATTATAGGTTTTTTTTGCTGTGGTCGGTTCTTTTTTATTTCTAAATATTAAATTAACTCTATTTTTACCTAATACCAGCAAAATATCTGGACTTAATCACCTAGATTAGGAAAAGTGGTGCGAAATATGTTGTAAAGTTGGATTTTTCCTCGAAAATCTTTAAAGGCCCCTAACTCGAAAACGGTAAATTTTCGGGTAGGGTGTTTCATAGTAACAATGGTTGGTTTTGATCCGTGCTAGCATCTCCCAACGTATGTAGGTCGACTTACCAGTCACCCTGTTTATTAGACAATATTTTTAGTGTGTAGTATAGATATAGATGTATACAAAATACAGGGTGTCATTTAATTAGCTGAACATATTTTGGGGAACGGTAGTACCCATAATTATGAGCAACTTTCCCTCAGACACATAACATATGGACGCAAACGAAACAATCTTTTAACCAGCTAATTGGGTCAATATACTGAGGGATGAATTTTTGTTTTTCATTTGCGACCATATGTGCCTCGGGGAAAGTTGTTCATATTGATGGGAAGGATTGATTGATCATTTCCCAAAATATGGTCAGCTAATTAAATTTCATTTATGAAATTATATTAATAATTTGAGAAATAATGCTGTTTTGTTACGTTGTATCGCAAGTCCAGATCCGAATAATGAAGGGCTTGATTACGTCTGGCTGTGAGCGCCTTCTGACAAGTTTTCATATTGACATTCTTATTTTTGAGGAAGCGAAACAGAATTTCTCCAATTTTCGTATCTATTCCTCGGATACACGTAGAGATATCAAGTTGAAATTCATTTCAGATACTAGTTGCGGCGATGGGCTAGCCCCCCGTCAAAATTGAGTATAGAATAACTGGTTAAACGTGGGTACAGTTGTGCCTCTGCCACCCCGTATGAGAAAATAACTGACGCTTTGTTTATGTGTTTGTTTGTTTATGTCGCAGCCAAATGATTAAAATAAAACATCGTCGAAAATTACCTAACCAATAGTCAGCCCTTTGAATAAAAAATGATTTGATTGATGTCACTTCCTGTCCGAATCTAAAGTTACGTTGGGACAGGACTTCATGTAACACCTGGAGCCGAGCGAAGCGGGGGCGCGGGGGCGCGGGGGCGGGGGCGGGGGCGGGGCGATCTCATGCTGAAAGTCGACATCCGTAATGTGCCAATCATTTTCCTAGGCATGATTAGCCAAACGTTAAACATTTCGGTCTATTACTTGCCTGACTGACTTTTAGCCATTTGATTGAGCCGGTACCTAGTTAACGGCCTACCTAGGCGGTTCATTAAATGCCTTATTTGGCGGCGCTTTTTACTTCAGCTGCAATATATCGCAGCAATTACTAGCGGATCAGGCGATGGGCTACCAACTTATCCCATACCTGCTTCATAAAACCACACACACATTATTAAGTTAATTTATTACCCAACACCTATCATTCATTAATGAGTTAGTGACCCTAATAAAATACTATTTTTTGCCCACACAACTATGAGGCAATCTCAAAATTGGACCCCAAGCATGAGAACACCATCTGTCACATAATACAGGTGTATTAACAAAGGTGTAGTCATTTTAAGGAGTTTTTAGAAACATAAATTAAAACAAAATCGCTGTGAAAGCACTTTTTTTTTAAAAATTCAACCGATTTCAAAAAGGGGGAGGTTCTCAATTTGTATGTTTTTTTTTTGTATGTTTCTTACGCGATTATTCCGTCAATTATGAATAGATTTTGATGATTTTTATTTTGATTGGTTGATCATACTTCAGAGATTATCCCATATAAATTAAATCAAATTTGATTAAGCGCTTTTTGAAAAAATCAACAAAAACAAAAAATATATACACATGACGTTTTGGTTTGTCGTTCCGTTCAGTAAAAGTTTTGATAAGGACATTTCAGGTTTACTGACTTCATTCACATCCCAACCGCGGAGGAAGAAATAAGGCTTGAACTTGAAGTCGCTTTTTTAAGTTTTTAACTTGCTGAATTATTTTTCTATTTTATATTTTTCTATTTTTCATTTTGCCTCCAGCGGCAGAAGATCGGAGTATGGGGGACACAGGGGAAACCTTTTGTGAAGCAGTTGGGGCGTCGCCTCAGAGATCAGGGATTACCACCGCTCCGGGACACTTCTCATGCAAGGGGTTTCCTTGTTTCGTTTTTTGATATCGTTGGTTAAAAAATAAATTGACGAAGCATTTTTATTTTTATTATTTTCTTATGTATTTTCAATACAATTAGGTTTTCGTTAAAGGATTAATTATAGTTTAATTCCTATAAATTTATTTGCAAATATAGGTATTTTTAGGGCGCTTACCTAAAACAACCTATATTTGCAAATAAATGCCATTGACCTCGATAGATCTGCCAGAAACTCTATTAAATGAACCAAAAGATAATATATTTATGCATAAATTAAAACAAATGTTACACAATAAATGCTATTATATGAGATGCCAAGTCCAATATCTTCTTTCTTGATTAAAGCAATAGTAGTAACGCAGTTTCGTCCATGTGTGTTCGCGCCTTTAGAGAATAGACAAGAAAAACACCGACCCTGGCAACATTCAAGCTGTCATCATTCGCTTTTTCGCGCCTCACGTGTGTGTTACGTTCGTCGGTAAAAAGTGGTTTTATTTGGTGTTTTGGTTGTTTTGTTTGGCATTACGACAATGCCAAAACATGGAATAGACGAGGACGAGAAGATTAAGAAGAAAATCAGGAGACTCGAGAAGAAATTGGCGAAAAGACGCCGATCGGAGGTGCCGACCCCGCCCGAACCCGAGTTTCTTCCTGCGCTGGAGCCGGAGCCGCAGACGCCTGCGGCATCACCGCCGTTCTTCGGACATGAATATGAAGAAAATACACCAGTAATAGTGGAGGAGTATGACGAAGGTAAGTTTGTAATTTCGGTTAGATGTCAAAAAATTTCATAACCTCAAACGGATACTATTCTGGACGAGGTCGAATGGCTGACCCGTTTTACACGTGGGACGTGTTGTAACGGAGATCCCGGTGGGATTGAAAGCCTTCTATATATTCTTTATTGAATGACAATACCTCAACACCTAGTCGAAGGACCTAACTTGTGCTATACGTGGGACGTATGGGTGCAGCTATCCGGGGGATGGCAAGCCTGGCTTTACTATTATAGAAGGGGTACCTATCTAGTTTGTATGTAATTTGCAACAGAATATTGGTAATTACTTGCTACAATGTTTTGTCTATTGGCCAACGACAACCCGTGGGACGGGAGAGTTAGGTACCTACTATGATCCTGGGAGGATTGTAACCTTAGAGAGGATCTCTTATTGGTTATTTAGTGATAACTTTGGTCAGATGGTATGTTCGGGGAACATAACCTGAAAATACATGGATACATATTCAGCATGTTTACATAATGCATGGGTTTCCTCATTCCAGAGGCTGATACCCAATTGGATGCAGAGGTATTGTCTGCGCTGGGACAACCAAAAGAGCTGGAAGGTTTATTGAATGACAATTAAGGCCCGGGACCACCGGGTCCAGCTTAGGCAGCAGCAGCTCGGACTGGCGATTGCTGCTGTTCTGGGGGCCACGGACAGCATAGCTAGTACAGGCCAGTTTGATAGAATAAAAGCAATATCCACACTGGCTGATGCAGCGAGGCTGCTAAGTGATATACACTTTCAGGATACCATTACGAGAAGAAGGCTGATAGCACCAAATTTGGATAAAAATATAGTCAAGGCTGTGGAAGCTACAAAGAGAGACAACTACTTGTTTGGGGACAAATTTCCCGAACAGGTAAAGACAGCTACATCGTTAAGAAAAGCTGCTGCAACAATCCTCAAGCAAAATCAATGCAGCAATAATGTAAAGAGGGGCATCGGCATTAATCGTCCTGCTGCTAGACAGGAAAACTTTCGAGCCCCTCCTCGACAAATTCAGTACAAACAAAGAGGGGGGGGAAGATCTCAGATGTTGAGGACCTCGGGGAGGCCTCAGTACCAGCCCCAGTACCAGCCTCAGTACCAGCCTCAGTACCAGCTGCAGTATCAGCCTCAGCAGCAGTCTCAGAGACGCCCTCCTGCTCGTCCTGCACCGCCTCAGCGGAAACATGCCCGACAGTCTTAGAGGTAGCTATTTTTGCTGGTCGTCTTAGTTGGAAAAAATTTACAGGAGATAAAACTATCTTGTCCTGGCTAGAGGGCTATCGAATTCCATTCACAGTATATCCTACCCAGATGGTGTTTCCTAAAAATGTAGATTTATCTTTGACTGAATGAACAGTAATGTCTAAAGAAATAAATAGGTTAATAAATCTAGGTGTTATTTCAAAATGCAAAGCTGTGAAAGGACAGTTTATATCCAGGGTGTTTACGGTTCCAAAGCCTGATGGCAATGTAAGATTAATTTTAAATTTGTAAGATTTGAATAAATTCGTGACTCAGGAACATTTTAAAATTGAAGATATAAGGACTCTATGCAGGCTATTATCAAAAAATGAATACATGTGCACAGTAGACTTGAAAGATGCATATTTTTTAATTCCAGTACAGGATAAAAAATATTTAAGATTTAATTTTGCAGGAAACACATTTGAATATAATTACATGCCATTTGGCCTTTGTACAGCTCCATTCACATTCACAAAACTGCTAAAACCAGTCATCGCTTACCTGCGCAACAGAGGCTACAGATCTGTTGTGTATCTAGATGATATCAATTGTATTGGGGGTACATATAGTGAGTGTCTGGACAACTGTCGTAATACAGTGAGTATATTAGAATGCTTAGGGTTCGTAATTAATAAAGATAAAAGTAAGCTCATTCCATCGCAAACTGCAGAATATTTAGGATTTGTGGTGAACTCAAAAGATATGTCACTTTCAGTAACAGATAGGAAACGTCAAGCTATATACCTGTCTATTACAAAGTTTCTAGATATGAATCACTGTACTATCAGAGAATTTGCCCAGCTCATTGGCACTCTAATAGCATGCTGCCCGGCTGTATCCTATGGATACATGTATACAAAGTTACTAGAGAGACAAAAACATCTTGCTTTATGTCAGTCTAATAATAATTTTGATGCAACAATGTCAATAAATGATAATTGCAAGAAAGATTTGAGATGGTGGTTAGATCGAATCAGAGTCGCAAAAAATTCAATTAGACATTTGTCATTTTTTGCTGAAATTTATTCAGATGCATCAGGGACAGGCTGGGGTGCATGTTATGAGGGTCAAGTAGCTCACGGTTTCTGGACTGATAAAGATAAGGAAAATCACATTAACTACTTAGAACTCTTAGCTGCCTTTTTGGGTTTACAGTGTTTCGCCAAAGACTTCAGTAAATGTCAAATATTGTTACGCATAGATAATACCACAGCAATATCATACATCAATAGGATGGGGGGTATACAATTTCAGGAGTTAAATTCCTTAACAAGACAGATATGGCAATGGTGTGAAATACGGTGCATATGGTTAATGGCATCTTATATCAAATCAAGAGATAACATTGAAGCTGACCGTGAATCCAGGATAAAAAATATTGATTCAGAATGGGAGCTAGCTGATGATGTTTTCAGTGAAATCGTAAACACATTGGGAAAACCCACTATAGATCTTTTTGCCACTAGGGCTAATAAGAAGTGTTCCAGATATATATCCTGGCATAGAGACCCGCAGGCAGAAAATATAGATGCTTTTACTTTAGAGTGGCAAAAGCACAATATGTTTTATGCTTTTCCACCCTTTTCCCTGATTTTAAAGATCTTACAAAAAATTCAGAATGACCAGGCTGTAGGTATTTTAGTTTTTCCTTTGTGGAAATCACAACCATGGTATCCTTTAATTAGAGATATGGCAATGTCAGAGATTATGACCTTTGCACCAGCTAAATACCTTTTGACATCACCTTTCAGGAGCCCGCATCTTATCAGGGAAGCGTTCAAGAAGAACCTTACCCCTGATGAATCACTAGATATGATGATAGCGTCCCTATCAGGTAATACTATAAAGCAGTATTCTGTAGCTCTTAAAAATGGTGGTCGTTTTGTAAGGGACAGAACACTTTAGAATTATCTATACCCAGAGTATTGCAATTTCTTACTGAAATATTTCAGGAAGGTGCTTCATATGCTACATTAAACTCTTATCGTTCAGCTCTCTCACTTGTTATACATCCATCCTTGGGCATTGATCATCAAATAAAGAGGTTTTTCAAGGGCATCTATAAGCTCAGACCTTGCAGGCCTAAGTATAATGACACATGGGATCCGTCTATTGTTTTAAAATATATTCAAATTGGTCTCCTGTTGAAGATTTGAATTTAGAAAAACTTACAAAGAAAGTAGTGATTTTGTTAGCACTTACTAGTGCACAACGGATACAGACATTATCGGTTATAAGACTAGACAATATAGTCATTTCTGATTCTGGAGCGAAGATAGCTATTGTGGATCTTTTAAAAACAACATCTCCAGGCAAAGCTCAGACATTTATTATGCTCCCCTTTTTTCATTCGAAGCCTGATATCTGTCCTGTTACCACTTTAGAACATTATATTGATAGGACGAGGGAGCTGAGAAATTCAGATTTAGGAAATACTAAAAAGCTGATAATTTGCTTCAAAAAACCGCATAATCATGCAAATACTCAGACCATAAGCCGATGGATAAGACAAGTTTTGAAGGACAGTGGTATAGACGTGAAGAAGTTTACTCCTCACTCTACACGCCACGCCTCAACTTCGGCGGCAAGTAGAGAAGGTATAACCTTAGATACTATTTTTAAGACTGCAGGATGGGCTCAAGGGTCAAGAGTTTTTGCCAATCATTATAATAGGCCTCTGAGCCAGGATAATGATAAATGTCTATTTGCCAAAGCCGTTTGTAACATTGAGACTGATTAATTGAGACGATTATGTAATCTAAGCTTAAATCACTGTTGTGATGTGAACTTCACTATTGTTGTATTAATTAAACAATTCGTTTGTTTTCAGATATATCTTTAATTTACTAGTTATAATGGCAATTCCCAACTTTAACTCTAAACATCTACTATTGCTTTAATCAAGAAAGAAGATATTGGACTTGGCATCTCATATAATTACAAACTTAAACGAACTTACCGTGAAGTTCCAGTGTAATTATAGGAGATGCCAAGTCCAATATAGGAATCGCCCTCCCACCCTGAACATTACGTGGTATGTTTGCCCTAGATGGAAAGTTGGGAATCTTTTGTAGTCATAGGGTGCTCTAAATTGAATGATGACAGCTTGAATGTTGCCAGGGTCGGTGTTTTTCTTGTCTATTCTCTAAAGGCGCGAACACACATGGACGAAACTGCGTTACTACTATTGCTTTAATCAAGAAAGAAGATATTGGACTTGGCATCTCCTATAATTACACTGGAACTTCACGGTAAGTTCGTTTAAGTTTGTAATTATACAGTAAATGACTACTTAATTGACACATTAAAATAGACAATAAATTTATTTCTAGGATAATTCATTCATGACCGATATTTTCTTTCTACTGACTTTTAGTAAATATTATACCTAATTATAAATTAACAAACTTTTTTTCCCTCTCTTTTATTGCAATGCCTTTTTTACAAGGTCCATAAATAACACATGTATTCCCATTACATCCTATGCAACTATATAAATTTAATGGAATTCAATAAATATATTGAGTATTGAGCTTAATTGTTCCTATCCCTAACAACCCCTTTTTTTAAAGACTAAATCTTTCTGTTACACCCCAGTCATGGTACTGGATCTTAAACAACAATTTAGAAGGGAGGGACAACAATTTTATGAATAACTTTCCGCAAGAAACATATGGTCGCAAATGCAAAAACAAATTGGGTCTTCCCTAGTAACTTGTAATCAGCTGATCGGGTCAATGTACTGAGGACTACCTTTTCGTAGGACACCGTCGTTTTCAAATAATGTTCTACTGGTGATCTGAATCAGGATATTCAATTTAGCTAGAGGTTTCAAACCTTCAAACCTCAAAGGTTCACCTTGTATGCGTAAAATGTACCACAGCGTAGTGGTAGGTATGTAGTATCGGTAGGTAGGTAGACAATAGTCTTGATAGCGATGTTTGAAATTATCGCTGCTCTACCGTCAGTAATGTAATCGATTAAAAATTCATGCTTGGGGTACAGATAACGTTGACTTTCTTTGCCGGAGGGCGCGGCTACTGACAGATTGAAATGAAAGTAAAAACGCAAACCTTTATTGTAGTATATCTCGGGTAGGTACAACAGTCCACGTCAAGTTTCTTTGGCTGTGAGCCCGGCGTATCTAAATTAGTAGCTACAGGAAAAAGATACATAACTGTTCATTGTGGTGGCAAGACTGGGTTCGTTTCGAATGCTTTGTTAATTTATAACGACAAAGAAAAAAAAGCTTATTTTCATGATGCCATGAATAAAGTTAATAAAAAAAAATGGGTATTGAATAAATTATTAAATGAGCCCACCTGTATAGTCATGGACAATGCTAAATATCATTCTAGCCAAATTAACACACCTCCAAGCTCGGTAAATAGAAAAAAATAAATTGCAGAATGGCTTACATCAAATAATATTGCCTACCCTACCAAAGCCACCAAAATTATGTTGTTGTTTTTAGTAAAACAAAATAAACCTGACCCAGTGTACGATATAAGTTCGGCAATTAGCGAAGCGGCCAATTTGCATGGGTATACTATACTTAGTATTGCTATATATTAAGTTATTTTGCGCCCTCAGAGTCTGAGGGCGCTAAATAACTTTATATCTCAGACCAGGCTTTTTATTTTCCATGGGCTTTACCTACCTAAAAGGACGAAGTGGTCCAAAGGTCTGCGGCCATTCAAATAAAAAATAAAAAAGTCAGTTTGACACTTAGATTTAGTGAGGTTATGTTTTGATTTCCTTTCCTTTCCCCTTAAAATCAAAACTTGTGGACAAAATCAGTAAATTTCTCGAAAACACCTCAAAATTCCTTCAGAATGGACATTGAATCAAAAATACAGGACGATATGCGGTCTCTCGGCTGCAGATCTATTTCCAAAATCTCTCTCTGCTACCATTTGTACATACATTTAGTTGACCAGAAACTAATGTACGACACGGAATACTGTTACAACAAGGACATAGACACCCTCTATGTTGTCGCGAGACCAAGCAAAGGCGGGAAAATGAACATCTACGTCCCAATATCGTCATCAACAGAAATGTCTTTACAACTCATCAACAACTTACAAGAAAACCTTTGTACAGTTGAAACAGGGCCTACAATAAACTTGGCATTTGTCGAGGGCGATAGCACAACGGTGGTTTATACCTTTACTAAAGGACTACTGGATCTCAACGCTCCAGAAGGTCTGTCACGAAGAAGGACAAGGGAGGAACGGAGGAGCTTCATTGATAGTGAACTGCGAAAGAACAAGCGAGATATTTTGAACAAAGCCCTGAACGGTGGAGCTGTGGACGATAATGACTGCATGATCTTGGATTAATTTACAGGGGATCACAACCTTACATCTAGGAATAGCTCGCCAGAGCTGGGCTAAAGTGAACAAGAGAGGTTGATGATAGATCTTGAAAAGCAGAATCAGCCTTCAGATGAGTAGATGGAGTGGTGGTAAATAAGATATATCTAGTTGGTGGATGTAGGCTGGGCTGATGATTGGGAAAGTTGCAGGTTTTGTGATTTGTTTATTGGTTGGCAGTACAATAGGTAACCAAGCTTTTGTGGACTAGTCAGTTTCAAGCTTGCTTCTCATGCAGCAGGTGCCGGTTCAAATCCCAGTGCAGACTATGTATCAATGACATACATAATTTATCTTGAACATTATTGGATATTCTATCTAATTATGTGATGGAAAATGTTGTGAGCAAATCTTCATTACTCCATAGCTGCGCTGCGGTGATGGGATAGATCCCTGTCACAGAAAATTAATAACTGGCTAAAAGTGGGCACAATTGTGCCTCTGCCACCCCATATAGGAAAAGGTGTAACGGTATGTAATGTCCTGTTGAAGAAGTAACTGGGTTCTCAAAACCGGCAGAATTAAACTTATACTGTTAAAATAGGTAATATAATTTGGATAATAAACTATGCTTACTGTAGTGTAAGGATTAGATGATAATGAAATAAATAATAGTTTCTACATTCATTAACTTTTATTTTAACCTAAATTCTATGGTAGATTATTACTATTTGATCTTAACTACATAATTTAATAATGCACATTAGACTTATGTATAACTAGCCTCTAATAGAATTGTTATAGTAGGTACAATAATTAATTACTTAGTCCGAAAAGTAAATACTTATAGTAACTAAATTAATGGACTTTTTCAGCAAAAATGAGATCTTATTAGTTTTTACACTTCTGCCGTTTTTAGAATGCGATTATGATAGTTCCATAATACATACATCAAAAGCAATATTTTTTATTGCAGATGTCAAAAAATTATGTGTTTTAAGCTGTCAGGATCGCATTCCCGCAGCGGCCAGACTTAAATATGAATTAAAATTTCAAACTGTTGAATTATTTTGTACTTACGAAAAGGTAAAGTAATACTGACTAGTACTTTCGTGACACTAAACCTGGGTCACTTAAAGATACCTGAAAATCTCGGAAACTGAATGCTAGCTTAGTGAAATAAATTACATAAAGAAAAAAAATTCTGATCTCGCCTTAAAACAAAATACTTAACATGACAATTTTTAACAACATTATGAATTTCTCAATTTTAATATTTTGTATTGCCCCTCATGCAATGCCCGACCTCATACAGGTTGGATAGTGAATGGGCTACCTTCAAGAGATGAGCATTACCCGTGTGGAGTGGCCAGCAGGCAGCTTGATATATCAACCTCATCGAGCATGCTTGGGGCGAGCTAGGGAGATGCGTAAAACAACTAAACCCTCCCCCAAACACGCTTTGTGAGCTCAAAATTGCTCTCACCGAGGAATGGGAGACTATTCCCCAAAATCGTACAAGGAACTTGGTGTTCAACATGTCAACCTGCGTAAACGCAGTAATGGAAGCACGAAAAGGCAATACGAAGTATAAAATTTAAGAAAATCGTAATGTTGTTAAAAAAAAGTTTCCTATTTTTGTTTTAGTAGATAGTAATTTTTAGTAAATAAAATGTAGTGTGACTCATATATTTAGGGATATTATATTGTCTTTTAAACACAATGTATTTCATTAAGCTAGCATTCATAGTTTCCGAGATTTATAGGTTTCTTTGAGTGACCCGGATTCATTGCTCTCGAATGTATATAAATCTACACTTGTTATTGGTACACTAATATATTGCTATAACCCAAAGAAATACCGCTGACTTGTCACTTACACTAAACATATTCAAGAACCATAAATAAGATAATACATGGATATTTCATGCAATGCAAACCTTACATGCTGTGCAGTAGTTAATACAATGTAAGGTTGATTTGTGCAGGACGATTTAATGATAATTCACTGTTTTTGAAAACATCCTTTTTTACTTACTTTAACATCATCATTTAATTAATAACAAGTTAACAAACAATAAAGATCAAAAAAATGTAGAAGTCCACTGCATACCCACAGATGTCGCTACTCTGCTAGGACGCAAATTTAAGTACAAACATAATTCTCGCAAATTAAATTAGTTTCCGTAATTAGCTACTTTTACAGCGTCCGTGGCCTAGTGGTATTCGCACATCGGAAACGATCGTGCGGGAAGCAACATCTGGCCGAGACGGGTACTGGATGGGTGTCCGGTTCTATGTGGCATTTGTTGCGGGCGCCTCCGTGTTTCGGATGACAGCAGGTCCCGGGTATTATCGCTACTCGGTGGCAGCAGTCGTGAAGCTGTGTCAGAGGCCCTAATAGGGCAGCTTGATAACTTCTGACAGTTTGGTTGGCCACTAGTCGGACACCTCTCCATCAACCCGCACTGAGCCAGCATGGTGGAGTATGGCTCAACCCTACTCAAATCCGGGAAAAGGCCTGTGCCCCTTGGTGGGGACACTAATGGGCTACTTTTATTTTTATTGGTTACTTGACTAACTAAGGTAGTCAGTCTACATAGATACTGTTTATAAATTGTTGAAACATGGTGTTGTGACATCATAAAACATTATTGTCATACAGTGGTCTTTTCTACACAAAATTATGTTTAAAATATAACTGCTGAAAATTTACAATTCTGATATCCTTTTGTTTAATTTTATATTTGAGACTAACTGGTGGCAAATATAAATTTAACACCTTATTGCATGGCCTTACCCGAAATAGGTCGCAATTTCAACCTTATTGCTTGGCAATAAAGTTCAAAACCTATGAAACCCACATATGGGTAGTATAGTCGCAATCGGTTAAACAAGCAAACGCAATAAACGACGTTGTTTATGCGATTGCGACTGTTCCACTTGACAGATAGGTCGGCTATTGACATCTATTGCGATTGATATCAGAAATAAGGCTACAGTCCAGTAGCCAAGTGTATGTCGTCGTTTTCCCAGATGGAGTGGCACAGCTCAGCCGGGCACTACCCAGCTGTGGTACACCTGTTGCCAGTCGATGGTCTTGAAGTACGGATGCTGTTTGATCTCGTCCACCCCGTTAGCGCCGAGCCGGCTCGAAGGGTCAAATGTTAGCAGCTGGGGGCGGGGGATAATTGCAATTAAACATACTGAGTAACGCACTGTGACTGTTCACAAAGTGGTGAAATAGTCACAATTAGTGACCGGCTAAAACTGTATGAACAACCGTGCAACTCATACAACGAGGTCCAGTATTTGAATAGTTTACAAAGATGGCGCTAACCTTTCCAGAACTGTAAGTAGCTGTACATATCAGTTATCTAAAGTTCACAGCACTCACACTAATGCTATTTCAACGGCTTATGTTTTAACGATTACCAAAAATGCACCTATTTTACTACCGATAAATTCGAAATGACTGCCAGAATGGATAAATGTCCACCAAATTGTGTTTGGATAAATTATCACCAAACTTCTTTTTATGTTTTGTGTACTTAAGTTTATGTTTTAAGTATTTTTCGTTGTTCTTACATGTTCAACCTAACACGAAGGATAAAGGGGGCTTCGCTTCGCTCACCCCCTTTACCCTTCACCTAAGCTACCGCAGTATTTTGCCCTGATATTTTTTGCAACTTTTGGTGTTCATTTATCCATTTTGGGTAGGAAAAAATTTTTTGGTGATCATTATATTTGTTGCCTTTCAAAACCCAGTGGGCCTTACCACAAAAAAATAACTACTGTTCAACACTTGTTTAAAAACAAAAATGTATGTGATATGACATTTGTTTTGAGGGTACGCTGTTTATTTTTTTTGTGGTAACAGTGAGTTTGTTTAAAATTAAATGATTTTATTCTAACCTTGCGTGTCGATTGACATGTGACACGAATGCAAAATAGATCACTCTATATTTATAAGCAGTAGCCCAAGCAAAACAATAACTGTCTCCTTCATACTCATAAGTTTGACCGCGAGCGAGAGAGATGCCATGCCGTGCAACGTCACGCCGCGCACTTATTCACAGACACTACACAGCGCAACTTGTGAATGTGTCGAACGTCTCAGCTTTAGATACCGAGTCTGTATCTGTTAAATCAATGCACATAGAGTCCGCGCCACCTCTTCATTGTCTCTGGAATATGAACCAATATGCTATAATCCAGAGTACTTTAGTGCTGGTGCGGACTCTAGTTTACAAACCGATGTTTTGACAGCTGTTCGCCAACTTCAGATCGACGTTGACCAATCAGAACGCGATTAAAGGCAGCTAATCTCAAAAACTCATTGCAGAGGGCGCTGGTGTAGTCGGTGGCTGTCTATCTGTCAAAGTTGTCAAATTATATTTACTTCTTAAGGCAGGACGTGGAAGGAAATGTTTGGTTCCTACAGCCGTTCACGTCCTCCCGGGTAGTGCTATGGAGCAACAAATTACTCTCAAGATGTCAATTTCCTGACCAAATTGTGATCTTTCAAATACACTTGACACTGGCAAAATTAACCTCAAAAGAGGTTTGCACGCCAAATTAAAAGAAGAAGAACACAATATGGCGTGCTCAGCTAATCTAATTTGAGGTAAATATTGTTTGACGACCGGTTTAGCCTAGCGGTTAATGACCCTGCCTACGAAGCTGAAGGGTCTGGGTTCGAATCCCGGTAAGGGCAAATATTTGTGTGATGGATGAGCATTTGTTTCTTAGTCTTGGATGTTTTATATGAATTTACATAAGTATTTATCTCTAGTAATAACAGCTAACAAAACACAAGCCTTGTTGAGCTTACTATGGGCCTAGTTCTATGTATGTAAGATTCTCCTCTTATCTTTATTTATTTATCTTGCCAGTGTATTTTAAAGATCACGTGACATGTTTTTCAAACTAACCTCAGATGAATTAAACTCTTTGCCGCCAACTACGCCAGCGCCACCTAGCGGGAGCGAAGGTGGAAATAGGTTCCATTCACACGAGCTGTTAGTTAACCTTTCGAGCCCTGGACCTAGATATGAGGCATCGAGATTTTGAACCATTTTTATAAAATATATATGTCGCAGTTGGTTAGTTAAATCAGACTCTTAACTAACTCTGTAGACCGTTAAATAAATACCGACGTTTAACCAAGTCACTAGCATTTTGATTTAAATATAGCATCGTCGAAAACGTTTAACAATCTGTCTTACCGAAAGCCGGCGTGTTGGAAAACAAGATGGCGTCACGACAACAGCTGATAAGCACAGCTTATATCAGGGCAAAACATTGCGGTAGCTTAGGTGAACATGTAAGTACAACAAAAAATAGTTAGAACATAAACTTATCTACACATAAAAATAAAAAATAAAGTATATGTCTTGTTGCCTAGGAACGTTTAGACAACTCTTTAAACGTTTCGTTCACTCACTTGTCTGACGAAATTATAATGACTTGGTTAAACGTCGGCATTTAATTAACGGTCTAGAGAGTTAGATAAGTGTCCGATTTAACCAACTAACTGCGACATATACACAGTCAGGTCATAAGTTCTGTCACACAATAAAAACTTTTGAATTTAGAACGCTGGCCACAAAAAAGTTTATTGAATTCGAATTTCGAATTTTTCATGAAAATAAAAATGTGTACTTTTTAGAATTTTCCTCATTTTTAAATATGGAGTGGACACTTAAAGAAGACCGTGTCGCAGTTATTGCGTTGCATCGTTGCGGTTACGCGCCAATTCAGATTTTCGACTTACTGAAAAATTTGAATATAACCAAAAGATTCGTTTATCGTACCATAAAACGATACAATGAAGACTCTAGTGTAGATGACAGGTCAAGAAGTGGTCGCCCTCGCTCTGTTAGGGCACCAGCAGTGATAAAAGCTGTGAAGGCGCGAATTCAAAGAAATACCATACGTAAGCAGAAATTGTTGGCCCTTCAGATGGGGTTAAGCAGGACCACGGTGAAAAGGGTGTTAAATGAAGACTTAGGGCTTAGGGCATATCGAAGAAAAACAGGACATCGTTTGGACGCTCGTTTAATGGACCTGAGACTGAAGAGATGCCGCACTTTGTTGAAGCGGTACGCGGGAAAAAAGCATCGGGAAATTCTTTTTTCGGATGAAAAAATTTTCACCGTGGAAGAGAGCTACAACAAACAAAATGATAAGGTGTACGCACACAGCAGTGAAGAAGCGAGCAACCGTATTCCGCGTGTCCAACGAGGTCATTTTCCATCCTCGCTCATGGTTTGGTTGGGAGTCTCTTATTGGAGCTTAACTGAGGTACATTTTTGTGAGAAAGGCGTAAAAACGAATGCAGTTGTGTATCAAAATACAGTCCTCAAGAACCTTGTGGAACCTGTTTCTCATACCATGTTTAATAACAGGCACAGGGTATTCCAACAAGATTCTGCGCCAGCTCATAGAGCGAAAAGCACACAAGACTGGCTGGCAGCGCGTGAAATCGACTTCATCCGGCACGAAGACTGGCCCTCCTCCAGTCCAGATTTGAGTCCGTTAGATTACAAGATATGGCAACACTTGGAGGAAAAGGCCTGCTCAAAGCCTCATCCTGATTTGGAGTCACTCAAGGCATCCTGGATTAAGGCAGCCGCCGATATTGACATGGACCTCCTTCGTGCTGCGATAGACGACTGGCCGCGCAGAATAAAGGGCTGTATTCAAAATCGCGGGGGTCATTTTGAATAAAGTTTATTACCATAAGAATCTATGTTTTATTAAGTTCATTTTGCTATATAAATGTTTACATAAATAATAAACATGTCTAAATTATTTCATATTGCACATGTGACAGAACTTATGACCTGACTATGTATATTGTCACTGTCATTACGATTGTAATTTGGAAGGAACCGGGATATGTCAAGAGACAGAATTCATGAGCCTTATGTATCAATGACATTTGACACCAGGTTTGGACTGGAAAACACATTCACGTTCCGGGAAGCCCTAGTAGCTGCGGCGATGGGCTAGCCCCCTGCAAATTGGACAAAAATCTGGCTAAACGAGGATACGAGTGTGCCGGAAACTTCGTGACTACCCACACCAGAGTGTATTTACCTGCAGTAATATAGATTGCTCTTCGACGTCCAAGCCGTCCGGCAGTTGCAGCAGTGTGTGTGAGGTGAACACGCTGCGGTGGTAGTGGGACAGCGGCTGAAACAGACAAATGGGATTAAACTTAATTGGCAAAAAGGAATCCCACCAAAAATATTTTCATGTAAAATATTGCCAAGACATGCTCATGTCATGTCATGGCTCGCACTGTCAAAAAGTTATCAGATCTCATGTATAGCCAAGCTTCTAACTCTATACACGCCCCAACTCCACAAGCCCTAACTTTAAAACTCTACATCTTAGTCAAAATATGTGGCTATATATATGTCGTAGTGTACGAATTGAGCTATAGCTATAGCGTAAGGTAGTAGAGATAAGTACGGTGACACAAGCGATACATGCATTCGCTTAGGTTGGGCCAATAAATGGAGAGGTTAGGTGTGCTTGCTATAAAAAGGGCGTGCGCGCCAGTCAGCGGGTCAAGCCTCCAGGTCGCCGGCCAGGTGCTGCGACTGTACGCCGTGTACAAGCCCCCCAGTACCCCAATCCGCACCTCCGAGCTACGGGGGTTGCTACAGTCGCCGCATCCGACACTCGTCGCCGGCGACCTCAACGCCAAGCACACCGCCTGGAACTCCACCAGGGTGTGCCCAGCTGGACGCGCCATCCTTGCCGACTCCGTGAGCCACAACTACGATGTCATCGGTCCCGACGAGCCCACCCACTTCGATTCGCGGGCCGGTTGGGACACCATCGACGTCGTAGTCGTCAGAGGTCTCCGGACTCCGCCGAGCCAGGAGGTTCTCCCTGACCTCCCATCGGACCACAGGCCAGTACTTCTCGTCCTGGCGGAGCTGCCCACCCGGGTCTCTCCGCCAGCATCACGCCGACGCTACCAGTGGGGCGCCTTCACCGCCGCCCTCGACCAGTCTTCAACCACATGTCCAGTCAACCAGCCGGAAGACGTTGACCGCCTGGCATCGCTGCTAACCACCCAGATCCGAGACGCGCTCGACCTATCATCGCACACCGTAGCTCGGGGGGGGGGAAGGACAATCCTCTTCCTGCTGAGCTACGCGCACTTATCCGCGATAAGCGCGCTCTCCGGAAGCAGTGGCAGCAAACCCGCTGCCCAACGATGAAGACCAGGCTCAACGCCATGACGGCAGAGCTGAAGCGCCGACCTGATCTCCACGCCGAAGAATCTTGGGAACGCCACGTCGAGTCCATGGGCGACCACGTCCCCTCCGTGCATCGCCTATGCCGGGATTTGTCGACTACTCCAACTCCCGTCCGACCAATCCTGGGCAGCGACGGCCTACCAAGATTTCGAGCCCAAGACCGTGCGGAGATCTTCGCCGAATGCCTCGAGAAGCAGTTCAAGCCGAACCCTACGGATGATGTGGAGCACGTCGCAGCAGTCGAGAGACACCTGCGAGAGTACTTCGCCTCGCCGATAACTCCCGAAGAGGACCCCACCGTCGTCACGCCCGGCCAGATCATGCGTGCATTCAGACGTACCAAGCCCAGGAAAGCCCCGGGCGCAGACCGCATACCTAACATGGCGCTGCTACATTTGCCGCCACGTACTGTGGCGGCCGTTACGCGCCTGTTTAACGGTATCTTGCGCACGGGCCACTTCCCAACCCAATGGAAGGAGGGCTTGCTCATCATGTTGCCCAAGCCGGGCAAGGACTCCAAGCTGCCTGAGAGCTATCGGCCGATAACTCTACTGAGTACCATCTCAAAGGTGTTTGAGAAACTCCTGCTGGCGAAGCTACTGCCCCACATCCAGCCGCGCCCAGAACAGTTCGGCTTCAGGCCCGAGCATTCTACGACGCTTCAGCTCACCAGAGTACTGAATGACATGACGGTTTGTTTAAACAAGAAGGAATACACTGTCGCAGTACTCCTGGACATGGAGAAGGCGTTTGACAGAGTATGGCACGAGGGGTTGCTGTACAAATTGTCGACGTCTCCAGCCCCAAGAAGACTGGTCCAGATCATCGCCTCCTTCCTGAAGAATCGCCGCTTCCGAGTGATGGTGGAAGACGCCGTCTCCGAGGAACACCCCGTTGCAGCCGGCGTCCCTCAGGGGTCCTGCCTGTCTCCAGCCTGTTACTCCCAATATACGGACGACATCCCCGTCGTGCCGGGTGCCCAGCTGGCACTCTTCGCCGACGACGCTGCCTACTACGCGTCGTCGATCCAGGCACGGCACGCTGCCGTCAAACTGCAGCGCACCCTGGAAATCTTGCCCGACTAGCTCGCCAAGTGGCGGTTGTCCGTCAACGTTGGGAAGACGCAGGCGCTCATTACAGGCCAGTCCCCCCTTCCACCACCACTCCAGCTCCAAGGACAGGACATCGCGTGGTCTCCGCAGGTGAAGTACCTGGGAGTGACCATCGATCGCCGGCTCACCATGAAGCAACATGTCGACAACGTCGTCAACCAGGTCAAGGTGGCACGCGCCAAGCTGCGTCCACCTTTCGACTCCAGCCTCCCTCTGAGGGCGAAGCTCGGGATCTACAAGTGCTACGTGAGATCCCGCCTCACCTACGCGGCCCCGGCATGGTACTCCCTGTGCTCGGAGACGAACAAACGGAGACTCCGAGCCCAAGAGAACCTCTCTTTGCGTACCATCGTCGACGCCCCCCGCTACGTGAGGAATGCGACGATCCAGAGGGACCTCAGATGGGAACCAGTGGACCAGTTTGTCCAGAGGCTGGCGAAGGGCATGTTCGCGCGTGCGGATAGCTCACAACATCCGCATATCCGCGACATGGCGCCGTACCACGCGCGCCCGCCCGACCGCCGCCACCTGCCACGCGACCTGGTTTCCTAGCCGGCGATCATCCAACGGAACACCCCTCGTGAGAAGATCTCCACCGCCCGCGAGGGCCCCCCGATGACCTGTCCATAGGAGTGGACAGAGGCGCTTCTTCAGGAAGAGATCCGATGATCTGACCCTGACTCCCCACGCCCCAGAATGGGTGCGTGAGATGAATACTTGATTGATTGATTGTCAGCGGGTCAGTCTGTATCGAGCAGTCGTACGGAGCGCACCTCCTCCCACATTATTGGACTAGCCAGTCCTCGTGTCTAGTGTGGTTATTAGGTATCTAGTACTCCCCGTGTTTAGTGTGACTGTAACAAGTGCTCCCAGTGGCAAGTGTAAATATTCTGTGTCTAGTACATGATTCGTGCCCTAAAGTTAATAAACTGTGTTATAACAAAACTGTTACCTCCAATGCTCGAGTACCCATCACACCCATCCTCGGGACGCCCTCAGCCATCGGTCCTGACCCTTCTGCGATATATATAATAATGTGGCTTGGCAGTTTCGCTACCGTCACATGGGCGTAATGCGAAAAATTAATTCATTTTCATTACTTTTACGTTTTTATAATAATGATTATAGTTCTTGTAGCTACGAATAAACTAATCTATTTAATTTTTACAAGATACTTTTTTACTATTGCATAAATAAAATTAACGAACATTGAATACATTTTTCTCCTTACGCAGCATCGCTTTTCCCGTCGCAGAGGATCTCGCTAGCTGTGCAGCGCGGTAATGCTGCCAGTGTAATGGGCACGTTTGGTGCGGGCGTTTCTTGGGGCGGTTTATTTTTATAGATATGTATTTTGTTTCTTAAGTTTAGTTATGACGAAGCGTTTGGCGAATTTATTTCATTGTATTTAATTTAATTGTATAATGTTAATATACACACACTTGCTAGGCAAAGCGCCGTTCACGCGCACACTCCGAACTCTTAATATGATAGCGGAGGAGATAGACATGTTCTCCTGCGCTCTGACTGAATTTACAAGAGTGGCATTATGCATTATAAGTTATGGATTGTGATGTTCACATTAAGTATTTAATCAATATAATTGAATTAATTATGTTACCTACTTATAATTATAATGTTATGTACTTTGGATAACTACACTATCGAATTAGGCTTCTCACCTGTAATGATATGTGTGTGTGTGTGTAGATAAATAAATAAATAAATAAATATTATAAATAAAAGTACCGCTTTCATAAATATAAAAAAAACGTGGGGGATTGATTTACTTAAAATCCTGACATATTTATTTCATTATTTATAACAAGGAGTCCCTGTAAACATTTTCAGACCTCTAGCATCACAATTTGCGGAAGTCTCGTACAAACTTCCATCCCCTAGTTTAAGGGGTTGGGGGGTAAAAATTACAAAGGACTTGAGGAAGTACCCTATGAATTTTGTTGTTCATCAGTGAGTCAGTGACGAAATTGGGGTATTTGAGATATTAATGAAATCTGAAGTATACGAGCTATGCTATTAAAATTTTCTATTTATATTAAGCCCACTACTGGCATCATATCCCAAGAATTTTGTTCAACTGCTATAATCCAAACCCAAGTTGTGAGGGTTCAAAAATTCGACGAAGCGCTTCGAGACAAGGTAGGCAGTGCCCTTGCGCTGCGCTTGCTCGTCTTGGCGAGTGCACTGCCGTGCCCCCAGATAACTTTAAAAGTCCTGTCTTATTACAAACAATCCCTATATTTAAGAGGATTCTAATCTACATCATAAATACATGTGTGAGGCCGTGGTTGAGCCACCTTCGCTATTTAACGAGGAATATTTGTAACTTTATGTTTTGAGTTCTCGAAAACGGCGCTAAAGTTTTAGATGAACATAACAGGGAGAACGCGTTTTTTCGAGATTTCATGCTTTTATCTTTTCCGCACAATGAGATCGGCAATTTCACTTTATCGTAATGAAAATAAGGCAAAATGAAAACATATACATCCCAAGTTGTCGCGAAATACGGAACCCTTCGTGCGCGCGTCTGACTCGCACTTGGCCGTTTTTTTTTGTCATATGGCACAGGTATTCAATCATTCAGCCTACCTAGGTATAACGGTATCACAGCCCACGATGAGTGGTGTGCGGGTGTGCGTGCGGGCTGAACATGTGCTCGTTTATTCAGACGACATTCGCACCCGACCGGATATAATATTAAATAATAAAAACCGGTCAAGTGCGAGTCTAAATCGCGCACGAAGGATTCCGTACCACCGTTCAATGGAAGGGATGGTGTAGGTAGTGAATAGTTTGAATTTTACACAGCAAAATATTGTTTACAAAGTTATTAGTGCGGTTACTTTCACACTCCATGTACGTAACCAGGTGCATCCATAAGTTTGTATGTGGTATTGAAAGAATTGTTGTATGGGAGCCCCCTTAAATATTTCTTTTATCCTGTTTTTTAGTATTTGTTGTTATAGCGGCAACATAAATACATAATCCGTGAAAATTTCAACTCTCTAGCTAGCTAGGTTCTTGAGATACAGCCTGGTGACAGACGGACGGACGGACGGACGGACGGACGGACAGCGGAGTCTTAGTAATAGGGTCCCGTTTGGAACCCTTCGGGTACGGAACCCTAAAAAGGGCTGGCAGTAGTTTTTAAAATTTTCACTTTAGTAAATTATTATAATTTCATGTTATTATAGTAAAGACAAATAGCTATTTAAAATAAGATAAATAAATGCGACCGTTCGTCGACGCCACATGCAATACACACAACGAAACTATACTGTATTTGTGATATCACTTTGTTAACCTAGCTTTAATCATTGTTCTAAATAAAATGTATTATTATTCTATTCATAAAAAGTTCAAAATACATTTTACATGTGATACCTATATGATATGATATAGCCCATTTCACCACCGGTGGTCAATTGAAACTGAAATCTTCCCACTTCACCACTAGTGGCGAAATGGGAACTTTTTCCCAATTCATCACCAGCAAAGTAGTTGTGAAGTGGGAAGGTTTTCGTTTCAATTCACCACCACCGGTTGTGAGATCCGGAGTGATATGGTGAACCGATCCCTTCATTATAAATCGAGTGTTAATGTCAAGTGTATTGTCGCAACGGGTGAGGACGCGTGTACGCGTCATAAGCCCGACGGAGGCTTAACGTCGGTAACTGTGCGCCAGACATTATGTCCTAACTCCTAATGTATCTACTGAAATGTTTTCAGCTTCCTACGCAATGTTATTTGGAAATATAATATGATAGTAGTTAGTAGTTAGTAGTTATCTCACTCTCATCGGTGCGACGATATATTAGCGAGGAGACATCAAAAACTATGGACGCGGTTCGCACACGACCGAGTCGAAGGCTGTTCCAATTTTTTTTAGTGAAATTTGAAAAAATCGCAACGAGATAAGTCTGGGCTGTACGGAGGATGGGGTAACATTTGTGCCCCCGGACGGCGCTCACTACTCAACTACCCAAAAGCTTGAAGTAGACAAACTTCGGAATAGCATGCACTAGTAACTGTTCTACGGTCTTCTAACGAGATTACTGCTAGTGGTCCACTACCTCGAAAAAAACGGCATTTTTTTTATTAACGCTCCGATCGCGAGCAAGTTTTATGGCCAACTGGTCCTCTTAAAACACCCATTGTCGTTGATCGTCGCTATAGATCCAAGATTCAGTTGTCATGCTGTAGGATAAGTTTTGTGAAGTTCCCCCTTCGATATTTTTCATCATAAATTTGCACCAATCAACACGACGGTATTTTTGCTCTTCTGTGAGAGAATGCGGTATCCACCGCGATGCAACCTTCCTGACTTTAAGGTGTTCATGTGGGATAGTGAATTCATCCCACATGAACACACAATTACAAAGCCCTTAGGTAGAGTTAAGCATGTAGAGTTTACTAAACTTATGAATGTAGAGCCATAACTTTAATAAGAATGTAAAACTGATGGTTTGTGAAGCTTAAGGGGAAGTGTTAGAAATATAATCTCCTCTAACCATCCTTCTATAGTCTATGGTAACCCGTCTATATATGTCTATGACATTTTTGACAGTTCCGTTTTCCCTTTTTTTCTTCGGCTTAACCTCTCTCAATGGCCTGTCATGTATTCCTTGCTCTGTGATAACTTTAATATTTAATTAACAGTAATTGTACATAAGACTAATCCGTTAATTACACTTACTAATACTGTAATTATTTTCTTGGTGTCTTTTATGAATAAAAGATTACTGGGAACTCCGTATCTTCATTCTGGTGTCGACCCACGTGCCCTGAGTAACTTATCCTGCAAAGCCAACCAAGTTACGAGCGACCTGCCTCTGCTGCAGGTCTCACAGGTCTTTGTAATAACAATTCATCCTGAATCTCCCTATGTCTAATATGTCTATTGCCACAGTACAGTAACAAAACCTATTATGCTCTAGCAGAGAAGACTGCAAAAATACAAAACTTTTTATAGATAAGTACAACCATAAATTTACGAATCACTTAATGAGACTGCCACGCAGTAAAATAAAAATACTAACAAACCTTATTACAGGCCATTATACACTGAACAAACACTTGACAATTACAGGTGCAACGGACAGCCCCCTGTGCAGGGGGTGCATGGAAGTGAATGAAACAGTAGAGCATATGCTACTGGCATGTCCATCCACAACAGAAACCAGGATGGCTATCCTAGGGGACACAACAAACACCCACAAGCTCCTAGAACACCCAGGCCTCCTTCTCCAGCTGGTGCAGGTGTTGGGATGGCTGAAGTAGATGTGCAGGCGAAGGGGACATGCACAAAGGCTCCGCTCAAGTGGGCCAGGTGTAGGCGCTACACCCCGTTTTAGAAGATAGAAGATAGATAGAATATTTATCTATCTATGTATAATATTTATCTATATAAGTATGTGTATCGTTGTCTAGTACCCAAGATACAGGGAATCCTAGTTTGGGGCTAGATCAATGTGTGTAAATGATGTTCAAAGTATTATTATTATTATTATTTATAGGTATTTTCCCGCACTAGCCACTCCATCCTGATGACGTTTTCATGAGTTACTGCGGTTGTTGGTCGGCCGGGTCGGGGGTCATCGTTTAGGTTCTCCCGGCCACGTTTAAATTCACGAAACCAATAAGTGACTGTTGCCAACCCAGGAGCAGACTCCCCAAAGGCAGCTTGTACATTTTCGTGGGATTTCTTAAAGGTCAACCCGCGTTTATAATCATAGAAAATCAAAGCACGAAAAGCATTGTTGCAAACAAAAGAACGACAGATATTTTTTTAAATAATTAAAAAAATAACCATTCATAGCCAGCCAATGATTTTCACCAAGGAGGTTTGTATTGAATGGAGGTTTGGATTCATTTGTTCCAGGAAAAAAGAGGTAATATTTACTCTGTGGGTAACAATTATCGGAACAGCCTCGGTATATGAGGCTTGTACTCAACAATGGGTTCCCTGACAGGCTGATCACGATAGATAAAAGACTTCCGGCCCCACACTAGGATACCTTACGGCGTGGGAACGGGAAACGACAGCTGTGTCCCACGCATATAAGCATCCAAGAAATGGGGTTATTTTTTTGGATTCCGTATTTCTTCTTCTCAGCCGTGTTTAGAACAGGTTGTGATGAAGACTGGCTGATGATATGATGACTCACCCGGCCGCATATCAGCTCGTACAGCAACACGCCCAGGCTCCACCAGTCGCAGCTGACGTCACCGGCGCGAGTGACGTCACCGGCGCGAGTGACGTCACCAGCGCGAGTGACGTCACTGAGCGCGACGCCGTGCAGCTCCGGCGCGAGGCAGAGCGCGGGCGGTGGCTGCGGAATTTCATCATATTTTTATAATGCATCGCGTTTTGGAACCTTATGCCTCAGCATTAGAGTTCGCATCCTATGAAAAGCAAAAATTCATTTTTGGGGTTCCGTAGAGAAACAAGGAACCCTTATAGTTTCGTCAAGCCTGTCTGTCCGTCTGTCCGTCCGTCCGTATGTCACAGCATGTTTACTCCGAAACTATCAAGACTACGCAGGCGGTATGTAGATGTATTCTGTGAACCGCTTTACGATTTTTATACAAAAATGGAAAAAATAAAGAATTAAGGGGGGCTCTCCATACATAGAACTGACGTGACTGAGGTGACTCTTATAATAAGTTACCAGAGGGAATTGATCAATTGCCCATGCAAAGGTTTAAATCATTTATAGCTATTCTCATAAAGAAAGCCTATTACACAATTAATGACTATGTTAAAGACAATACTGCATGACCTCGATGCCCCAAGCTCCATGATAATGATAATTAACCTAACTTTTACAAATGCAATAATGTAATTCAATCTCTCAAAAGCCGCGGGCAGTTGGGACGGGTCGCGAGTTTGAACCTTATGCCATGGTAATAAAGTTTAAAACTGGTAATATAATTAAGTGTACAAAAGTGCTATTTAGGGTGACTCAACAATTTATTAGTTTTAACGTAGAATACAAACCAGAAGAGTTTATGGTCATGCTCACTAAAATGTATTTTCTTGCGGCGGCTCTGTGTAGCGGGTTGCTCGCCTCCCTCAAATATGGCGAGGGGGGTGATGGCTGGTGCACAAGTCATACTCGTGAACGGGTGCAGCTTGGGGGGACTGGTCCAGGTTGGTTTCTCATAAGTTATGTTCATTACAGCTTGTCTTTGTTCTTATTTATTTATTTTGTTAGATTGTTATTTTCAAACGTCTTATTGGCACTTATGGATACGATGTGATAATATTGTCATTAGATTAGATAATATTTATATCGTACGTTGTGTAATAAAAAAAAATACGGAAATTGATAAAATGACATCCCCGTAGAGATTCTTGGTGCTATCTTCTCTGACGGGCGTATTTCCGAAGCACTGATAGAGTAAATGGAGTTTCTTTTACTGTGCGAGATTCGGCCACTTGAAGGGGAAATTTCCTTTTTCAAACTCAAACCATAATCAGTTATATACTCATTAGTTCAGTTGATCATATTTGATATGAGACTTAAGTAAGTGTTTGACTTTTAAAAGTGCATTATTTTGCCTACTTGCAATAAATGATTTGAGTTTTTTGAGTTTTAGAGCTTGTTGAAAACAAATTCATGAGAAACCATCAAATTCAGTTTTTTTACAAAATGTTATACTGAAGAAATTTTTAACTTTCGACCATCTATGACCTTAAAATTTGTTGATAATCTTTATTATTACGTATATTTTATCAACAAATACCAATATATTGATAATCAGATATTTTTTTATTTTCTTCATTTCATTCTTATATTCTTCATTTGTTACGAAACCCTAAATCTGCGAAGTCAGACATGCACTTCACCGGTTTTTAATTTATTTATATCTGTTGTTATTTTATTTTTTTATATAATAAATTTAATGGTAATTTATCGAATCAAATTGAAGTAATTTTTAATTGTAACGAGTAAATGTAATAATTGTAATGTGTATTGAATAATTTGTAATTTAATTTATATAACATTACAATGATGCACATGTCCGAGCCACCGCAGCCGTCTCTGCTTTAGCATGGCGGTGATGCTGTGCATTTGTGCGGACTTGAGCACTTCCTCGTTTGTGATACGGTCCCCCCACGTTATGCCGAGTATGCTCCGAAGACAGCGCAGGTGGAAGGTATTTACTCGACGTTTGTGTTTTGCGTACGACGTCCAGGTTTCTGCTCCGTACAAGAGGTTACTGAGGACACATGCTTGGTATACAAGCATTTTGGTCCTCACTGTAAGATGTTTCTTGTCCCATACTCTTGAACGATCAAAGCTTCTTCAAGCTTCCCACACATAGTGGCCGCTTTGCGATGCGAGAATCGACCTCCACGTTAAGTGAAAGATCGCTTGACACATGCGACCCCAAGTAGCAAAACCTATCACCTCTAGCGGAGTACCGTCCAGTAAGATTGCTGGTGGTCCCGCATCTCCCTGCGCTAGCACAACGGTCTTCTTCGCGTTGATTGACATAGAGAACATCGTGCACGCTCTTGAGAACTTGTCCATGAGGAACTGGAGTTCCTCTGCGCAGTGTGAAACCAAAGCCGCGTCGTCAGCAAATAGAAGACTGTCTATGTGCAAGTCCTAGCTAAACCGCTTAGACTTAAGTAGGGCGATGTTATAAAGTTTCCATCAGTCCTCGTATGTAGAGAGATACCCTCGCTAGGTGAGCCTTGCCGAAAGCAACTTTCAAAAGCAGCGAGAAGAATTGCCGAACAGGGTAGGTGCCAAGACGCAGCCCTGGCGGACACCTCTGCGAACCCCAAACGGAGCAGATGTGTCGCCGGTGAACACAACAGCTCCCTTCATATCCTCGTGGAAAGACTTGATGAGACGCAAGAACTTAGGCGGACGTCCAACCCTTTCGAGCGCGGTATATAGCCCCTCTCTACTCACCGTGTCGAAGGCCTTTTTAAGGTCAAGAAAGACCATGAGTAGAGGATTGTTGCTCTCTACACTGCGCGGCTCGTTTTTTACATAGGTCTTGTGTGCACTCTGAACTTCCACTGGTGTTCGAGAAGCCTGTCCTCATTGTTCGGACATTCCATGTCGCAAAGCGCATGTAAGTAGGACGGGGGGGTTATGTTTTATTTTCTTATTGGCAGGTGTTTGAGGCGCAGCGCCGGTAACAAACCGACGCAGTACCTTACAGACCGAGGGCTGCTCAGCTTAAGGCGGGCGGTAACTGGTCAATAGATCCCTCCCACTGACGAGAGTGACCCCTGGCGTCCACATCTACGCCCATTTGTGCGGACTTATAACCGGTCACTGTCATTCCCCGTGTTGTTTTCCACCTGGTGGTCGGGTGGGCGAAGTGCCCTCCCTCTCCGCGGAAGCTGCTGCGCCTGGGACATAACTAAGGCTTCACGTGCTTGCCCAGCACACGTGCCACCCTCTCGTCCTAGCTGGCGTGATCCACAGGAACGACAAAGTCGATACCTGCGGAGCCAGTTCGGTTGCAGGAATCTGCGGCTTGCGCCTGACGGAGATGCAATACCGGGTTTGTTTCCAGAGTTTTCCTTGTCCTGAACAGATTGCAGGCTATGCGGTCTGTTTCCACGAAGAGTAGTGAGGATCCAAGGTGCTGTTTCGATTCCTTTTACTCCAGTATTTAGTACCTTAGTCGCCTTTTACGACACTTCGGTAAGAATGAGGATGGTGCTATTCTCTCGGCGGTCACCATACGCAGAAATGCTTTCATATGAAACCGGCATTGAATTAAAGAGACTTTTATTTACTGTTCAATTGATAAACATACAACGTGTATTTGTACTATTGGCCAAGGCTGTATATAATGTTAATACAACTCCACTCACATGTCTGTCGAGTAAGGAGAGCGTTATGTCTGGTCCCTCGTATCCGATGAAGTATGTCAGTATGATCTGCCCGTGGTCGCCGAGCAGGATGTTCTTGGGGTTCAGATCTCTGGAATTGGATACGAACACTTCAAAATATGGCGCTATTAAATCAACTTTAATATCATTAAATTCTCATAAGTTCGTCATTATGAACAACATTGCCCAGCGAACATATCTTTGCGAACGTTTTTTTTGTTTTTTTAAGTCATTGCGACTATCAGTTGAAATCTTGTTGAATATTTTCTAAGAGGCTTTTTTATGGATAATACCATTCCCCAAAAGCTTAACAAAGTCTGCATACAAAATACTACAACTGGATCTCACCTGCATACAACGCCGCTATTATGTAAGCTCTCCAAAGCTGTCACGATCTCAGCCGCCCAAAGCTTGATAGCCGAGGGGGGGATGACGTCACGACGACACGGACTTAGCTGAAACGTAGACAAACTTAGCGTCACGCCTTTTCCCATACGGGGTGGCAGAGACACAATACGGTATTTGACAAGGTAGTCCAATAAATCTAGAAACATGTCTCAAGCTGAACCTATTTCAACAAAAACGTTTGACAACATAAGAATTGTATATTTCCAGTAGTTGTATTTTATATACCCAATTTTGAGTTAAAAAGACAGCATTTGACTATGACGTCACATGCTAGTATTTCATAGAACTCGTGAACAAAATTGCCGTTTTGACAGTTCCTAAAAAGTATCTATTTCGACTAGCAGTCCAAATACCGTATTGTGACCACATTTAGCCAGTTATTCAATATTCCATTTTGCGTGACAGGGGGCTAGCCCATCGCCGCAGCTATGGAGATTGAAGGTCTCCGTATCCGTATCCGTAGAAAATCTGTACAATGTACGCAAGGTAATTTACTTATTTATCTCATTCGCTTATTGTCACCAGATGCGATCCCACATCTCCTGCGTGAGAAGCCACTGGACCACGGACCTCTTTTTTAGTTTTGTCAAAATTGTCTCCAGCACTCGTCATTGTAATAGGGCTTAAGCCCGTCGCCAAAACGGAAACCACAAAAATATCTTACCCTAATATGCGTCGGTGACTCCAAATCCAGCCTTTTTACTTCACTGAACGCCTTTTGCGATTCTCTAGATTCTACTCCACTCCTCTTAATTTCTCTATCTTCTTCTTCCTCTTCATGAGATTTTTCTTCTACAACTTTTGGTTCTTCTTTTAAAACTTTATCCACGTTTAGCAACAGCTTTTGTGAGTTAATCAGAATTTGATTAACTGTCAGTTCACCATCAGTCTTGGATTCTTTCAGATCAGTATTTTCATCATTTCTACCAACTGTTACATCATCTGCTTCATCTTTCTCTACTACTATCACTTCATCATCATCATCGATCATTTTCATCTTTTCAAAATTATGTTCCGGGAAGACATTTTCTAGATTTAACTCCCTGTTTGGAGTATTTGGGTTGGATTTTGCGTAGTTTTTTATATAGTCGAACAGTTTCTGGCCGGGTGCATATGCTAATATTAGGAAGATAAGGTTGGTAGTTTCTATGTAACTGTTTAATGGTACCATGTAAGGTATATTTGTTGACAGCACCGGTTTTTTTGTGTCGTTGTTGGCCCGCTGAATGAAGAATTCGTCGAACTCTGTGAGATTGTTTGGTATTTTTTGGACCACCTGGAATAGTTACTTAGTTAAGTTGATGCTTTAGTTAAATTGGAAGAGTTCAAATAGCTAGGGGCAATACATGTAGGTACTTAAAAATTGTAAACAAACATAATGTATGATTTTGACAGTTGTGAAAATTCTTGAGGCATCGAAGCTAACCATAGATTCCTTCTTCATAGATTAGTTTAGTTTTGTTTGTAGCCTGCGGAATCAGAAAGTGTCACCTTTGTTTTTACAATGTTTTAAATGCCTACTTGTCTCTACTATGAAATCCATTAATATTTGTACAGGGTCAACACCTTCCCATACTGTCTCCCATGATACAGATTTCCCTACTTTGGGAGGCAGGGACCTTTAATATGTAAAGATTGTTATTTTGAACAAATAAATCAATCTTATTCTTCTATACAGTTACGCCCCACTCAGGAACGAAAGTTAACAAATCGCTTGTAACTAAAATTGTTTTATTTTCCCCCCGCAAAATGCTGATAAACAAATTGCCGTTTTCAATGGTCCTGAAATAACAGCAACACGCCTGGCTCGTTGACGTGCCTTACTTATATCGCTGGTTATTGCGAGCACGGTATCAAGCCATACAAGTAAGGACACAATTTAATGATTTTTGGGTATTTATCACTTAAAAAATAAAATATTCAGTGAGATGTAAATAACCACTGCTGAGTCCGGAGTAATTTTACAAAACAATACTCTGTATAACTATTACCTATTCAGGCACATATATTGTCCCATACGAGGATACCTTTTGTGAGAACGTGGGATGTCACGATCACCCTGGGTATTTAGTAGATAGATGCAAACCCATAAAACGAAAATAGTATTCATATTCATATTCTTTATTGCACGTATAATATAAAGGTACAGACTGTTATAAGAAATGTAACTTTCTGTAATGTAGGACAGACCATTTAGGCCTAAACTGTGTTAGCTAAAGTCAACATTTAGTTTTTATCGATGTTTTAGTGGTTTTGATGATACAATCTATAATTCTGGTAATAAATGCGTTTTGAACAATACTCTACATATATCTTTTTCAATAATTTCTAATTTTTCAATTCAATCATCCCTGTTTAAGAAATCTAACAATATTTGTTCTAGCCCTCTGTGACTTGAGACTTGGTTTTTACAGATCTAAGTGCTAGAAAATTTCCTCTACTGTTAAGAAAGGTTTTTTGACTGCTTTAAAAAAAGACATGAGGAGGATTTTTCGCAAAGCCTTTCGAATTAAAAAATTTCAAATTTCAAAATTTCTTTATTACTGTAGATGTTTACTTATTCTTAGTAAAATTTTTTGCCTCTTGCCTTGGACCACTGTGGGAGAAGAATAGCGAATAAACACCCACAGATTGATTTTTAGATCTTTTTAAAATTGGTTGTGTTTGACTTAAACAATTATTATAATATTCGTTATTATAAATAAGTAATACGCAGGAATACATCATTATAAAATTGTTAACAGCCAGTTCTGTGTTGATTTAGATTAACTCCATGTAGTCTTGTAATTTGTGTAATCGTGAACATTATGGTATCCCTTTTTAGACATAGTCGTTTTAGATAGTTTTGAAATTACTCAAATGTCAATTTCAAAATCTTCAGAGATGTCTTGTTGTAGTAGAGAATGCACTGTCCCTTGTACCAACATAGCATGTCATGTATAAAATTGACCTTGAGTATCACATATAAGAGGAAAATGGTGGGAAATACAGGCGGCGGCAAAAGTTATTTTACCAAAGTTCAATTTTACGAACACTTTTTGAATATCATTTGAATCTAAATAATGGAAGAAAAACTATATATGCAGACTGTCGATAGTACTCACCTTCATAACATAGCAGGTCTGCTCCTTACGCTCCAACACCAGCATCAACGTGTCATCCACCACCGCCAGGAAGCGGAACTGAGCCAGGTCTTCATACGGTCGCAGTAGCAGCCGCGCTGGCAGCGGACTGTGCACTGAGAGACTCGGTGCTGGCGGCTGGGGAGGGAGAGTAGCGGAATCGGTTCAGCTGGGAAGTGCAATGATATAGGAGTCTTCTCTATTTCATTACGTCAGAGTATCATCCACCACTGACAGGAAGCGGCACCGAGCCAGGTTTGCAGAGACTCGGTGCTGGCGGCTGGGGAGGGAGAGTAGCGGAATCGGTTCAGCTGGGAAGTGCAATGATATAGGAGTCTTCTCTATTTCATTACGTCAGAGTATCATCCACCACCGACAGGAAGCGGCACCGAGCCAGGTTTGCAGAGACTCGGTGCTGGCGGCTGCAAAGGCAGTAGCGAAGTGGTTTCGCTACGATTATAGAGATGGTTAGAATAATATACAGCCTGTTACCGGCGAATGGGCTTTTTTAAAGTGGAGTAAAGTAAGTTCTTTAACTTAACTAAGACCTTAATTTAATTAATAAATTAAAATTCAGACTATATTAACATTGTAACAAAAATTAAATTGTTCAGTGTACAATTTATTAAAACCTTCATACATGAACGCAATGATAATGACGACAATAATTTTGTGACAGTTGTCACAGTTTTTACCCCGTACCAAGACATGCCTCGCGCCCAATCTACGACACCAATAAAGTACGCTAAAATATACCCTATTTACGTTTAACTGATTTTTACTGCCTCGTCACTGGTTATGAGTACAAGACTGAATATCCAGTCACTTTGAGCGTTTGATAATATTTATCTTAAATGATTGAATATGTTTCTGAACGCAGTCACGTAAAATGTCAAATCTAAAGACGCGTTCCGATTCGCGATATTTAGCGCTGGACTGGACTGTCAGCGCGGCGCGCTACCGCGCATTAAAAACAAATTAATAGATTTTTATGAGAACAGGGGAGTTACCACAATCTTTTTCCGATTCAAATTAGGTTCAAAACAAGAACATCACCATGTCAACCATTTCCATTCCAATTCGCCATAATGGGCTTTATTTACCTATTACCAAGACTTGATTTAAGACGGTCACGTAAATTTGCGGTTCAAATTAGGTTCCTAATCTGAATCGGCATAAGATGTTGTGGTAACCCCCCAGTGATTAGTCAGCCAATGGCATGTTTCAAGCTATACAGTGCTTTATACAAGCTATACAATGGTTGCATCAAATCTTTTGATAAAATAACAACACAAATTCTTATTTTGGAGTAAACCATTATTTGTTTACTAACATGAAATAATTAATTCCTGATATAATAAAAGGAAATTGCCATGCACACATAATGCACAACTGCATGAGACACTCCATGAACTTCTTATCAGATGATATTGAAAATACAATTCTGAAAATGTATTGTCACTTTTCACATTCAGTCACAAGAGAGGATATAAAAAAAAATGTTAAGTGTTGATGTTGATTTCCATGAGCTTAAACGCCATGTAGGAACTAGATGGTGAAGTCTTTTACCTTGTATAGATTAGATACTGTACTTTTGAACTGGAAACCGATAAAAGATTACTTTTTGAGTTTAGGAGAAGATTGCCCGCGCCCTATGGTTTTGAGTTTAAGAGAAGATTGCCCGCGCCCTATGGTTTTGAGTTTAGGAGAAGATTGCCCGCGCCCTATGGTTTTGAGTTTAGGAGAAGATTGCCCGCGCCCTATGGTTTTGAGTTTAGGAGAAGATTGCCCGCGCCCTATGGTTTTGAGTTTAGGAGAAGATTGCCCGCGCCCTATGGTTTTGAGTTTAGGAGAAGATTGCCCGCGCCCTATGGTTTTGCAAAATTGACTATTATTGACCTACAGTGATGTGAATTATGATTTGTTTGAGATTTATATGCAATTCTGCAGACTTATATTAAATTTAATCAATAAACCTGTCAAATGCCTAGAAGGTATTTACAGGATAACAATAATGGATGTTTACAACATAATGAGTATGCCCGAAAAAGAATTGACAAAAAGAATAGATAAGAATAAAGATATAGATAGATGCTTTTTTGGATATGAAACAATTAAAATGCTAAGATGGGTTGTAGGAGAATCTTAACTTGAATTAAAAGGCAGGATTTGTAAAAAAAATACATTATTAATTGATAAAGCTTTCGAGAAGTGGTTTAACTTCTATTTTGAGAAGTGGTTTAACTTCAATTTAAAGTCATCTATTTAATTTCAACATTTTGAAACATGCGGTTCCAGAACACATCAAAGAGAGATTATGATATGTGTGTAGATAAACTAGAGTATGTAACTGTACATAATTAGGCATTAAAATTCGGCTCGTTTCATAATTATATCACTCGAGAGTTCCATTATGTATCAGTCACATAAACTACTATTAACTTTAAACCTGAACTCTAAATTAATTTTAAATTAACTAATTCAGTAAATATTATGTACTGCATGTCTACTGAGTCATTGTTTATTAAATTATAGATATCACAACGGGAATGGCGGGGTTCTAGTTATACATATTTTTAAATAAATCTAGTATAAGGCCCTATTGTATATTTTTGTTATTGAAATTTATTTATGAATAAATGATTTTTTATTTGTATTTTGTACATGTAAACATCCAAGACCTGGTTTTTTTTACCCCCAGCCGGGGATAGAACCCGGGACCTCTCGCACGGTAGACAGAGCCACAACCGTAGCGCTACAGAAGTCGTCAATTTTAATAAATGCTCACTGTATATGTGACTAAATACACAGAATGCTGCAGATCTTTTGCGGATCTGCCACAACGTACAATGAGGTACAACAATATTGTGGTCTGTGACATTGTTGCCACAATATTTATTTAAAAAATCCCTTACATACAATACACGTAGGTGAAATGATAAAATAAGGGAAATATTAAACTGCACATCAAAAATACTGATTTGCACAGCAAATATCAGGGCGAAATGCTGCGGAAGCTTAGGTGAACGATAAAGGGGGTGAGCGAAGCGCTGCCCCCTTTATCCTTCGTGTTAGGTTGAACATGTTAGAACATCAAAAATACTTAAAACATAAACTTAAGTACACATAAAATATTTAAAACATAAAAAGTGTTTTTGTTGATCCTTTTTTGCTGTGCAAATCAGTATTTTTGATGTGTGATTAAATACTAGCCATAAAATAATATCCTTTATTCCTACTTTTAGAACGATTTCCCCCTACATTCCAATCGCATCAGCTAGATTGCCAACATAGATCATATCATAACGCATAGTGTGGGGAAACCGTAACAGGCATTCCCACGAACCGAGGAACCACATAATCACATGTCGCAGCATCTGCGCCGCAAGCGCAGGACGCCCTCTAGTGAGCTATTTGGAAACTGTTTTTTTCAGTCAGAAAACTCATCGATAATTGACGCATAAATGTTATACCGACAGTGTCAGTTCCCGAGCGGAATATAGTGATAGTGACGTCACTGAGTGACAGTCAAACTTTGAGATCGATTGTGCATCCGGTAATAGAGACATTGCGAAACGGAAAAATGCACTATAAATGTAGCCCAATAATGTCCCCGCCGAGGGGTGGATACTTTACCCGGATACGAGTAAGATTGAGCCGTACTCCACCACGCTGGCCCAGCGCGGGTTGATGGAGGGGTGTCGGGCTAGTGGCCTACCAAGCTGCCCTATTAGGGCCTCGGACCAGCTTTACGAGTGCTACCGCCGAGTAGCGACAGCAGCCGGGACCTGCAGCTTGACGTGCCATCCGAGACACGGAAGTAATCGAGACAAAGGCCGCATATAACAGACACCCATCCACTGCCCGTCTCGGCCAGATGTTGCTACCCGTACGATCGTTTGCGAAAGCACTAAAATACTCACAATAGCTTCGCTCTCGCTCAAGTGGTTCTTGTAAATGTTCTCCGCGTGCGACAAATACTCACAATAGCTTCGCTCTCGCTCAAGTGGTTCTTGTAAATGTTCTCCGCGTGCGACAAATACTCACAATAGCTTCGGTCTCGCTCAAGTGGTTCTTGTAAATGTTCTCCGCGTGCGACAAATACTCACAATAGCTTCGCTCTCGCTCAAGTGGTTCTTGTAAATGTTCTCCGCGTGCGACAAATACTCACAATAGCTTCGCTCTCGCTCAAGTGGTTCTTGTAAATGTTCTCCGCGTGCGACAAATACTCACAATAGCTTCGCTCTCGCTCAAGTGGTGCTTGTAAATGTTCTCCGCGTGCGACAAATACTCACAATAGCTTCGCTCTCGCTCAAGTGGTGCTTGTAAATGTTCTCCGCGTGCGACAAATACTCACAATAGCTTCGCTCTCGCTCAAGTGGTTCTTGTAAATGTTCTCCGCGTGCGACAAATACTCACAATAGCTTCGCTCTCGCTCAAGTGGTTCTTGTAAATGTTCTCCGCGTGCGACAAATACTCACAATAGCTTCGCTCTCGCTCAAGTGGTGCTTGTAAATGTTCTCCGCGTGCGACAAATACTCACAATAGCTTCGGTCTCGCTCAAGTGGTGCTTGTAAATGTTCTCCGCGTGCGACAAATACTCACAATAGCTTCGCTCTCGCTCAAGTGGTGCTTGTAAATGTTCTCCGCGTGCGACAAATACTCACAATAGCTTCGCTCTCGCTCAAGTGGTGCTTGTAAATGTTCTCCGCGTGCGACAAATACTCACAATAGCTTCGCTCTCGCTCAAGTGGTTCTTGTAAATGTTCTCCGCGTGCGACAAATACTCACAATAGCTTCGCTCTCGCTCAAGTGGTTCTTGTAAATGTTCTCCGCGTGCGACAAATACTCACAATAGCTTCGCTCTCGCTCAAGTGGTGCTTGTAAATGTTCTCCGCGTGCGACAAATACTCACAATAGCTTCGCTCTCGCTCAAGTGGTTCTTGTAAATGTTCTCCGCGTGCGACAAATACTCACAATAGCTTCGCTCTCGCTCAAGTGGTTCTTGTAAATGTTCTCCGCGTGCGACAAATACTCACAATAGCTTCGCTCTCGCTCAAGTGGTGCTTGTAAATGTTCTCCGCGTGCGACAAATACTCACAATAGCTTCGCTCTCGCTCAAGTGGTTCTTGTAAATGTTCTCCGCGTGCGACAAATACTCACAATAGCTTCGCTCTCGCTCAAGTGGTTCTTGTAAATGTTCTCCGCGTGCGACAAATACTTATTTGTTTTCTCCTTTATCAGCGCTCGCCGTTGTTGGTCTGTGTCCGCTGAAGAAGAAAAAATATATGACAAATAATATTTACATATTTTTTACATAACATTTACATACAGGCACATACATTGCATCTGGCCCTTCATGCCCATCCTAAGGCCAATAACATCTGTAATAGGTTATTCAAGCAGCGTCCTATATACATCTCCGCTCGTGACTTTACAGTCCGATTCTGGAGCGGCAGACACGGCCGCACGTTTGGCACACGTGTCGTGACGTTGCTGGTAGTGCGTGCGGTCTGGGTGGTATTAGTACATTATGATACAAGTGTGGAACGTTGATTGCAGCTCACGAGGCGGTAGTATAAGCGCGAGCCGCCAGGCGAGCGCGATAATATAGCCAAGAGTGTAATGATCAATGCACACAAGTATCATACGAAGTTTTTCAACTCTCTTGCGCGGAAATAAACAGCTAATCATCAAAAACGCTACCAAAGATTTGTGCAAATTGGCGCGGTTTGTCATTTTTTCAGGCGCTGGCGCGCGCAGTTGTTGATAAAGGCACAGGCAACACCGCTAAACAGCCTATAAAAATAAGGCTTTGAATATGCAAATTATGAGTAAAATGTAATTTGATGAAATAATGTTAAAAAGATTTCATCATAATATTATACTTAATGCCAAAATATTCACAACAATATGCATTGTTTGTAGGCATAAAAACTCGCACCTGAGATTGAAAAAAAAATGCAAAGTAATAAGCACGAGGGTGTAATATGCGCTATTGTGGCCCTGTATATGCCTGTATGCCTTGCTACAAAGAACCAGTTTACGAGCAGGTGTGTTGAAAAATACATATGTCGTAACAATATCGTAGAATTGGCTATATCCTGATATCGTTAACCATGGTTGAATAAGAACTTTCATTGAACAAATAAATATTTTAGGGCATAACACTGCGACAGTTAGGTGAATGAATAGTCTTCGTGTTAGTTCGACATTTATGACATAAAAAACACCCCGATTACTGAACACAAATGCTTTTATAAAGACATATTTTCGTGAAATTCAAACCTTTTCTGATAATTTCATGAAATAATTAACTACATCATGGTAATGGTCAACTATTTAATGAAATGATCAATCCATAGTTGAAAATATCAAGATATAGCTACGATGTATACACGTAAACATCCAAGACCTCGTAATTACAATTGTTTCCTCCCGAGGCGGGATTCGACCCCGGGAACTCTTGCATGGAAGCACACCGTCGACCGCTACACCGCAGGTCGTCATATCGCGGGTCCTTACCCTGACCGGGTGACCTCTGCGGCGTTGCGGGTTGAGGCTCTGCGTACCAAGCGAGAGGTGCCGGGTTCGAATCCCGGCTGGGGAGGAAGAATAAATAATCCCCAGGTCTTGGGTGTTTTTAACCCAGATGTTACTGGATTTTTGAAAATTGGACCGCGATTTTGAACTTTAACACTTTAAGATACGGTTCTAATCCTATGAAACTAAATTGATCGTTTTAACGATCGGTAGTATAATATCTGGGTTAAATGTGTGTCTGTTTCTGGTCCCCACGACACATACAGGGATCCTAGTGTGGGGCCAGAAGCAATGTATGTTTAAAACACAAAACTTGTTGATACAATCCTCCATTTAGAGTAACAGGGGGATTTCGTTTCATTTTTAGATAAGATAAGATAAGAATCCGTTTAGTCACTGATAAGATACACACAGATACAGTTCAGAGACAGTTTAAGAAATTATTGAAATTATATTTAGTTAACTATACATGAGTATATTCCACAGTAGATAGGACCTAGCTCAGCATATGTTGCAAATATGCTGAGCATGTTTTTAGTCGCTAGGTAAATAAAGAAATGTATACAAAGGTGTGATTCCAGATGTACACCAGCACCTGTTAATTCAACAAATTGAACCAGACTGCATCAAAAGCCTTCTGCGATGCTGCAGATGCAGTGGCGATAGCCTAGCGCCTTGACACGCGAAATCGAGCACTGAAGATTTGGCTAATCGTGACCTCAATGTGCCTCTGCCAGCCCATATGAGAATAACAGTGACGCAATATTTTACGGAGTACTCATGAATGTTGAGAAAGCTAGAGATTTCGCACATGACCGTAGCAACTGGAGCTCTTTAATCTCTGCCTACCCCACTTCTGGAATAAAGACGCCTACCAGAAATTCGAAACCCTTCACAAAATGGTTAAATTTTCATCAAATCGTGTTTCAAGAAATATTTTAGAAATGACGCTATTTTCGCTAAAAAAATGTTAGCAATTGATCTCAAAACTCTTTGTAGTTTTTAAACAGAGAATACAAACTTATGAATGCACCTGGTTAAGTACATGGAGTATGAAAGTAGCCGCACCAATAAATTTGTAAACAACATTTTGCTATGTAAAATCTAAACTATTCACTCCACACCATCCCTACGTTTATACGGTGGTACGGAACCCTTCGTGCGCGAGTCCGGCTCGCACTTAACCGCTTTTTGTAGTAATGTTACTTTTTCAATAAAACAATATTTGATGAGAGTTTATCCGTTTATGTTAGGTAAAAAAAATACAAAATATTCAATTATTTGAATATGTGCCGGTTTTTATGAAATCTTGCGTATTGAATAGTGAAATTCTCAATTCAGAAATCGAAGGTAAAATACTTACTCTGTACTCCAACCAGCATTTTCTCTATAGCACGCTTATAGCACTCGAACGCTCTTTGAAAGTCCCCAATATCCTCGCACCGAGCCGCCAGGTTCAACAAATAGCCGGCTTCGAACACGTAGCTATCCTCCGTCCTTGTCTTATTCACCACTTCAGAGCAGGACAGGTGACTTCTGCTAGCCATAGACACTCTAGAACCAGATCTTTTGGATTCTACATCACTTACAGACGAATACGTCGAAGTCAGCGACACCGCGTCGCTGTGCACTTTCATGGTGTGGTAATCGTCAAATTTCGAGGTTGACGGCTCGTCGAAGTTTATTAAGTCTGGCAACACAGTTTTCCTTTTCACGCACGGCTTCGACTTGTCTACGGTGATTTTGTTGAGTTCGTCGAACAGATCGCTGTTTATTGAATCCAATGAGTTTATGGAGTCGAAACTCTCCGACTTTCTGGGTGTGTGTGTGCGTATCTCTATGTCCGCTGCTTCGTATATGGGGATGTGTGAGTAGTCGGACATGGTCGCTTCTGGCGAGATATGGTCGAGCTGGTCGACAGGTGTGACGCGAGTTTGCGCTGAAATTAATAAATGGATGATGTGAGAACGAATAAACCAACGCGTTAGCTGATTAACAATCGACAGATAGTAAACCAGACCAACAGGGGTTAGAATTTACGTTTCTTTTGTTCTTACATGTCAACCTATCACGAAGACTATTCGGGGGCTTCGCTGCGCTCGCCCCCTCTAGTCTTCACCTAAGCTACCGCAGTGTTTGGCCTGGTATTTCGTTTGCAATTCAAATTTAAACCTGTATACTATTTAACGGTTTTAACCGTTATTTTATCAACTAACGCGTCATATAGTAAGCAGTACGCTACAGTTTACTATCTGTCGATAGTTGATCAACTATCGAGAAAAAACCGTTAGTTTATCAACTAACGGTTTTGACAATCTTACGGTGGCAAAGACAAACTATTTGTCTTATTTCGAAAACATAACCTCAGCGTGACTTATTTTACCATACGGGGTGGCAGAAGCACAGTTATGCTCACTTATAGCCAGTTAATCAATACTCTATTGTGTATGGCAGGGGGCTAGCTCATCGCCGCAGCTTTAGAGATATGAAGGATTCCCCACGATGTTTTCCATCACCGTAAGAACGTCCGTATAAGATACTTAAGATAAATTACTTATCTCATTGGTACACGCACCGGATTAGAACCCGCATCTCTTGCGTGAGAGACAAGACGTATCTCGATCATAAAAAACGGCCAAGTGCGAGTTGGACTCGCGCACCGAGGGTTCCGCACAAATTGCACTTTTTTTGTAAAGGAACAGTTTTCGGATGTTTTCTTTTACTGGTGCTATCAGACCTTCCTTCGTGCCAAATTTCATGATTCTAGGTCAACGGCAAGTTCCCTATAGGTTTTGGTTCCCTTGCGAGTATGAAGCAATGTCAGCAAAATTGTGACGTAATATCTTTTGATTGCGTTATTATAAGTTTGATATTTTCACAACGTCAGACCTATATAATAAAAATTGATTTCATCTTGTTATCTTCACGCGTTCCTGAGAAAATGGGTATTGACAGACGGACGGACAGACAGACAGAGAAGTGATCCTATAAGGGTTTCTTTCGGTACGGAACCCTAAAAATAGAGTGTCTCGCCTTTGCACAGCTGCGCCTGCGTCTACTACAGATTGAACTGAATAGTTTAGCGACATGCGACGACATGCATTAGAAGAACAAGAAAATTAAGTAAGGGACATCTTTTGAAGCAACAGTTAATTATTATAAAATAAAGGCAACAAATATAATGATCACCAAAATATTTTTTTCCTACCCAAAATGGATGAACACCAAAAGTTGGAAAAAATATCAAGGCAAAATTCTGCGGTAGTTTAGGTAAAGGGTAAAGGGGGTGAGCAAATCGAAGCCCCCTTTATCCTTCGTGTTAGGTTGAACATGTAAGAACAACAAAAAATACTTAAAACATAAACTTAAGTACACAAAACATAAAAAAAGTTTGGTGATCATTTATCCAAACAAAATTTGGTGGACATTTATCCATTCTGGCAGTCATTTCGAATTTATTGGTAGTAAAAAGGTGCATTTTTGGTAATCGTTTAAACACAAGCCAAAAATAAATAACCCGACTGCCTTTTTAATCTTTTATTTATATATACTCCGTGTCACTCTCACGGTTGAGACGAATCTAGCGACCCCTCTCAAGCTAAAATCCATCAAGCCGTTTAGGCTGCAGAGCGAGCCAAAGAAACATACATACATCTTACATACACTCGAAAAACATAACCATCCTTCAGGCGAAGTCGGGTAATAAAATGGAGCCATTCTCACGCTGGTGAAATAGTCACAACACAGGAGCGATCACCCGCCCCTGTGCGTCAGCGGGCGACCCCCCCCCCCCCCCCCCCCAACATCTATCTAGATTGAATACTAACGAAGAACAGCCACAGTAGCATTATAATCTTCGCAATGATCGTACTTTCTGTTTCAGCGAAACTGTCTCTACACATTCATCTCAGCGGGGTAGACAGAGCTAACTCTATAAAGTAGCATTTCTTTATTAAATTACTGTTTTATTAATCTGTATAAACATAAACATGTACATACAGGCACATTCTTTGCTTCTGGCCTCACATTAGGATACCGTGCCGTGGGAACCAGAACAGCGACGTCACACACATATAAATAACCAAGACAGGGGATGGAACCCGGGACCTCTCGCATGGTAGGCAGAGCCATAATCGCTGCGCCACAGAAGTCGTCGTAAAATATAGATATGCAGTTTTTAACAGCCCGGGCCGTTAACTAAAGACCGGCATTCAATCAAAGGGCTAAAGCTGAATACGGGCATGTAATTGACCGCAACGTTTAACGAATTGCCTAAATGTGCCTAGACAAATGATTAACCATGTGGCCTTGCACCATGAGATCGCTTCGCTCCGCTCCGCTTTGTTAACCTTTGTCGCAACAGACACAGCAATGCATCCATGAAAACTGCCAGATATGTGAGTCTCAGCAAAACACCACCGCGCCCACCGAAGAGCTCACCATCGTCGCACTGGACACCGGGGATACGCCGCCAGCGGACTCCGAGGTTGATCCTTTACATCAGCCGCGGGCCTGCCTCAGCGCGCCACCACAACCGGCGAGCCCTCGCATCAAGTATACTGCAAGCGATCAGCAGCTCGCACCCAGTGACGACACCGACGCCGCCGCAGAGCCCGAGACTGATCCTTTACATCAGCCGCGGGTCTGTCCTCTCACTGTAGTAAACAAGACCCTGCCAACTTCAGACCTGTATCTGTATTGCCAGTGTTGAGCAAGGTGTTTGAAAAGGTCATATTGAGTCAACTACTCTCTCACTTCAATGCATGTTCAGGCTTCTCAGCACCTAATGACCTCGTAGGGGCCCATCAGCTACGAGGTAGCGTAACGATCAGTTGCCAAGAAGTGTGAACGTCGGCGATTCACCGAGCTGAAGTTAATTGGGGTCGATCTAACCTGGTCTGTGCTTCGGTCCCGTCAACCTCCTGTCTCTCTGCAAGGCCCGGGTGCACCCTAGGCTCTTCTTGGTAGACAGGTTCTTCAGCCAACCAGGTATGACTGGCGGGCCAGCTTCAATGAGCACAGTGTTCCAACACAGGTTATGTTACGTGGTAAAACCAATCGGGCACGAAAATGCGAACCTTATCTGGTTCGAGAAACAATAACACACTCAGCTATATTAACAATCCTGAGGGAAACCCGAATATATTCCAGATGGCCTGCGATTTAATTTCAATACCCTAACCAAAACGCGTTTACATTGCGAGGGCTTTCGTCCGTCAGTTGTCAAAAAACTGCTAGGTTGGCAGCTAACGTCAAATTCAAAATGGCCGTTCAGAAACCATCGATCGAATATCGATTTGGAATCAAACAATCACCCGCCCGGACAGGCACCCACCTGTCCCCTAATCTACGGGCAGCCGAGACAACGTTGCTACCGCTCGTTTTAGAACCGAGCCTCCTACTAGAACCTCTGCAGACCGGGGGGTCCCGTCCTTGCCAGGGAACAAGTTAACAATGCGCCCCCTGCGCCAACGTAGTGGCGGTAGGTTAGCATCCTTAACCAGAACGAGGTCACCAACACTAGGGGGGCTAGTTTTGTCAGTCCACTTAAGGCGCTGTTGTAAGATATGCAGATACTCGAGCGACCAACGCTTCCAGAAATTCTGAGTAAACTGCTGCAACATCTGATACCTTGACAACCGATACAATTTCACTCCCTCGAAGGGGTGCTCGGGCAACGCGTTAAGTGGCTGTCCTATCAAGAAATGGCCTGGGGTCAGCGCCTCCAGGTCATTTGGATCCGAGCTGAGCGGACACAACGGTCGCGAATTGAGAACGGCCTCGATCTTACAAAACAATGTCGCGAGCTCCTCAAAAGTCAGCGCGGTCTGACCTACTATACGCCCCAAGTGCGTCTTAGCTGACTTAACTACGGCCTCAAAAATCCCACCCCAGTGGGGGCAAATCGGTGGGCTGAAGGTCCACTGTATACCCCGACGGGAGAGGGCCGTTCCAATATCCACTTTATTTACATTCAAAAAGTTGACTATCTCTCGTAAGTATCGTTCCGCACCGATGTAGTTAGTGCCGTTATCAGAGCGGATCAAAGTTGGAAGTCCCCTTCGAGAAACAAACCTATCCAAACAAGCAATGAAAGCCTCTGTCGAGAGATCAGCAACGAGCTCGAGATGTACCGCCTTGGTGGATAAACAAACAAACACACATAGGTACGCCTTGTATTGCCTAGCGGTACGCAATCGTGAACTCTTCACCATAAACGGTCCTGCAAAATCCGTACCAACACCTGAAAACGGTCTGACCTCATTCACACGATCAGGGGGCAAGTCCCCCATGAGAGGTTGCATCGTGGCAGCCTTAAGGCGATAACAAGGCATGCACCGAAACACGATGTTCCGTATGACACGGCGGGCAGATAAGATCCAAAACTCCCGCTGGAGCGTGGCCAACAACGCGTTACAGCCGGCATGCGCGTTTTTAATATGACGATCAGTCACCAGCAATTCAACTAACTGTCCCCCCTTGGGGAGCAGAAGTGGGTGACGAGCCGAATACGACAGATTCGCATTGCGCAATCTTCCTCCTACCCGAAGTAACCCGGTCGAATCAACAAAGGGGTTGAGACGCGCGACGGCTCCCTTCAATTTCAAACGTCCACTTCGTATAATCTCCAATTCTGCCCCAAACTTCGAGGACTGTACCAACCGGACCAAATTCAATAGCGACTCGTTTCGCTCTGCCGGAGTCAGAATAGGGTTCAACGTTCGCTGATCGCGAGGAGTACGACAATTTCGAGCGAATCTCCTAATCCAAGTGGACACGTTTATCAACTTGTCAAGTGAGCTATACCGGTCCAGCAGAAACCCGGCGTCAGGGTCCTCAGCCTTCTGGGTAACATGCACGGCCGCTCTGGGGCCATGATCCGAAGATACTACTACATTGCTGTGGGGCCAGTCCGATTCTCTCTTGGCAAGCCAGGGTGGTCCCCACCACAAATGGTGTCTAACGAGTTCAGGAGCCTGACATCCCCTGGATGCACAATCAGACGGGTTCAATTCTCCTGGTACATGTCTCCAGGTCAGTGGGACCTCAGACGACACAATCTGGGAGACACGGTTCGCAACAAAAACCTCTAAGTTATGGACCGAAGCCTTCAGCCAGCACAAAACAATCTGGCTGTCCGTCCAAGCGTACACCGTATCCTCCAAAACCACTGACCCACGCAACACTGTTAGAGTGTGATTCAAAAGTTTGGTCAAAAGAGCAGCCCCGGACAGTTCCAGTTTTGGAATCGTCATCCTTGTCCGAATAGGCGCTACCTTGCTTTTTGCCAAAACCAAACGCACGTCGACCTCCCCGGTGGAGGTGACGGTTCGCAAATAAACCGCTGCCGCAAACCCTCGTTCAGAGGCATCACAAAACCCGTGAAGGGTTGCCCTGTAATCCCCAGCAGGGACCAATTTCCTCGGCAGCGATACATTATTTATGTCCGATAGCGAGGTGAACATTCGCGTCCAATCAGTCAACAAATCACCTGAGAGGTGGGTGTCCCAGGTCAACTGAGCCGCCCATAGCCTTTGCATAAAACATTTGAGAGCAAAGGTGACTGGAGAAATCCATCCATTCGGGTCGAAAGTTCTCGCAATCGTTGACAGTACTGACCGCTTCGTCCAGGCCTTCGGTGTTTCTAAAACCACCCGATAGGTAAACTCATCATGGACGGGCCGGTACTGAATTCCAAGTACTGACAACATGTTAGGGTTGTCAGGATTCTCAAAAACGTGCGGGTCTTGTTGAAACTCATCTGGGAGACCAGCCATCAACTCAGGGTTGTTGGACATCCACTTACGTAGTTCATAGCCGCCTCGTTCCAGCAATTGAATGAGCTCGTCACGTCGGTCCAGAGCTTCCTCTACACTGGCTGCCCCTGTGCAGACGTCATCGACGTACAAATCTTGCTCCAGGATAGCGGCGGCTCTAGGATAGCTCACACGGTCACGCAACGCCAACTCCCGCAGGGTACGCATCGCCAAATACGGGCTAGACCGTAACCCATACGTGTTCGTGTTTAACTCATAGACCTTGACTGGCTCGGCCGCGGACTCACGCCAAAGTATCAACTGATACCTTCTGTCAGCCGGATGAATTACCGTTTGCCTAAACATCATCCGAATGTCTGCGACAAATACAATCTGGTGCCTCCGAAAGCTCGTGAGAATATCCGAAATATCACGACTCAACTTGGGTCCCGAATGTAGACACTGATTCAGGGACATCCCGTTCGAGGTAGGTGCTGACCCATCAAAAACAACTCGAATCTTGCCGGTAGGGGTTCGTAGGACGGCATGGTGTGGAAGGAAACAATGATCCTCAGATCTCCAGTCCACACCCGATACCGACATGTGTCCTAACGACTCATACTCCCTCATGAAATCAACATATTTTTGTTTAAATACGGCGTCCCTTGACATCCTACGCTCCATCGACATCAATCTCGTCTCAGCCATCTTCCTAGATTCTCCTAGTGGCGGTCGATCGGCCCTGAAAGGCAGTCGAGTTACAAAACGACCAGAACGAAGGCGACCAGTACTATTCTGGTAAAACAACTCGCACTCTTCTTCGTCTGCGTCGACTCGACGAACGGTGGGAGGTTCCTCTATCTCCCAGAAACGTTGGATAACGTCTGACAACGCTGAGCCAATAAGTTTGCCATCTGACTCGGCAGGCCTAACCATTGGCAATGCCGGACCCATGATCACGTGACCAAACTTAGTATCCACAGCAATCAACCCGTCCGGCTGAAGAACTCGCTGATCCGACAACAGAAACCTACCCAGAACGTCTGCTCCCAGTAGCAGGTCGACCGGGGCTGGAGTGTCAAAATCGGGATCCGCCAACTTGAGTCCTGATGTCAGGAATCGAACGGCCGGATTCAACTTCACCAAGGGGTGTCTGCCCATGACATGCGTCATTACTAAAGCTTGCACGGATGTTTTTGTCAAAATGTCATAACGTGGAGAGAACGTGATCACCGATTGACCAACTACATTCGTAACCGTAACATTCCCCAAGCCCCGTATTGATTTATTATACCTATTTACCTTGAGGCCCAACCATTTTGCTAAATCATTCGATACAATGCAGCCCTGAGCTCCAGAATCTAATAGGGCGCGAACGTATGTTGGGTTGCCCGCCAAATCCCAAACAAGCACAGAGGCGATCGGTAACACCACCGTCTCCGGTTGGGGGGCAACAAATGGTTGGGCCGCAAATTCCTAGCGAGGACCCCCGGGGCCCTACTGTGCCTGTAACCGATCAGGTATGCAGCTATACGCCAGAGGGTCCCATTGTACAAATGGCCCACGCGCCGGTTCCATTCCCAACCTACGATTCCCCGTAAAGGGGGGTGGGCGTGAATTCAACCGTGGCCGCTCCATGAGCGGGGGGGACATCACATGTGACCGACGAGGACGAGGCGACGAGCGGGGCGACAACTGAGGCGGCGTCCGAACCGCACCCGCATAGCTCGAAGGTGTCCCATGACACCCGCCCGTTACGGCCTGCTCAACACACCCAATGTCCCGCTGGGTCGGATGCTGAGTCGCAACCGAAAACTCAGGGCCCCCCATGTAATGGTCCTGAGTGCGGCCCTGCACCCTGGTACTGCCCTGTGCACGTGGGGACGTTGGCCCCTGAGTTGCGCTCCGAGTCGCAAACGAATTCTCAGGGCCCCATGCCGTGTCACCCTGGGTACGGCCCTGTGGAGGCTGTTGGCCGGACCGGTTCATGCACAACAGATTGTTGTGGGGCCCACTACAATATCCGCACATTTGTGTGCGCGTGCAGTCCCTAGCCATGTGTGGCCCGAGGCACAGGAAACACCAGCTCCGCTGCTTGGCCATCCGGCGCCGTCCCTGAACCCTAAGTTCCCCGAACTTATTGCAATTGGCCACAGCATGGCCAATCTGCCTACAACATGGGCAGGTCTCACCATGTGGGGTCAATTCACTCACAGTCCCATACGACTGCCGGTTGGTGCGGTCCTTCCTCGTCGGAGGGCCCCTACTCACAGCGCTCCCGGCAGCTCTCTGTGGCTCCGAAGGATGGGTGACCGTCAACCCCAAATTCTCTGCCCGTCGAGCCTCCTCTTCCAAGAATCCGACCAAGTCGGAGAAGGCGGGCAGGTCCTCGGCCGACCTCCCGTGAGACTGTTCGAAACGAGTCTGCACGTCAGCGGGTAGGCGGGAAAGTACAATGTACAACAGTAGGTACGACCATTCACCAACCGGAAGTCCAAGATTCTCTAGAGCCTTGGTGACGGACAACAATGGGTTCAAAACCTCCGTCTGTATGGCCCCGACCTTGTTCACAACCGGGATACTAAACAAACGGTTCAGTTGGGCATCGGCCAACCTCCGTTTGTTATGGTAACGTCTGACCAACAATTGCCTGGCCGTTTCATAGTTACCCTCCGTAACTGTCAAATGAGCGACCAGCTCCCTAGGCTCACCCCTCAATGCTGCCACCAGCTGAGCCATCTTGACAGACTTGGTAATGTCCGATCGCATGTGCACCAAACTGTCGAACAGATTGATGAAGCTCATCCATTCACCGGACACGCCGTCAAAAGTAGGCATAGTTATGGCAGGTAACCTGGACCCCGATCCCTGAAGCGGCAGAGGTGCTTCAATGTCACCACCATGGCTGGACTCGCGCTGTCTACGTATGTCCGCAGCCTTCTGCGTGATAGCAGCTGCCATCTCCATACATTGGTCGACATCCCCTATCAACCGTGACAGCCTGTCAGGTGCGCAACCATCAACTGATTCCGCCTGCACGGACAATTCGAGCACCCTATTGTAACGTTCCTTAACGTCCATAGACCGCTCCAATACCACATCATGCCTATCTAAACGGTCTATCAGACCGTGTGCGGAGGAAAACCATCTGAGTTCCTTAGAAACACCCTTCTGGATTTCAGATAACGACATGATCGGAACGATACTTACTCACAATTTGCAGTAACTCAATTTTATTGGACCCTCCAGTCTACAACCCAAACGAGGGAACCCTAAACCACAACTTAAACAATGTTGTTTTCCTTAAACAATAGGAACCGAGTTTTATATCTATATAAATTCTGTAAATACAATTTAGTTTCCCTTTATCATTATAACACACACAGATAGTCAATATTAGTTCAAGTTATAAATTGCTATAAACTGAAAACAATGTAATAGCCTGCTATCAATAGATGTAACTACCTATGTTAACCAAAACATTCATTCAATAGCATTACTAGACCACTAATAGATTGACTAACTGGTAATTCAATGCAATTTTCAATTCAATATCTGTCTATCTACTACCAGCAATAGACCTATAGCTTACAATACTACCAATCTATGTGGATATAGGAACAACAACCAAGTTACCTAATAACCGCCTATACCTACAGATTGATAGTCCCAAATCGTGCCTTCCTGGAGCCCTTGACGGCTGCAAATCTCAGGAAGCCACGCTCTACTACTAAAGTGTTCAGGCTTCTCAGCACCTAATGACCTCGTAGGGGCCCATCAGCTACGAGGTAGCGTAACGATCAGTTGCCAAGAAGTGTGAACGTCGGCGATTCACCGAGCTGAAGTTAATTGGGGTCGATCTAACCTGGTCTGTGCTTCGGTCCCGTCAACCTCCTGTCTCTCTGCAAGGCCCGGGTGCACCCTAGGCTCTTCTTGGTAGACAGGTTCTTCAGCCAACCAGGTATGACTGGCGGGCCAGCTTCAATGAGCACAGTGTTCTAACACAGGTTATGTTACGTGGTAAAACCAATCGGGCACGAAAATGCGAACCTTATCTGGTTCGAGAAACAATAACACACTCAGCTATATTAACAATCCTGAGGGAAACCCGAATACATTCCAGATGGCCTGCGATTTAATTTCAATACCCTAACCAAAACGCGTTTACATTGCGAGGGCTTTCGTCCGTCAGTTGTCAAAAAACTGCTAGGTTGGCAGCTAACGTCAAATTCAAAATGGCCGTTCAGAAACCATCGATCGAATATCGATTTGGAATCGAACAATGCATCTGGGCTACTCCACAAAAAACAGTTCGGATTCACTAAAGGCAGATCAACAACAGACGCCGGAGTAGCGCTAGTAGAACACATTTATAGTGCGTGGGAAGGATCACAGGATGCGGTTGGTATTTTCTGTGATCTTTCCAAGGCCTTTGACTGTGTGGACCATCAAACTCTTTTGCTCAAACTTCAACACTATGGTATCAAAGATAATGCGTTAAAATTAATGGAATCTTATTTAATGGAAAGATTACTAAAAGTAGATATAAACAGATGCAAGTCCACTGGAACCCATATGAATATTGGTGTACCCCAGGGTTCTATCTTAGGTCCGTTCCTTTTCTTAGTGTACATGAATGACCTGCCTTATATGGTGGAAAAAATGACTCAGATTGTTCTATTTGCTGATGACACATCTATTATTTTCAAGGTGAAAAGACAAGAAGAAATTCTAGACGACGCAAATAGTACACTCTCTCGTGTGTTAAGTTGGTTCAATGTAAACAACCTGTTATTAAACTCAAAGAAGACTAAATGTATCAAATTTTGTTTGCCTAATGTACGACAGGTTGAAAGCAGTGTTAGAATAGGATCTGAAAGATTGGACCTCGTTGAAGACACAATCTTTCTCGGAATCACTATAGATTCGAAACTTCAATGGGGTCCTCACATAACTAATCTCGCACGAAGACTTAGCTCTGCCGCTTTTGCGGTCAGACAAATCAGATATCTTACAGATGTTGAAACTGCCAGTTTGGTTTACTTTAGTTATTTTCACAGTATTATGTCTTATGGAATATTGCTCTGGGGGAGAGCAGCAGATATAAATACGATATTTTTCTTACAAAAAAGGGCGATCAGGGCGATATATCAATTAGATGCTAGAGAATCATTAAGAGAAAAATTCAAAGAAATTAATATACTTACGGTTACCTGTCAATATATATACGAGAATATCATGCTTGTAAGAAAAAACATAGCTTTATTTAAAATTGTAGGTGATAGCCATACAATTAACACTAGAAATAAAAATAGGTTAGCACTACCATTATTTAGACTAAGTAAAGTAGGCACATCATTCATGGGGCACTGTATTCGCTTCTACAATAAAATACCACAGGAATCATTGATCCTTCCTGAAAAGAGGTTCAAAAACTATGTTAAAAATGAGCTGATAAGAAAGTCCTATTATAGTATTAAGGAATACTTAGATGACAAAACTGCATGGTCCATACCATCTCAGCGCACAGAAATTCGACGAGGGGCGATGGATCAAGTCTATCACTCGCCGGCGAATTTCCTTAGACCGAAACCAGTACCTGTTGTAAAGTCACTTTTAAAAAAAAAAGGTACGGGGGAGTTTCTTGCCGTTTCTTCTTAACCCCGAGACCCACCTTCCGAAACGGTGTAGTCCATTTTTTATAAAAAAAAATTGACTTGTAGTTATAAGTAAGTATAATTTTGACGTTGAATAAGATAATTTATTTATTTATATTCAATAAAAAAAATGACTCTGACTCTGACTCTTTAGGTTGTTCATAAAGTTGTGTCAGAGATCTATAGCAACCAAGGCATTTCAAAATTCTAATTAATTATTATCAGTGACAGACTCAACAACATGTTTACTGTTGTACCAAAGATCAAACTTTGATACAGAAACCATTGAAGAACACACCGTGATCGACTGAACCAACGTTGCACAACGTTGGCCAACACAAGTCTTAAAGAAATCAGGTGTTGCTTTGACTCCATCTTGTAAAAACGAGTTATCAAAACTTTTCAGCGATTCAGATTAGGTTCAAAACAAGAACATCACCATGGCAACCATGTCTTAGAATAATGGTTTTACGTATTAAACTAGTGATTCAACCTTATGATGTGCTGACAGCATGCTTAATTAAATGTTATCTGCTTTACTACTTAATTATTTGACTTGTCAAGAATTTATTACATATTTATGTAAAGCTTAAGTAAGAAGTTTAAAGTTAATTCTATGCTTGTTTTATGTTTGCTTAATGTTTAAAAGTTGTGTTTTGAAGGTACACAGTACAAGGGTTTGCTTACAAAGATATCTAGGGTGTGTTCGTTGGATATGTCATTGTGAAGACGGCAGATGTAAGGAAGAGGTTCTTGGTAAGCTCTTTGAGTTTTGTAAACGGGTAGATGGAATGTAGTGTGTTTCCTAACCGATCGTTTCTGACGCTTAGGGACCGAAATTGCAATTTTTCATAAAAGATTATTTTGAATCGTTTCATGTAAAATTTGATGGAGTGTGGTCAAATTATTAATGTTTCTGCGATTTTCTAATGACATTACTCCGAAGTGATCTAGGCGTTCGTCAGAGTTTTTGCATTTTGGTTTGAGATTGTTGCGATAAGCAAACATATATAATAATAGAATAAATCTGGCCTGTAGTTTTTCAATAGATTCTATGATAACCTTATAGAAATGTCTCCATACTACTGAGCAATATTGCTACTTACTCCTTACAAAACTATTGAAAAGGGTCATCATAGCACGTGTACTGCGGAGATCTCTACTTAGTCTTGATAAAAAGACAAGCAGCTTATTGCAGGATGACTTCAAGTGAGCATAGTGCAAGCAATTCTTCATGTTTATGAGTTATCGTCAAATATGATTTTTGTTGTTCTGCTGCGACTCGGCGCCTTTGTTTCCATTTCTCTATATCAAACGGCTGACTCTCAGTAAGGCTGGTTGTTACACGTTGCCGACTACGATTTAATTTAAATCAAAATGCAAAGCCACTTGCTCATACGCCGGTCCTTAATGAACGGCCCGGGCTATGCCTCATTTAACGAAATAGCGACGACATGTACATGTACATAGCGTCACGCCTTTACCCGTACGGGGTGGCGATTTATAGCAGTTACTCAATAGTCTCAAACTCAAAATGTCTTTATTACCGTAGACATTTACAAAAGCTTAGTAGACGTCACTTTTATGCCTCTTCTCTGCACGGGAGTCCTTACTTACTGGGGGCTAGCTCATCGCAGTTTAGTTAACAATGACCGTGTGTAGGGCTCCTACAGTCGTCATCAGAAGTGGGATACTCCAACGGCGGAACGTGAAGCCAGGCTGGGACATTTAACAGGGACTTTACTTGAGTAGCAATACTGAGAATTCGGCTGTATAATAGCTAATAAAATAGCTCCTCCGATCGTCATCAGAAGTAGGATAATAATAATAATAACACCTTGGACACTATTTACACACATTCCACATACACATATTACACACATCTAGCCCTAAACTAGGATTCCCTGTAGCTTGGGTACTAGACAACGTATCACGTACTTATATAGATAAATATTATACTTAGATAGATAAACAACCATGACTGGGGTACAAACATCCGTTTTCATCAAACAAATATTTGCCCCCATCGGGACTCGAACCCAGGACCCTTGACTTCGTAGGCAGGGTCACTGCCGACTCGGCCATTCGGGTCGTCAATAGAGGATAAATGGAAAACGTCGTGAAGAACCTTTCCACCGTCCTTGTATTTCTGTCGTAACCGTAAAGTACAAATGACCTTATCATGAAATGGCCGACCATGGTTAAATTAGAATTTTCATTGAACGAAGAAATCTTTTAGGAAAAAACACTGCGGTATCTTATGTGAAGACTAAAGGGGCGAGGCGAGCGCAGCGAAGCCCCCGAATAGACTTCGTGTTAGTTCGACATGTATATCACATGAAACATTAGGTAGTAATGAATATAGCAATTTTACCTGAAAATAAAATTGTTATTATGCATACTTACCTGGCTTTAAGCCTTATATTGAGAGTAGCATACTTGACTTCCTTTCCGGTGCGACGAATTTAGCCCTAAACAGCTCACTTCCTGTTTAAAACTCCTAAAATACATGTCATATCCGTTTGGAACCTCAGCAATATTGCGCGCGTAAAGTTTCAGAAATGGCGGCAATTGTAGCCAGCGTTATTGTGCGCGCTCAATTTTCAGGACATTGGCGTTTTGGATTTCTTTCCGTGCGCACGCGTTTAACAAATTTGAAAATATTCCAAGTTACTTTTCGAAATATCCTTGGAATTTTGTTACGGTTATAGTGTTAATTGTTCAGTGTAACAGCAAAAAATAATCCGTTTAATAAAAACCGCGGTAAATAGCGTAGTGAATCATCGAGGAGTGATCGCTACAGCAGTTCCACTTCCACGTCTCCGGAGAGGAGGAGCAGCCGGAGGAGAAGACATCGGGGGAGTAAGAAAGAATTCAAGATCAAGTAATCTGGAAAAATCGTTCCAAGATTCAGCTAGTAACATCTCGGCAATGCATGATCGTATGCTAAACCGATCGAGTGATGCAATGTTTAGTAACTCACACATTCTCGCAATAAGATATGTTTAATTCTGACATTGAATTTGATAGGAATATCACTCCCTTTGATATAGGAGTGATATTTATAAGTAGCTATTTGTAACTACCCTCGAAAGTACAAACATTGCATTTATCCGAATCTCACGCCGAGAAAATCATAAATCCAATCCAATCAGGTTAGGTATTTGCCGTTCGCATGAGTTACAAACTTTTATTTTTCTGTGCTGGAGTTCATTGAACTCGAGTGCGCCGAGTCCTTCGATGGCAATCATACTTGGCGGGAACGTAGTGACCGCCCATGGTAGTACCACATGGTTTGATCAAGCAGAAGGAGGAGCAAAAAGGGATATTTTCGACGGTCATGTCTTGGCTTGTTTAGCACCAAGCAGATTCCGGCTACAGGGATAAGGTATGTAATACAATCAACGAGAGGTCTTCCGAGGGAGAAAATAATAAAATCGATTCTTATCATGCGAACTATTGACGTTGGACGAGTGGATCTCTACTCAATCTATACTCAATGCATTCACGACCATCGCGTAATGGTAACCTTCTGAAACTTTACGCGCGCAATATTGCTGAGGTTCCAAACGGATATGACATGTATTTTAGGAGTTTTAAACAGGAAGTGAGCTGTTTAGGGCTAAATTCGTCGCACCGGAAAGGAAGTCAAGTATGCTACTCTCAATATAAGGCTTAAAGCCAGGTAACGTCAGGTATAATAAAATTTAAAAAGACAAGATTCTTCAAATTCAACCCTTTCTGACCATTTCATAAAATGATTGCCAGATCATGAAATGAAAAACCTTAGCTTTAAAAACACGGAAACAGTATTGAAGTACTGGCTAAATGTGGGCGTCACTGCGCCATCCCTTACGAAAGGATATTTGTTATACAGTCCGCGCCAAGTTTATTTTGCTCAGAACCAGCTGTCACCTCTCTCTCTCACCCCACCTTACCATACCCTATGCGAGAAAGGGAGGTCACAGCTCGCTCGAGCCAAAGTAACGTGGCCTGTACTAAATGACAAAACTGCATGGTCCGTACCATCTCAGCGCACAGAAATTCGACGAGAGACGATGGATCAAGTCTATCACTCGCCGGCGAATTTCCTTAGATCGAAACCAGTACCTGTTGTGAAGTCACTTTTTTAAAAAGAAGATATGGGGGAGTTTCTTGCCGTTTCTTCTTAGCCCCGAGGCCCACCTTCCCAAACGGTGTAGTCTCTTTTTTTATATAAAAAATGACTATGAAATAATTTTGACGTTGAATAAGATAATTTATGTATTTATCTGAATCTGAATCGTGTACCTACCGTGCGCAGGGCTCCTGCAGTCCTCGTCGGAGGTGGGGTACTCCAGCGGGGGCGTGTCCTCTATGGGCAGGTGCAGCGAGGTGCGGATCGCGTTGATGGTACTGTCGGCCAGAGGGCGGTCGGGCTCCGGGTAGCCAGTCTGGAATGGTGATAGTACTTCTGTCAAGGGGGCCCTTAATTGATGTTACAGATGTTACAGATTCTTGATATCCAACTTTTAATATCAAGCTGTCTTATTTGCGGATGAACTTCTCTCCCAATAAATAATACCTTGGACACCTTGGACACCATTTACACACATTGATCTAGCCCCAAACTAGGATTCCCTGTATCTTGGGTACTAGAATACACATACTTATAACGATACACATACTTTAGAAAGATAAACAACCATGACTAGGGTACAAACATCCGTTCCCATCAAACAAATATTTGCCCCCACCGGGACTCGAACCCGGGACCCTTGGTTTCGTAGGCAGCGTCACTGCCGACTCGGCCATTCGAGTCGTCATAGAAAACAGAAAAAAGAAGTCTTACAAAACATAACCCGAATTTCCATAAAGATTCAGTTCGCTGTCTTCTTGATTCCGACTCTTCAGGCAGTCAGGGCAGGACAACAGCAAACACATACGAAGCTGCGGCCTGTTTTAGAAAGTCTTTGAGAAGGGTATCGCTGTTCAAAACCTTCAGGTAATCCAGCCCTGACTGAATAGCAGCCCAATTGTGAAAATGCTTGAAAATAATGCATTGAAGCTGTATTTTTTTCCAGAATCGTCCATTTTATCTGTCTTAGTCCCCAAAATTGGTAAATGAGCAATGACTGCTTGTATGATATACTGTGCTGCAACAATTGATACAGGAAGTGGGCTGTACCATAGTGAGACCGGTTTAAACACAGATAAATCTGTGTGTGCCTTTATAGAGCAAGTTCTTCTGCATGAGGCCAGAACTGTAAATACAGCAAAAGGTATGAGTACCAGTAAAGCAGAGGACCCAATCCTGCCACCGTATTCCCAGCGGCTGCTAATCAGGGCTAACTTGTAATAATATCACGTATTTAGCTGAGATCGAAGCATGGTTACTTCCTTGTTGAGGTTTTTCTAACACGTCTGCTAATAATTAGTCTCGTGCGAATTGGCATAGTCTCCGAAGTAACTGTTTCAGTCGAATAGTATTTCTTTTTACGAATGCAATTTCACTTAACGGACTTGTTGTCACCTTATTCACTACAATAGTGCTGGCTTAAAATGAGCTAGCGTCGTGTAAACAGCACGAGCATGTTCATAGCTCCTAGCTTGAAACACTATGAGCTAGCGTCGTGTAAACAGCACGAGCATGTTCATAGCTCCTAGCTTGAAACACTATGAGCTAGCGTCGTGTAAACAGCACGAGCATGTTCATAGCTCCTAGCTTGAAACACTATGAGCTAGCGTCGTGTAAACAGCACGAGCATGTTCATAGCTCCTAGCTTGAAACACTATGAGCTAGCGTCGTGTAAACAGCACGAGCATGTTCATAGCTCCTAGCTTGAAACACTATGAGCTAGCGTCGTGTAAACAGCACGAGCATGTTCATAGCTCCTAGCTTGAAACACTATGAGCTAGCGTCGTGTAAACAGCACGAGCATGTTCATAGCTCCTAGCTTGAAACACTATGAGCTAGCGTCGTGTAAACAGCACGAGCATGTTCATAGCTCCTAGCTTGAAACACTATGAGCTAGCGTCGTGTAAACAGCACGAGCATGTTCATAGCTCCTAGCTTGAAACACTATGAGCTAGCGTCGTGTAAACAGCACGAGCATGTTCATAGCTCCTAGCTTGAAACACTATGAGCTAGCGTCGTGTAAACAGCACGAGCATGTTCATAGCTCCTAGCTTGAAACACTATGAGCTAGCGTCGTGTAAACAGCACGAGCATGTTCATAGCTCCTAGCTTGAAACACTATGAGCTAGCGTCGTGTAAACAGCACGAGCATGTTCATAGCTCCTAGCTTGAAACACTATGAGCTAGCGTCGTGTAAACAGCACGAGCATGTTCATAGCTCCTAGCTTGAAACACTATGAGCTAGCGTCGTGTAAACAGCACGAGCATGTTCATAGCTCCTAGCTTGAAACACTATGAGCTAGCGTCGTGTAAACAGCACGAGCATGTTCATAGCTCCTAGCTTGAAACACTATGAGCTAGCGTCGTGTAAACAGCACGAGCATGTTCATAGCTCCTAGCTTGAAACACTATGAGCTAGCGTCGTGTAAACAGCACGAGCATGTTCATAGCTCCTAGCTTGAAACACTAGCCTCGTATAGCTCGGGCATTATTATGTATGACCACTTCCCATTTTTTAGGGTTCCGTACCCAAAGAGTAAAACGGGACCCTATTACTAAGACTCCGCTGTCCGTCCGTCCGTCCGTCTGTCACCAGGCTGTCTCTCATGGACCGTGATAGGTATTTAGACAGTTGAAATTTTCCCAGATGATGTATTTCTGTTGCCGCTGTTGTTGTTATCAACAAATACTAAAAAACAGAATAAAATAATTTATTTATCTGTTAACCACATACAAACTTATCAGTGCACCTGGTAACGTACATGGAGTGTGAAAGTAGCCGCACCAATAACTTTGCAAACAACATTTTGCTATGTAAAATCCAAACTATTCACTCCACTCCACACCATCCCTACCATTGTACGGTGGTACGGAACCCTTCGTGCGCGAGTTCGACTCGCATTTGACCGGGTTTTTTCAGCTTTTCATTTTGGAGCCATTCGACAAGTTCCTAATTCGGCCACATCTCATGTTTCCCACATCGTCAGTTTCCCGTCCGGGCGTGCACCCACATAAAAAGCTGACAATATGGGATGTTCTCAAATGTGGAACGTCCCATTATGAACCTTGTTATAATAGAAAGTAAGGGATATTTAAAGCTTGTTCTTTAAATTACGACACATGTTTACGGCGAACAAACAGGGCGTGCTTATAGATGAAACGATTATGATGTAGCTTTGTCATTTAGACTACTTAGTGATAACAATAATTTTGCTATCACGTCGCCCGTCGACAACATTAGAAGACGAACAAACACTAGCTTAGATAGTGAATGATTCTGGATGGAATGGTCGAAAGCAAACTCCTAACTATGTAGTACCAATACCGACTAAGTTCCAAAGTCTAACTTCTGCTTTTGAGAGCACTCATTTAATAAAGCTACAGCCATGTCATATCGTCGACCTCTGTGGTGCAGCGGTTGTGGCTCTGCCTTCCATGCGAGAGGTCCCGGGTTTGATCCCCGGCTGAGGGTTAAAAAAAAACCAGGTCTTGGATGTTTATATGTGTGTGTCGTCGCTGTTTCTGGTACCCACGACACAGGGTATCCTAGTGTGGGGCCAGAAGCAATGTATGTGCCTGTATGAAAATGTTTTTGTTTATATTTAATATGATGTTTAATACAAAATATTCTACGAGAGTTAAGTACTTACATACAACAACCTGTTTACAACCCTGCTTTGCTAAATTTAGCTTTTAAAAATCGCTTTGGATTAGAATGTTTCAGTATAGAATGGAGGATACTTTTTTCTTGCAAGGGAGACTAGCTAGAAGGCGGTATAAGACTGTACCCATACAGATTTATATGGAGTTGTTCAAGTTTACTAGCTAGTGGCACTAGATGTCGCACTAACCTGCAGAAAGTTAACAAACTCAGTGCTGGCGAAGAGCAACCTGTGTTCTGCTATGAACTCAAGAAGTTCCTTGATCTCCTTGGCCCTCTCTTCTATCACCTGAAAGATAGAACAACGAGTTTTACATAACAAAAAAGTAGAATTTAAAATATCTTAACAAGATGATTTTAAATTGTGCTTAGTTTTTAGTCTGTTTTTGTGATTGATCTCATGTTTGTGCATACTTTGTATGACAGTCTAGTGCTGAATGTACTTACATACCTAATAAATAAATAACAAACGCCTTTTCTTACAGCGGATGGTAAAGGCACAGGAGCCCGAGTCTCTTATGGAACACCAATAGCAAAAGGGTATTTAAGTCATACGGAATTTTGCGCCCTTGGTAGCAATTGATACCGATACACTATTGCTATTCGTATTTTATAAGAGACATAGGCCCCAGGCGTGCCCACACTTGACCAGTTGTTTAATACTCCAGTTTGGGTGACAGGGGCCTAGCCCATTGAACAGTTCAAGGGAGATATGAAGGTTTCTTCACAAATTGTTTACCATAAACGTTAGAATGTCATGATGAAGTCAAGATAAATAATTTATCTTTAAAGTCAAAGTCAAAGTACTTTATTACTGTAGATATTTACATATACTTAGCAAACGTCATTTTTTGCCTCTTCTCTACATTAAACCACTGTGGGAGAAGCAGGGCGTAGAAACTCCCACAGAATGATTTTTAGATCTCTTTTAAAAATAGGTTGTGCTTAACTAATACAAATATCAAAAATTTAATTGTTATGATTAATAAGCAGGAATAAATAATTACACAATTATTAACAGCAAGGTCTGTGTTGAGCCAGATTAACCCCATACAGTCCTGTTATTTAAGTAATCTCGAACATTGTAATAATATCCCTTTTTCGAAAAAGTCGCTTTAACATGCTTTTTAAATTGCTCAAATGGCAATTTCAAAATCTCCAGAGGTATCTTATTCTAGTAGAGAATGCACTGACCCTTGAAAGAATTGCTAACCTTCGCGAGTCTAAATCGGGGCGCACAGTCTGTGATTATTTCTAAGGTTAACATTACAGCTATCGCTAAATTTGGAAAATATTGTAAGGTTCTTGCGTACATACATTATATTTTCAAAAATAAATTGACTAGCTACTGTTAGTATGTCAATTTCTTTAAAAAGCTCTCTTATGGAGTCTGTTCGTTTTAAATTATAAATTGCTAGAATAGCTCTTTTCTGTAAAATAAAAATATTTTGAATATCTCCTGCTTTCCCCCACAACAAGCTACCATAGGACATCACACTATGAAAGTAACTAAAATATACTAGCTTAGATATAGCCACATCCGTGCTTTGTCTGATTTTACTAACAGCGTAAGCCGCAGAACTTAATTTACCAGCCAATTTATCTATGTGGGGTCCCCACTGCAATTTCCTATCAATGGTTATTCCAAGAAACTTCGTATCATTTACTAATTCTAACGTGCTGTTGTCTAACACTAAACTGGTCTCAACCTGCCTGACATTTGGAAGTGAGAATTTGATACACTTGGTTTTAACAGCGTTTAACAATAAATTATTAACTGTGAAGCAATTCAAGGTTAAAGACAATACACCATTAACATCATCAAAATCTCCTTTTTGTCTTTCAATTTTGAAGACCATTGAAGTATCATCAGCAAACAACACTATGTCAGTTAAGTTCTCCACCATGAAAGGCAGATCGTTAATATATACCAGGAATAAGAAAGGGCCTAATATGGAACCTTGTGGAAAGCCAATTTTAACACCCGATCCATCAGATTTAACGCCGTTAACTTCTGCCTTTTGAAATCTATTGCTTAGGTATGATCTTAGTAGATCCAACGCTTTATTTCTTACTCCGTAATAATTTAATTTAATTAATAGCGTATTATGATCAACACAATCAAACGCCTTTGACAGGTCACAAAAAACTCCGATAGCATCCTGTGCGGCCTCCCATGCAGACTAAATATGAGATATAAGGGTAATACCTGCATCCATAGTCGATTTACCCCTAGTAAAACAGTATTGTTTGGCGTGGAGTTTTCGTACGGTTGAAGTGTGAGAGCATTTGATTGAGTATAATCTTTTCAAATATTTTACTTAAGTGTTGGAAGAACAGATATTGGTCTGAAATTTGAAGGATCGCCCTTATCTCCCGACTTGAACAGCGGTATCAGTTTACTGTGTTTCATGAGGTCTGGAAAATCCCCATCGGCAACACATTTATTGAATATATAAGCTAAGTGTGGAGCTATAACTAGAATTACTGAACCAATGACTTTGACTGATATACCCCACAGGTCTTCCGTATTTTTATTGGTATCCGTAAATTTCTCATTGTTACATAGTCAGTGGGATTTGAACTTGTATCTCCTGCGTGATAGGCAAGCAGTTTAAGGCTCTTACATTGCTTCTGACCCCACACTAGGATACACATTATATAAACATCCAAAACCTATTTTGGGTTCTTTTTTTCACCCCAGCCGGGATTTGAACCCGGGACCTCCCACTTGTGAGGCTAAGCTACGAACCGCAATGCCACAGTTGTCTGACAATGGACAGTTAAATTTTACCTCTTTATTAAATCGGCTGAAGTAACTCGACTTCTTAATGTCAGGTATCGTGCCGCGCAGCTGCAGCCCTCGGTGCAACGTCCTCATCGCCGAGTGAAGTCTCCGGACATCGCTGTGGCGTTTCCACACGGAGATGATTGTGACTGCTTCCGGCGACTCGATGGGGAACAGCTGGGGGTTGATGGTGATGATGTTATTAGAAAAGTGCTCTCCAGAAAGTGGTGTTTCATGTTCTCCACGGCTGCCCTCGCGTAAATACAGTTATATGACTGCAATCGTTTTAGAGTATAAGAGAGCCCCTTTCACATACTAAAGAGTGTTTATTATGGAGCAATAGGGTGATAGTATCTACCATCGTCGCTGCATGAAGTGGTACTTAGGCTATTGCATTTTACGCATCTTGGAATAGTCCAAACAAATGCATATATAAGAGGCTATTTGTGGTGGCCAAGAATGGAATACCAAACTGGAAAAAACTGTAGCCATGGAACAGAGTTCATGTTGAATTTGCGGGCCCATTTCAAGGAAAAACCTTCTTAGTTGCTATTGACAGCTACAGTTTGAGGCAGAGATTGTGGCCTCAATGAGTAGTACCACAGTTATTGTGGGTCTAAGGAAAATATTTGCTTCCCAGGGATAATGGCCGAGCTTTTAGCTCCAATGAGATGAGTGTATTCCTATAGAATAATGGGTTTAATTTATACTCCCCACCATACCACCTGCAACAAATGGGCAAATTGTGAGAGCCATACAAACATTTAAAAACAAAATGAAGAAACTTTCTCCAACAGGCATTGGAATGAAAAACTTCCTAAAGTTTTATATGCGCTTTGCACTGTGCCGGACAGTGCTACCGATAAGACACCTGCAGAGATGTTGAACGGGCTCAAGTATCGCAAGGCCGTGTCCTCACTGCACCCTGACGCAGCGCTTTAACCAAGACAGCAACAACTCGACGTGGTGGCACAGCACGAGCCTTCCAGGTTCTTTGCAGTGAACCCAGCTGTGCTTGTGTACACAGAAAGGGAGAGAAGTGGCAGAATGCCACAAATCAGATGAGAGACAGTACCAGCTCCTATATGGTGAGGACGGGAGATGGAGACTTACACTGGTGAGTCACTGACCAGATCCTATCACCTACTGTCTGTAACTCTATGTAACAACAGACATCCTGACGAGATGAGATCCCCTGCTTCTACCCCAGAAGCGCCTATTAAAATACCACCCTGGAGTTATGGCCAGACATCATTGGCATTCCTAATATAACATAATATAAAGAACTTTATAAAATCTAATTATTGTCAGTGATGATATGTAAATATATTAGAATCTTATTTTGTTATCTAGTAAATATGTATGATGAGCATACATATTTACGTACTGACATAGGGACTAGTTTTGGTTGTATTAATTTCTAATGAATATGTGGGTAGGTTTTAATAGTCTTTAGTTTGTTTCTGACTGGAATTACTGTAGTAATTGATTAAAAAGGCCGTGAAAATCTGGATTGACCACTCATTATATCCCCATCAACAAAATAGTTAACAAAAGGTTATAATAACAATATGATGAAACTGACCACAAAACAATAATAGAATCCTTGAAAGGAAGACTCAGACAATGTTTATTGCTATTTCACCACTTCCACTTGGGTATGTACACCGCATCTTGATGATGATATCAAAGAGCAAACGATTGGTGTTTGTTATATCTTGAAGTGGATGGATATTAGTGTAGAATAATCGGAAGGGAACTTACAACTGAAGTTATTTTGTAGATAGTAAATCCGTTTCTGTGTTTCACTGTTTCATCGACTGAAAACCGGCGAACCCATTTGTCTTTTCCTGACATGGTGGTAACTTTACACGGGAGAATTGAATAGTATCTATACGAAATAGAAGTCCTGGGTTTATACACATATCACAATGTACTTTTCAGTATTTTTTGTAAGGATTTCGCAAAAAAATATATGTTTTGTTGGAAAACAACTCAGCTGTGACACGACAGCCTGCCTGCGGAAATTCAGAAATTGTCAAATCAAACAAATCCATCCAACGCGATCGAATTAGATATACCACCATTCGACGATAATTACCTAAAAATAAGGACTACCTAAATTTGGTCGCATTATGACAGAGTTGTTTTGCTAGCGACATCTGTTTTTGAATAGGAGATTTTTTCAACTGCGAGTGATAGTTGCGCTACTAGATACTCGATGGCGTAACAAACTAGGTCTCATAAAGTTTTTTAGCTTAATCTACTAGATGGCAACACTAGTATTATTACACATAACTGAATTCTCACCCAAAAAGTTCAGAATTCTTAAAAAAATAAGTCCTAGGTAAGCTAACAATATCATCATGCGCATCGTCTGTCCCACGAAGCTCAACCCCTGCTCTGAATACCAACAAAAGACAATAAAGGCATTGGGTCAAGCTGTTCTTAGCTTCATTAGTTTCCCCCCACTCCGCTCCTTTCTTGGAATGGAGGCTTCGCTTTGCATCGAGGCATCGAGGTTGCTCACTCGTTTTTACTTTGTATTGTCCGTGCGCTCATGTTTCGCCGTGTCGTGTTACAAACGTCCTCGAAACCAATAACATTCACAATTTGTCACAAAAAGCAATCGAATTCTCGATACAAAGTGTAACCAACAGTGTAGAAACCAAAAGTGTGTGTTTATTTCGTAAAAAACAAACAAAAATGCAACGTGTTTGATTCAAGTGTTGACGAAAAAGTGTGTTCCACAAAAATGGGTTCAAAAATCGAATATGTAGATTCATCGCATCTTTACGCTACGAATTACGTACGGAATTCCAAAGCAATAGGAGTGCTGTGGGCGATCTTTACGATTTGCTATGCGATTATAAGTGTGGTGGCTTTCGTGACACCAGAATGGATCGGGGACTTAGAGACGGAATATCCTCGAAAGTTTGGCTTATGGCAGGTTTGCCGTCTTGACGATTCAATTGAAGACTGCAAAGGAAGACTGGACGACTTCATGTCTATATCCGGGTTTGTGTTCAAAGTGGCGACTTTATTGGTTGGCGCGGCAGTGGCGTTGGCGTTGTTTACAATATGCTCGATGCTGCTTTTCTTCTTCTGTCATTCGACTACTGTTTTCCATATTTGCGGATGGCTGCAGCTGTTTAGCGGTGAGTTTGTGGCTAGTTTTGTAAGTTTTAAGTGGATGATTGAGATGGTTAGTTTGAGACTGTGACTGAAATGTTAACTGCACTAAGATTAGGAATGTTGATTTAATGTGGTTGAGTCAGACTGTCGTTAAGAGGGTGGAACCGGCCACTAACGAGTTTACAAATTATCTTTACTTAGTCAAACTATGATTTTGCTATTAAACTTTTCTTGATCCTTCGAGCCGGATTGAGTTACGACGGAGAAACTAAATGTAGGTACAGGTTACCTTAGTAGGTAGGCTGCCTACCTAACTAGGCAGGATATGCTAGAAATAAATTAGAGTAACATTTGCAGACTACTGCGTGTTTTATAATGAAATAATTGGTTTGTCTATTAGTCCGCTAATATGTCACTAATATGTTGCCAACATTTATTTTCTAGCATTTCCTGCCAAGGTGTAAATCACTATGTCAAAGCTCAAACCTACCGGATCGGTGTGACAGTCTCTTCATAAAGTGTACCGCAGTGAGCTGGACTGTGTGGGGCAAAGACCATAGTGGTTGACCGAGGGTCTCCGTTTCAACTTGGGCAAAAATGCTTTCTTAGGTCCGTCTGTCGGTCTGTCCGGATTTCCGGATGTTCTCCTCTGGGTCGCATTTCTCAACCGATTCTCGTGAAATTTTGTGAGCAGTCTCGGTAAATATATGGATTATATGTCGATTCAGTTTTTGTGTTTTTTTTTTCAAAATGGCTGAGATAAGGGGTTTCAAAATGAAAAAATAAATACGTATTTCCAAACGGCTGGACAGATTTTAACAAGTGAGGTGGCGTTGGATTTGTAGAGACCGTGAGAGAGTGAAGGCTATATAATTTTGGTGGAAATTCAATAGGTTGAATTTGAGATAGCAAAATATAGTTTACAAAGTTATTGGTTCAGCTACTTTCATACACCGTGGAGGTAACACTTAGGTTTGTATGTTAGAAGTTCGACGTTCCACCACCAGACTCGCGAGGTCAACAGTCCAACATCTCAAAGAGGTATATTAAGATACTAAATATATTTATATCTATGTAATTGTGAATATATTATGTCTTTTCTATTTCAACTTTACTTGTAGGCAACCAACAGGATAGCATCTCTCATTTCCGTGATAAGCCAACTTTCTTCCCAACAAGTCTTGAGTGGCAGGCAGCTGTTGAAGAACTCACATCCGGCAAGAAGCAGGTGCAAGCGAATAGCTAGGTACCTACTTGCTGTATAGCGAGCGAGCAACTTGGGGTAATTACACGTTGGTAGGATGTGCAATGGTTGAAGCGATGCAGAGAAAAGAGTTATTTGGTAGGTAGAGGTTAAGAAGTCTATGTGACTATTCATCTCATTTTACAAAAAAAAACGGCTAAGTGCGAGTCGGACTCGCTCACGAAGGGATCCGTACCATTATCTAATAAAATCCACAAAAAAACACGTTTTTTGTATGGGAGCCCCCATTTAATATTAATTTTATTTGAATTTAATTGTTTATTTTTAAAAGTGAATAATATAACTCAATATTCTGAGAAATTTTAAGAGTATACCTGTTGCCATTATCAATATCGAGCCTCCCTTAAATATTTGATTTAATTTAATTATTTATTTTTAAAATTAATACATAACTCAATTTTCTGTGAATATTTGAAGCGTCTATCTGTTGCCGTTTTCAATATCGAATGAATAAAATAACAGATGAATCTGTACATAATAAAAATCCTTACCTTTCCATTCCTACTGAGTTAACATCATATCAGATAGTGAATTTCCTACACCAACTGCCTCGCTCGATACACTGCCTCCCTGCCCTTTATAATGTAGAAGGGCGCCGGATCTCGCAGCTCAAATGAAAGGCACCTGAGGTATTCCAAGCCGGCAAATGTCACTAGGATGCGAGCTTGCAACATTCGGTATTCACACGGTTTCTGTTAATAAACATTAACATTTATATACAGGCACATTGCTTCTGGCCCCACACTAGGATACCCTGTGTCGTGGGAACCAGAAGCAGCGACGACACACATATTAACATCCAACACCTGAGGATCTTCGCTCCCTAGCTTTTTGAAGAGCTTCGAAGGTTCGACCCGCAACGCCATCCACAGAAATCGTTACTTACGATTTTTTACGATTTTGCAAGCAAAGTTCCTGGTACCTAACTGATTGATAACTTGTGAGTGTCCGCCAGTTTTCCCCAGGCGATACCAAATATATATATATATATATATTTATATAGCAGGAATGTAAACGAAAGTGACAGCGTTAATTACTTCCACTTAAGAAAGAAAAGAGAGCGCAAACAATGCGCTCGACTCAAACTAAAATAAAGTAGCAGCAAACCACGTAAAAATTGATAAAAATAAACTACGCTATTTTGTCAAAAATAATTTCAAGGAGAGTTAACGAATATTATATCCACATTTTGCTTGCAATTCCGCAATGAAATAAGTTAGGATGACAGAATTCCAGGAAAAATAAACACAAATTAGAGGTATTTTCGTAATTAAATTCTGTCGAGAAATATTCATCCAATCGCTTTTTCCTTCAGTGAGAATCTTAATGTAATACTCAATAAACGTTAACAAAAAAATCAAATCTGTAGATATCTTTACGTACTGGAGTAAATGGATTCGAAAGAATCCCAATTTTATGGTATCCCCTTTGTGATTGGCTGAAATTAGGTTAACGAGTAGTCAGGCAGCTAGTTTTCCTTCCGGAAACCGGGCGGAGTTGTCTGTGTGTGTGTGTGTTGAGTGTTCCGCGTCGCGTTAGTCTCTTTCTATTACATTCACACAGGGACGCAACTTCTAATGTGCAAACTGGCACAATGTAACAACAGATGTGTAAACACTCACATACTCACATACATAGCGTCATCATGAAGTTTCCAATACGGGTTTGCAATGACACCTTTTTCGAGAACATCGAAGGTAAATGGCGCGTTTGATATCATTTTTGGTGTGATGTTTCCATAAAAACACAATATTGTGCAAGCCTTTTATGCCATATCTTTGGTTATTTTATTCATATAAACGTAGGCTATTATTAAACTAAGCCTAACCATTGGTTATATATAAAGTGGGCTATTACTTATGGCATCTCCTGCAATAGTAGACGCTCGGATATTGTGAGTATTGTTTTAATTACTCAGCAAAGTTGTGTTTGAGTGAGTATTCGTTAAAAAGCCAACGTCACGTAATTTAATTATAATTAAGTTAACTGTATTATATTTGGCTACATTCTATACCTCGCGCCACGAATTAAGAGCGCTGGGCGACGTTGGCGGGAACTACTGTGCATATGTACAGGTATTGAAAAGTGACTACTGCGCATTCAAGGCCACCCGCTCATAACTCGTGGCGCGAGGTATACTAGAGATCGCTTTTGAGACTACCATATCAACCTGCCTGCACTGAGCGAGAGTAATAGCGCTAATGAGCGGTGGCCTTGAATGCGCAGGAGTCACTTTTCAATACCTGTACATATGCACAGTAGTTCCCGCCAACGTCGCCCAGCGCTCTTATATCGTGGCGCGAGTTATAGATAGGTATGGCTAGATCTTTAGAATGAAGGCCCGTATCCATCCCCTCTATCCCTTTCGTGTAGACTTTGTAGGACTATGTTTTTATATTTAATGTTTGATTATAAGATAATGACACAGCGTTGCAACCTGAACATTGAATACAGACAAATCCCAACGATAATCTCGTACAGAAAAGTCCTTCGACGCGGACTCACGCAAAGACCACAGTCGTTGGCAATATAATAGGATTAGAATAAAGGCCACAGGTATAAGTATTGACGCGTTATTTATCTATACATACATTTGCGTAGAAGGGCAGTTATTTTGAGAATATTTATCAGTAAGCGTGAAACGTAAACAAATGGCCCTGGCCCCACACTAGGATATCCTGGGTTATGGGAACACAAACAGCGACCACGTCACGAACTTAGACATCCAAAAAGTATCTTTAGCTTATGAAAATGAAACCGGTCAAGTGCGAGTCGAACTCGCACACGAAGGGTTCTGTACCACCGTACAATGGGGAGGATGTGGGTGGAGTGAATAGTTTGGATTTTACATAGCAAAATGTTGTTTACAAAGTTATTGATGCGGCTTCTTTCACACTCCATGTACTTAACCAGGTGCATTCATAAACTTGTATGTGGTTTACAGATAAGTAAATTATTTTGTTCTGTTTTTTAGTATTTTTTGTTATAGCGGCAACATAAATACATCATCTGTGAAAATATCAACTATCTTACTATCACGGTTCATGAGATACAGCCTGGTGACAGACGGACGGACGGATGGACAGCGGAATTTTAATATTAGGGTCCCATTTTACCCTTTGGGTACGGTGTGATGTTTTGGCTAAGTGCATCAGGTGTATCAGAAGTGAGTACCTTCCTAATATATATTTTTTGGCTTATATTCTACATTTATTACAGGACCTTAAATGTGCGAAGTTTTTGTGTAAAGTTAGCATTCCTCTTTGCATCTAGTGATTACGGATGCAATTTCTGACCTAATAAATGCTCGCTTACTTAATAATGATGTAGGAATGCGGCTTGAAATAAACCTGATTTGCATACAGTAATTGACTTTGCTTGACTTCAACTACAAAGTATACATCCAATAAGCAAACATATGCTAACATTATACTCGTAAATCCTCACGCCTTTTTTCTTAAAGAGGGGTAGGCAGAGACATATATCTCTATCTCAAAATTCCACTGAATACCTCAAGCAACAGGGTCCCCCTTACAGTCCGCGTTGCTCGAAGCTGCAGATATATATACAGAACTGTACAGCATCGTATATACAGTCAGGTATGTAGTATTGCCAACTTACATCACAATTCACAATCCTGTGAACAGAATTCGTGTGACAATATAATTCGTGTGGCCATCGCCCCCTTTTTTCACACGATAAAAGAGGAACCGAATTGTTCACCAAAATCTCGTGCAGATTTGAAAGAAGATTATATTTGGCTTTAGTTTACATAACACAGCGTCACGCGTTTTCCCATACGTGGTGGCAGAGACGCAGTTGTGCCCACTTTTAGCCAGTTATGAAATACGCCATTTTGCGTGATAGGAGGCTAGCCCATTGTCTAGGATCGCTCCGTGATCTAGTGGTTTCACGCCTGCTTCGCGCGCAGAAGATGAAGTTCGAATCCGGTGCTTCCCAAAAAGATACTCGGACGTTTCTAACGGTGATGGAAAATATCGTGAGGAAACCTTCAATAATCCATAGTCTCGGCATTACTTTTATTCACAATAATGAATCTATGAAAGAACCTAAGAAGAAAAGGTGTTACTTACGTACGAACAAAGTGAATTCTTTAGGTAACTATAAGTTATTATAAGCGTATACAAAAGTGGTTGCATAAAATTAATGTCTAGCGGTGGATTATAAGGTTCAACGTAAAAGATAGCTTGCACAATTGTTGAGCAACTGGTACCTAATAAGTGCTGATGTAACATTTATCTTGCCTGTGATACAATTATATCATTTGCTAAAGATTTCAGTACCAACTTTTGTGTTGTATTCTAGAATAAGTTGACAAAGCACTTACCTATTCCATGGATAAAACTTTAACAAAACAAGTATGTAGTATTTTTTAGCCTGGTGAAAAAGATTTATTTACATTTGCAGGTCAACAGGTGAGAGTGAACACAGGACTTAGAAGTGAAGTAACGCACAATCTGCTGATATTACCTATTTATTTCTTATTTACTTTTGTAGTAGTTTCAGTTTGGTTGTTGGGAAGCAGTTAATTAATGAACCAATGATGCTCCCTGATGATACACGTGACATTTAATTAGCGGACCATATTTTGGGTAATGAAAGAACCCATCAATATGAACAACATTCCCCAAGAAACATATGGTCGCAAATGAAAATAAAATTTCGTCGCTCAGCACATTGACCCGATCAGCTGATTACAAGTTACTATAGGAGACCCATTTTTAGGGTTCAGTAGAGAAACAAGGAACCATTATAGTTTTGTCCAGTCTCCGTCGGCAACTTTATACAGAAACTATTAGGACTACACAGTTGAAACTTGGTATGGAGATGTATTCTGTGAAACGCTTTACGATTTTTATACAAGAATTGAATTATTTAAATAACTAAAGGGGGTTCCCCATTATGGAACTGAAACCCTTTAAAATGCCTGAAGGCTTAGTTTTTTGCACTTGGAACAAATATCCAGAGGGTACAAGTGATGTTCTTAAAAACTTGGGCGGTAATCAAATCAGGCGTTTTGTTCCCTTTTTGTACCCACATTGGGCGGCGGGAGGTTTCTCTCAAAGAGTACCATTTCCGATCGAGTTCAACTCGAAAGTGTAGTCAGCAGCAGTTGAGGTCACGGCTCCGCTACGTGAACGGAAAAAGTACCCAAGTTGCCAATACCAGGGACCCAATTCCGCTTACGTAATGGCGGATCAATAACATTGACGCGACAATGACATCCCACTTTAGTTACAAGGCCCAAAAGTTGGAGCGCTTTTTTTTTGTTGGAGGGGGAAAAAATGGAATTACCCATGCCCAGGAGTCCGACCTCCCTGCTGTGTCCGGGTCCCCACATATTGAGCGGGCATCAGCTCGTGTGCTATACGGACTAAAAACAACCCCTAGTATATTACAGTTAACTATATTTGATTTTACTGTTAGCCATGGCTAAAGTTGGAGCGCGTTTTACAAAAGTTGTATATGACAAAGTCGATCCTAGAATTACCGCTAAATCATGATTTTTTAAGGCAATTAAGGTAATTTACTTACAAAGACAAAGTTATTATTTATTAATCTAAGGGAAATGGATTACAGAAACTTTAGATATATGATACCGAAAGTGAACTGCCATCATTGTAAAGTCACTGTCATTAAGCCGCTATTTTGTTAACAGAATCCCGGCCCAGGCCCAGTTATTACACCGAGTTGAATGAACCTTATTACCTGAGCAGTAAAGATTTTCAAGTGTTTTTGCAAGATTTTGTCGATATCCGGATTTTACCTCTTTCCATCTTTGTCAAATGCCTAGGACTAGTAAGTGACACTCTGTTCGTGCGGTACGCGCCAAGGTTCTTTCACTTATCTCTCCTACCCCACCTTACCCTATGCGAGAGTGAGAGGTCACGGCCCTCTCAGAGCCAAAGTAACTTGGCGCCTTTATCTACCACTAGAACGGTAATGTTCGTGTCTACCAGAAACCTAACCGATCGAAAACATCGTGAGGAAACCTTCATATCTCCATAGCTGCTGCAATTGGCTAGCTCCCTTTCACACAAACTGATAATGTTCCATACTATTAGTATGGGAATATCTACTATTTCTTTCTGCGTTAGAAAGTTATTACTAATAGTGTTAACGAGAAAGAGTTTGTAGGTATTTAGACTTCATTTCATTAGCAAACAAACAATAGATGTGCACATAGCTATTACGGGAATGTATATATGTACTCTCTATCTTTCAACAACTTCACAGACAATGTTAATGAAGACAATACTTAAACATAACCTCTCAAGTTCTATGTTAATAAGCACGACGAGCCTGTTATTGTGTTTAAATAGTATCCTAAAAGTATAGGGCATCCCACTGTGGGGCCAGAGGCAGTGTATGTGACTGTATGTAAATATTCGTATATAAATAAATAAATGTGGCCCATTAATGTCCCCACCGAGAGGCACAGGCATTTACCCGAATACGAGTAAGATTAAGCCATATTCTACCACGCTGGCTCAGTGCGGGTAGCTGGAGGAATTTTACGACCACTACCACGTAGCGATAGCAGCCGGGACCTACAGCTTAACGTGTCACTGAAAGTCCGATAGTGTACTTAAGATAAATAAATTATCTCATTGGTACATGGTCAGGATTCGAACCGGCATCTCCTGTATGAGAAGCAAGCGTGAAACCCATTAAACCACCGAGCACTTTTTTATATTAGTATTTTTTTTAAACTTCTTGCTGCATCACAAGCTGCAGTCTTATTGGTATGTAGACAACTGGTAATTTCTATCAGACAGGTCGGCCAATCACAAGACAGCTCGTTGATAATAATAGTCTTCTGATTGGTTGTTCTAAATTCCCAGATGTCAGGCAGTACATGTGAAGGCTACAGACTACTGCAGTGAGCTCAGATTAACGAAACTATTCTTACTCTGGGGCAGTGAGTGTCTCCAACGTCACACGGCTCTGTCAGTTCACAAGCGTCGTCCTCCGATTTCTGAATTGAGAATTTCACTAATCAGACAACCTGAGTGGCCGGGTCGGCAGTGACCCTCCCTACGAAGCCAAGGGTCCCGGGTTCGAGTCCCGGTGGGGGCAAATATTTGTTTGACGAGAACAGATGGTTGTACCCTAGTCGTGGTTGTTTATCTATCTAAGTATAATATTTATCTATATATGTATGTGTATCGTTGTCTAGTACCCAAGATACAGGGAATCCTAGTTTGTGGCTAGATCAATGTGTGTAAATAGTGTCCAAGGTATTATTATTATATAATTCGTATCGTTCTGACTCTGCAGATTTTTCTATGTATTTACATTATTTACGTATTAAGTACTTATCTCTATTAAATATATCGTCGTCTAGTATCTATAACACAAATCTTATTGAGTTCGATTATTAATTCGATTTGTGTAAAATTGGTTTCTACTATTTATTATTATTATTATATATAGATGTCACAAAAATTAACGTGACAGAATAATAATCAAAATTAAAATAAAAAAATCTTAAATACTGTAGATACTTACGTAAACTTAGCAACTGTAATTTCTTGCCGCTTCTCTACATTGGACCATTGTGGGAGAAGCAGGGCGATGAAAGTCCCACAGATTGATTATAATATCTCTTTTGAAATTGGTTTTGTTTAACTAGTACATATATTACAATATTAATTAATATAAATAATTAAAAAAATAATTAACAGCGAGTTCTGTGTTGAGTTATATTAAATTAACCCAGTCCCATCATTTATGTAAACCTGAACACTGTAATATCCCTTTTTAGACGAAGTCGCTTTGACGTGGTTTTTAAATTGCTCAAATGGCAATTTAAAAATCTCCAGAGTTATCTTGTTGTAGTAGAGAATGCACTGACCTTTGAAAGAATTGCTAACCTTCGCGAGTCTAAACCGGGGCGCAACTAGTTTACGCCGGTTTACGACTTTTTCTTAGGTTAATGTTACAGCTATCGCAAAATAATTTATAAATTTGGAAAATGTTGTAAGGTTCTTGCCTACGTACATTATACTTCCGAAAATAAATTGACTAGCTACAGTTAGTATGTCAATTTCTTCAAAAAGTTATCTTAAGGAGTGTGTGCCTTTTAAATTATAGATTGCTCGAATAGCTCTTTTCTGTAATACATAGTAGTTTTTCTTGCATTATATAGATTCAAATGACATTCAAAAAGTGTTCGTAATCTATTTTGAATAAAAAAAAAAAGTTTGAAGTTTACATAAATAGTTTGAATACCCGCTGCTTTTCCCCACAACAAGATACCATAAAACATAGCCTTGATGTAGCCAGCCACATCCATGTTTTGTCTATGATCCTAACAGCGTAGGCCGCAGAACTTCATCTAACAGCTAATTTTTCTATGTGGGCTCCCCACTGCAATTTGTTATCAATGGTTATTCCAAGAAACTTCGTATTATTTACTGATTCTAACACTGCTGTCTAACACTAAACGGGTCTTAGTATATGTATATAGTTATGTATTAATTTATTGAATTTGTCAATTCAGAAACTGAGTTATCCGTTATCGGGCATCCGGTCTAGAATTTTTTACAATTTAATTTTAAACGTGGCTGTGGTCTGACATTTCATATGAGGCCTTCGAAATAACTAGTTTAGTGACTTTTTAAAGCATTAATATTGTCATGTGGGAATTACAGGATATCCTTAATTATCCTTCCTTATTTCTACAAGTATGTTACCAAGAAGTAATTGACTTCTACAAAATCACATTTTGACATGCCATAGTTGTATTGTTTTAGTGTGACAATAGCTGTCATCGAATCCTATGTACCACGGTACACTCGTAATTGGTTTAGTTACACTTACTTATTGCGTGAATCGTTCGAAATTACTGTCGCTTAGCGTATCATGGTAGAGGCCGCGGAAAAACCCAGGGGTTACCACAATCTATTTCCGATTCAAATTAGGTTCAAAACAAGAACATCGCCATCGCTACCATTTCCATTCCAATTCGCCAATCGGCTTTATCTACTTAATAGGACATGTTTTAAGACGGTTACGGTAATTTTGCGGATCAAATTAGGTTCCTAATCTGAATCGGCCTAAGACGTTGTGGTAACCCCCCGGGTCAAGGATATTCTTTTCTTTCTAATTCTGTGGTACTGGTATTTTATGTTAATTTCACGCGTAATAAGCAATTTCAAAAAAAGAACAGACGAATATTACTTTTTAAAGTACTACTCGTACTACTACTATCAGCTCCTGATGCCTAAATTTATTATTAGAGTAAAAAGGATTCTCCGCATATCATATAAGCCGAGGGTATAAAAACTTTTTTTTTTATTTAATATAGATTCATGATTCAGATTCCTTTTTTTTATTAAATCCAAATAAATAAATTATCTTATCAAATTATAATATCTTATTCAAAGTCATAATTATACTTATACTTAACTAGAAGTTATTTACTTTATTAAAAAAAAGACTTCACCGATAAGGCCTTCGTCTTACTTAAATTAACTTTCATCCCCACTTTCAGAACTACCACTACTACTGAAATTACTGCTGCTGCTGTCATCGGTCACGTTGATTATAAATGTATCGACTGTCTTGTCAATTATGTTATCAAGGCCTCTCATTTTGATTTCTTCCTTTCTGACGTGTGCTACACAATTAGTACATTTCTCCTTTGACACTTGTGCAATGCCTTCTTGCAACAATCTTTTCAACTCGGAAAATTTGAAGTTGTATTTATCTGGCAACATATCCTTTTATGTTTGCCCATACCAATTCAATAGGGTTTAACCCGCAATGTAGTCGGAGAACAGTCACTCCTTTTTGTTTTGCCATCCCATCAATAACATAAGCTTGATATTCGCCTTTGATACTTTTACCTTTTTCAAGAAATTTTGTTGTTGTTTCTTTCATATCAAATGGAATACTTTTCAAAGTTAGCCAGTTCTGTATATTTCCCTTTCCACGCCATTACTGGCGTCTTTTATAAACGTCTAAAATAGAAGTGCCCGTTGTATATTAAAAATTAAGTAAGTTAATATGAAATTTATTACACATTCGTATATTTATTACGGGTTACTCTTTACGTGGAATGATAACTGGTTATTTTTGGTTAGGAGCCTATTTGCAGAGTTAAGATTTAGAGAAACGACGGTTTAGTAGTTTAACTGAATTCCTTATATTGGCGGGAATTTACATACTTGGAAGGCTATACGACTGCGACCTATCAGCTTTGAGAACACACCAGAAACAAGAAGGATTTGGGCGGTTGCAACGTCTTTTATAACACAGCTTTTAACTAACCTTTTTAAATACAGTGTGGCCAAACAACAAGTTTGGCGGTTTCACAGATTAGTTTTTGTACAATCGATTCTCAATCGAATAAACCAACAGTTATCTAAGACAACCACATCATTTGGCTGCAACTTTTCCAGCACTTTGTAAAACCAATTTTCAAAGTGAGGAGCATCTATATTTTCATGGTAATCCCCCGTCTTTTTGGCTTCGACCACCCAGTCACAGTCCTCTAAAAACCCATCTTCATTACCGACATGGAGAGCAGTCAGTCTTTTTCCTTTGCTGGTCGGATCTTTTGCTCCTGTTGTGTTGACAGCCTTTCTTTAAAATCTGCTGTTGTACTTTTCATTTGAGTACCTTCGCAAGCTTTACTCACTGTATGACCTGAAATAGTAAAAACGGAGATAGTTATAACTTAGGTACCTACCTTAAATTGCTTGGGCTTTAATAAAACTAGTGGTTAATTTTTTACCTGCATTCACCCAGGTTTCGTCAGTGTAAAATATCCGACGATTATGTTCACAAAATTCTTGAATTTCATCTCTAAATTGTTAATAAATAACTAAGAAGGGATTTGGCGAAATTCAGTTACAGTTTGTTTGAAAAAGGTTAGGGGTGTAGTCGTATGAAATGAATGAATGCTTCAGTGAAGTGGCTGTATGTGTATGGGGCATTTCACTGAAGCCCTTAATAGCGGGATTTATTGATATGCGTCAAAAGATCTTTCGAATTACATATGTCACATTATTATTGGTTCCAGGACCAAGGATCATACATTTTTATCGATTTTAAAGATACACTTTTTAGGGTTCCCTACCCAAAGGGTAAAAACGGGACCCTATTACTCAGACTCCGCTGTCTGTCTGTCCGTCTGTCACCAGGCTGTATCTCAGGTATCTAGGTAAATTTTCGTTGAATTTCGCATTTATTTCCAAGTCATAAGGTTTAAAATGGTGTAGGAATACCCCTGCGCCATTAAGGGTTAACAATGGAGACTTGTACAGTGGGCGACACATCAGTCTTTACACGTGGATTTAGTTGAAAAACAGGAGTCAGGAACACATGATAGTAAGAATAATATACAGCTCAGCCAACAGGTTAAAGTTGTCAGTAAAGCTTTACGTACTGCTCACTGTACTGCAGTTAGAACAATGTTAGTGAGTGTGTATATACTGCTCTAAATGCAGGGCATATCAAGGTTGATTAAAAAACTTTCTAATGTTTGTTAAGTTCATTTACTTGTAAGCCCAAGGTGTTAAGTAAGTGGTCAAAAAATTATATGATTTTCGTAACTTAGTTTCATATCTAATAGCCATAATAAAACAAACGTTTGCTACAGCTAGGTCAGCGGTCATGCAATCGTCTAAATAGCCAAACAAAAACTAGTAAAGATCTCAATCTTCGTTACTAATTTCAACATTATTGACACATTTACGCATTCATTTCTTTTTCGTTTTCATTAAAACTCTATGATCCACGCGTTAGACTTGTACAGGCCGCGCCAAGGTTCTCTGGCTCTCTGACCTCTCTTTCTCGCAGATGGTAACGTGGGGTGAGCCACAGAGAGGTGGCAGCTCGCTCAGAGCCAAAGAAACTTGACGCGAACTGTACTATTGGAAGCAAAAGCAATATATCACGAATTATAATAATTGGCATTACGTACGTGATCCAAATTCAGTGTTACCATAATCATAACAGTAGCAAAGCAGGATTACGTCCCGTTCCAATTAGAGACTTGACGTCTTACAAATAGGGTTCAAATTCGCATAATACATATCGTATTAAAATATCTTACAGGCTTAATGTTCCGCTTAATGAATTTTCCACTAAGCCAGCAAACCATATCAACGAAATCGACGTTTTTATTCCAAAAGGGAAAGTTAAATGTGAAATAATTATGACAGATCCCGTCTGTCATGCGCAGTGGCTATAGTGAATGATTCATTTGCATTTTTGCGAGTCATTTTTGTGAGCTGTTAATTTGGGGGCGAGTTGTTAATCGGTTAAGTGCAAATCGGACTCGCAAACGAAGGGTTCTGTTCCACTATCGTACAAAAGTAAACGCAATAATTGACCATGCCGAAACCAAAAAAAAAACAAGTTCGAGCCCTATTTCTTCCTCCGCTCTCGGGATGGTAATGAAGTGGTACAATCGGCAAAGAAGTTCGGTTTGCAGGGCACACAAATGCCACTCTTTGTGTGCGTAACGTTGCGACACGAATCGCTGACTTGAATGTGTGTGCGTTACATTGGTCGTCACAGCACAGTCACAGATATTATAATACTGTCTGAGCATACAATCACTATGTGTCTTCGTTGAATATAAGACTAGTTTTTACCGCTTCCTACAGAGTGGACGATAGCCCAACGGGTTAGATGCCAGACTAATGACTTTGAGGTATTGAGTTCGATCCTCTATCAAGGAGGGAAAAAGCATGGTGATGTTTTTTTTTAGATACTTTTTTTTAATTATTATTGATCAGACCAAATATTTATTCTAGATTAAGGGCCGGTTTCACCACTGCTGATGAAGCCTATCTGCCAGTTAAACTTAGATTTTTGTATGGCGTTATTTGACAGATAGGCTTTATCAGCATGTGGTGAAACCAGCCTTATTTTTTTCATAATAAAACAAAATTATATTTCGTCCTAATAATAATTTATTACTAGTTTGTTATAATAAACTACACTTAATTTACTTATTTTAGTTTTAGTCAGACAAGGACAGATGTCGCAGTTGATGATATATAAGCTATGAATCAACATGCTAAGCAATTAGAAATTATGTGATAACTTCTAACCTGAAGTAGCAATAACATCATAGACATATAAATCACCTTATCTTATGATAACACAAAGCTTTCACATATTAATGGTTATGTTTTATTTAATATCTTAGTGGAGCTCCTTCTCTTACTATTATTTGTTGTAGTCTACTTCTCATGCCAGTGACCATATTCCAACACATGTCAGTGCCTCGCATTATCTCCCAGGTTGAAGTAACAACTTCATCTAAATTAGACCTAGATCTCACATTCGATGGATCCCAATTGAGCACCATATGTCCCCATAGATTTTCGATGGGGTTTAAATCAGGGCTTTTAGAAGGCCAGTCAATAACTGTCAAGGATTCTTGCTTGTTAAACCATTCTTGCACAATATGGGCGCGATGCACAGCGCAATTGTCATGGACAAAGTATATATGCTCATCCGGATATACAGTTCGTACGGTTGGTAACATGACGTTCTGTAAAATATCCAAGTATCCTTGAGCAGTGTTGCGAGCACTCACTTGCACTAATTCACCGGGGCCCATCGACGACATCCATCCCCAATATCCCAAAGTAATACGGCCACTACACCTGCACGGTAGAATGTTTGCTAAACTATATCGTTCATTATTTCTTCTCCACAGTATTTTACGCCCATCCTTGTCTGATCTAAAAGTCTTTTCATCACTAAAAACAACAACATTATTACACCAATCAAAGTCCAAATATTCACGGGCAAACCGCACTCTGTCTTCACGATGCTCATTAGACATCATAATCTTCTTCGCTGGTCTCCGACATCTTAAACCATCAGCTCGTAAGTGATTGCGAACTGTTTGTAGTGTTACATTATGAAGTGTCGCCGTAGACCGGGTGCTGGCAAACGGATTGCTGTTATGCGCTGCAATGATGTCGCGATGGCGATCAGATGCAGCTGTGTAGGCTACAGGCTGTGGGCCTGGTCGACGACTTTCAACATGTCCAGAATCTGCATACCTATGAACCCACAGTTGCACTGTTCTTCTCTGTAAAATAAGAAAAAAATACAATGAAGTAGTAACACAAGGTATAATTATAATCATAATTTATAAAAAACCTTCAAATTTATTTTTTATATGCATAACTCACCGATATCATTAAACGTCGTGCTATCTCGCTAATTGAAATGTTTTGTTCATACAAAACAATGATTTCCGCCTTTTTAAAAGTGGATAGATGACTTTCCATGATAGATAACAAATCTCAATCACAATTTACAAGGAACGAAATGCAATACAACTAATGCTGAGAGCGCGCAGACGCAAAACAATTTTAAAGAGGGTAGCTGTTACATTTTAAATAAAGAAGGTAGACTATGGCCTTTTTACCGGGCAAGTTTACAACTCTTCGAACTCTAGTTTGGTTAAACAATTGTAATCAATTTATATTCGATGCTATGTGAATTTAATAATACTCGTAGCTTCTAAAAAATAATTTCCTTTGAGGGATCGAACCTTTATCTACATATCGTAATTCTAGCACCTAATCCACTAGGCTATCGACTACTTTGCATAAAGCTGTGAAAACTTGCGTCATAATCAATGAATGTATGGGATCAGAAAAACGCACACAGACGCGACATTAACACGAATACTGTGTTAGTGTGCATTGCTAATCGTAGCTATTGGCAACGTTACGCACACAAAGACTGGTGTTTGTGTGCCCTGCAAACCGATCTTCTTTGTCGTGTGTACATGAGAAGTCCTCATCAAAACTTTTGCTGCACGGAACCACAAACCAAAACGTCATCTGTGTATATATTTTTCGTATTTGTTGGTTTTTTCATAAAGAGCTAAATCAATTTTAATAATACTTATATGGAATCTCTTCTGAAGTATGGCATACCAGTCAGAACAAGAATCATCAAAATCGATTCATAGTTGACGGAATAATCGCGGAACAAATAAACAAACAAAACAGCCTCTTTTTGAAGTTGGTTGAAAACCATACTTATCAAACGTCATTTTTTCTCTACATTGGGCCACTGTGGGAGAAGCAGGGCGTAGAAACTCCCACAGCTTGATTTTTAGATCTCTTAAAATTGGTTGTGCTTAACATGCTTAACTTAATAAAAAATAAAGACAAAAAGAAGATTTTGATGATGTTAAAGGGGCTAATATGGAACCTTGTGGAACGCCAATTTTTACACCCGATCCACCAGATTAACGCCGTTGACTTCTGACTTTTGAATTATATTTAGTAGATACAACGCTTTATTTCTAACTCCGTAATTATCAACACGATCAAATGCCTTCGAGAGATCGCAAAAAACTCCGATAGCATCCTGTGCGGCCTCCCATGCAGAATAAATATGAGATAGGTAATACCTGCATCTGTAGTCGATTTATCCCTAGTGAAACCGTATTGTTTGGCGTGGAGTTGTTTTGTACGGTTGAAGTGTGAGAGCATTTGATTGAGTATAATCTTTTCAAATATTTTACTTAGTGCTGGAAGAACAGAAATTGAAAGGAACTGAAATTTGAAGGATCATCCTTGTCTCCCGACTTGAACAGAGGTATCAGTGTACTGTGTTTCATGAAGTCTGGGAAAGCTCCGTCGTCAACCATTTATTGAATATATAATCTAACTGTGGCTACAACTAGAATTACTGAACCAATGACGCTTCAATGAAATCATTGTCCCTTGGCACATCTTTTCCAGTGTCGCGGTTTATTATTTGCCAAACTATTTCCATTCTATTATTTGAATTTTGTATTTTTCTATTAATGTGTATAGTTTTTACAGTTCTACAATCCAACTTGAAAGATTTGGAATATTTTTTAAAATAGTCATGAAATTCTGCATCAAAGTTATAGTTTTTTTGTTCATAAAGGTCATACAAGATAACTCTACTTTTTCGAATTCCAAATGTTGTCCAGTCATTAAATTTAGATTTACCGTTGTAGCCACTGACTTTCTTTAATTTAAAAACTTTATTGAATACTGTTTTAATAATGTTGAAGAAGTCTGTGTAGATTTTGTTTGGGTTCTGTTCATTAAAATCCTGTACTGGCAAATTTATATCTAAGTTTTTCGTATAAGTCTCTAGTTTATGGGATGTAATAAGCCTATAAAATGATGGATCAGTCTTATCCTTACTAGCAATTGGGAATGAAACGGTTTTACCACTGTGATCGGAAGGAAGCAGTTAATTACATTTTTACTTGTGAATGCACAGTCACAAAACCGTTATCTAAGCAAGATTGTCTGGTAAGTGTAAATCTAGTCGGCTCTAGAAATATATGACATAAATTAAATTATTTGATAGATAGTTATTAATGGTTATGTCAGTGTTGTTCCTACAAGCAAATCTACATTAAGATCGCCATAAATAATTAACGTTTTTCTGTTATTACAAAGTTTAATGTGGGCTTCCTCCATAATTTTCTCAAATATTTCGAAATTGCCATGGCCCTTTTCATCCCTCGGTGGCCTGTAGACACAAACAATAATATGGCTATCTAACTCAACACAGGATACCCCTATTTGTTTTTCAACCACTTCTATCAGTAGTCTTTCTACTGTAACAACTGTCAATTTTGTAATTATTTATGTTAAAAGACATCATATTTTTCTTTAACCAGTGTTCTGTAACACAAATAACATCGATGTCAGAATATTTTCGAAATAATTCTCATACAATTTCTTTGCCAGGTAGCCCCTGCATGTTTTGACGTGTAATATTTAAGTGGGGCTTACCCTTTGACCTATTTAGTGGTTCTTTTAAGCTAGAGATTTCTTCTATTGTCTTATAAACTAATTTAAATTACTTGGAACAGATTTCAATGTTGCATGCAAAGTATTATTAACCGGTGACTTATTACTTTTGTGGACTGCATCTTGATGTAGGAGGCGAAGTAAAACGAGCCGTTTGATAACAACTCTGAATGTATCTAAATACCTATATAGGTATAAAACGAGGTCGGATAAGTTACACCACTCTGGCTGGACTGGTTTTAAAGATATTTTTTTGTTGGATTGGATTGGAAATATCGGAAAAGTCGACGGAAGCTATACAGTTTATTTTTTTAATAATATAGGTGTGTAACTCCGCCATCAATCATTGACTGTAATGGCGGCGGTAAGAAGTTCGCGGGCTCTGCTAGTTCTTCTTTTGGCGTCCTGTCCCCTTTTGAGGTTAATTTTTCCAGAGTCAAGTGTGTTGATAGATCACAATTTGGTTAGCTTGTCTTTCGAGCACCTGGGAATCAACTAATGCACTACCTGGGCATAGTACTCCTTTAGTTAATGATTACCGGAAATGAATGCCTTTAATTTTGTAATTTTTACAATTTTATGTTGACATAAACATGGTGGGGATCCTCTTTAACTTATGAAATTGTTTGTGTAAATGTGAATTCTGTGAAAATTTCCATTGTCTACATATTAAGGTTCTTGAGACACCCGCTGACGGACAGACGGGCTGGCAGAGACACAAGTGCCTTGTGCTTAGTTATTGGTCATTATTCGATAAATAATTACTCAATCGAATAAATAAAATTAAGATTTTTTATCATATATGATTTTATTTCTGTGGATAAGTTACTCAATTTCTGTCCATTGCCGGTTTCAATAAGCAAAGAGTTTCGTTAAACTGAGTACAAAGTTGAATACTTACATACTACAGACACAAAAATATTTTTCAATGTTTCGATGTACGGCCTTTTTATTGTATTTACTGACCGGAAAAGAAATATGATGACATAACAATTTAGGCAAATTGTATGTTGTTGCCACAAAAATGCCCACAATAGAATCTTCAGTACTCTTGGTGAAGTCTGTCAAAAAAGTTCATTAATAGGTGCCTGCTGTGCGTCTCTACGGTTAAGATTTTATAACAAAAAAATAAAATGTATACTCGTACAAAAGTCTGTCGTTTTACGTTTTTCCGTCTACAATGGTACGGAACCCTTCGTGTGCGGGTGCGACGTCCTACTCGCACTTGACCGGTTTTATTTAGTTTTATAATCGGAAACAACCAGCCTCAAGTGCAACCGTTCCAACATTGTGAGCTAGTGACGTCACGAAGGGTGTTAATTTAAAAATTATTAAAAAGTAATTAGACTTACATTACTCGAAATATTCAAATTAGTTTCTTAAACTAGCCTAAAATTTCACAAAATACTAAACAGTAGCACGTATTTTTTTTTGGCAACAAATATAATGTCATCCAAACTATTTTTTTCCTACCCAAAATGGGTATATACTACCCAAAATGGGTCACCAAAAGTTGCAGAAAATATCAGGGCTAAATACTGCGGTAGCTTAGGTGAAGGGTAAAGGGGGTGAGCGAAGCGAAGCCCCCTTTATCCTTTGTGATAGGTTGAACATATTACGTACATAAAAAGAAGTTTGTTAAGTACAAAAAACATAAAAATAAGTTTGGTGATCATTTATCTAAACACAGTTTGGTGTTCGTTTACTAATTCTGGCGGTCGTTTCGAATTTATTGGTAGTAAAATAGGTGCGTTTTTGGTGATCGTTTAAACATCAGCCATTATTTTTTAGCATGGCCAATTCACTAATCCATTTCGCGTAACAGGGGCTAACCCATCGCGGCAGCCACGATCAATAAAAGTAACTACTGGCGGTTTGAACTGCGCGTAGTATTCCATTGTGTCAGAGCATTGGGATGCGCGCGCAGGTGTTATGTTCGTCTTCACTTTCACCGGTAGTTGCCGCGTAATCACTATAGTTATGACGTTTTATACTTATTTGTTCTGCGTTCAAACTGTGGTAGAAAACATCGTGAGGAAACCTTTATATCTCCATTGCTGTGGCGATGGGCTAGCCCATTGTCACGCAAAATGGAGTATTGAATAACTGGCTAATAGTGGGCACAGTGGTGCCTTGCCACACCGTATGGGAAAAGTCGTGACGCTGTGTTAGTTTTGTTTGGTTTTGTACTGAGTTTTAAAAACCAACTAAAACTCAAAATGTTTAATGCAAATAAGTGAGTAAGTATAAGCAATGGTATATGTCACCGTAGGATTTTCAAAACCGTTAGTTGATAAACTAGCGTTTTTTACTCGTTAGTTGGACAACTATCGACAGATACTTGACCAACTAACGAGGTAAACTGTAGCGTACTGCTTACCATATGACGCGTTAGTTGATAAACTAACGATTGAAACCGTTAAATAGTAAACTGGTTTAAACTTGAATTGCAAACGAAATACCAGGGCAAACACTGCAGCGAAGCCCCCGAATAGTTTTCGTGTTAGGTTGAGATGTAAGAACAAAAGAAACGTAAATTCTTAACCCTGTCGGTCTGGTTTACTATCTGTCGATATTTGATCAACTAAGGTTTTGACTATCTTACGGTGTTACATGTTTGTAGAACTTAACACTTAGTATAAATTATATAAAATTAATTAATCTAGTGATCTGTGTCGTCGCGGCCTAAGTTCTTCCTCACGAGGGAGGATTCCGGGTTCAGGTCCCGACGAATGTGGAGGAAATAATCCTCAGATCCAGCAGCCTTAAAGTGTATATCCGATATCACTCGCAAGCGCCGATCAAATCCGAAATCGACCATTTACATCGCAAGAAATGGCAGCTCTTGTAAAATTGTCGTGTTCTGATTGGTCCATTTTTTAGTTCGACTGGTGTTGTCAGAGGTACAGACAGAACCACAAACTTTACTGACCCGGTGGCCGCAGCGGGAACTACAGCGCCAGCATGAATTGTCATTCGGCAGCCATCGACGCCATGGACGTATTACGTCATGATTGACGCTAAGTCAACGTCAGATAAGTTTGTGTTGGTGTAATAGTCTGTATGATTATAACGAGTATGTTCTTGATTAGCTGCTTCTGTAGCTCGTTCTCTATCTCTAGTCATTAGCTGCTTCTGTAGCTCGTTCTCTATCTCTAGTCATTTCTGTCAATATCAAATTGTTCATAAATTCATAATTCTTTATTGCACACAGATATAGAAAAAGTTTCATTAATGGAAAACATGCACAAAGGCGAGCTTACCTCTAACAAGAGATGTATTCCAGGAAACCAAGGCATGCTTGTGCATGCCTTGGTTTCCTGGAATTACATGTATTTTATTTACATCATGTACATGGTCATCATTTACATGTATTTTATTACAGCTGAGATATTTTTATCTCATCTATAATAAAATACATGTAAATGAAAATGTCTATAAAATATGTAAATAAACTATACACCAAACTACTACATAAGTACATACCAATAATATACATAAACCTGTAAGTACCTCTGTGGGGCTGCAATTGTGGCTTTGCCGCGAGAGTTCCCGGGTTCGATCGCCGGCTGGGGATAAAGATAAATAAAACCCCATTTGTATGTGTGTGACGTCGCTGTTTCTGGTTCCCACGACACAGGGTATCCTAGTGTGGGGCTAGAACAATTTATATGTATTTTTATTAAATAATAATATACATGTATATATACTATAAAGGCAGGTATTAAATCGCACATCAAAAATACTGATTTTCGCAGCAAAAAAGGATCACCAAAAACACTTTTTATGTTTTAAGTATTTTTTGTTGTTCTTACATGTTCAACCTAACAGGAAGGATAAAGGACGCTTCACTTCGCTCACCCCCTTCCCTTTACCCTTCACCTACCGCAGTATTTTGTCCTGATATTTGCTGTAAAAATTTTGATGTGCAGTTTAATATTTCCCCACTACAAATACCATCAGGAAAGAGGAAGAGCTCTTTTACCCGGTTTTGAAAGAGAAAAGAGTGGGACTGTCTCTTGTAGTGCACGGAAGTGAAGTTTTAAAGTGAACGTTCGCCTGCCTCGTAGGATGCGGCGATAGGGAGGTGCGGGTTCAAATCCGTGTTGCTGATTATTTATTTATGGGAAATATTAAACTGCACATCAATAATACTGATTTGCATAGCAAGTATACCGATTTTCACAGCAAATATCAGGGCAAAATACTGCAGTAGCTTAGGTGAAGGGTAAATGGGGTATTTATGCTTCGTATTAGGTTGAACATGTAAGAACAACAAAAATACTTAAACATAAAAAATATCTTTGCTGTGAAAATCAGTATTTTTGCTGTGCGATTAAATACTACCCTTTATTTATTTATGTGGATTGAACATGTTTGTATGGAGAGTGTACCAGGTGCCATCCGCCATATTTTTTTGCTTTGCGCACATTCGCTTGACCAATCAGAGTCCGATTACATCACATGAGCTTCCGGAGAGGAATTCGGATAAGTCACAAGACGAATAGCTTCTTAGCTAGCACGATACAAAGGGCACCTATCCTAGTGTGGGGCCAACATCACTAAGCGGCACTTCATTTGAGCAGCACTATGTGCATTTGGTCGGTAGGTATCAATTAGAAAGTAGTTGTATTAAGTCCTCATAGCAGTTCGAGGAATGGGGTAATTCCACTCTTGTTACAATTTTTTGACGTATGATTGTGCCACGGCCCTATTAAATTGAATATTTTTATTTAAAATGGTTTCCTTTTGCCACGTTTGCCAAAGTACTCGTCAAGTTCAAAGGTTTTATATCCACGATATCATTAAAATACATAAAATAAATCATGATTTATTTTATCTACACACGTATCATAAACCCTCTTTACTGCGTACAAAAACCGCACGTTACGATCAGCATAATGTTAAACTACTTTGTAAAAACTCATTTCTTATCTGAAAAATTACACATTATGACCATAATGTGTAATTTTTATAAATATTATGATATTCCAATTTCGAACGCCGACGCCCGCCTGCGTGCCGCTCCTAATTTATCTGTGAAGTTGGTACTGACATTCAAATTTCGAACGCCGACGCCCGCCTGCGTGAAGTTGGTACTACAGAACAAGCTAAATAACTGCAGATCCACAATGCCGGTCAAACATGCGGTTCCTGAACACACCAAAGAGAGCTTATGATATGTGTGTAGATAAACTAGTGTATGTAACTGTACATAATTAGGCATTAAAACTCTCTAGTGACTCTCGAGTATTAATGCCCTCCATTATGTAGCAGTCACATAAACTACTATTAAGTCCCTATATTCTTTGACAAGAAAGAAGATTCTTTCCCAATACATTTAATTGAGCCTCTTTTTAACCCACTATTATTGCCTGCTCAATCTTGGTTTAGGGACTACTATAATATATACTACGTGACCCATTTTTCACCATTTTTCCCTTTCCTATTTCGCTAGCATATTACCATTACCCGCCCCTGACCAAGCGTGGTATTTTGAAGATCGCCTCCCCCCTTCTGAACGGGTCACGTTGTATGGGTACGTTTCCTTATTGTTCTGAGAACACCGAGAGAGAATGAGATAAATATTTTTCAACAGAGCGAATATGTTGAAAAATTTTGTATCTCGTTTTCTCTTGCATAATTTTGGAAACGCTTATTAAATGAGATTTAAATGAGAACAGCATTTCACAAAAAACATTTTAAGTGTTTATTAAGTTATTTTATTTATTTTTATTTATTTATTTAGGAGTGGCGTTTGTGTTGCCGGACCGAACGGACGTGTCCCCCCGAGATCTCCCAAACGCATTTAAACAAACAATAGTTTTCATCCCCGGCGCGCGCCTTTTGTTCTGCCTCCGGAGGCCCGAAAACGAGCCTGGCTTATACCGCGTGTTACTGTAAGGGTTACCTGGGGAATGTGCGTGATCCATCTAGGCACCCCATCTGTGCAATACCACGCATTTCAGTGATTGTGATGATACTAGTGCGGTCAAGTGTAATGAATGCCCAGAGAACTGCGCGATACTCTTAGGCATCCCATCTGTGCAAGCCCTAGAATTTATTCTAGGCCAGGTGCACGTCTGAGCCACGCAGCGACAGGCCGGCAGCGAGCGACGCCTACGCAACACACCCTCAGCGATACTGCCTCCACCACCACCGCCGCTAAACACACCAACCTGGTGAGATCATTCCGATTAGGACATCATTGATAGTGATTACCTACCTCTAACTTTATTTCTCTCAGCACCACTCGCCGCCTGACAATAATAAACCACCACTTACCGCGGCCGCGGTCGCCCCTATTGACTAAGGCATAATCACATTTATAGGTGCGTCATAGGCAGGATATAACAATTCCCTACCTACGCAATATCAAAATCAACTAATAAAACATTATTATAGCTACATATACTTATATTGCTTTGCCTGAAAATAAATTCGAGATAATTCTCCTCGAGATTTATTTTCTCCTCATCTTCGAAAGACCATTCAAAACAGTCATTAACAATAACCATCCACTAAACCCTGAAACTCAGTGAATAAGCCAACCCAAAACTTAACAATCCTAGAATTATTTTTATGTAGCTAAACTGCAAATATACTAAACCCGACAATAAACAAAAACTAAACAAGTGCAGGCCATAAAAATGCCATCTCACCAAACTCCCAGAAACTAGACAAAACAATTGACTGCTATTTAGGAACAATTGAAAAAGCTTCGAAGCACAAAAGGCTCACAACGTTCCCTCACACATCTGGCACCCATTCTATGGTGTCAGCCCATCTTGGAAATACCGGGAAACATAAGAATAAAAATAGATCGTAAAAAGCCAAACAGCGTCTCTCATCATACCGGCCGTACACCTCTTAGAAACAACCCACACACACACATTCATATTAGCTAAAATACAACGAGGCTTTCTCCTGTAGTAATATCTCACAATCTAAACTCTACCAATGCCCAGAGATGGAAACTGCCTGTTCCATGCAATTGCAGACCAAATCAACCATCTGTTTGGAGCGACATTCAACCATACCCACATCAGAAGCGACTTAGCTAGATACGTGGAAGCTAACAGCAATTATCCACGCATCAAACATGCGATCGACGCACCAAACGCAGAAGCTTTCACTGAGTACATAAAAAATCTCCACATACAGGGCACGTGGGGCGGTGAAGAAATTATCATAGCAGCCGCGGAGTTCTACGTAATAAGTGTAGCGATCCATCATACCTAAATACAAAACTAAGCAGGAACCTACCCAATAATAGTAAAACAAAACATAACCATTTCTAACTTTATCCGGTCCGACAAGCCCACAAAAATAAAACAATAATGCAAGCCCGTCTACTACATAACTGCATATTCTGAGAAATAAAGAGAAACAGCAAACAATTGCACATCATAAAAGGATCATTTCACCATCTTCCAGAAAACAGGCAATTAACAAAAGACTTCCACTGATGAACAATAACAACAATAAAATCGGAGACTTTTTGTCCTAAGCGGCTCTCTACCGAGAATAAGGGCGCAGGAAGATACGCACAAACTTTGACAATCGCAACCTGTACGATCTGTTAATCGTAGACAAAGGTAGTTCAAATAAATCACGCTATATCTAAGTTCTTTCTTTCAACAACATCCCAAGAACATAACCTAATGGAAGCCTTACCAACGCTGAGATGGTAACTGCCTATTCACCACAATTTCTGACTAAATTAATCACCTATGTCAATTAACATGCAACCACACTCACATTCGTAAGGACCTAGTTAAATATGTAGAAGAAAACGGCGATGAACAGAACAAAGCTCGCAATCACTGAGCCTGAAATCCTTAACAACTCACCACTGAAAATCTACGCAATTACGGTACTTGGGCTGGAGAGGAGATTATAATACCAGCTGCCGAATACTTTCTACTTAACGCAACAATCCACCAGCAAAATACACCATCGCTCACATTCACGCCCAAGAATCCAGCGGATGCAGTGAAATCTATCAACCTCAACGTCACAGGACACCACTACGACAGCGTTTACTTGCTTGAATCGCCAAATTTACCCACGGATCAAGCAACCGATAACCAAACTGATAACACCATACTTTCGCCGATACTTAATGCAACACCCATGACCTCCTCAGGGTCAACCATAACATCAACAGAAGACATCCCAGACAACACCGGATATACGATGATACGAAACAGCATATTTAAACCACAAGTCACATGCGAGCGTATGCGCATTGCTACTTGGAAGGTTAGAGGATGCGCCGAAATAACTAAAAGACTCAACATTGACGCGGAATTGACTAACAAAAACATACACATAGCCTATATACAGGAAACAATCATGATACATATGTCAAAACACTATCTCTGGTATCTGTATACTCGCATCGGACAAGACGCTATAAAGAACCTGTATTTCTTTTAAAAGGGAATTATAGGAACAAACCTCCTTCACAATATTGCACACAAATATTTTAAAAGTTACATCAAAAGAAAATGCATGTACAAGGGCGAGCTTGTCTCTGAAAAGAGATTTCTTCCAGCAAAACAAGGCATTACAGGAATTGCTATCATAAAAGGGTAGACAGTGCACGATAATTACTATAACTAAAATGCCTAGGAATAAATTAAAATATCTGTAAAATACAGATAGCAAATACGAAATAATTACCGATATATACATAAACCTTACATATAATAAAATAAATACAATAACTTTTACGAAAGAGACATGTAGAGCTCTTTAATATGTTTCTTAAAAGAAAAAAGAGTCGGACTGTCTCTTATAGTGCAAAGAGGTGCGTTCCAGAGTCGGACCGCCCGCAGCCTGAAGGAGCGTTTATACGCAGCGCTGCTATGCCGCGGAGTAGCTAAAAGTGAATAATTAAATATCATCGGAGAATGGCAAACTTAAAAGTAGAAAGACGAAAATTCTTATAAGTCTCTTAGAAGAATTTCGTCCCATAAACAACCAGTGAATTGGTCGTAGTTCCAATACGAACCGTAAACGATATCAAATATCTCGGCACATATATTACGGCAGGACATAGGACCCAATAAAAAAGAGGTGCCGGCAAGCCATATGCAATTCCAAGGCCCTAATGCATTTTATAAAGAAATCCAACATAGACTGAAATATAGTGCGCCTGATTTACAAAATGGTCACTGCACTGTTTATAAAATACGGACAAAAAGCGGCAACCCTCACTAAAGCAAACAGTTGACAGTCAGTATATGAACGCCTGATCCTCAGAGACATGTTTGAGAACGCCAGAAGCTATCCAAGATACCACAAAATTCATGACTGACTACAGGACAAAACGATATCCAAACGAATCAAAAACCACCGGATATGTTACTATACATATTCTGCGACGCCCACAACAGCACTTACTACACGCTCCATTCAAATACGAAGCAAGGAAGAAGAAAGCCGGCCGACTTATATACACCTGGAAAGATTTCCTTAAGCATGACATCAAACATCAAACACAGTTACTGGACAGAATCATCACACAACAGGGACGATGTCAGGATGGCCTAGAGGCAAATATACCGTATCCCAGAAACAGACAGCAAAAGCGAAACTGGGAACTTACCGGATAACCCAAACGAACACGACTCAGGAAACTCAACTATTAACAATAACTGAAAATAGAAGGAAAACAAGAACTTGAAGAAAACAACAGCTGCTCTCCAAATTCCACATCCTCCCCATTCCACATATCCTATATTGGCTTCAGGCTGAAGAGTCGGTCGATTGAATTCACTATCCTTCCCTTCCTACAGAGCAGGTCATTCCGCCCCCCCTCAAAACTTGTGCCCTCTGGTATGCCGGCCGAAAGACCGGAACAGGTTTAGAACCCTGGCTGGAGAAGCACCATTCATTCATTCATTCATTATTTATTTTTATTTATTTATTTAATTAATGACATATTAAAAATAACAGAGTTACATACTTGAACTAGTTAGTAAGTATTGTGACGCCCCGACTACATCATAGCAGTGGCCTAGACTAGAATGACTTAGTGGTAACTTAATATGTGTGATTTTTTATGTGTGAAGATTTAAATAGTTGTTGTTAGTGGCAAGCGGAGACTATGCCCAAAGTGGAATAACCCGAGGTATGTATAAAATGGAATGGAACCTGCCCAGTATATTAATATGTTGACTAATCTTTCTAGTTTTTATGGATGTATTGCTGTTGTGAAAAATGATTTCTATTAGTATCTCCAAGCAATGAAAGTTAGCGTCTTTCGTTGCCTTATCCCAAACTCGGTGGCAGACTGGCCCCACAGAAGCCCACCATCTTAACCTGTCCACTCGCGTACGAACATCTAGTATGGACTTGCACTAAATTTTAATTTACCTACCGTCCACTCGCGCATGAACACCTAGTATAGACTTGGAATAATTATAAAATAATTGCTACTACCCACTATTATTTTTTGTTACTGGCAATACTGACCGGAAATAGAGGATAAACGTACCTCCTCTCTGGTATCTCACACTTGATTGGTCGATTGACTGAGTAAATAAAAAAAAAACGGTTATGTGGCTGGCCGCCATGACAATTTGGCTTTTTAAGGCCATTTTTTTTAATGCCTATTGAGAGGGTTAAGCCATGTTTTCTAATCTCGTTACTAAAATAAAAATATCTCCTCTATTTCTGACTGCGCCTTCGCGACGACATCTTTGATGCCCAACCCAAGCCTCAACCTCCGATTTCAAACCTTTGGTAACATGAAGGAAAAATCAAAAGCAAAGAGTTCCGTTGATCTTAGAAAAATATTAATAAATGACAGCTTTCACCATCGTCTACAACGTCAACGTGTCCTTATTGACACTTATTGACATGTTGACATTCGAGCGAAATACCCAGTTTTTGAGAGCATTTATTTTTGTAAACACGAAAAATATAATCTTTCCCTGATTCCGTAACCTTTAGAATGAGTTGTCAATTACCTGAAAAAGACATCTGCCCTAATGTGTGCAAAGAAATAGGAGCCTTTCAAAAGGCTATCAAATCTCCTGAGAAAGCTTTGGAAGATATCGCTGCAGCTAAGGAAGAAGCAGCCAAAGATGTCCCGGATACAGCAGAAAGTGAAGATTATCCATCAAAACCACAACCTACAGGTGAACAGTACCTACCTGGCCTAAAACCGCGCCAAGATGGAACCGTAGATTGGACCCCACTTGGAGGGATGACCGGCACAAGACCAGTAGTTCACAAGTACACAATCAGTCGATACTCCCTCGCTGAATGGAGAAACCATAACGAGAATGTGCTAAACCAGGACCTGATAAACGAATCTAATATCATAGACTATAATGCGAAAACTGCCATCATGCAGGCATTTGGTAATATCGACAAACAACAGGGGGAGAATCTGAAACGATTGAAACAAAAAGCTAGAGATATATTCAGATGGAAAGTAGAAGTGGAACGAGCGACTAAAGTTATCACAGAAGAAGTGCAGACTCTTGAAATGGAAAGGCAAAGATTGAAAGGAGCATCCAGAGTTCTGATGTTACCTGAAAGCATTTCCAAAGAATGTCTTGAACTACGATGCAACCGCTTCGTACCAGATCTCGTCGCGGACTTAGCCGAACAAGAACTTATCAAAGAAATGAATCTAGTATCAGAAGTAAGAGCCTTATTCAAAAAGACTTTAATGGATATTGAAGAGCAGATGTCTATTAATAAGGCTGCAAAACAGAAAATTGAATACGATTTCTGTGATAAAGAACTAGCGTATACAACTGAAGCTACAAATATAGGGCTTAATACAAAATCTTCTACTATCATGTTTAGACCTGGAGCCACAAGGTTTGGAGACAACACAGCACCGCTAGAGTATTGGGAGTTCTTTTGCCGCGAAAACATCCAAAACTGCGAGGCAGCAAGACAAAAATCAGCAGATTTAAGAGGTAGTCTTAATGCTATTCTGGTCAAGGGCGGCAGAAAACTGCGTACTCAGGCTGATAAAACTGACATAGCATTAGCAGAGACTGTTGCTATAACCCAAGAACTCAGTACTAAGCTCGAAGAGACTCTTTTAAACACTATTCAGAAAATCGCAGATATGGAGTCGTTGATTGATAACCTTAGAGCTTCAGTTCAGAAAATGGACGCGGCCATGAAACTGGCTCAAACCAGATTAGACAACCGAAACAACTGGAGACCTCACGGCGAAAACGTACGCGACCAGCCTCATTTAGGTCTCATAGAAGAAGTTAAGAAAATTCACGAGACTGTTACATCACTTTTGGGGCAGATTAAGAACGCGGAAAGAGTAAGAGAGGCGTTGTTAGGGAAGAGAAGAGAGTTGGAGTTGGATGTTGCGTCGAAGAGGAAGACTCTGAATATTGATAGAGATAGGATTGGGATGATCAGGTCGCATTATCCCTCTGCTATGGAGATGGCCGGTTACTAAAATTGAGACTTGTGATTCAGGATTTGGTATATTTCAACATTTTTAGTGTTTTGTGATTAAAGTCTAGCAAATCTACATTTTGATATGATATTAGTCACTAGGCTATCAACACCTCCCTTTCATTGCCATACTCTACAGTGGACTACAGTATAACTGACTAATGGTGGGTCCCACTGTGCCTCTGCCAACGCGTATGGTAAGAACCGTGACGTTTTATATGTATATGTGTTTTCCGCATTCTAACCTCAAAACTTGAAATTTGGCGAGGTGTATCACGATGAGTTTATTTAGGGAAAAATCTGAAAACAGAATTGATTTACCGTTAAAAAAGAACGAGTGATCAAGATTAAATAATCGTACTGTTATCAACAAGTTTATAAATGGCTTAATCATGTAACTCCGAGATCTAAGAAGCACAATCACTTTTTAAAAAAATCTAATGAATTTCAATAAAATTACCAATCAGAACAACGGCAACGCATAAACAGGCCGTCGCTATACACAGAGAGCTCGTTTTAAATAGTTAAAAACTAAAAAAACCGACTTCTAGTTGAAGCCCTATTTCTTCCTCCCCGCTCGGGATGCGAATGCAGCCTGTGTTCATGAAAAGTGCTCATCAAAACTATGGCAGCACAAACCAAAACGTCATCTGTGTATGTAGGTTTTGTATTTGTTGATTTTTTCAAAAAGCACTATATCAATTTTGATAAATATTGTATGGGACCACCCCTGAAGTATGCCCTACCAATCAAAACAAGAATCATCAAAATCAGTTCCTATTTGACGGAGTAATCGCGTATCAAACAGACAAAAAAAAAACAGACGAATTGAGAACTCCCTCCTTTTTAAAATCTGTTTGATAAACCTCGTGATTGGTAATTTTTTCAAAAGCAATTCCAATTCCTAGATCTCTGCATTACATGATAAGAGGCAGGCTCTGTCTGTATCCCTCCGGATCATCTGGACACCTGTGCCATTTTATCTACTGTGTCAATAGGACAACAGTTTCAATACTCCTATTTCCCAAAAGGGCAAAAGTCCCAATAGATCTATTATTTCCCATTTGGCCTATTTCCCCAAAAGGGCTATTTCCCATTTGGCCTATTTCCCAAAAGGACGACTTCCTATTTCGTCTACTTCGAACCCGAGACCTACTGCATGCAAGGCAAAGTCACTGCCATTACACCAATGGATCAGCCATTGTTGTGCTAAAATAATTAAACAAAAATACAAAATAAATATCGCGACTGTTATCCTCCGAAGAAGGCTTGGTTCGGAATGAATAATAATAATAATACCTTGGAAACTATTTACACACATTGATCTAGCCCAAACTAGGATTCCCTGTATCTTGGATACTAGACAGCGATACACATACTTATATAGATAAATATTATACTTAGATAGATAAAAAACCATGACTAGGATACAACCATCCGTTCTCGTCAAACAAATATTTGCCCCCACCGGGACTCGAACCCGGGACCCTTGGCTTCGTAGGCAGGGTCACTGCCGACTCGGCCATTCGGGTCGTCGTCGTCGAGTGATGATGAAATACTAAAAGAAGGCGCATCTCAATCATCTCATAATACCATAAATTCCCCACAGTTTCGTCATTGCGCAGCTAAACCGCTGAAAATGATTTGTTGAATCGTTGCCTTTCACACCGACACAAGATTCATAGGGCACTGTACTTCGTAGTACCACTCCTACAAGTTACTCGAGTGCGAATACTTCGTAGTACCACTCCTACAAGTTACTCGAGTGCGAATACTTCGTAGTACCACTCCTACAAGTTACTCGAGTGCGAATGAATAAAAAACCGGACTTCGCATATTTAGGGTTCCGCGAAATGTAGGATTTAAGCCTAAAAATTGGAAATTCAAACAAAAAATCGGTTTTAACAATTTATTGGTATTTTCAGTAGAATATACGTACGTACGTACGATTATCACCAAATTTTAAGGCCATAGGTTCAAAATTTTATAAAAAAGCTGACTTTGGTGGCTTCTCATTACTTTGTTTTTCAATATTTTTAAACAAAACATACAGTATTTACCTACTCAACGAGCACAACCAACGATACGCCACTCGATGGGGTGGACCAAATGTTTCTTTTCGCGATCTCCTTTAACCGCATGGGAAGCCTCCCTTAAAACATTTAAAAAAAATGATATTTTTAGGGAAATATTAAAATGCACATCAAAAATACTAATTTGCACAGCAAATATCAGGACAAAATGCTGCAGTAGGTGAAGGAGGGGGTGAGCGGAGCGAAGTAGGTGAAGGAGGGGGTGAGCGAAGCGAAGAACCTGCAAGAACAACAAAAAATATGTTATGTTATTGTCTTGAACCTGATCTGATGATGAATATCCATAAAGGTTGTGACAACCCCCAGGTCGCATTTATCAATCGATTCTAGTGACATTTTATGAGTAAATTCGATAATTATAGATATTATGGACCATGTAATTAATCGGTTATTATAAACAATGCCAGCGCAGTTTGAATAGTGCCCAAAATGAGAGGGCAGTGTGATAACAACTCTTAGTGTAATCAAATCGCCCGGCATTTTATATGATGCCCGTTAACATGGGGGAAAACAATGTTTCTTTTCATTGGTACTCTGCTGCGCTATGATGATATTGTTGTTCTTATCTATGTTCAACCTAACACGAAGGATAAAGGGGCTTAGCTTCGCTATCCCCTTTACCCTTCACCTAATCAACCGCAGTGTTTTCCCTGATAATATCTGTGTTATCACATTGCCCGAAAACCACATGGCAATATTCATAATGTCTGGAAGTTCAAGTTATAATTATTCACTTTGCCCAAAGTAGTTTGTCATTACTCATAATGACGACCTCTGTGGCGCAGCGGTTGTGGCTCAGGGTATCCTAGTGTGGGGCCAGAAGGGGGCCCGGATTTATCACTTGGTCCATGACATATTTATATTTTATATTTTTTGTCGATTCAGTTTTTGGATTTTTTTTAAAATAGCGGAAATTTGGGGTTGAAAATGTAAATAAAACGGCTTGACAGCTTTTATTCAATTAGGTGTCGTTGGATTTGTGGAGACCGTGAGATTGACGCGGGCTATAATTATTATATGTATTATTATGGTGAATAGTCATTTTGTTGGATTTTAGACCGCAAAATGAAGTTTACAAAGTTCATACTCCATGTACTTAACCAGGTACATTTATAAGTTTGTATGTGAGAAGTTCAGCTTCCCACCAAGAGCCTCGCAAGGTCTTCAGCTCAAAGAGCCACTAGTGTTACATGATTATATCAGTTACCGTAATCACTATGATCACGGGTTTGCTGTGCTACTGCCAAACGCCCTGGGAACTGGCGGTGAATTACAAAATCATCATCAATCTGTGCTTTCAAGGCAAAGTCAGTTTCCCACCCTCAAGTCTCAAGACAATCATCTGTCCCGTTACTAAACCCACAGTCTGTCTGTGTGCGCGAACTGCTGCAGGCAAAGTTTTGTAGTGAGTAGCTATAAGATATGGATGTACGGATGATTCTGCTATTTGTACAAAAAAAACATAAACATTTATATACAAGCACATACATTGCTTCTGACCCACACTAGGATACCTTGTGTCGCGGGGTCCAGAACATCGCGGCGACATCACGTAACATAACAATATAGCTTAGACAAAGATTTATATTATTTGAAGGTATATTTTATTCCCACAAATAGTCCATCAATAACCCAAACAAACTTTACCAGAATGAAGCCTAATTCATAAAGTGTATAAATAGTGTAAATAAATAAAGTATACATATTCTAATGTTATTTAGATTATTGTATTATTCGATACTATTATATTATATCGATAGATGATAAGACGAGTTAGATGTATAAAGCAACCTTTATCTGGGTTAAGTGTGTAGACATTGCCTTCCAAAATAACACAAATGCAGAACCTGCAAACAACAACTTCACGGTATTTCCCATACGAGGTGGCAGTTTCATAGTTGTGCCCAAGTTTAACCATAGTTGTGCCCAACTTTAACCAGCAAACTAACTAATTAATTGACCGAGCGACCCAAACGTCTTCGTTTCAGCTTCGGCAAAAATGCTTTCGCATGTCTGGATTTCTGCCCAGCTGTTCTCCTCTAGGTCGCATTTCTCAATCGATTCTCGTGACAGTAGGTTTTGTGAGCAGGCTCGATGTATATATATTTTTTGGCGATTCAGTTTTTGCAGATCTTGAAAGTGTCGTTAGATTCGTGGAAAGTGTGAGGGTGGCATAAGCTATATAATATTGGTGAAAAATCAATTGTTTGTATTTTAGATCGCGAAATGTAATTTGCAAAGCAATTGGTGCGGCTACTTTCATAATCTTATTTGTAGGTTCTAAGTTCAGCTTTCTACCAACAAACTCGCGGCGCCTACAGCTCACGGAGCCAAAAGCAACAGAATGGTCCAGCTACTCAAACAACAATAGCATCAGCGCAGATATCCCACGATACGGCAGGCAGTTAGTTGAAATAACAATGTGTGTACAATCGTAAAATCGTGTAAGTGAGGTGCATAGTCTCTGGACAATCTGGGTGGGGTTACTATGTGGCAACCGTTCCCATAGGAGTTGCAGAGGCACAGAAGCAGTCACTTAACCATTCATCAATGCTAAATTAAAGATTACGATATGAGGTTAAAATTTAAGGTTATAGTTAAAAAATTACCTACTAAGCTTAACAGGCTTCACCACGGCTAGCCACATGGCTTCACCACGGCTAGCCACATGGCTTCACCACGGCTAGCCACATGGCTTCACCACGGCTAGCCACATGGAGGGAAAGTACAAATATTGTACCTATAGATAGATCATGTTATTTAAAGAAGACTTTGATTGGTTTTTAAAAACAATTGAAACTGCATTTGAAGTTTCTCTTTAATCGCCTGTGTTGGACAGGAATCGAACCCGCCGAATGTGGAATGAAATAACCCTGTAATTTTACGATACTGATCGATAGGATTAATCATGGGGATGATTATTGTCTAAGGAACAACGCATTTCGATAGGTCTCGAAAAATTACAGGGTCTCGAAAATTTGGGGGGTTCGATTCCCGGTTAACACTGGCGTTGTAAAAAAAAACGTTGAATGCAGTTTAAATTATTTTTCTAAACGAAATAAAGTCTTCTTTTAGTTAAATGTTATAGCTACAATATTAAGGGTACTTTTCCTCCATGTGGCATAGCCGTAGGACCCCTTTATGCGATTGTGTGAGTGACGCGTGTGACTCTCTTCTCTCACTTGTATCACTGACACGCGTCACTCACATTTTCAGATTAAACCAAAGGCACTATACTCTCTTTGTGTTGTGTGGCAATGGGATTGCACCCTATGCGCGGACATTCATGACCTCCGATCAATCTGAACCAAAGGAGGTTGTAATATCTCGTAAACTTAAAGATCCTAAAAAATCCTATGCAACCTTTTTATTCTGAAGTTCAAACCTAATAAGTTTTCCGTGTGACTGTTTGTTTATTTGATTTACCCAATGACGTTTCAATCTCGCCAAATTATTATTTTTCTATAAGCTTATTATTTATTTCGCCAACGCACCAAATTCCCGTCCATTATGTCCGGAATCAATCCTTTCACTTGTCCCTACATCTGTCCCGGATCGGCGATCAAGAAAGAGGAGAAAATGATCCTCGAAGCTGGTAGCATGAGGCAGCAGAACACCCATGGATCCTCGCCATACGTCCCTGGACTAATCCTCCCTCCGGAACCCAAGGTGTACCAAGCTGGAGCTCCACCAAGATATTTACCCCAACCGGGAGAAAGCAGTGGAGATTTCCTCAACATGGGACCCACTGGACCTTGGGCCCCTGGCCATCTAGATTGGAATCCCACAGCTGGCTCGACTGGTGTAAGACCTGTAGTGGATAAGTACTCCATCACCAGATACTCCACCGGTGATTGGAGAGCAAATAACGCAAAGACTCTCCATCCAAGAGCTCTAGACCAAGCTATAGCAGTTAAAGACACTGCTAGAAAAGCTTTGGATAAATGTTTCATCAGAATAAAGAATGCCACAGAGAATAGCAACAGGAGTCTGAATAAGAGAATTAAGGATTTGTCGGAGTGGAAGCAAAAGGTTCAGAAAACTGTGCAGGATATGAAAGATGAGATTGATTTCTTGGATCAAGATAGAACAAGATTAAAAGGCGCATCGAAAATTCTTATGTTACCTGAATGCATTTCCAAAGAATGTCTGGAATTAAGGACCCATAGGTTAGAGCCAGATTTAGTCAGGGACGATGCTGAACAAGAATTGATTAAAGAAATGTCTCTTATCGGGGAAATTAGGAGAATTTTCACCAATACTCTCATCAAAGTAGAAAATCAGATGGCGAATAACAGAGCAGCAAAAGCGGCTATAGAAGGCGATTGGAGCGACAAACAAGTCAGCCTAAAACTAGATAAAGAAAACTCTGCTTTAACACTTGAGTCTAGTCTAATTCTACACCACCCAGGTGGCGCCAGATGGACAGAAAACGCAACTAGTTTGGAATACTGGGAACACTATTGCAGCGAAAACATTCGGAACTGCGAAGAAGTCCGCAAAAAATCTAAAGCGCTACGAAGCGATCTGATGACAAGTATTGTGAAAGGTGGTCAAGATATGAAGAACCAAGCAGATAGGACCACCGCAGCACTGGCTGAAACCGTTTCAGTGACACAAGAACTAACAAACAAACTCGAACAATGTTTAAAAGACAACCTAGCAAGGATCGCAGATACAGAGAACTTCATAGACGAGCTGCAAGATACAATCAGAAAGATCATTGAGAAAACTAGATTAGTAATGACACGCTTACACAGTCGGAACTATAATCGACCAAATGTAGAGAACTGCAGAGACGAAGCTCAATACGCTTTGATGAAAGAAGCTAAACAAATCAATGATGAACTAGGTGATTTGAAAGATAAACTCAGAGACGCAGAAGGAGTTAGAGCGGACCTAATGAAGTATAGAGGAGATCTGGAGAAAGATATAGTGTCTAAGAGAAAGGCCTTACTGATTGATGGGGACAGACTGGTCCGGGCCAGGGCGCTCTATCCTACACCTGCAGAGTTTGCTGGTGAAGAACCTTAGAGTTGTGTGACAACTGCTACTTACCATTCGGTCGGAACAGTTCTACGATAACTGCAAAATATCAATAACATACATATCCTTCAATCTGCCTTTCGAATCGACATTGATTTGATGAATGTTTGCTGGACTGTAATGGAATGGAATGTTTTTGCGGTGAATTTAATTTCGAACCTCAACGAAATTTTGTGATAACTTTATGTGCATTTATGTCTCCAATAAGATCTTCATCGTCAGCCGCCTGTTTCTCTTGTAGCTGCTCTTAGGCCACCAGTTTAAATCTAATTTTCCAACCTATTTTCAACACGAGACGAGAACTAGTGAAAGTGAATTTCACCCCATCATTAAGTGACAGGCAATTTTATGTCCATGGCGTATGATCAATCTATATCAGAGTTTACTCTCTAGTAATGATTGCTGTGGTTGCGGCGATTATCCATTATTATGTAGTTTACTAGGCAGACTGGACTATACAATCATCGATGTTATCTAGGTACAGGTCGCGCCAAGTTTATTTGGCTCTGAGCTAGCTGTGACCGTTCTTTCTCACATAGGGGAGAGAGATAAACGTGACGACTCGCTTGGCGCGGATTGTATAATATCTGACTTTTCCAATAACACTATCATCCCCTTCTTACATTTCTCTCAGTAACATAATATAGCGTCAACCTTTTTAGGGTTCCGCATCCGAAGGGTACCAAACGGGACCCTTATACTAAGTTGCCGCTGTCCGCCCGTCCGTCTGTCTGCCTGTCCGTCGAAGGGCTCTATCTCATGAACCGTGATGAGTAGAGAGTTGTAATTTACACAGAATCTTTATTTCTCTTGCTGCTACAGGGCCAGCCCATCGCCGCATCTGTAGAGATATGGAGGTTTTCTGTTTTTCTAAGTAAATTCATTTTTGTACGCAGACATACATTGATTCTGGCCCCACACTAAGGTAACATGTGTCGTAGGAACCTGAAACGGCGACTTCACAAACACGATTCAAGATGAGTTTTTATTTTCACCTCGACAGGGATTTGAATCTGGGACCGTTTTGAATATTTTTGGGTATGGAAATCTCTCGTAAAACCCCTTCATCAACCTGCACTGAGCCGGCGTGATGGAGTATGGCTCAAGCTTACTCGTATCCGGCTAAATCTATCTTTAAAAACTTGTAAGGATATATCTATTTCCGACACTTTTTTTATTATTATTATTTTCATTCACATTCACATTCGGATGTAACCGCTGCGTCTCCGCGTCTCCTAGGTGAGGGCTGAACACCAGTGCTGCTCTTAACGAGCAATAAACACTGAGCTTTGACCTTTTCGCGTCAATGCAGCGCGCCTACACCAATATTCTTCTTTTTGTTTTATGTAATAATCTTATGTATTTTTGTTTCATTACTTTGCTCTCATTTCAGTTCTTTTATAGTTGCACCTCCGTATCAGTTTTAATTTGTATGTGTGCTGCTTTGATGGAATAAACGTATATCTATCTATCTAAAGGCCTGTGACCCTCGGTGGGCTGCAATTACTTATTAAATTTACTTTATATATTATATTATACTTTCATCTACACTGCGATAGATTTCCATCGCATTCTCCACTCGTTTCTAAACACTTACCGCTCGTGCCCACTGTCTATATTAAGTTAATAACAATATAACTAGGTATCTATATCTATCTGTCACGTAAATAGCTTTGATAAAGAGTACGTGATGCAATTTGTAGATAAGTAATGTGTAGAGAAACGTACACTTTTTATCAGTTGGTGAGGAGCTTTTGAAATCGCGTGTGTTATGTGGTATGATTGGTGACGTCATAATAACTAACTTAAGTTATGTTCGAGTACGTTAGGTAAAACAAAAAGTATGCGCGGTAAAAGATTTAACACTTTTGTGTAGAACCATAAGTAAATAATAGTAGTTTATGTGACTGCTACATAATGGAGGGCATTAATACTCGAGAGTTTTCATAATAATATCACTGGAGAGTTTTAATGCCTAATTATGTACAGTTACATACACTAGTTTATCTACACACATATCATAAGCTCTCTTTGATGTGTTCAGGAACCGCATGTTTGACCGGCATTGTGGCTCTGCAGTTGTTTAGCTTGTTCTGTAGCACCAACTTCGGGCGTCGGCGTTCGAAATTTGAATGTCAGTACCAACTTCACAGACAAACTAGGGACGGCACGCGGGTGGGCGTCGGCGTTCGAAATTTGAATGTCAGTACCAACTTCACAGACAAACTAGGGACGGCACGCGGGTGGGCGTCGGCGTTCGAAATTTGAATGTCAGTACCAACTTCACAGACAAACTAGGGACGGCACGCGGGTGGGCGTCGGCGTTCGAAATTTGAATGTCAGTACCAACTTCACAGACAAACTAGGGGCGCCACGCAGGCGGGCGTCGGCGTTCGAAATTTGAATGTCATAATGTTTAGAAAAATTACACACTATGGTCATAATGTGTAATTTTTCAGATAAGAAATGAGTTTTCACCAAGTAGTTTAACATTATGCTGATCGTAACGTGCGGTTTTTGTACGCAGTAAAGAGGGTTTATGATACGTGTGTAGATAAAATATAATTGTGACGATATTTGTTGATATAGTGCTTCCTAAAAATTGGGCTCCTGAACCATAATTACACCTATAATATACTAATGTAGCCCAATAATGTCCCCACCGACGGATACGGGCCCTTACCCGGATACGACTAAGATTGAGCCATACTCCACCACGCTGGCTCAGTGCGGGTTGATCAATCCTACTGTCCGATGATATCAAGCTGCCCTATTAGGGCCTCTGACCAGCTTTATGACTGCTACCACCGAGTAGCGACAGTAGCCGGTAGCTACAGCTTGATGTGTCATCAGAAACACGGAAGCGCCCGAAACAAATGCCACATAGAAACGGACACCCATCCAGTGTCTGTCTCGGCCAGAGGTTGCTACCCGCACGATCACCTACTCAGCTTAGTTTTAAAGTATTCAAATTTAAAAAAGGCTCTTCACCGATGTATATTTTGGACTAACAGAGCAACATAAATTAATATTTTCTATAATGATCCAATAAATAACAAGAACTTAATACAAATACCGTGCGAAATTGTTCTTTTTTAGGGTTCCGTACCCGAAGGCTGCCAACCGGGACCCTATTACTAAGCCTCCGCTGTCCGTCTGTCTGTCCGTCCGTCCGTCCGTCACCGGGCTCTATCAAGATCAACCGGAATAGGTAGAAAATGAAAGGGGATCCCCATACAAGCGACTGGTTTTTTTTAATTCCTGCCCCTGCGAAATACCTCATAACATCATGATTCAATATCACCATAAATTTCGCTGCTCTTAATAACTTTGAGTTGGCTCATCTTGACAATCTTGAAGTTCCGGGTTCGATTCCCAGAGAACACATATATTTTTTCTTTTTGTTTTTGTTTTATTATTTAGGATCTAGTGTTTTTTTCTTCTACGATGGTACGGAACCCTTCGTGTGCGAGTTCGACCCGCACTTGACCTATTTTTTTGGATGTGATAGAGATTTTTTATTACTTCGGGAGACAATATAATCAAATATTTTTTGTACGTTAGCGAATGCAAGCTGGCACTCCTGATCAACAAGCAAGTATAAAAAGAAACAACTTCTTTAATTTTGCGTAACTTGAGATTAACAGCAGGCTGTTTTGGCCTACTGCGTTTTAATTGAAACTGTCGCAGTAATTTCTGACGAAACACAACCTAATGCTGCTCAAATAAAGTATCGCTTAAATGTCACGCTTAAGAGACAGACTTTGGGTGCCCCCAAACTTGAGTAGTCCGGTGCGCATCCGAGCGAAGCAAAGCAAAGCCAATATTATGTATGTAGGTCATATTCAAATACCTCGTATATTTCAATGTACGGACAATATTTCGCGAATAATAAATTAAAACTAATCAAATGCAAATACGAACTGCAATATTCTGAAAACGTGCTAAATGTTCGAAGAATTTGCAATAAGTGCATATATTTAATGTGAATGTTATACAAATGAGCTGGACTTTGGGCTATCAATAGGACATTCACAAAAGGTAAATATATAATATATTTATCAATCTATAAACATATCATAAACCCTTTATAATGCGTTAAAAAACCGCAAATTACGAACAGCTTAAAGATAAACAGTTTTGTTGGAACACATTTCGTACCTGTAAAAATGTAATTATTGTTTAATAATATCATTGATATATAGAGCTCCGTAGTCTAATGGGTTTCATGCTTGCTTCTCACACAGGAGATGCAGGTTCGAGTTCTGACCATGTACCAATGAGATAATTAATTTATCTTAAGTACATTATCGGACGTTCAGTGTAGGTAGCTGTAGGTCCCGGCTACCATCGCCACGTGGTAGAGGGCGTCGAACCCCTCCATCAACCCGCACTGAGCCATCGTGGTCGAGTATGGCTTAATCTTACTCGTATCCGGGTAAAGGCCTGTGCCCCTCGGTGGGTACATTAATGGGCTACCTTTGTTTATATAATATCATCGAATTTTATGTTCTTATTCTATTCAAATTTCCAACATTACTGAAAAACCATGCGATTTGATAGGACCTCAATTCTCATATCAGTCGAGATTACGTTCTATTCAAAATTAAATGTCAAAGCCGCAATTCCGGTCGTAACATGCGGTTCCTGGACAGATGATAGAGACCTTATAATATATGATTTTATTTTATTTATGATTTTCATAATAACTCCTGTGATGTTATCATCGAAACATATTTTATTTCCTTATGTAATATTCACATAAAATACTGAACTGTGGCGCTTTTAAATTTTCGTCCAATGAGTAAGATCCCTCAAATGGGGCACCATTTAAAAGGGAGACGGAAGGAAGGTCGCCCCAAAACTACGGGCGTCGCTCAGCGTAGAAAGAGACCGCCATTGTGAGGTCAGATTGGGCGGAGCTGGAGCAGATGGCCCAACATCGGGATAAATGGAAATCTGTATGACGACCCGAATGGCCGAGTCGGCAGTGACCCTGCCTACGAAGCCAAGGGTCCCGGGTTCGAGTCCCGGTGGGGGCTGTACGGCTTCGGGCCGTGCACTCTTGATATTGATTGATATGATAAATGATAGAATCGATATGTTTAAAAGTCTTGTATTGATTAAGAACAATTAGTTAACACACGAATAATTATGATAGAATGATATTGATATGAGCCACACGGTGTGCTTGCTGTCCGTACGTGAACTGGTAATAATGATTGATAGGTAAAGCAGGCAACCCGTGTGACCTCAATTACTTACAACTAATGCGACGGTGGCAGTACACCGTACATGCTCCCGAGGGCAGAAAAGGAATAATAACACTTCAAAGAAAATTACTCGATTACTACTCTAAAAATGATATAATGCTAATGTTCCTATAATACCTATTTGCTTGATGTAGGTATGCAACTTGATATAAAGCTTGCTAAGAAATGATTTTATATTAGGTACAAACTAAGTTCATTTAAAACTAATCTCTACCTAAACATGAAATGTAAACTTATGTAAAATTATGATATAAAAACAATTTAACCAATGCTGGGTAGATACTTATACTACTAAAGTCTCATTGATAATGATTTTTTATAAGATCTAGTGAAAGTCGGTGACGACGCTTTGTCTGTTTTACTAGCACTCATTGGTTTTTTAACACAACTTTTCATCTCAATTTGCTCACTGATTTGTTTCTTAATATGCCTATCGGACTCATTAACACTGACACTCGCGCACTTTTCACACACACTGCTCACACTGCTGGGCCCCGGGGCGGGGCGGGTGGCGGGGGCGGCGGACTGAGCACCGAGTCGAGACTCGGGCGCCGCCGCCTCCTCTGCGCCTGCGCGAGGTCCTTGCCGGGGCCGACGTCGCTGCTGCTGCAGTCGTCTCCAACACAGCACTGCTACTACAGCGCATACGATACACACCAACACATAAATTGCTATATAGTGGTGTACTTCATGATAAGAAATTCTGCTTGATAGTTCTGAGTTATCCTTTATCATCTTGATATTGTCTTTAATATCCTGTAACTCCTGAATCGGTCGGCTATCCTCTGTTTCTTCTGCACTTAAATGGGTTGATATTGGTACGTTGATAATGTTGTTAATGGGTGATATTTGTGGGATCAACAAATTTACTTCAGCGTCTAATCTGCTGTAGTCCTGCTTATGGCCATGTAAAATGACCTCATTGGTTTTGATTATGCATCCTTGATCAATGCTAATGATCCCAGTAGCTGTCAGCTGTTGCGCAGACACTTGATCGCCGCACATGACTCTCAGCTGACATATATCACAGCAGAAATAAAGGTACTGATTCAGCTTATTCATTTCGACCCACTTATTAGAGCACGGGCTTGAAACGGTTTGACATGAATTTGAGAGCTGCTCTGCTACGCATAAATCTTGATCTTTATTCATTTGGCGAATCGGCTTCCTGCTCCGACATAAATAGGTATCTCTAAATGCTTGATGTAGACATTCCTTGACATCTACTTCCGAGATTGATAAGTAGGCGTCTTTCTTTAAATTAATTGCTAGGTATTCTGATATTGGTATGACGTTGACCATTTGTTGTTTAATTTTCTGTGGGACTGATATGCTTTTGAATATTTCGTAGGTATCTCTGTTTAGTAATGGGATTTTTATTTCCATTATGAGATACTTTTCCATCATTTTGGTTTTGACTGAGAGAAGCTGATATATTTGTCTCAAGTCTTGATTCTCTCCAGCGGGCAACGTCATGTCTGATGATAAGTGGCCAGATATAATTGTCAACTGTTGATGAAGATGATCTGGCGGCAATAGATGAATGATAGTTTTCCCCTTGTAAACATTTGTGGTAATGTCCAACAATTGTTCTTGAATGGCTTTTAGATTTGATAAGAAGTGGTTTGCTATAGAGAGCGATAGCCATAGCTCTTGGCTTCGCTCGACATTTTGGAGTTCTATATCCATTTTGCCTAATTTATTATTGATTTGATTTAAATGCTTATTGATCTGCTTGTGTTGCTTCTCCATTACTTGTTCTAAGCGACTCAAAACGCTATATTCTGCTTCGATAACCGATGTTTGATTCTTCCACATTGCTAATAAATGATTTTGATTATTTCGAATTAATTCTATGTCTTGCTGATATTGTTGGGCGAACCGGTCATCCAATACTCCGAACAGTGTATTTGTTAGATACCCGACACCATTGATAAGCCCGCGTCGCTGTCTAGGTAGCGACGCGCGCGTGCCGGCGCCGCCGGAGTGCTGCGTCAGGAGAAGTTCATTGTAGTATTGCAGTTCGGAGAATCCGTGTAGTAGTTGGAGTATTACTACGTCATAGCGGGAATCCCTGTCTGCTTGATATAGTGCACATGCTTGCTTCAAATGATCTTGGTAGGCACTCAATGCTTTAATGCCTTCCCAATACGGTTGTAAATCGTAGTACATGATGATTTTCCAGTCTTCTGTAATAAGTTGCATGTTCGAAACCTTGTCCAAATAAAGTCCTTGTTGATTTCTTAATTTGGTGACATTAGTCATGCACTGTGAACTTGATATCAGTGTCATAAACGTCATTAATGCCATTGCCAATGAAACGAAACTATACCCCTTTTGTTGCTTGATAGGTTTGTTTTGAAATGTGACACAGTTGGTTGTTTCGTTGATGGTGGTGGGTTGCGATACTTGATTTGGTTCGCTACCATCAGAGTCTTTGCCTGTTGGCAGTACCGACAACTTGATAATCGGCCGCTTCATGTACCCATTCTTGGTTTTTAACGTGACGACTCTCACCAACGAATCCTTTCCACTATGTAACTCGACGACGCGCCCCATAGCCCACTTTCCGGTAGGTACATTGTCGTCGTGAATCAACACCACATCGCCGATCTTGATGTTGGCTTGTGGGTTCATCCCTTTGCTTCTTGCAGACAACTGCGCAAGATATTCGCTCTTCCAACGCTTCCACAGATCTTGGAATACCTTTTGTGCTAGTTGCCATCTTGTCCGTTTATCTCGCTCTGTTTCAAATATTGATAATGTTGGCCCACCAGTTAGGAAATGTGCCGGGGTCAAATATTCAAGGTCGTCCGGATTTTCTGATAATGGACATAGAGGCCTTGAATTTAAGCACGCCTCCACTTCTGCTAGTACCGTTGATAATTCTTCATAGGTCAAAACTTGCTCTCCTATGACTCTTCTTAAATGATGTTTGAGGCTTTTCACTCCAGCCTCCATTAGACCGTTTGCTGATGGCCATGCAGGAGCAGTAAAATGCCATTGAATCTCCATTTCAGTGACTTCCTTAAAAAAATCTTGATTATATATCTGCTTTAACTCCTCATATTCTTGCTGGAGGATTCTGTTGCTATGAGTGAAGTTGGTCCCGTTGTCGCTGTATAAGTGGGATACTTTTCCTCTGCGCGCCGTCAGTCTTTTCAGGGCTGCCAGGAATGCTGATGCAGTCAGGTCGGATACCAATTCCAAATGAACGGCCTTGGTTGCCATACATACGAATACTGCAACGTATCCTTTCGTTGTCCTGATCGATCGGGCAGTGCTAGATCGCACTTTTATATGACCTGTATAGTCCACGCCTGTGTGTTCGAAAGGTCGTGATGGGTTGCACCTTGCTTGTGGCAGATCCCCCATCATTTGATGCTGCTTGCTAGGTGCGTGTCTTCGGCACTTAACGCACAGTCGAATCCATTTTTTCGTAGTCCTGATTCCACTGACAATCCAATATCGTTGCCTGATGAAACTCAAAGTTAGTCGCGCTCCTCCATGATAAGTGAGTTTATGTGCTTGATCTATTAATAACTCAGTGAAGCGGCTATCTTTAGGTATGACAATCGGATATTTCATGTCGTCACTGATCGATGCATTTCGCAATCGTCCGCCGACGCGAAGCACGCCGTTGCTATCCAAAAATGGATTCAAACTGTTGAGCCTGCTTTTTGCGGATACGTGTTGATTTTGCTGCAATTCATTTATTTCTGCTCCGAATTCTTTTTGCTGTGTATATTTTATAATAAATGTTCTTGCTTTATTTAATTCCGCGACAGTTAGGTATGATTTTGTTGGACTTTGATGCTTGCTATTTGATATGAACCGTAATACCCATGCTAGTACATTTACGACTTTTGTAAGCGAGCTGTAAGAGATCAACAGGTAGTTGATGACGTCACAATCTTGCTGAGTGACTGCATTCACCTGATGCTGTGTCGCCGGACTCTTGATTTCTTCCTGTGTCTCGTAAACTGGTTGCTCCTGTTTCTCTGCTTGATAGTTTACTAGCCACGCCGGTCCATTCCACCACAGGGAATGCTCATTTAGTTGTGTGGCGGTTACACCTCTACTGGCGCAATCTGCTGGGTTTTCGGCTGATTTGACGTAACGCCAGCACGCTGCAGGCATTACTTTGATTATTTGCTTCGTCCTGTTTGCGACAAATGATTTCCATCGCCCTGGGTCACCCTTGATCCAACTCAGGGCTACCATTGAGTCGCTCCAGCCGAACGTCTTGATACTGTAACTTGATAGAGACTGCGTAACTTTCTCCATTAGTCTTGATAGTAGATGTGCACTTAAAAGCTCTAGCCTTGGTAAGGACACATCTTTGCTCACTGGTACGAGCCTTGCTTTTCCGACCACCAGCACGGTGGAACCTTGTTGCTCCCCGTTTCTCACGATTTTACAATAAATAACGCACGCATACGCCTTGATAGATGCGTCGCAGAATCCGTGTAATTGTATTTCATCTTGCTCTTTTGTACCCAACCATCTGGCAAGTCTTACCTTGTCGATGTTATGGATATCTGATTTTATTTTGATCCACTCTGCTGTAATATCTTCCGGAAGTTTCTCGTCCCACTGGAGCTCCGATTTCCAAACAGATTGGAACAGGATTTTGAGTTTGGTTGATACCGGTGATAGCCAGCCCAAGGGGTCGAATAACTTCGATATTTCCGACAGAAGAGTCCTTTTGGTATATTTTGCTGCTGATGATTCAATCTTTGATAAAAAGGTGAAATAATCTTCCTGAGGGTTCCATGATAACCCCAAAGTCTTCGTTGATTCCGCCTGCTTGAAATCGAAGCTTTCATTGGAGCTAACATTTTTCAGGAGCTCTTTCGTGTTTGAGCTCCATTTCCTTAAATTGAATCCTGCGAACTGCAGTAGAGATATCAACTCATTCTGTAGATCCTGTGCTGCTGCTACCGAGTGCGAGCCATGAATTAGGTCATCCATGTAGAAGTTTTCCTCGAGAACTTTTGCTGCTACACTCTCTGGTTTGCTCTCTTTCTGCTCGTGAGCTAAATGCTTTAGAGTCATCATGGCCAAAAATGGTGCTGCTTTTGTGCCATAAGTGACTGTGGATAGAGCGTATTCCTGTATGCTTGCTGACGGGGACTCTCTCCAAATGATCTTCTGATACTTTTGATCTTGCTCATTGACCCAAATCTGACGGTACATTTTCTCAATGTCCGCGGTGTATGCAAACTCGTACTGACGCCACTTGATAATCAGTGCTTGCAAATCCTGCTGCAAATTTGGGCCCCTCTCCATCAAGTCATTCAAACTTTGACCCGATGACGTCTTCATACTTGCATTGAACACAACTCGTAATTTTGTAGTCGTCGAATCGGCTCGAGTTACATGATGGTGCGGTAGGTAATATTCCAATTTACCGCTACCTACTGCCGGCGTCATATGGCCTAGCGATAGGTATTCCGCAATAAATAATTTATAATCTTTTGCTATATTTTGATTTCGGTCGAATTTGCGTTCGAGACTACGAAACTGGGCAATCGCTTTTGATTTTGATGAGCCTAGATTCTCTTCAAAGTTCGGTTTTAGGGGGAGCCGAACTTCATATTTTCCATCCTCCCGACGTGTGGTGGTAGACTTGTAGAAGTCGACGCACTGTTGATCACTTGATGATAAACTTGATGGCTCTGTGATGTCTTCTACTTCCCAGAATCTCTGAATGTCCTCGATGTTATTTAGGACGACGTTACACTGGAACGTTTGGACGTTTCCGCATAAAATCCACCCCAAGCGCGTCTGCTGAGCTATGGGCTGGCCTTGATCTGCTCGACATATACCTTCCATGATGATATGAGAGTATACGTCCGCCCCAAATAAAATATCCACCGGGCGACTAATGTGAAATTCCGGGTCTGCTAAACTGATGTTGTAGATATGTGACCACGCCGGCTTGTCGAATGTAAAACTAGGCAGATTGTTAATGAGAGTTTTCATAATGTAAACTTCCGAATTAAAAGTGTATTTGCTGTTGATGGCTTTGCATGCTATGCTCATCATCCCCTTACAGCTGCTTTCTTTGACTCCAACTCCTGATATCACCCCTTTGCATCTCTGACGTCGCAGGCCTAAACGTTGAGCTGCATTTTCCGTGATAAGGGATGTTTGTGAGCCCTGGTCGAGAAGGGCCCGCATGATATGATAGTTCCCGTCCGATCCTTGAATTTGTAACATCGCTGTGGTCAACAAGACTTCAGGAACTTCTCGTTGCAATGATACATGTGTGTTACTTCTCCCTTGCTGTGATTGATCATTCGTAGGGCCGGACGAGTTGTTATGGGCTTGCTTGAACGCTTCACAAAGAGTGCTATTATGAAACCCACGGCAAGTTTGGCATCGCTTTTCCGAGAAACATGTTTTACCTCCATGGTCATAAAGACAATTTTGGCATAAATGTAGTTTTTGTACCAAACTGCGTTTCTTTTGTGGCGTCAACTCTAAATAATTCTTACAAAAATAAATGCCATGTTCATTATTCTTGCAAAGTGGACATTTGAACTGTTCTAGATTATATTGAGAGCGCTGCTTCCCATGTTGCGAAACTGTAGGCACTCGACTACTGCTAAATGCTTGTTTGTTAACTCGATCGTATTTTTGATTGTGATATTTTGATGATGATTGATGTCCTTGATTATGAATTTGTTTCTGCGAAGGGTTTTCTTGCTTCCTTCGGGAGAATTCCAGGCTGGTGAACTTTCCTTCCAGGAACTCCAGAAACTCATTAAGTGATGGCAGCTCCCTTGGGGCCTTGATGTAATCGATGTAGTCATCATGCGTATCTGAGTCCAACTTTTCTGATAATATATAGACAAGTAATATGTCGTTGGCTATGTCACCACCCAGGTTTTTTACGGCATTTAGACACTCGACCGTTGTGTCGTGCATGCGTTTGATAGCATTGACTGAAGCTTGCTGTATGACTGGCAAACTCATTAAAATTTTGACATGAGAGTTGACAATTTTCTTTTTGTTATCATATCTTGCAGTCAAAATGTCCCAACAGGTTACATAATTTTTCGAGCTTATCTGGAGATGTGAGACTAATCTCTCCGGCTCGTCTCTCAGCTTGCTCCTGAGATACTGCATCTTTTGTGCATTGCTAAGTGATGGATTATTATGTATCGCTTCCGAGAATAGATCCTTAAACGGTATCCATTGATTAAATTGGCCGTTGAATGTCGGGATGTCTATCTTCGGGGTTGATCGCTCGCGGTGCACCATTGACCACAGTTTGCTATTGATTGCTCTTTTGATGTTATTGTAGATAGTTTCCGACTTCGTGAACGACCTCTCATAGTCTTGATCTATGCCCTCAAGTTCACTATCTAACTCCCAGTGAACTTTGTCGATAACTTTCCAACGCTCGCCGATGGTACTAAGCAGATCTTCTAACTCCCACTTTTCTGATACGGTCTCCAGATTGATGTTGGAGACAGTGCGCTGGAATGCTCGGAAGTTACTTGCTTGCTTCCGCAGCATCTCATCCGTCTTGCTGTTGCTTCCTGTTGATATCATCGGCTCGCCAAATTGATCTTGGTTTTGCTCTCCCCCCGCCGCCGCTGGTGCAACTTGCTTCACCACGTCGGCTTGTAAATCTTGATAATTTTCCAAGATGTCCTTGATGCTTAAGTACTTTTGCCTGACTACCTCGTAGTAATTTTCTGAATAATATTGATGGGTTTTATCGGTTTCACCACAAAGAGTAATATGATTTACTTGGAATTCATTCCAATAGTCAGATAAAGTGTTAACGCGCTTTTTTAAATAAGAAGAAGTTTTCCTATCGCGACCGTCCTTTTTGAAATTTTCGAGGAGCTTATCCATAGCTCTCTCTAATTCCTGCTGCTTGCTGATCAGATTCATGGTTTCTGCGTCCATGCTGCTTGATAATAAGAGTTAAAATTGGAAATCTCTTACTTGATCAGACGAGATAAGATGAAACGATAATCCTGTTATCTTCGCTCCTCGTCTGCTGCTCCTTGATTGAGTAGCTGGAACGGGCGCCTTGCTGCCTCCGCTCCCTGATAGCGGCAGCTCCTTGATTGAGCCGGGCCGTTGAAGATGCTGATGTGCCGGAATGAGAATCTACTGATCCTCGCCCCACTGACAGTAGCTCCTTGCTTGAGCTAGCCCGTCGCACTTGATTGCTATTGATTATACGATTCGATTCCTTGCTTGAATCGAACGCGCACTGATAGTTTAATAATCCTTGATAGTCACTTGATTCTGATCCGTCCACGCACAATCACTATTCGTATTCACAAATATGACGTACGCTTTTACACGCCGGAGGTCCAAAGTATGTCAAATGTTCCACGCGACGCGACGGTTTCGAAGGACCAAAAAAGATGTACGGCTTCGGGCCGTGCACTCTTGATATTGATTGATATGATAAATGATAGAATCGATATGTTTAAAAGTCTTGTATTGATTAAGAACAATTAGTTAACACACGAATAATTATGATAGAATGATATTGATATGAGCCACACGGTGTGCTTGCTGTCCGTACGTGAACTGGTAATAATGATTGATAGGTAAAGCAGGCAACCCGTGTGACCTCAATTACTTACAACTAATGCTACGGTGGCAGTACACCGTACAGGGGCAAATACTTGTTTGATGAGAACAGATGTTTGTACCCTAGTCATGGTTGTTTATCTATCTAAGTATAATATTTATCTATATAAGTATGTGTATCGTTGTCTAGTACCCAAGATACAGGGAATCCTAGTTTGGGGCTAGATCAATGTGTGTAAATAGTGTCCAAGGTATTATTGTATTGAGAGCTCCCTACCCGTGCTGATGAGGGCCAACAGGACGAGATGATGTTGGGATGATGAGTAAGATAAGATAATTGAGTGGTAGAGTATAAAGCCGATAGTCGGTTACCGCTTACAAGCCTAATGTGTGCTCTCCGCTCTTTAGCGATACATGTATGCACAAATTCAGGAACTACATTTTTATGGGCAACCACATTTTTGGGCTGCTTGCGCTCGAGACTACTGTGGTTTGGGGGACGTCAAATGAACATCTTAAAGATCAAAATTATTCATTCCGCTTCTCCTGAGTCCAGACTAGGAGACTATATGACGATTTACTGACAAACTTAGGGTAAGATGTCCAAAGTGCAAATAGAACGGGTTTGAAGGAGACCTTCCACCACACGATTAATAAGGATTTAATCCACTAGAGTAGCACACATAATTCGAATAATTACTTCACAAGTCTGAAACGGGGAACCGCGGCTAGGAAATTACTCAAAGGCTGAAATCCAGAAGTCAAATAAATTAAGTAGTGGTTAATGGGCTAGGCTGACCTGGCCCCGTCCAGAACAAGTATTCCTGCAAACAGAGCCATCTGGCGACAGCATAGGCGTATAGTTTATGTTGGACTGGGATATGGGAGCAGTTTTGAAATAAGTAAGCTAGTAAAGTAATTCGGTAGGGGGCCTTTAAATCAACATATTATTCATAGGAAAACAAACACACACTCATAACATTTGTATACCAAGCTAATAGTTTTATTTCCTTCAAAATCTGGAGTTCATTTTCAGATCTTATGATGATTATGAGGTGGGTCGCCCGCTGAACCACGGGCGGGTGATCGGTCCTCTATCGTGACTATTTCACCCAATTCCCAGTGTTTGGGCACTGGTTACTGTTGGTGCAACAGATGTCCCTCCCCAAATCTTCTTGTTCGCTTAATGAATTCTAGGATGTCGCTAAACTCTAAGTTTAACAAATCATCTGCTTTAATGTTATCCATCCCTAGTGTCGCCATCTTATGTTTGAATACATGACGCATTCTCCCAAGAAGTGCTAGCTACTTTCTTCGAAGCCACAGTGAGGGCATTTTCAGATCTGGGTTGATAAACAAGATCTTCTCTGAAAAGTCTTGAGGTTATTAGTTTCACAGCCGAGTGTTTAGGGTCCTAACGAAATAGACGATCACAATCGTTAGAGCCGGGGTGGGGTGTTACACCGGGCCAGGTGAAACTAAGTAAAAAGTGTATTAATATCGAAGTTACACAACACAATAAAGTATAGAATGCGGTACCATTAGGGACTTGAGTGATGCTCACAAATTGCGGCGTAATTACACTTTAATTATAAGTGTAAGTAGGAAGTGTAATATTACTTAAATATTACATTATGTTACGCTTCGGTGGCTTACGCGTGAATGTGAAAGATTTTAATGTAAGTGTAAATATCGATAATATAAGTGACGAATCTCGTCCTAAATGTTTGTCTATTTCTTTAAATTTAATAGATTTTAGTCAAATGTATTTCTATTTACAAGTTAGAAATGATAAATAAATCAAATCCAAAATATTTTAAACAGACCTTTTAAAATTAAACCTATATATCTCTTAACATGTTATGTATTTACTTAGGCAGGTAGATAAAATACACAGAGTCACATCTTTTTCCATACGTGGGGTGGCCCTGTTCTTCTTCGCTAGATACATATATACCTTTATTCCTAACACCTTTACCAAGCTAAAAATAGCTCAGTTACTATCATACTTACTTGGCCTTAGTCCCAAATCCTTGGAAGTTCATTTTGTACTTTGTAGAACAATACAAGCTCTTGTAATTCTAAGTACACAACTTATATTTCCCATGTTAAGTTCACTTGTCTTATTTCAATTGTATTAAGGTTTATTGTTGCTTATGCCTGAGATGTGCATGTATTGGTAAAACAATAGACAATAGTAAGGAGTTCTCATGATTAGAATTAACCTTTTAAATGTTAGAAACAAAATGGTAGCACAAATAAAATTATTTTCAGGGTTCCGCATCGGAAGGTGCCAAACGGGACCCTATTATTAAGCCTCCTCTGTCCGTCCGTCTGTCCGACTGTTTGTCCGGGTCCTATCTCCTGAACCGTATTGAAAATTACATAGAATGGTTATTTCGAGGATCTCTCTGGCGCTGCGGTTGTGGCTTCGCCTACCATGCGATAGGTCCCGGGTTCGATCCCCCGCTGGGGATACAGGAAAAAAACACAGGTCTTGGGTGTTTATATGTGGTATGCGTGTGCAACCGTTTCTATCTTTTAGCCTCAGAGCAATAGTTTCATCATCATCTTGTACAAAGCCGACATTTTCATCCCGACAGGGGAGGAAGAAATAGGGCTTGAACTTAAAGTCGGTTTTTTAAGTTTTAAACTTGGTGAATATCTGAATAAAGCGGCCTAGGCCAGAAACTGGCGGATCGCGCTCCATTACCCCGCCATCGAATCGGAGACTAATGAAAAATCGTAATTGTTTGAAGAAACCTGGCAATTTTCGATACTCATTGAACTGGATAATGCATTGGTTTCGATAATCACAAAGAAAGCTTCAATAATTGCAAGTTTCACTGGAGATTCTTACGCTTGTCTTAAGATTATGGAATAATATTTGTATTGTTATTACGTGAGCGCAGGTGCCTGCCACCTTAGACTATGCCACCTCCTTAGGAAATGGCTTGGCACTGTTTGTCCTGATTATTAGGCGAGCGAAGCGGGCCTCACTATGCCACAAATGGTCAATATCCAGCAAACCTTGTGGTACACTCTATGAAGAAACTGTTGCACCTGCGAAAATAAGGGGGATTCACACGGTCAGTTCTACCGTATCCGTTCGCAAGCCTACGCATGGTGTAAACAGGCAACGTGTAGGCCGCTCTGAGATGCGTTCTGAGATCGGCCGGACGCCTACTCGTTGACTTCCTCATAGGATAAATGCGCCTAACATCATAACATCATAATTTTTAGTTTTATCATTCACTTTATCAGTATAGAGGTCAAATAATTATGTTATTAAAATGTGGTTCCAATGTACTGTCTGTCTTTTTATCCTGCTTAATGAGAGTACAGTAGATAATAATAATTAAAACATTTATTGTGGAATAAGCTTACAAATTTTGTTTTTATGGTATCTCTAGACCCCACACTAGGATTCCCTGTCTCTTGGTGACTAGTCTCTTTGGCTTGTGTAGGTAGTATAAGTAATTTCGTACAGTAGAAGGAATAAGACCCTGCAAGCCGCAGCCAACGCAGCGGCCGCCGGATCAGCCGCCCCAGATCGCAACGGCTGCCGGAACGGCCGCCGCAGAACGCGGCCGTTACTAGGCAGAACCTCTGTGTGAATGTACCTTTAGGTTTGACCGTTGACATAGTGATTTATGTTCATGTTTTGTCCAATATCATTGAAATCTTATTTTCTAAATGTACAACTGTATACCAAATTGAGTAAAAAGGTAACATCCAAAAGAATACACTTTCATCCCACGCACATTTTATAGTATTGTATAAATTAGTTCGGTACTTTACATAAATAACGGCTTATGTTTAAACGATTACCAAAAACGCACCTATTTTACTACCAATAAATTCGAAATGACTGCCAGAATGGATAAATGTCCACCAAATTGTGTTTGGATAAATGATCACCAAACTTCTTTTAATGTTTTGTGTACTAAAGTTTATGTTTTAAGTATTTTTTGTTGTTCTTACATGTTCAACCTAACACGAAGGATAAAGAGGGCTTCGCTTCGCTCACCCCCTTTACCCTTCACCTAAGCTACCGCAGTATTTTGCCCTGATATTTTTTGCAACTTTTGGTGTTCATTTATCCATTTTGGGTAGGAAAAAAATATTTTGGTGATCATTATATTTGTTGCCATAATCAACTTTTTAACGAGGCACCGATAAAATTGTAAACTTGTAAAATAATATATCTGTCGCAGTTAGTTGGTTAAATCAGACACTTAACTAACACCGTAGACCGTTAATTAAAGACCGACGTTTAACCAAGTCGCTAGAGTTCCGTCAGACACGTGAGTGAACGAAACGTTTAACGAGTTGTCTAAACGTTCCTAGACAACAAGACATATACAATATAAATACACTGAAGTATATACACATAAAAAATATTTTATGTTTTAAGTATTTTTGATGTGCTTACATGTTCAAACTAACACGAAGGATAAAGGGGGCTACTCTTCGCTCACCCCCTTTACCCTTCACCTAGGCTACCGCAATGTTTTGCCCTGATCTAAGCTGTGCAAATCAGTAGAGAAAAGATAGACCCTGAAAGCAATCAGCTGTTGTCGTGACGCCATCTTGTTTTACATTATTTAACCAACACGCCGGCTTTCGGTAAGGTTATGAAACGTTTTCGACGATGCTTTATTGAAATAAAACTTTAGCGACTTGGTTAAACGTCGGCCTTTAATTAACAGTCTAAGGTGTTAGTTAAGTGTCTGATTTAACCAACTAACTGCGACATATCTATTGTTATAGCGGTGCTCCCGACCTAGTTTCGGTGGCATGATCCCATTCCTTCGGTTGTAAAAATAATATGAAACTTTTAAGACAGTACCTAATTGTAGTTTGTTGTTTGCAGCGGTCTGCATGGTGGCCGGAGTAGCAGTGTACCCCGCAGGGTGGAACGAGACCTCGGTCCAGGAGACCTGCGGACCGTTTGCGGATCAGTACCATTTGGGTGAGATTTACCTACAAACATGGGCACATACATTGCGCGGTATCGTTGTTTAGAAATCCTTGATTATAAATACTGTATTTTTTGTTTTAAAAAAATATTGGAAAACAAAGGATTTAGAAGGGGTTCTTCAAACCAGATCGTTAAGTGCACTTTATGAAGCTTCTCACATGCGTTCCCCATTGCACTACTTAATTTATTTTCGTTATGTACGTATTAAGTTTTCACTTGGATTGGTGTTAAATAAGCCGATATAAAACCCATATAAACATGAATTTTACCGAACTTACCCGTAGTTGCGAAAATAAATTAGTTTTAATTAAATTAGTGTAATTGGGAACGCATATATATGTATATATATTTTAGTAGTGCAAAAGGGAAAATTATTTTCCTTATTTTCCTATTACAACCAACATGATTTTGTGGCGAAATTCTCTATCAATTTCCTTAAGTTATCCCTTTAAAAAAGTATCATTAGCCCCATTTAAAATAGTTTTTATTTAAAATTTATTCTAAATTTGGTACGGAACCCTAAATTAGCCAAGTCCGACACGCACTTGGCCGGTTTTTTTTTGAGGATTTCAACAACAAAATCTTCTTTTTACTTATAACTATGTGAATTTTGTTGTCACGTGAATGTCTTTACGAAAAAGAAAATCACCTAACTTTTTTATTTTTCGACTAAACACAATGTACTCCCTACGTCCCCACGCACAAAATGCATTTATCCTGCCACGTCGAATAGACATAAGCCTGCAAAGTGGTCACAAATCAGGACATCCTGAAAACATCAAATCTCCATGCGATGGGCTAGCCCCCTGTGGACAGACAATGTAGACTTGATGATTAGTTATCAGATTTATAAAATCCTTTCTTTTTTCAGGCCGCTGCCACGTGCGTTGGGCTTACCTCCTAGCAGTGATCGGCTGCTTGGACGGCATCGTGCTAGCAGCGCTCGCCTTCATCCTAGCGACACGACACGTCAGACTGCAGCCCGACAGCGGATACCCGCCGCCGTCGCTCTACAAAGGTGAATATTCTGCTAAATCCGTTCAGTAGGCTGTGCGTTGGTATTTAATCAGTCGCTCTAGAAAAATTTCATCCAAATCGGTTCAGAAGTTTTAGTTGACTGGTTTTACACTAAGATGCAGCAATGTCGCACAAAAATTCAAGTAATTTGGAGCAAGTAGCTGGCCCACACTAGTATCCTAGTGTGGGCCTGATAGTCCGACAAGACGAATTAGTAAAATTTCATTCAAATCGATTCAGTAGCACATCCTAGCGACGTGCCACGTCAGACTGCAGCCCGACAGCGGATACCCGCCGCCGTCGCTCTACAAAGGTGATATTCAGCGAAATTGGTTCAGTAGCACATCCTAAGTGATATAACCTAACACTAAGTATCTTGGCGCCTGGGTGCCGCCTGGAGAGGGAGCGGCGCATGGGAACTAGAGAGATGCAGACATGGGCGAGAGGGAGATGGTGGCCTCACTCAGGCGCCATGATACTTGGCTTATGTTATGTTATGTCACTACAACATTTAATAACTAAATAGTAGTATTGCACAAGTAAGTAGGCTACACGTACGATTTCACTAACACCTAGCTGGAAAGCAATAACCTTAAATCGCAATAATGACGTCATCATGCGATGTATCTAATCTACTTAAGTTGTCGTATAATACGAGTGGGCAGTATGTTTCTGGTCTGATTATCACGTGCGTGCGCATGCGCGCGTCATATGTCACGGCTGGCGAGCTCTAAAGTGAACGCGAAAATCACTATTTATTGTGCCATTTATAAGTAAATAAATAATAGCCTTTCAACGTTCCCATTAGTGGCGATGGGCTAGCCCCCAGACCCCCAAAGTGGAGTATTCTTCTGCCACCACGTATGAGAAAAGGCGTGACGCTATGGTTGTGTTTTGTACCGTCCACGACGATGGACTTGGGCCTTAACTCGGAGTAAGATCCTCCATACTCCACCATGTTGGCTAAATGTTAATGGCACGTCAATGGTCATACATCTAAAGTGTGTGACGTCACTGTTTCTGTTTCCCATGACACAGGATATCCACTAGGATACAGATACTGGGGCCAGAGACTCGGATGTGTCTGATAAATATTTATTGACCGAGCGAGCAAAGCGTCTCCGTTTCAGCTTGGGCAAAAATGTTATGTCCGGATTCTGTCCGGCTGTGCTCCCCTACAAGTTGCATTTCTCAACCGGTTCTCGTAAAATTTGTGAACAGATTCGATATTATAATGCATTTTTTGTCGATTCAGTTTTTGTTTATTTTTTTAAAAAATGACGGAGATATGGGATTGAGAATGTAAAAAAACGGTTACAGCCCAAACGGCTTGACCGATTTGAACAAATGAGGTGTGGTTAGATTTGTGATTACGTATAATTTAAGTGAATAGGTTGTATTTTAGAAAGCAAAATGTAGTTTACAAAGTTATTGGTGCGGTTACTTTCATACTGCATGTACGTAACCAGGTGCAGTCATAAGTTTGTATGTTAGAAGATTAGCTTTCCGCCAGCAGACAAAGAGCTGCTAGTAATATGTTTTCACCGATCAGTAAGGAATAATTAATGGAGAATAATTCAAGTATTAAATTATTGGCATGGCTATTAGACGTTAAACAATCAGTAACGAAGAATGTATGGCGATGGAGAATGTTCGATCCTCTGCCACCCCGTGAGGGAAAAGCCGATATAAGTTTGTTTTGTGTATACATCCACCGATACAAGATTATTCATGAATTCACCTCACATCAATATGCTAACGGTTGGCATACTTTCGTAGTGGGCATAGGTATTACTGTGAACCAAACCAGTCAGTGTGATTTACTGCTAATATTGGATATTTCAATGTACTGACTATACTGATATTGGTAGTCTGAAAAATGTACCTAATGCACAGCCTAGGGTCGCCTAGCGCAATAGTGTACAGCGCTCGTGAAATTTAGCTTTATGAAACTAGCCAAAGAAACTTGTCGCGGACTGTACAAGTTAGATAGGTACGATCACACATGTATTCCGACGTATTGCAATGTAAGCGGATGCCACCACCAAATACAAAACCACACCAACCTCATTCCTGACGTCATTGGTAGCAAAACCTGTTTCCTGATAACTATTTTCTTTTCCAGGCGAAGTGAACAACGCGTATGTGACAGACGCGACATCTATGAGCGGATCGCGGAAGTCTTTGGCTCTACAACCGGTGCTGATAATGCACCCGGGACATTCACCGATGGATATGGACACGTATTCTCACTATTCGGGCAGGACTGCGCGGTCGAAACACGGGATTTACGCAAATACTATGCATAATTACCAATTGTAATTAATTTGTAGTTTAATCTCGTAGTGTTATGTTGTGAAGTTGACCGAGTTCCGCTACTCGCCTCTAGATGGCGCTGACGGTTGCAAACTTAAAACTTTGCCGCCATTTTGTAAGATTCGTTTACTTTGCCGAATTTTCTAATGAAATTGCCTTAACAACGATATTGCCTCCAATGATCAATGTATTGATATTGTGCCTTTAATTTAAGATATTAATTATTGTATTGTACCTAAATCAGTTTTGTTGTTGTTAGATAATAATACCTACTGTATAAAACATCAATTTAATACATTTATATGTAAGAATATTTATCGATTTTTATTCTAACTTTCCATATTCTACCCTATAGATTGGTACTTGTAGTGTTAGATAGACCTTTAACATCCCGTTTAGCCGTGTCCTAGACGAGTTAGCGGACATTGGACCAAAGAGTGATGGCCCAGGGGAACAAAAAGGCCGTGGGGCAGAGCACCTGCCTGATGCTCCGACAATATCACCAAGTAGCCGGGACCTCGCTGGATGCGGGGGCACCGGACCGTGCGCCTTGGCGCTGCAGAGAAGAGCCTACGCCCAGCAGTAGGTTGGTGTGTCCTGAATATAATGATGTTGAAGACCTTCACCAAATTTTAGGAAAAAGGTACCTTCTTAAATATAGGTCACGCACTAAAAGCATCTATTTCCTAATTTCTCTAAACTACACTAATAAAAATCATACAGAGAACAATAAGACGTATTCAATCCTTAGATTAATGAGATATGTATTCGTTTAAGCGTAACAATTGAATTTTCCACCCATTCCTAATTTCCACGCAGCAGTCTCATAAAACCCGTTGTTTTCTAGGCAACAGTTCTCAGGCAGGCTATATTTTGCTAATAGGTTCATGTGCCCCTTCCTCTTGTCAGTAAGACCATGTCTGCCTGGGTCTCCTATGAGCACCTGAAACCGAAGCACATCATCGTTATTTTAGGTCTCTGAGATTGGACCAAATCATAGATATTGGTCCAGTTGAGAGTAACATTTTATTGGGGAAAGACAGATTAAAACTAGTACACGAAACTGTATTTCTCGGCTTCACTATTGATGCCAAACTACAGTGGGGTCCCCATATTTTAAAATTAGCACATAGACTCCGCAGCATATGCGGTTCAAATAATCAGGGAATTGACTGACGTTGCAACTGCTAGGCTTGTATATTTTAGTTATTTCCATAGCATTGTCCTACGGCATACTACTCTGGGGAAGGGCTGCTGACATTGAGACCATCTTCATTTTGCAGAAGATAGCGATCCGATCTATTTTATAAGCTAGGTAGTAGAGTCTCCGAGAGATTTCTTCAAAGAAACCAACATCCTAACAGTTGCAAGTCAATATATCTATGAAAACCTTATGCATGTGAGGAAAAATATCAGTAGCTTTAAAATCATTGATAGCCGCCGCAATGTGCACACTAGAAATAAACATAAACTTTATTTTCCAATGTTCAGACTCACAAACGTTAGTAGTTCTTTAATGAGTTATTATATGCTTTTACTGTGTATATGCTTCTACAATAAAATTCTGCTAGAAATACAAAACTTAAATGAAGCTCACTAAAAAAATGAATAAAGCACACTTTGTGCACAAAGGCCTACTACAAAATTAATGACTTTACAAGACACCGACATCTGGCATTAAACCAGTTCATTGCACTCTATATATTATGTTCTAATAATTAGGTACCTACCTTAAGTTTTATTATGCTTACTTGATTATGTTATAACGTTCATATCTCAATTTTTGTGCTATTATGAATAAAAATCTTTGAACAGGGGGGTTACCACAATCTTTTACCGATTCAATACATATAGGTTCAAAACAAAAACATCACCATGGCAACCATTTTCATTCCAATTCGCCATAATGGGCTTTATTTACCTTATGCCAAGGCTTGTTTTTAGACGGTCACGGTAATTTTGCGGATCAAATTAGGTTCCTTATCTGAATCGGCATAAGACGTTGTGGTAACCCATCTGAATTGAACTGAACTGGTCTAGCAAGAAGGTTTTATTTCATCTGCACCAAAATATTTTTAAGCGTTTTTATGTTCCGGGAAATACGGTGAAACACCTGAGAGAAACATACACTCAGAGAACTAAATGCTCGCAAGATAATACAAACCCACTCACATTTTTACCATTCTCCGTCAATCCATGCAGCCAAGTGAACAATTCACTTGCAAATTCTTCATCATAAAACATATCCCCAATCAAAATAGTATCAAACTCTTTACAAGGAGTTCCAATAAAGTTTTCCGAACTCGTCTCAATGTTGATACGGTTCATTTCTGCGTTCAGTCTGCTTGCCGCGAGGGCATCTGTAAGTGTACGACAATTTTAACAGTATAGTCAAGCGGGGATGTAGCTCAGTGGTAGAGCGTTCGCTTTGCATGTGAAAGGCCCCGGGTTCGATCCCCGGCATCTCCAACTTTTTGTATCGTTTGGCTATCTAAAATTAGGTATCTAATGTAGTAGTGGCATTTTCAATACTAGGGGCACAATAATTCTGAACATCTTTTCTTGCAAAACAGCGTGCACTTACAAACATCGATGTCATTCGCGACCACTTTCCTAGCGCCACTTTTCGCAGCTGCTATGGACCCTGCACCGCACCCGCAGCCAACATCCAGTATGCTCTGTCCTTGGACTACCGGTATGTTATCCAAAATGTACCTGGAAACCAAACAAATATACTTTAATAATAAAAATAAGAGCTAGAAACTAGAGTCAGAGCTGTGTTAGTACGGTATATTTGATACTAGATGGCGCTGTTGATACGAGTCATTGTGACATCTGTGGCTGAATCTTGGAACTAAACATGTATCAACAGATGGCGCGCTATGTTCTATTCTACAGGATCCGATTCTGTGTGATTCTGTGAGCAGAATGAATGAGCAGAAGCCCTCGCGATCCTGTTGGTGGAAAGTAGAACTTCTACATACAAACTTATGAATGCACCTGGCTAAGTACAAGCAGTATGAAAGTAGCCGCACCAATAACTTTGTAAATCAAAGTTGCTCTAATCAAATCAGGCATAATTTTGAACAACTTACTATTACGCGAATTTGACCAGAGCAATTTTCTTCCTTCCTCTGTACGCGCGGTCAGCTGATTTGTATGGCGAATTTTAATAAAAAGTTGCTCTGATCTAATCAGTGTCATAGTAAAGGTTGTTTAGAATGATGTCCCAAACAACCCCCCCCCCGTACAAGAGTGCCCCGTACCTTTATGTTACACACCGCAGATGAAACATATTTGAGCAAATAAAAATATACAAACTCTTTTCATTATAGTAGTTTACATTACATAGTAGTTTGAAGGGCATTAAAACTTGAGTGTGGGCTTATGAAACGAGCGGAAGGCGAGTTTTATAATAATATCACGCGAGAGTTTTAATGCCTAATTTTAATTATGTACAGTTACATACACTAGTTTATCTACACACATATCATAAGCTTTCTTTGATGTGTTCAGGAACCGCATGGTCGACCGGCATTGTGGCATTGATCATTGCTCTGCACTTGTTTAGCTTGTTCAGTAGTACCAACTTCACAGAAAAACTAAGAGTTGCACGCAGGCGGGCGGCGGCGTTCGAAATTTGAATGTCATAATAAGTCGAAAACTCGAAATATTGATACATTATAGTCGTAATGTATCAATATTCAGATAATAAATGTGTTTTTACCAAGTAGTATAAAGTCAAAGTCAAAGTACTTTATTACTGTAGATATTTACATATAATTTCAATTTTCCTCATAGTATACATAACTTGAAGGAGACAGTCTTAGGTCTAGTACCTATAACTACAATAAAATACAATGACATAAATCCTAACTAAAGATAAAAAACCGGTCAAGTGCGAGTCTAAATCGCGCACGAAGGGTTCCGTACCACCGTTCAATGGAAGCGATGGTGTGGAGTGAATAGTTTGGATTTTACACAGCAAAATATTGTTTACAAAGTTATTGGTGCGGTTACTTTCACACTCCATGTACGTAACCAGGTGCATCCATAAGTTTGTATGTGGTATTGAAAGAATTGTTGTATGGGAGCCCCCTTAAATATTTCTTTTATCCTGTTTTTTGGTATTTGTTGTTATAGCGGCAACAGAAATACATAATCTGTGAAAATTTCAACTCTCTAGCTAGCTAGGTTCTTGAGATACAGCCTGGTGACAGACGGACGGACGGACGGACGGACGGACAGCTAAGTCTTAGTAATAGGGTCCCGTTTGGAACCCTTCGGGTACGGAACCCTAATAACAAAATAAACATCTATAAAAATAAACCGCCTCAAGAAACGCCCGCACCAAACGTGCCCATTATACTGGCAGCATTACCGCGCTGCACAGCTAGCGAGATCCTCTGTGACAGGAACGATCCGGAGAGTGGTGGTCAAATCCTCGGTCCCTCAAACGACGCCCAATGTCCATGACGAAGGCCCTACCCTGCGTAACAAACGTCATTTTTTGCCTCTTCTCTACATTGGACCACTGTGGGAGGAGAAGGGCGTAGAAACTCCCACAGATTGATTTTAGATCTCTGTTAATAATTGGTTGTGCTTAACTAATACAATTTTTTATTTTATTATTATGTATCTATCTCATTATGCTGGTCATAACGTGCGGTTTTTGGACGCAGTAAAGAGGGTTTATGATACGTGTGTAGATAAAATATCCTATGAATGAAACCTCCTTCATGGTCAAGGCCCGGCGGCGGCGCAAAGAGGTTTGTATTGGATGGATGCTCAGAGTATAAGCAAAAAGTTTCGTTCATCTGAGGATGGTTGCGAGTTGCGTATTTATTATCAGTATAACTGGCACTCGCACTTTTCGAATATAAATAATAAATATCGATATATACATAGAGATTTCGTAATCGTTGTTTATCTTTGGATTCTTTCTTTCGATAAGTAAGTACCAAAAATGAGTGAAATGATATATATCCGTGGGACATGAGATTATCCCCATCGCAGGTGATGACTCTTGCTCATGTCGGGCACTGTCATATTTCACAATGTAAAAACGTGTTGGTGCATTCCTATTATCTGAAAATTGCAACATTTAACATCAGAAGCTTTGCTTCATCGTCTAGACCTCAACTATGATGTCATCATTCTTACTGAATGCTACCTTGGCCTATCTCCACTCTTTAGAAAAATTTATGGTTATACACACTATCACACTACCAAGTACACCAACCAAAACGGAGGCGTCATTTTTCTTATCAAAGAAACCTCGAACGCTACTGTCACAGATATAATAAGATACTACGTATGCCAGAAATTGTTGACGCAAACTGTCTTCTGATTAGCTTACCAAACAGTTTTAAAAGAGATCTCAAAAGCATTCTGTGGGAGTTTCAACGCCGTTCTTCTTCTTCTCCCACAGTGGTCCAATGTAGAGAAGTGGCAAAAAATGACGATTGCTAAAGTATATGTAAATATCTACAGTAGGTATAAAGAACTTTGACCTTGATGTTTTAATGTGACTCATTAGCACTAAATACGTTTTTATTGTAATGGACTGTTATGTATCCACGTAATTGGGGGCAGTTTATAAATTGTTATTGTCAGATGTAGTGGTTATATAAGTGTATGTTATGTGCCTATTCTTTGATAGTTATTAGGATTTATAAGGCTAGTTATATTTTTACAGAAATTTGCTACGAATACTTTTTTTTTTCAAGTTTATATCTCATAATGGCGACGATGGGTTAGCCCACTTACAATAAACTGTCAAGTACGAGTCGACCTCGCTCACCAAGGGTTTCGTACACACTTATACATATGTGAATGTGTGTTATGTATATGGAAATAGTTCGGGAATCTATCACGGGAATACAGTTTTTTTAACCGACTTCAAAAACGGAAGAGAACCTTTGTCAATTAGGTTCGAATTTGTTTCTTTATATTTTTTTTCAACTTCAAGCTGATATTAATTTTAACGTGATACTTTAACTTGATTGGAAAAACGGAATTGACAGACAGACAGACAGACAGACCGACATTTTCAGTTATCGGACCCTTTACTTGTGCTATAAGATCTTGCTTCGTACCATATTTCATAACTCTATGTCAACGGGAAGCGTATTTCCTTATCCGTACTGAATTCGTCCACTCGTCGTGACCATATGGCTATGGAAATGCCATCGATTTCGTTTCCTCATGTTGCCGAAATCAATATGGTTTAAATATTGTCACACATAATAATCGTCGTAACCATATTGGCCTCGTCAAACGGTGGGGATGAATACAATACGCTTACGGTGCAAGTTCCGTATGCAGTTTTGCTCTTCCATAAACGATCGATCTTGTTTATCCCTCAAAATTTATTTTTCGGAAATTAGCATAATGCCATTGCAATTAAATAGTGTCTGACATGTCGTAGATAAGTAGCATGGGCTTTAGTCAATGTGAAATACATCATTGCAAAGAAATACATCATTCCATTTGCATTTATCTCTTTTAAACTGTGAAGAATAATAATCAACTGCCACAATATTTCAGCAAACACACTGAAAACCACTTTAGGAGATACATAAGAGAGAGACAAGCACTGACAGTATTTTTCGATTTCATATTTTTTCGTATTTACTTGCCAGCGCCACCAATGATGAAAAATCATATATTCTTTTATGGTCCGTTTTTGCAAAAAGTGCTCATGACATTTCTAAATCTTGTTAATAGCTCTTTTTAGGAGCTAGGACTAGATATTTATCATTGGTGGTTATTTCAACATAGCGTCTTAACCACCTTGAGAGACATAGAGTATACATACGCCTATGGGAGTTTCTTTTTGAAACAAAAAAATACCATACCCGTATTGATTGCGTCAACATCAGGAGACGAAACCGATACGCTCACGGGGCATAAATGAATTTCCATAACAGTATTGATTTATTGTTGTTGTTTTGTTCTATGCAATAAAGAATTGTGATGTGATCACGACGAGGGGCGAATCCAATGCGGATAAGGAAATACGCTAACGGGAAGTAACTTAGAGGTTTTGATTCCCTTGCGAGAATCAATATTTCAGCAAAATTGTAAATTGTGTTTTTTGATTTCGTAGATCAACAAGTTTGATTTTTTCACAACTTTAAGAGACTACCTACAGACCTGAGAAATCGATATTAATTTTAACATGATATCTCTTCGCGTTCCTGAAAAAAGAGTCTTGATTCTTGACTGAGACGGAAAGAAAGACGCACAACGAGTGGTCCTATACGATAAGGGTTCATATTTTTTGTTTTAACGGAACCCTAAAAAGAAGTAGGTACCTATTGAATAACTGGCTTAACATTGGGGACTGTGCCTATCTTATGGTACCCAGACACAGAGTGGGAAAGAAAATGAAAGAATGGAATTGTAAGTGAAGTGTGACATGAGCTAAGCCCGAAGATGACTCATTCAATAACAATACAAATATCCTGAAAATCCAGCATGACTCATATGTGCTATCCCTTCCTCTCCTATAGTAAGTCCTCCGTCCGTCTCGCTTGTCGGTACGATATCTCTGCCTGCTCTGGCTAGTCCGTTATTGGTTGCTATCTCTTTCTCTCTTATAAAGGTTTTGGGTCAGGAACATTGCGGTGGGTGAGTCACTTGTATTATGTAGTGTGTGGATTTCAGGTTTAAATTCCCTCTAGTAATTAAACGAGTGTGGCTAGTTTAAAATAAAACAAAATGGCTAAGAAAATGGCCGCACTAATTAGATCATTTATTGTATAGGTACTTCTTTTAATTCTTAAAAACCGGTACATTTAATTATTTGTTGTTATAACAGCGACAACAGCTCTGTGAAAATTTTAGCTCTCTACCTATGTATTTCGGTTGATCCGATAGAGCCCGGCGACGGACGGACGCGGACGGACAGACAGACGGACAGCGGAGGCTTAGTAATAGGGTCCCGTTTGGCACCATTCACGTACGGAACCCTAAAAAAATTGTTTTAGGGAGAAAATATTAAAATGGCACCTATGTCCGCCATTGCTCCCGCTAGGTGGCGCTGGCCTAGTTAGAGACAAGCCGTGTTACCACAAAAAAAAAACAGCGTCCTCAAACAAACGTCAAATTCCATACACTTTTGTTTAGTGTTGAACAGTAGTTTATTTTTTTGTGGTAAGGCCCAAAGAGTTTCATTCATCTGAGGTTAGGTTCAAAAACACGTCACGTGATCTTTCAGATACACGTGACACTGGCAACATTAACCTCAAATGAGGTTAGCACGCCGTATATTGTAAGAAGAAGTAAATAGAATTTGACAACTTTGACAGATAGACAGACTCCAACTAACTATACCAGCGCCATCTGCAACGAGCTTTTGAAATTAGGTGACATATACTCATACCTGTGCTCATACTATAAATATACTTTGCCGATACTAGTACTATACCCGATACTAGTACCCGATACTAGATACTAGCCGATACGGTAACATCATTGTTTTACGTATTTCGTGTTGTGACGAGGTTGTAAAGTAGAATTTTTAATTTGAGGCTAAAGATGTAAACAAAGAAACGTTACTGTCAAAATGATGTTGTAAACATTTTTGTCTGATATCTCAGTCGGAGGATGGTGATACCAAGTTCAGCAGTCAGCTAGGCTACCACTTGCTTCAAGTGCTTTTCTCTATTCACAATTTCCAGCAATTGTGCTCTGACCATTTTCGCTTCATATGGTATATTTTCGCTAACTATTCTTGGATGGCTGCCTTTCGCCATGAGTTGGTAGGGCATAACTACATTTTCCCTGAAGGATACGTTGCGTTATCATATATTCATATTCTTTATTGAACAGAAATCTTAATTTACTATTAAGATTTAACAAAACATTTTATGGGAAAAGGCGAGCTTATCTCTAAAGAGAGATTTCTACCAGCAAACCTAGGCAGGACAGGAAAAGTTGTGCAACAGGAGAGTCCTAGTGCGCAATAAAACTGTATACATCTAATTGTGTACAACTAAAACATAATAATGTAAAAAAATATGTTATACTAAATAAAATACAAAAGCACAAAACATATATATCAAACACAACACTTACTTATATATACATATATAAAAGTACCTATCACGAAAGAGAAAGGAAATGCTATTTCAATCTTTTCTTAAAAGTGAAAATTGAGGGACTTTTTCTAATAGCGCAGGGAAGTGCGTTTCACAGTCGGAACCAATAACCAACATTGAATTTGGTTTACATTGGGTAAAATACGTATTCAACCACTCCTCACAAAAATCGCATTCGGGCCGTCTCAGACAGATGCCGAAAAACAGAATGACAGCCAGATCAGATTGCAAAAGGCGTCCGCGATTTTTTTGCTTTGGCAGATTCGTTTCATATAAGTTCAACCTAAAAATCAAAGGTTACGAATCTCGTCGAACTGTTTTCCCTTAAATATAATGTACCTATGTTACATCTATTTACAAATCTGTCTGAACGAGTATGTTAAGTTTTTTCAGAAGTTTTAAAACAGTCAATTATAGTAATCATCGATGTGACAATAATATTCTCTAATGGTAACCTTTGTTTACATCTTTGGCCTGAAAAAAAAACACTTTAGCTACCTACACACCCACCATCTTATTTTTGAACGCGAAATGTAATCTGGCAACTGGATATAGTGATTTATCCATTTCTTTGGTGACAGTTGACAGCACTACAGGATTTCAAACTTCCTTAGAGTCTGTTGTACATATATATGTGTGACCGTAAGATTGTCAAAACTGTTTGTTGATAAACTAACGTTTTTTTTCTCGTTAGTAGTAAACTGTAGCGTACTGCGTTAGTTTATAATGTAACGTTTTTTTCTCTCAATAGTTTACAAACTATTGATAAATTGTAAACTGTACCGTTCTGCTTAAAATATGACGCGCTAGTTGATAAACTAACGGTTAAAACCGTTAAATATTAAACTGGTTTAAACTTGAATTGCAAACGAAATACCAGGGCAAACACTGCCGTAGCATAGGTAAAGACTAGAGGGGGCGTGCTCAGCGAAGCCCCCGAATAGTCTTCGTGTTAGGTTGACATGTAAGAACAAAAGAAACGTTAATTCTAAGCCCTGTCGGTCTGGTTTACTATCCGTCTATTAGTTTATCAACTAACGGTTTTGAATATCTTACGGTGACATATACAACAATCATATCTTCATAATTGCGTCGATGGGCTAACCCCCTGACAATAAATATTATTAACTGGCTAAACATAGTTTTATTCGCCGCGGCCTCTGCGGTATATCGTTGTTCTATTTGCGTAAATGTGTATGGGACATTTGCTATTCATAGCGTTAAACCAACAAGGAAACTACTGACATTAAAAACGTGTTTACTCCATACATACATGTAGGCATTGTAAGTATATGATGTAGGGAAATTCTCAGGAAATAGGAAGCATCTAATATTGGTACCAGCACCTTGTAGGGAAAACCGGTTAAAACTAGGGATGAAACCTATACGATACTGATCCCGGTATATCGACGATATTTCAGGTTTGCCGATATATCGGTATCGGTGATATTTTTATGGCCGATGACACTTTACTTTTGATGATGATGATGATACAACGATACTTTACAAAATTCTCGCTTTATAAATATAATGTAAACGCGCGGGTTGTCTCGTCTATTTCGTTGGAAATGAGGCACGAACTATGCCTGGGGGAAACCCCGCGATCTATTTTTAAACAAAAAGCTGATTAATGTTAATTTTAATATTAAAACTGTATCAACCTGTCTATATTTTTATATTACCTAATAAAAAATTAACCTGACTTGTATTTTATCTATTTAACCTTCATTTTTAATTCAATAAGCGTATCGGTATCGGTATCGGTATCGTATTGGCAAAAAGGCGTATCGTGGCATCCCTAGTGAAAACCATCAGAAGTACAGCGTCACGGATTTTTGCCGAGGCGCATCTGAAGTTCGACAGGTTTTGGGAGCGGTCGACCTTCCCCTGAGCGCCTCCTGCTCTCTCCTCAGGGGGGAGGTACTGCACCGCACGGTCGACCTTCCCCTGAGCGCCTCCTGCTCTCTCCTCAGGGGGGAGGTACTGCACCGCACGGTCGACCTTCCCCTGAGCGCCTCCTGCTCTCTCCTCAGGGGGGGGGGGGGGGAGGTACTGCACCGCACGTAGGTACATAGTATCCCTACAAATAATGATTATTGTGAGGCGATGTGTGACGATGCGTGAGCGTGATCTGGGAACGTTCTATGCATGCAATATATCATTCATATTCATATTCTTTATTGCACAAAATCTTAATAGTAAGGTAACAAAACATTTTATGAGCAAAGGCGAGCTTATCTCTAAGGAGAGATTTCTACCAGCAAACCTAGGTAGGACAGGAAAAATTGTGCAACAGGAGAGTCCTAGTGCGCAAGCAATAACTGTACACATCTAATTGTTTACAACTAAAACATAATAATGTAATAAATGGTAAACACTAAATAAAATACAAAAACTACTTATATATACATATATAAAAATACCTATCACGAAAGAGAAAGGAAATGCTCTTTCAATCTTGTCTTAAAAGTGAAAATTGAGGGACTATCTCTAATAGCGCAGGGAAGTGCGTTCCACAGTCGGATCGCCGTTAACCTAAATGAGTGTTTGTAAGCGGCAGTGTTATGCCGAGGAGTAGAAAGAAGAGACATCGTGTGGGATCTCCGGTTGCTATGCCTGGAGGAAATAAACTCGAAACGTTCTCGAAGAAACGAAATTTAAAACAATAAGTTAACTAGTGGCCCTGTGGGCAGTAGGCCGAAAGGTAATGGTGTGGTATGAATTTAGAACCGGCGCATGAAGCCCTTTAATTTGATAGCCGACACGATAGGATTCAGAAAAAAATATACATACAAAAAATATATGACGTCATAACAAAAAAATACTTTTAATTCAAGGAACACGTGTGCCAAGTTTTGTGAGGATCGCTTGAAAACTGTGGCCCCTAGACCGGAACTGACAGACACACAGACATAGAGACAGACGAAAGCAAAATCGGCCTCCTAATCTTGTAGAAATGGAGCCCTTCGCTCGCTTCGCTCGCTCGGTCAATTATATCATATTAGGAATCGGAGATGTACATTTTTTATTAAGTACTATCAATTCGGGTTCATAGTGAACGCTCGCTTCGCTCGTTCGGTCAATTATATTGTATGAGGAATTGGAGATGTCATTTTTTTATTAAGTACTATCAATTCGGGTTCATAATGAAAGTTGTTCAAAATGTCTCTATCACATCAACTCATTAATCCCTTGGCTGGCATAGGCTTGCAGAATTTTCATTGGCTTTGAACTCTAATACCAAGCCATATGGTAGGAAATACGATCTACGCCTCTTTGTTGATATCTGTATAGTGGGAATCCCCACAAACTCGGAATCGATACGGTAAAATACGAACCCAGTTACGAAAAAGGATGCAACAACATCATTTGGGATTCCCTGTGATATTAATATTCTGTTCACGGCGGGATGTCAACTATTTTGATAAGACAACAGGAAACTCGGTAAGTAACAAAAAAACCCAATTGTGTATATCGGGCCAAACTTATCTAGCTATGAGCGAAGGCCGTGGGGGTACCTCTCTATCTCGTATAACGGTGTGAGAGTAAAGCTGTGTCAGAAGCCCTTATAGGGCAGCTTGGAGACTTCTGTTCTGACAGTCGGTTTGGCCACCAGCCCGATAGCCTCCATCAATCCGCACTGATCCAACGTGGTGGAGTATGGCTTAATGCTCAATCTTACTTACTTAACACGAAGAAGGTATTTTTGTGGTCATTTAAATGGTTCTCCTTGTTTTTCACTGTGGGTGCGTTGCACTTTGCACGCAGATTCACGCTAGTCACGTTAGATGTAATATTTACTTTTTATTTTTGTATTATTTTCGGTTAGACCAGAGACTATTCATTCACAGAGTTTGTTGCTCCCTCCGAGCTCACTTCTTCCACCACTTAACTAACAAGTGGGATATCCCTGACAGATTTGTTAGATTTTAAGTAATTGTGTATTGATCCTTTTTTTTATTTTTTTTGATGTAACCTTTCCTGTTTGTAACCCCTAAATAAATAAATAAAGAACCGTGGCCCTCGGTGTGGTCATTAATACGCTACGTATTATTATTAATATTATTATTAGGCTCTTCTCGTCTCGTTACATCTCATCTCATATCTTGCTTAGAGAGGGCTTGTGTCCCCGGGCCAGTAGATCTCCCAGTAAAGGTCACCCAAGGGCAGTTCCCGTGCGGTCCACAGAGGGCTCTGGTCTATGATGAGTCGCAGGATCAGCTCCAAAATCATTATCTTGTCTCGTCTCTTCTAATCTCATCACACCTCTTCTCGACTCATATCATCTTATAACTTATCTTAGCTAGCGAGGGCCTGTCCCCCGGACCACTACAAAGCCCAGTAAAGGTCAGGGAAGGGCAGTTCCCGTGCGGTCCAAGGAGGACACTGGTGTGTGATGAGTCGCAGTGGGTCAGGGACAGCAACAGGTTAGAATTAGTAAATGATACGAAGTTTCTTGGAATAACCATTGATAGCAAATTGCAGTGGGGACCCCACAAAGATAAATTAGCTGGTAAATTAAGTTCTGCGGCTTACGCTTTTAGGAACATCAGACAAAACATGGATTGCTACATCTAGGCTAGTATATTTTAGTTACTTTCATGTCCTATGATATCTTGTTATGGGGGAAAGCAGCGGATATTCAAACTATTTTTATTTTACAGAAAAGAGCTTATGAGCAATTTATAATTTAAAATGAACATAATCCTTAAGAGAGCTTTTTAAAGAAATTGACATACTGACTGTAGCTACTCAATTTACTTTCGAAAATATAATGTATGTAACCTTTCAACATTTTCCAAACTTAGCGATAGCTGTAATGTTAACCTAACAAATAATGGCAAACTACTTGAGCCCCGGTTTAGACCCGCGAAGGTTAGCAATTCTTTCAAGGGTCAGTGCATTCTCTACTACAACAAGATACCTCTGGAGATCTTGAAATTGCCATTTGAGCAATTTAAAAGCATGTTAAGGCGACTTTGCCGAAAAAGGGATATTATTACAATGTTCGAGATTACTTAAACGACAGGACTGTATGGGGTTAATCTAGCTCAACATAGACCTTGCTGTTAATAGTTTTTTTAATTATTTATTCCTGCTTATTAATCATAATAATTAATATTGTAATATTATATTTGTATTAAGTAAGCACAACCAATTTTTAAAAGAGGTCTAAAAATCTATCTGTGGGTGTACTTCTCCGACAGTAGAGAAGAGGCAAAAAATTACGTTTTCTAAGTATTTTATTTTATTTATTTAGAATTTTTATATGTAAATTAGTATATAATGTTAATATCTACACTGCAGTAATAAAGAACTTTGACTTTGACTTTGGTCAGCTCCGAAATCATTATCTTGTCTCGTCTCGTCTCTTCTAATCTTATCACATCTCTTCTCGTCTCATTCCATTTTATCTCTTCTCTTACCTAGCGAGGGCCTGTCCCCCGGGCCAGTAGAACGCCCAGTAAGGGTCGGGGAAGGGCAGTTCCCGTGCGGTCCACAGGGGGCACTGGTCTGTGATGAGTCGCAGCGTCAGCTCCGGGGTCAGGTGGCGGGTGGAGGAGACCGTGTGTTTGAGGATCTGACGGGGAATGGACGGCATTGCGGCTGGAACATAAGATACATATAATAATAATCATAATTATTGATTGCACCCAAATATTTCAGCAGCGCTACCTCGTCCGTGCAAAGGTCCCCGATACTCCAGGCGGAAAGACCCGCAGTGTGAGCGGGACGGAATCGGGGAAAAATCAAAATACGTAGCTAAACCACAGCAAAATTGTTTAAAAATAAACTACGCTATTTTGTTAAAAAAAAATAAGAAGATTTTGCGAATACATAATATCTAGATTTTGAACGCAGTTCCACAAAGAAATTAGTTAGGATATCGGAATTACAGGAAAAATAAAACAATTTAGAGGTGTTTTCGTAATTAAATTCTATCGAGAAAATTCCATCCAATCGCGTTTCCCTTTAGTGAAAATCTTAATCAAATACTCAATAAACGTTAACCCAAAAATAAAATCTGTAGATGACTTCATGGTGGAGTAAATGGATTCGAAAATCCCCCATTTTTTTTTCGTATCACCTTAAAAGATAATGTATCTACAAAGGCGAGTTTTTATCTAAAAAGAGAGTTCTTCCAGCAAACATCATATCTTCACACCTTGTCCTCTAAGGGGAATCCGGCAGTGAATTTTGTCCATGTTTACGTCGTTACTAAACTATGCTTGTTTTTTGTGCAATAATTGAAATGTAAATTACGAATTTCATTTGTGGCGTTGATGTTACTGGTTCCCACTGAGTATCCTAGTGTGTGGCAAAATATATGTGAAATATGGAGTCTATGGAAAGAAAATTGTGTCAGGCTAACACTCGATCTACAACTACGCAAAACAATATACTAATTCACCGTAAAATTGTAAAAAGCGTTAGTTTATAATCTAAAATTTTTTTCTAGTTAGTTTATAAACTGTCGATAATTTATAAACTGTACTATACTGCTTACAATTTAACGCGTTAGTTTATAATGAAACCGTTAAATTGTGAACGGGTTTATACTGGAATTGCAAACGAAATACCATCAGGGCGATCGAATCCCACTTTATCTTTCATGTTAGGTTGACTGTCAAAAACAAAAGAAGCATATTACACACAATTACCTGTCAGTCTCGTTTACAATTTGTTGATAGTTTACCAACTCAAGCGTTAGTTTATAAAGTAACGGTTTTCACAATGATAGTGATGTTTTTTCAATATCAGTTTCAAAATATAACGCGGAAAGTCCCGGCACTAGGAAACATTTGGACAGTATAAACAGCGATAGATCAATACAAAAATAACTTTACAATGTGATGTTGATACTTCCATGATTCGCGATAAATATTGCCACACCTCCATAGAAACTGACGACAAAACTGCTATGTTATACCTCCATTGATAGATCCTCAAAGGCAACAACCATTATGGCTAGTTTTCAGCCAGCAGTGGAAAGGGAAGTGGTATAAAAACCGCTAGTAACAACGACATGGTGTGACGTAGAATCTTTGTGAAAATATTTGTATCAGCTCTAAAGTGGCACTGCGCAGTAATCGTTCATTTACTATAGCAGGCGCCTGTGACGTAAGAAGCCTCTACGCAATGTCTATGAATTAAACATACACAAGCAGGCGTAATACATATATGCATAGCATCTGGTCACATACTAAGAGCCAGAACAGAAGTAGAAACTTCACAACTATACAGAATGGGCCATTTCAAAGGGGCAGTACGGCACAGTCAGAAACTGTAAGAGATAGGTTTTGTTGTTGTTCGGAACCACGACCTCGATTTTGCTTGAAACCAAAACTGCATCATCAGATAAAAACAAACTATTTTGCTAGCCGGGAATCGAACCCGCAGATTTTGAGGAACAAAAACTGCCTGCATGCACAATCCGATAGTGTTCCTAATAAGGATATAATTCTGGTAAATAATGTCTCATTGTCCACTCTGAACATAACATCCAAGACCCGAGGCATTTTTTTCCCTATCCTCCACGAAACTCAAATTACCAACATAAGAAGGTCACAATTTTTTTGAAAACCTAGGACTAGACACTCTAGATAGCGCTTCCGCCGAAAACGGCCGTTTTCGGCGTTTTCTCTTTCTAGTCCTTGGTTCTTGGCCCTATGTTCTAGGTCTTAAACACAGCCATGAACAGGATTGAGAACATTTCAGGAGCACTTTTTACAAAAACGAATTATAAAAGAAGATATGAGATATGGACCGAGCGAGCGAAGCGTCCAGTTTCGAGATTTTCCAAAAAGCATTTGTCTTTCGGTCTGTCTGTCTGTCTGTTCTCGCCTACAGGTCGCATTTCTCAATCGATTCTCGTTAAATTTTGTGAGCAGGCACGTATTCGTTATACTTAGCGGATTTCATCTATTTCAGACTACGCAGTTCTCTCCGCCTTCACGAGACAAACCCGTAGACACCAGGTTCGACCTCCTAGGACCAAGGAAACGCGAGTAATTGCCAAAACGTATCCTATTTTGCTCAAAAGTTTGCACAGAAATTGGAATATTCAAGAAACTGAAATTCAATTTAAATTTGGACTTTCTTCATTAAATTGTTGCGGAAAATAAACTTGTATCGCAATATAATACAGCCTTTTGTCCGTCAGTCGTGACAATATTTTTAAGTATTATGTATGTCCCAGGCCAGGGCTCGCGAGATCTACTAGATGTTCTCACAGCACCACTAGTTTCTGTAGTAGTTAGCTAGTAGTTAGCTGAACATAGCGTCTTAATCACCTCGAGATATACAGAGTATATACTTTCGGAGGTTTCCTTTTAATACAAAAACAATGCTTATAACCATATTGATTTCGTCAATAGGTGGGGCTGAAATCGATACGCTCACAGGACAAATGATTTTCCATGAATGTATTGATTGATCTCTCTCGTTGACCGCGTGCCAAACGTCGAAATTCGACGGAAAACGAAGGTCGCAGATTGAAGTGGAGATGGGCGGGACACTTGGCTAGACGGGAAGTCGGAAGGTGGACCGAAGCAGTCACAGAGTGGTGGCCACGGGGAGCGACAAGGCCAGTGGGCAGACCACCAGCCCGATGGTCCGACGATGTCATCAAGTCGTCGGGATCCCACTGGGTGCGATTAGCGCAGGACCGGGGAGATTGGCGCTATAGAGAAGAGGCCTGTGCCCCGCAGTGGGTCGATGCGGGAGGAATATGATGATGATTCATTGATTTGGACACGACAATGCGGTTGTGTTAAAACGCTACCGGGATTCGAACCCGGACCTCTCCCTGGGAGTCCCTGGTGTGGCAGAGCCTTGATCTCGCTCGAGTGTGTTTAGAATGTTTACAGTCTCATCTCAACCTAAGGCCGACCTGCACCAGATCTTAGACAGTCGCTTTTGACAGTTTAATCTTAATTTAAATGCAACATGGCAATGTTGAGGCATGACAATGCCTCTCCCACAGTGGTCCAATGGAGAGAATAGGCAAAAAAATACTTTTGCTAAGCGTATGTAAATATCTACAATAATCAAGAAATATGAACTTTGAACTTTGAGGCTGGGCACAATTCTGAGTGCCCAGACTCAGAATTTTACCTTCAGCCCATACAAAAGATTGTCGTTTATCATATTTTTCTCCCTCAAACTGGTCGGTAGGTCATAACATCATGAAGGTGTGAGGTATCACGTCAATAGTACCTTCAATGAAAGATCATTAACTAAGAATGTTTTTGTAAAGATTTGCACATAAAAAGCTCTCACTTGTTTTTGTTAAATTAGGTCCGAAAAAAATATTTTATTGATGATTGAAATTTGCCGTGCTCTTCAATGGTCTGTAAAAACCAAGTCTGACGTAGCAGATGCTCAAATTAAGATTTATCAGAATACTTATTAAGTGATTTATTAGAATAAATTGTAAAATAATCCAATTATTGTATAGTTTGCAATGATAATCACGTAACTGTGAAAATCTGTTTTTTTTTTTCACTTAATCATCAATAAAAATTTAACGGTAAGACTTCGCCATATGTATGTTTGGCTCAAATGGTTTTAAATGGTCTGCACTAACTTCGGTTTAAGTCTTTGCATCGATCTACCGGACACCCTGTATAGCTATACTATAACTTCTTTCACATAGCTGTTCGACATGAAATGTCAGTCAGTGTCAGTGAAATGATCTTTTGAATGGCATAAGTCACATCGTTATTGGTTCGAGGACCAAGGTTAATACATTTTTCCGATCCTCCTTGTCTGTGTCGCTGGCGAGCTCATCATATGGAGCATCTAGTGCATTTTATGTTAGTTAATGTTATCCCTTATAAAGAAGATAAAAACAAATACCGCTTATAAACGATCACCCATCTATAAGTAATCTAATCCGATCTTTCCTGTTCATAGAAACAAAATTGATATAACACATACTTACACAATAAATAAATAACCCTATAGTTATCAATTCTATTTATACATATTTATCATTTTCATTCATCAATCTGTTGTTGATATTTCGCTATCATTGTGAAATATCAAAGGAATTCAATCTTTTCCACGAATTATCATGGAACATTATCTACATCACTGTTATATCTTATCAAAAAGTACACAGTTTTCTATAATACTCAAGACACTAGGTTCAGGCAGTGCTTTGAATGACAAGCAAGACACATAACAAACATAACCTAAGAAATCTGAGAATATCTAATGAATAGAAAATGTCTTGTTTCGTTTCTGAAACGGTTACGAATTGTTGGTCATTACATTACACTACCAGTAAACAGTAAACAGTAGGTATCGCAAAACATTGTTTGGGATATACGTAACCTCATTTGATTGACCTCTACGCGCATGCGAGCTGTGTGTGACGTACACAAAACAGCTGAAGATCGTAATTGATGCTGTTTATTGATTGAAAACGCAGTGGCGTTCTATTTTTAAATAAAAAAATATGCTTCTCGCTGGTTGTCGGCCAGCATTTTGGCTAAATCTTCTCAATTTGGATTGCTTTTGTCTGAACATTAATTTTGTGTACAACATTTTTTCACTTCGTGTTTTATGAATATTGCAAGGATTATTAACGAGTAATTAGATGGAGTTCGTGTCTCTGCTACCCCATTTTGTAAAGCTGTAGATGGATATACCTATCAGAATAGGTAGTTTGTTTTCGCCTTTATACTACACTCTGTATAATCTGTAACGAGCCCGGCCCCGGCCCGGTACAAGCTGGAGACATCGGCTGCTGGTACAGCACGCACGACTAATCTTATCTATTATTCGTGGAAGCTGCACACTGGAGACTGGAGCCATGTGCTTAGATTCGGTTTCAAATCAGGTCGTAAATATTATTTTCATGACTTTTACGCAGAAAAAATTGAGGAATAGCAGACTATGTGAAAATCCACGTGATTTGTACCGAAACCCGGCGGGTACGAAATATAATCCAAATCGGTCCAGTAATTTTGGACAAGCTCATATTTGTGTTACTTAAAAGCCTAAAAGTCCACATGCTTATAATATGATCCACAAATTCGGTAAGTCTATTGCCAGCGTCCACAGAGGTATCACAGAATAACACCGGTTCTCAAATCGATAACCAAAGTTAAGCAACATCGGCCGAATTCAGTACTTGGATAGGTGACCGCCTGGGAAAATGTACACAAAAAGTAACATTGAATTTGTTTGAAATTATTTTTTAATATTTTTTTGTCGATGAAATATGGTCCTCTCCAAACCAACCCTAATCGATAGTTGGCACTTTATAAAGACTCACACTTGTATAACTTTGCATTTGCAGTCACAGACGCGTTTTTTTTTTAAAGAAATATTTGGTTTTTCTTTAAAACACGCAGTCACATTGTACCGGCTCCCCGGCCAAGGTCGGAGCCGCCGCTATCAGTAGCTATGATCGTCTATTCTATCTATCCCAAAATGAGAGGACCCGATTCAGCTGTAAGATTTGTAAGTAAGAATGATAAGTCTGAATTTCTCGTTCGTTGAGAAATTTGTTAGGCGTACAATAGTCGAACGAAGTTTGGTTCAGGAAGTTACAGTTTCAAGTTAGACAGAGAAAGCATATATGTCCGCGAGCCGGTAATTCACATCAGTCAGCGGTGTATTGCGCCAGAACGATCGTTGTTATATTTTATGTGATGGCACCATCTGGTTTTTGTATATATGAGCGCATTGGAACATCTTTTGTTTTAGTTTTAGTGATCGACCACAGTTTATAATATTTGTTTGTGATATCGTATCGATATCCGTCGTAGTTTTACGACGTGAGTACTCAATGATATTTCATGTGCTCGCTAGTAGCGGCTTGTGGTGGTTCCAATTATATATTTGGTTCACGGCAATAACGATCCGAAAAGACCGGTTTACACAATTGCGATTTGAGTTCCGAAATGGGTTCTGAACTAGCGGTTACCTCAAAAGGTCCGTAACGTTTTGAAACCTTCAACTCTGCGCAATTTGAGCTGGATGTTATCGAAACGCAAGCATTTTTGTTTTAGGAGATCTAACCCACACCATAGCAAAGTGCATAGTTCGAAAAATACCGAACTATGAATTCCACTAGCCGCAGCACGTCCTGGGCTGAGCCTAATCATATATACCGACTCAGCTTACACATTAGATCTCCTGCGAATTTACATTTAATTTAAAAATGCAACTTGAATCCAATCTGACCCAAGGCAATGCAAAACACCTACCCGGACCTAAACAATGAACTTTAGACTGTAAATTGATCTCTTCGCGCATCCCCGACAACACTCAAATGTCAAAATATCAACAGGATATGTTATCTGTGTTGACACCGGTTTAACTTTGTTCTGAATTTGTTATTTCCATCCGCGGAACCTCATCGATCAAACAGTCTCCCTATGCCCTGACAACCTAGGTTTAGCCGCAACTAAACTCCTGTCTAGCCTAGTCTAAAAACCTAGTGTTATACCACATCCATTATCGACACCACTCGAAAATGGTTGAGTTTGATTTGAATGTGCTTGAATGTTTAACGACTGTCTGTGTGGGAACTTCAAAACTCGCTACTCGAAGGAATGAGGAGAGGATTAGCCCGCGAATATCCTAAGAGCCAATCCAGGAACCCTATGGTGAAGGAAAAGGAATTTAGGGTCGCTCCAAGCCCAGACTCAGACTCAGATAAATTGACTTAAAAGTTCTTTCCTAACGACCCAAGGATAGTTTTGGAATTAGGGGTAGGTTGATATAAAGGTAGGAACCGAGGTATATCTCGGCGCTTCAGACACTCACGAAAACCCACTGAAACTCCGCAATCACAAATTCGTATAGTTCTGACGCGTAACACGGCAGACAAAACTGTTTAGAACTCGTGAAGGACGACTGTCACAGTAGCTAGACGCTGAGACTGAATGCCCTCCCCTCTCAAACTCTCGTATTTATAGGCGTCCCTTGCGAATACGCTCTGCCCAAGCGAAGCTTCTTATCACTAACTACACAGGGTCTAATTTCAACCATGCCATGCAGATCCGCCGTTCTACAAATTGTGTGTACGCATATTCACTATGATCAACCGTAGGTGATCACTCAAATCATTTGATACTGCCGATACACAGAATCTGTTGATCGCTGACCAATAAAAGCTTGTTGCGATTAATTAAGCATTACCCGACCGCTAGGGCGCGTGGCAAAGACCACTAGATTGCTATCCAAACTAGCGGTGTCAGACTCTCCATATCATACCTCAATCGCAATTGTGTATTTGCAATCAACATAATAGCTTTCTCCGTATCGTTCCATAATAACCTTTCATTATTTAGTTATTCATAATTTTATTCAACGCGCAGCCAAATCGGCTCTGATCTCTACACATCTCGCAGGAATGCGACAAAAAAACATGACCTGAACTGAAATTCCACGAATGAACCCACGCGTCTTTTTTTTTTGCAAACTTTGCCAGTAAGCTACGCAAAACCCCCAAACGTTATCTGAACCGATTCTCGTATTCAAAACAGCGCGGCGTTGGGCTAGCTCTCTACCACGCAGAATGAAGTATCAAATGTACCGAACCTCGTGTACCATTACAGCCCCCTCCCAGACCTTGAGAGACTGTTTATCTCAGTTAACATGGCGCAAGGATCTCATTACCACTATGCTACCCATGCTTTGTACATATCTACTCTATATGTACGGACATCTCAAATCATGTACACAGACCGATGAATCTGTCAATTATGTATATAATATTTACACAACTCGATTGAGTTCTCTCCTGTCTTATCTTATTTATCTATCTAACTATACAACCTCGCTTACCCGCAATTTATCCTAATTCGTATTACTATATATATATATACAAATTGTTTTTTTTTGTTTTTTTTTTTTTTTTTTTTTTGTTTTTTTTTTTTTTTTTCAAACCATGCAAGATCCTCAAATCTACAAAGTAGTTACTACACTATCTTATTTATCTACGCCCTTATTCGTCCTCACATAATACCTGGCTATATTTATAGTATTGAAGTTACCCAATATCTCATTTGAACCCGGATCTACTAACGTATAACAGTTAGGATATACCACTGCCGAAATAACATAAGGCCCTTTATACAACAACGAAAATTTCCGCATGATTTTATGTTCTTTATTTGAACGCACAAAAGTCTTAAGTTTCACATAATCACCTATACGATAGACTTCTAACTTACGCCGTTTGTCCGCCTGTCGCTTACGTCGTTCACTAGAACTTTTAGAGTTTTCTATCGCTACATTTCGCACCTGTTCCGTATCCCGCACACTATGGCCTAATAACCATTCATCGCCTAATTCCTTGTCAATAGTTAACGGTTCCCGCTTACCAAACGCTAACTCATTAGGCGCAAAGCCTGTGCTTGTGTGTTCGATATTATTATAGCAATTCTGAATGTCCGGCAACACGTCGACCCAACTACGATTACTTCCGCTGCAATAAGTTCTAATCAGTCGACCTAGCTCGCGATTCACTCTTTCTACGCTATTAGAATTTGGACAATACACCGACGTATGAGTGACCCGAATCCCCAGCTGTTTGAGTCCAAATTCCCAAACTTTCGATATGAACTGTGGTCCTGAGTCCGTAATTATAGTTTCGATAGGTATTTCCCTATGAAATCTCTTTGTACAAGCGAGCACGCTCCTACCTGTCGCTTTTCGCATTGGATATAATTTTATTACTTTACTGTACACGTCTTGAATCACATATATATATTGATATCCGAATTTACCTACGGGCAATGGCCCATAAAGGTCCGAAAAAACTTTCTCACCCAACCTTTCCGCCAACACCGATGTACAAGGACCAACGGTATTGTTAGTACTTGGTTTGACCTTTTGACATATGTCACAACTTCTTATCACCGCGCTTATCACCCTACTCATATGAAGAAAATAATATCTGTCCTTCATCAGTGCTAATATTTTATATCTGCCGTAGTGACCTATTTCTTCATGTATGTGTAAAATTAATTCCTCCTGTAGTGATTTCGGAATTACTAGCAACTGTACGTTCCGCTTCGGCACGTGAAAATATAACGTATCACCTACTAGCTTATAATTTTCAAAACCTCTTGTCCCCGTATCTACTACATTACGTCTGATACAACCGCTAATTCGATTTAACCGCTCATCTTCGCTTTGTAATCTCGCAATGTCCCGTAAACTCGAAATAACACTTGCGGTATTCGATGCCTGAAACCAGAATATCCCCGGCTGAACATTTGTACTGTCAATCATACCTCCAGGTCCCGCTATTTGCCTGCTTAGCGTGTCGGCAATTTGATTATCAGTCCCTCGCACAAATTCTATGTCGTAATCGAATTGCTCTAAAAACATAATCCACCTCGTTACGCGTGCCCCTAATAAGGTCCACGACTTAATGAACGTCAAACTTTTATGATCAGTTCTAATAATAACTTTTTCTCCCCGCAAGTATATCTCAAATCGCTTTAAAGTGTATATAACTGCATACATTTCCTGTTCACTGATAGCCCATCTCGTCTGAGCACCCTTAAATGCCTGCGAACAGAACCCTATAATTCGTTCCTGGCCCGAATCATCTAATTGATAAACATAGCCCCCAATTCCTATAGCGCTGGCGTCACATTGAACATAATATGTTTTTCCCGCCAATGGCTGACTCAAAATTATACTTTCTAAGAATTGATTTTTTATCTCGTCAAAAGCACTTTGCATCTGCGCACTCCAGATGAACTTGACTCCAGACCGTAATAAATTGTACAAGGGCTGTGTTAACGTTCCAAAATTTTTTATAAACCTCCGAAAGTAATTTATGAACCCCAAAAACGCCCTCAATTGCCTGACAGTTCTGGGTGACGGATATAATTTAAGTGTTTCAATTTTGTCCGGGTCCATCTGCAAACCTTGTGTAGACAAAATATGCCCCAATAACTTAACCTTTTTTTGTGCGAACTCGCATTTTTTTAGTTTGCATGTGAAGCCCGCGTCTTTCAATTTACTCAGAACCGTGTCCACTTGAGACAAATGCTGTTCGAAGTCACCCTCAGTTAAAATTGCCAAATCGTCAACAAAATTTAAACAATATGACCTAACCTCTGGCCCTAGAATTAAGTCCATCGCCCTCGAAAATGAACCTACACTGGTTTTCAACCCCTGAGGTAAAACGTTGTAAACATAACTTCTGCCTTGATATACAAAACCCGTGTATCGTTTAGATTCGTCTGATAATGGTATAGAAAATACGCATCTTTGATATCAATAACTTATCGCTAAACAACTCTGCATGTTTATTTAACACCGGCAATAACTTTGTTTTGTGTTCAACAGGTATTGATGAATTATTCACATATTCCTCTATCATATTTCTACTGGTATCTTGGTTCTGTACTTCCATTGTACAACAGCAAAAATCCTGATTAGGGCCAGTACCTAATGGTATTTCACACATCCGCCCGGCGCTTCGTATAATTAGTCTCTTATTACCCTCACACATTAAACTCGCTCGCGTCTGTTGTATAAAATCAAACCCTAAAATTAAATCTTTAGGCACCCTTGTTAATACTAGCATTGGAGTATCGATAACGCATTCACCTATTGTTAATGGTAACGTTACTAATTTATCAACCTTTTCCTTACTGACTCCAAATGCACCTGTGATTCTCAAACTTGGAATCGGTATTTCCGTCGGTTTTCCCAATTGTCTGCACACTTCTTCGTACACTCTCCGACTTATTACGCTGATTTCGCTCCCCGAATCAATCAAACTCCTTACAACAATATTCCCAATACGCACATCTATCTCAGGTAATGTCAAAGTACTACATAAATCGCGCCCACACTCAGTCGAATCGTCGTCTCTGAATATCGTATGTAAACGTCTGTCATTTCGATCTCTACAATTCGATCTAGATTTTTCCTCTAAACACACGGCATATCCGTGCGCTGTATGCGCTAATAATTGAATAAATTCATTCACACCCACGTTCGAATCCAAATTACACAAATCATACAGTCTATGTTTTTTTCCAATTTGATCGGCTGTCCACCCGAACCGTAATAAATATCTGAGCGCGAACGACCCGCGCGAGTCCACTAGTTTTTTGAATTCTGACTTATCGCATTATTCCTGTCACTTGAACTTTGCCCTGCCTCTGTATCTCCTGAACTATCATTGCCCCTCTGGAACCCTATTGCCTTGAAGCTAGGCTGAGGCTGTCTACTTCTACCGCGAAAATAACCGCGACCGCGCGTCCCAAATTCGTTTCGCCTCTTCGTTCCCGCGTTATAATTATTCCTACGACTCACCGCGTTATAACGTAACGTATTTACCCGCATAGCTCGATATTGCCCCCGCATGTAGCTATTCCGCCTTACATTATTCGTATCCATTGTCTCAGAACCATGTATCGCACTTAATCCTCCATCGACATTCCGTTCTAAATGCCGAAGGAATTCGACCGCATCCCGTATAGTCATAGCCTCCTTTCTAGCAAAAAACGCTACCTGAATATCACGCGGCAACTGTCTGAAAATCGTGTTGATTTTCTCCGTATCAGTAAACGGTATCGTAAGCTCATATATGCTATTCAATTGAGAGGCAAAGAATTCTTCCATACTTTGACCTTTCTTAGAATCAAACTTCGCAGTTAGGAATCTTTGCTTAATTAATTCCTGTTCATTATCACCCCAGAATACCTCTCTGAAATCTTTTTCAAAATCCGAATAGGTTCGCCATGAGTCTCTGTATATGCTCATTCGAACTTTCGCAATTCCTACCAAACTATCCGTTGCCCATATCAAAGCCCTAGAACTATCTCCCGAGACTTTAATATAAGCCTTTAAATCTCTTAAGAAAATCATCGGATTTTCCGAACTTCGCCCATCGAATGTCGGCAACTTCTGTGTCATTTTCACAATGCATGATTGACGTTTTTCTACCGATTGTTCAAACGTCTCTAGTTCCTGTCTGTCAGTCTGTCTGTCCGAAGTCCTACTAGCATTGCTCGTGCTGGAACCCCTTTCCAAACTGTCTAATCTATTCACTATTTCAGATAACAATTGCGTCACCTGCCCTGTCGCCATTTCACTTGTGTGTGAAAGTGAATTTTGTGCTACCCGACTTACGGTTTTCCTAGGCCGGCCGGCCATCCTGAACACTAAACCGCCGTAGCTCGTCTGAAAACAATGCCCCTTTTTTTTGCGTATTTCTTATTTACAAAACTGAACTGTTTAAAATCGTTTCTACGTTGTGTTATTTTTAAAAGTAACGCGTTAGACCTTGATTCTTTTAGAATATCTAGGTATCAGACTATCTAGGATATCCTTCGGTCTCGGCACCAGTAATCTGTACCGGCTCCCCGGCCAAGGTCGGAGCCGCCGCTATCAGTAGCTATGATCGTCTATTCTATCTATCCCAAAATGAGAGGACCCGATTCAGCTGTAAGATTTGTAAGTAAGAATGATAAGTCTGAATTTCTCGTTCGTTGAGAAATTCGTTAGGCGTACAATAGTCGAACGAAGTTTGGTTCAGGAAGTTACAGTTTCAAGTTAGACAGAGAAAGCATATATGTCCGCGAGCCGGTAATTCACATCAGTCAGCGGTGTATTGCGCCAGAACGATCGTTGTTATATTTTATGTGATGGCACCATCTGGTTTTTGTACATATGAGCGCATTGGAACATCTTTTGTTTTAGTTTTAGTGATCGACCACAGTTTATAATATTTGTTTGTGATATCGTATCGATATCCGTCGTAGTTTTACGACGTGAGTACTCAATGATATTTCATGTGCTCGCTAGTAGCGGCTTGTGGTGGTTCCAATTATATATTTGGTTCACGGCAATAACGATCCGAAAAGACCGGTTTACACAATTGCGATTTGAGTTCCGAAATGGGTTCTGAACTAGCGGTTACCTCAAAAGGTCCGTAACGTTTTGAAACCTTCAACTCTGCGCAATTTGAGCTGGATGTTATCGAAACGCAAGCATTTTTGTTTTAGGAGATCTAACCCACACCATAGCGAAGTGCATAGTTCGAAAAATACCGAACTATGAATTCCACTAGCCACAGCACGTCCTGGGCTGAGCCTAATCATATATACCGACTCAGCTTACACATTAGATCTCCTGCGAATTTACATTTAATTTAAAAATGCAACTTGAATCCAATCTGACCCAAGGCAATGCAAAACACCTACCCGGACCTAAACAATGAACTTTAGACTGTAAATTGATCTCTTCGCGCGTCCCCGACAACACTCAAATGTCAAAATATCAACAGGATATGTTATCTGTGTTGACACCGGTTTAACTTTGTTCTGAATTTGTTATTTCCATCCGCGGAACCTCATCGATCAAACAGTCTCCCTATGCCCTGACAACCTAGGTTTAGCCGCAACTAAACTCCTGTCTAGCCTAGTCTAAAAACCTAGTGTTATACCACGTCCATTATCGACACCACTCGAAAATGGTTGAGTTTGATTTGAATGTGCTTGAATGTTTAACGACTGTGTGTGTGGGAACTTCAAAACTCGCTACTCGAAGGAATGAGGAGAGGATTAGCCCGCGAATATCCTAAGAGCCAATCCAGGAACCCTATGGTGAAGGAAAAGGAATTTAGGGTCGCTCCAAGCCCAGACTCAGACTCAGATAAATTGACTTAAAAGTTCTTTCCTAACGACCCAAGGATAGTTTTGGAATTAGGGGTATGTTGATATAAAGGTAGGAACCGAGGTATATCTCGGCGCTTCAGACACTCACGAAAACCCACTGAAACTCCGCAATCACAAATTCGTATAGTTCTGACGCGTAACACGGCAGACAAAACTGTTTAGAACTCGTGAAGGACGACTGTCACAGTAGCTAGACGCTGAGACTGAATGCCCTCCCCTCTCAAACTCTCGTATTTATAGGCGTCCCTTGCGAATACGCTCTGCCCAAGCGAAGCTTCTTATCACTAACTACACAGGGTCTAATTTCAACCATGCCATGCAGATCCGCCGTTCTACAAATTGTGTGTACGCATATTCACTATGATCAACCGTAGGTGATCACTCAAATCATTTGGTACTGCCGATACACAGAATCTGTTGATCGCTGACCAATAAAAGCTTGTTGCGATTAATTAAGCATTACCCGACCGCTAGGGCGCGTGGCAAAGACCACTAGATTGCTATCCAAACTAGCGGTGTCAGACTCTCCATATCATACCTCAATCGCAATTGTGTATTTGCAATCAACATAATAGCTTTCTCCGTATCGTTCCATAATAACCTTTCATTATTTAGTTATTCATAATTTTATTCAACGCGCAGCCAAATCGGCTCTGATCTCTACACATCTCGCAGGAATGCGACAAAAAAACTTGACCTGAACTGAAATTCCACGAATGAACCCACGCGTCTTTTTTTTTTTGCAAACTTTGCCAGTAAGCTACGCAAAACCCCCAAACGTTATCTGAACCGATTCTCGTATTCAAAACAGCGCGGCGTTGGGCTAGCTCTCTACCACGCAGAATGAAGTATCAAATGTACCGAACCTCGTGTACCATTACAACATGAGTAGGGAGTTGAGTTCTTTACTCATGTGACGCACTAAGTAGACCGCATTATACCAGAATACGTAATAGTATTATGTGGTATTATGTCATTTATGTTGCCCGTATTTATTTTAAAATATTTCAAAAAATTAAAGTTGAATTGTATTAAATACGTAAATAATAATAATACCTTGGACACTATTAACACACATTGATCTAGCCCCAAACTAGAATTCCCTGTATCTTGGCTACTAGATAACGATACACATACGTATATAGATAAATATTATACTTAGATAGACAAACAACCAAGACTAGGCTACAAATATCCTTTCTCATCAAACGAATATTTGCCTCCACCGGGACTCGAACCTGGGACCCTTGGCTTCGTAGGCAGGGTCACTGCCCACTCGGCCATTCTTGTCGTCTAAACAACGCGTTGCGAAGCCGCGCCACGGGCAGCTGGGTTAAATAAAATGTATGGTTCCCTAGATAACTGGCCCAGCAATAGCACTTCAGGCTTCAGCTAATCTTAACTGACAGAATTTGCAGAAACGTTATCTATATTTTTGTTCGACGTGAAATCCCCGCCCATCATTCGAATATGCGCTCTCCGCTATCTTTTCAAAATTCAAGGCCAATATGTCTTGAACTTCTTATAACTCAAATTTGTATTACCGTGGAATATTTGTGCGGGTCTTTGTTTGTTGGTAAATGTTTTAGTTTATTTTTCACATTAATTAGGTTTAATTTACCTAAGTAGTACATATTTAATGACTGTACTGGGCCCGTAGACGAGAATCAAAACTTTAGCGATTTGACATTTGAGAACGGACACATTTTCGGGATAGGGCCGTTACGTCTACTTCCCTTTACGTCCATGTACCGTTTTGGTCCGAATATTTACCTTTATGGCCATATCCCGATTCGACTAAATCCGCATACGACTGCATACCGTTATGACCACATTCTATTACGACTAAATCCCGATTGGACGTTAGCTTTTCGTGCAACTGATATTAGCATGGATTAGGGAATTGCTTCTTGTTTACGGGCCCTGGCGTCGAGGTAGTGATTCACTATGAATTTTGATGCAGCCTTATTTATTATCTACAAGTTTGCGACGATTTCTTCAAAAATATCTTTAAATAAAACACAAAACTAAATATTTCTTTCTCCTCGATGCAGAACCAAAAAGCCAACGACACGAAGTGTTCCCAGGCGGTCACCCATCCAAGTACTGACTTCGCCCGATGTTGCTTAACTTCGGTGATCGGACGAGAACCGGTGTATTCAACATGGTATGGACGTTGGCGAAGTTAGTCTTGAATTCATTACTCATATTTATCTATACTCATCCAATGCTTTATTGAATTTTTGTTATTTCCTTATTGTGTACAGCATAAGACATATTTTTCGTTGCAGAAGTCAAAAGTGTAGGGATTGATATCGGTCAAAAAACCATTAATAGAGTGGACATAAAACCGGTCAAGTGCAAGTAGGACATCATACCATTGTACACGGAAAAACGTAAAACGGCAGACTTTTGTACGAGTACATATACCTATTTATTTTGTTTATAATAAAATATTAAATACTGGGTAGGACTACATTCAAGGTTTACTTACATACTATATACCTACACAAAAATGTTCGAAACATTTTCAAACATTTTTGTGTAGGTATATAGTATGTAAGTATCAAACTATGTAAGTTAACGAAACTCTTTGCTCATTGAAACCGGAAGTGGATAGAAATTGAGTAACTTATTTACAGAAATAAATCAATTAGGAAAAATGCTTAATATTATTTATTATAATTCGAATGAGCAATTATTAATCATAATGACAAATAACTAAGCACAAAACTCAATACCTGCAATTAAAAATCTTTCCATTTTCCATTATTCACCGATGACCCTGGCGGCGGTGGCGGGCGACGACGTCGTCGTAGTGATTCACTATGAATTTTGATGCGACCTTATTTATTATCTAAGTTTGTCACGATTTATTCAAAAATATCTTTAACTAAACAAAAATAAAATTACTATGATTAACACAAACGCCCCACACAATCACTTTCTCCTCGATGAAGAAACAAAAAGCCAACGACACGAAGTGTTCCCAGGCGGTCACCCATCCAAGTACTGACTTCGCCCGATGTTGCTTAACTTCGGTGATCGGACGAGAACCGGTGTATTCAACATGGTATGGACGTTGGCGGTGGTAACTTTGAATTCATTACTCATATTCTCATATCATCACTCTATATTCTATAGTCTATATTATTATCATATCTATACTCTGTCCACTCTATTTTTGAATTGCTCGCATGACTGTTATGTCACCCGAGCGCTCTTTTCTACTGATTTTCCTTCGACATCCGAAATTTCGTATTATTCAGCAATTCGCCTGCAACGAGTGGTCAGCATTTCAGCACCACTCGTTGCGCAAGTCGAATAGTAGAATAAACGTCAAATACGTCAAAGCTAATGTCAACAGTGTCAACACAATTTGAATTGTCAGAGATTGCTTTTTTCGCGCGTTCTTTCAAATTGGAATCCAAAACGTCAAATATGTGACATTTGATTTGATACAGATTGAACAGCCCGATTTGTTCCATATTATTTCTAGGATTTAGCAGGCAGCATATTTGACGCAGCATTAGACGTTCCGTTTCCCATGCGATATTTACCGGTTTTAACTTTTCCTGGGTGAAACGGATTAAAAACAACATTTCCATATTTATTGGCAACACCGATGACGAACGATTCAATAATACCGAAAATCAGAAAATCGACGTCATGCGACTTGTAAGTCGAACGTGACTTACGTCGCATGCGATATATTAGGTCCTTACATATGAAATTGGCGTTTTGTATGGAGAAATTGAAGTTTACTCAATTTTCAGTACAAACATTTTTGTATTTTTTCTAGGAATGACAGATCCACATTTAGCTAACAGAAAATTTTATATAATTTTTGAAAAGTGTCAGCTGTAAAAAAATATTACGAATATGTATTATCATGAAAATGGATGATATTTAGGAGGCACTGATTTTGAAGATAACATTTTAGTTATCAAACTGAAAATTAAAAGAAAATTTAATAAGTAGATGTAAAATATTGAAATTAATTTTAAAACAATAAAAAAAACTGGAAATAGCTATTGAATTACTCGAATTATGAACTCCTGAATCTGTAAGAAAAATTCGCCAATTTCATAGGTGCACCCAATATTATGTCTCGCGTAGGATTCAAAAATAAATTTCCGCGCAACGACAAAATGGCAGGTGACTTGGTAATTTTGATTCAAAATGTCGACAAGAAGTATGTTGGTATACATATATAGTGTATATTTGGTTTATATGTATAAATATTAATACGTTGTATTGTATTGTAAGTAATTGCTTACGCAGTCTATTTTTAGCAATTAGGGTTATCAATATGTAGTATACATATATGTATTACTCGTACGTAAATAAAGTTACAAATGTCAAATTACGCCATAGATCACACACACGTTACTCCATCGCTAAACTAGGTACCGAGCGACGAGGTGTAAAGAATGCGTTACCAGTAAAAGAGTCCATTCAATACATTCTGCACAAAATCAATTTTATTGTGGAATATGGGTCTGTGTCGCGTTCCCCGCGTCGACGGCAAAACTGGGAATAAAAAATGGCAACACAAGCTACTTTTTTTTGATTTCATTTGATAGTTTAGAGGTACAAGGGTCTATCCGGACAACAATGGCCGAAGATTTATTCATGTATAAACAAATAAAGTGCTATATCTCTGTTAAATAAAAATAACGATAGACCCTTTTACGGGTAACGCATCCTTACACCACGTTTATTAATAAAGAATTTCCTTAATACTGGCCTAATACTTGGAGTAAAGTTACGGCAACAAATATTATGATCACCAAAATATTTTTTTCCTACCCAAAATGGATAAATGAACACCAAAAGTTGCAAAAAATATCAGGGCAAAATACTGCGGTAGCTTAGGTGAAGGGTAAAGGGGGTGAGCGAAGCGAAGCCCCCTTTATCCTTCGTGTTAGGTTGAACATGTAAGAACAACAAAAAATACTTAAAACATAAACTTAAGTACACAAAACATAAAAAGAAGTTTGGTGATAATTTATCCAAACACAATTTGGTGGACATTTATTCATTCTGGCAGACATTTCGAATTTATTGGTAGTAAAATAGGTGCGTTTTTGGTGATCGTTTAAACATAAGCCTTTATTAATAATGATTTTCCTTAATAGTGGCCTAATACTTGGAGTAAAGTTACTATTGTGCCTTTTGTTTATTAATAAGACGGTTAGAGTTTTATTCTACTCGCAGGCCTTCCCCGCTCCACCGTCACCTGTCCTTCCTTCTACTCGCAGGCCTTCCCCGCTCAACCGTCACCTGTCCTTCCTTCTACTCGCAGGCCTTCCCCGCTCAACCGTCACCTGTCCTTCCTTCTACTCGCAGGCCTTCCCCGCTCAACCGTCACCTGTCCTTCCTTCTACTCGCAGGCCTTCCCCGCTCCACCGTCACCTGTCCTTCCTTCTACTCGCAGGCCTTCCCCGCTCAACCGTCACCTGTCCTTCCTTCTACTCGCAGGCCTTCCCCGCTCAACCGTCACCTGTCCTTCCTTCTACTCGCAGGCCTTCCCCGCTCAACCGTCACCTGTCCTTCCTTCCTTACCCATCATGGCTTACTGGAAGGAATCTCTTGTCAGAGATAAGCTCGTCTTTACATATAATGACAAATCATCTCACTCAATATGAGGTAGCAATGTTGTCACCCCACTGCGCCAGAAGGAAGGTATATAATTTTCGTGAAAAATTAAGGAATTTTAGGTGGCAAAATGTAGTTTACGAAGTTATTGGTGCAGCCGCTTTCATATTCCATGTACATAGGTAACCAGGTGCATTCATCACTTTGTAAAATAATGAAATATCCTAGGTTTGCTGGATGAAACCTCTTTTTAGAGATAAGCTATACTAGAAGACTTGTATTGTTTTTTCAGACGCTTATAGTGGCTGATTTGATCACTGCATAAGATATTTCGTAAGTGTGATTCCCTTAAATTTTATTTAAACTATGGTAAAGGATAACTAGATAAAATACCGGTTTCATCTGGATTCATGATTTGTGAGGATTCCTATCCTATGTACAAATGGAGGATTACATAGTTGCAATGCAACGATGGGCTAGCCCCCCGTGGCCTGTCATGCAAAATGAAATTTCATCAATATCTGGAGACATGATTTATATTAGCCCAATAAGATTTTGATACCTAAATCAAATCTAAATCATAATCGCACTTCAAAAATACAGATTTGCACAGCAAAAAAGGATCAGAAAAAACACTTTTTATGTTATAAATATTTAATGTGAACTCAAGTTTATATTTTATTAAATACTTTGTTGTTCTTACCAATGTTCATGTAGGTACCATGTTCAACCTAACACGAAGGATAAATCACCTAAACTTCCGCAGCAAATATAAAGGATATTTGCTGCGCAAATCAGTATTATTGATGTGCAGTTTGATATTTCCCAAATCAAATGGCAGAGAAATGAAGAGCCAGGGAACAGTCAGTGTTGATGTGTGCCAACACTGCCAAGGAACCCTATCTCACAGATTATTGAAGAGTTAGGAATGCCTATCTAAAGACTATGTTTTTGTGGTAAGACCTTGTTTTTTTTTTTTTAGTCTAAGTTTTCTTCTTTCGTGTCAGAGTCCGACCCGCACTTGACCGTTTTTTGGTAAATACTTGTCCAAATCCTTATTGCAAAGATAGCAATCGCCGATCGATACTCAAACTGATGCCGCCCGGAGCCAATAATAATTACTTCGTGGTTTTCCCGCGGATTTACATTCGCAAGCAGATCCGGTTACCGAAACTGGTAACGCAAAGAGGGTCTTGGACGGTGCTAATTGCAATGCAGTGAGAGAAGTTACGACCTCGGCCTTATTTTTTTACATTTTTAACGGACTTGCGAGGAAATATTTGCAAGACCGGTTTTTAGTTGTGTTTGTTGCTTTCACGAACGACTTATTTTAGACTTGACAAATCTAAGACTGAATGACAATCTGTTCAAAGATTTCGTAATAGCTTTCGCCAACGTCCATACCATGTTGAATACACCGGTTCTCGTCCGATCACCGAAGTTAAGCAACATCGGGCGAAGTCAGTACTTGGATGGGTGACCGCCTGGGAACACTTCGTGTCGTTGGCTTTTTGCTTTTTCCAAGCCGCTTATTAATTTAATTTTATAAGTTATTTAGCTAGCTGCTTCGGCATTCGACAGTATTACATTCCCCTTCCCTGACGAAATCGTCAGCTTTTTATATGCATTCGACGAGTAACGTACAAAAATACTACAAACCATCACGCCATTCTCCTAGAAGCAGGGTAGGCAGAGACCACGCAGAGACTAACGAAGGACCTTGTCACGATGTTGACATACATCTATTTATCTCCACACCAATCCCCTAATCATGATTATCAATTTAAATTGAAAAGTCATGCCGATAATCTACTTTAATATTACATTGAGCGGTATGTCGCGTGGCTTCTTCATTTGTTTACCTTGGCAACCATTACACTCACTGTGAAGTACTCTATTGCAGTACGATTACAGTCCTTATCTCGCCTGAAATATGAATGTTGTAGATTCCAAAAGGTGTAGGTAGCTTTAGCAATATAAGTCTCATGATGACATGAGTATTTATTGAATGACTGGCTGGCTGCGTACCCTACCTCTGCCATCCTAAGTTGGAATAAAGTGTGGATATTGTGTTCTTACATACCATGTATATGTCGCAGCCAACTTACTTAATTAGCCAACTAGCCTTGGATTTTGTTGTACCTAACACGAAGGGTTCGCCCATTTCGCTCAGACAGTCTTTATTTAGCGAATAAGCGTTGGTTAAACCAATCCTTACATGACTGAACGGTGGCGCCGTTCAATTAAAAGACTAGGCTATTAATTGAACGGCTAAAGGATACGGATAAAGTTTAAATGTTTTACTATCATTTACAATTAAATAAGGCTATTGAAATAGCTGTAGTTTGCGACAGGTCACAACTATATTTTTTTAATTTAAAGAACAACCGACAAATAAATTTAGAACTACTGAACCGATTTAAAAAATATATCTAAGAACGATCGCAGAGAAGTCTACTACCAACTCAAAAAGATTCATTAAAATCCGTCCACCCGTTTGACCGCTATTCTCAGTTTACCTGAAGACGTTCGAACTACTGAACTCTATTAAAGAAGACATATTTAAGCACCATCGCAGGGAAGTCTACTACCATTTACAGAAATCCGCATCAAAATCCGTCCAACCGTTCTACCGCTGGCATTACATACTCTATCTAGGTAATATATACAATGCCCAGGTATTACTTAGAATACCTACTTGGCCACCGGCAATGTGTAAAATAAATAGATTTTGGTCGAACATGTAATAACAACAAATATACTATACTATTTATATACTAAAACTTAGTTTTAAATATATATATAGTATTTTTTGTTTTAGGTTTAACATGTTAGAACAACAAAAAGTACTTAGTTCTAAGTATTTTTTGTTGTTTTTACATTTTCAACCTAACACGAAAGATAAAGGGGGCTTCGCTTCGCTCACCCCTGTACCCTTCACCTAAGCTACCGCAGTATTTTACGCTTTTACGTACATTACCGGCTGCGCATTGGGTATTACATTGTCACCGGAAGATAGTCGTTAGTTTATCAACTTCAAATTTACTTTGCCTAGGTATTATAAGTCACCGTAAGATAGTCAAAACCGTTAGTTGATAAACTAACGCGGTAGTTGATCAACTAAAGTCAGATAGTAAACCAGATCGACAGGGAATTTACGTGTCCTTTGTTGTTACATGTCAACCTAACACGAAGACCTAACTAAGCCTTCACCTAAGCTACCGTAGTATTGGCCCTGGTATTTCGTTTGCAAATCAAGTTTAAACCAATTTATTATTTAACGGTTTTAACCGTTAGTTGATCAACTAACGCGTCATATAGTAAGCAGTACGCTACTGTTTACTATCTGTCGATAGTTGATCAACTTACGAGAAAAAAAACGTTCGTTATCAACTAACGGTTTTGACTATCTTACGGTGACATATAATACCTAGGCAAAGTAAATTTGAAGTTGATAAACTAACGTTTTTTTTCTCGTTAGTTGGTTAACTATCGACAGATAGTAAACTGTAGCGTACTGCTTACTACATGACGCGTTAGTTGATCAACTAACGGTTAAAACCGTTAAATAGTAAATTGGTTAAAACCGTTAAATAGTAAACTGGTTTAAACTGGAATGGCAAACGAAATACCAGGGCAAGCACTGCGGTAGCTAAGACTAGAGCGGGCGAGCGCAGCGGACCCCCGAATAGTCTTCGTGCTAGGTTGACATGTAAGGACATAAGAAACGTAAATTCTAAACCCTGGCGGTCTGGTTTACTATCGATTTTGATCGATTGAATTCGATATTTGATCAAATAACGCGTTAGTTTATTAACTTATTAACGGTTTTGACTATCTTACGGTGACATATATTTTCTGTCAGTGAACTGCTTCAATCATGTAGTTTAGTAGTTCATTTAGTCCAATATATCAGAACGAGCTAATGAGAGATGAAGATCGTGCAGAAGTATGAGAGACTTAGTTCAGTAGGTAAGTAGTTCATTTAGTCCAACATATCAGACCTCGTCAATGAGGAAGGGATGGAAAAACGCTTCGGCGAACCTTTAAGAATAGTGCAACCAAAAATATGATTTGCGAAGTTGCGACAACTTTTAAATTTAATTGGCGCATGCGATGCCAGCGAGCGATTGTTGACGAAGAGCTATCATTGATCTAAATGAAGTAGATAACATTCTAATGAGTGGTGAATGAGTGATAAGGTTTTTATTCGAAATGAACTACTTCATTTACTTCAATCATTCGTAAACTTCTCATTTCTAATGAAATTGAAATGAAATGAAATGAAATTGTTTATTCTCCAACTTAAAACCTATGTAGTTAAACTCATGTACATCTCATTGCGGTATTACGTCTAGTGATAGGCATGAATCATTGAAGCATTGAACATCCAACTCCTAAACTAGTGTTACCTGTATCTTAGGAGTTGGGGCTCTCTTTTTTTGTAGGTACACATTATAAAACTAGACATGTGGCTAATTTAGTACAAATTATAAATAAGTTTAAATAGATAGATAGTTGTCGGGGAGGCAACATGAATTATGTAGAGTAAGTAGGTCCTCAAATTGTGAGTAATGAAATGAGTGAAAGGTGTGTATGTGTATGTGTGTGAGGGTGTGTGTGTGTGTGTGCACGTGTTTGGGTGTGTGATGGTATGAGCGTGTGTGCGTTTGAGGGTGAGTGTATCTTGAAGATATTGTATTTATGGTTTTTATTATATTGTATCTGGTTTATCTTAAGCAAAAGTACTAAGTAAACATTCGGTGTCGTCGTAGTTGAGTTTTTGAAGCCATTTGAATAATGTTATTTTGAGTATATGTTTGGGTAAAGGATATATATTTAGAATTCTGTTAACCTTATTGTATAGGGTAGGGGCGAGGCAGCAGAAAAATCGGTTCATAAAGGCATGTTTGTATTTTACAAGTAGACATATTCTGTCACTACGTCTCTTGACCAGGGTCTGTGGTTCGAACTTTAGAAGGAAGTGCTGCCTTAGCAGTACCGAGTATATAAACAGTTGCCTAACAGTGTACACCTCACAAAATTCATACTCTAAATTTGTAGGGTACAGTCTTGGTTTGAAAGTGCACACCTTCAGTACAGCTCGTTGTGCTATTTCTAGGGGCATCAATAAAGTTTTAGCAGCGCCACCCCAGGACGTAATACAGTACGTAATTATCGACTGACAGAGGGCTAGGTAAACCCGCTTTACCAATATTGGGTCCGCTACGTGTCTAAGATTTTTGAAGACGTAGATAAGTTTACGTACTCTTTTTGCAGTATTGTCAATATGTTGGTGAAAATTTAAATTCTGATCGAGGATTACACCAAGGTATTTGGTATGCGATATTCTGGTTAAATATGGACAATTTAAGTTACAGACCTGGGGGTCAGTGCAGAAGTGTGACACTATTTTATGATCAGTAGATGGTTGTGTTGCATTTGTTATAGTGAAAGCAATGTAATTTGTCTTATCATTATTAAGAGTAAGATAATTTGTACGTAACCAATGTGATACAGAGTTAAAACCAGTTTGTGCTGCATTAAAAGCTTTATGCCATGTCTTGTGTGAAAATAATAACGCTGTATCATCAGCATATGATATAATCTTGCCGTGGACCAGGTTTAATTTGAGCAGATCGTCAATGTAAATAAGAAATAGGATTGGTCCCAAAATACTGCCCTGTGGAACTCCCATCTGCACAGGCAGGTCAGAGCTTGTATATTTATCAATCATTACACATTGTTGACGTCTGCAAAGGTAGTCTTCAAATAATTTCAGTTGGTTGCCACGTATTCCCAAGAGTTCTAGTTTATTTAGTAATATGGGGATAGAAACCGTGTCAAAGGCTTTAGCCAAATCCAGGAAAATACCTACAATCTTGTTGTTATTGTCAAGACCACCGACCACATAATTGGTTAATTCATGTACTGCGTCATCCGTAGACTTTCCAGGCCTAAATCCAAATTGACAGTTGGAGAGTAGGTTGTAGGTTGTTATTTTCAAGGTAGTTGGTAAGTCTTATATTAATTATCTTTTCTAGAATTTTAGATATTGATGGTAGGATGGAGATAGGCCTGTAGTTATTGACACGGTCTCTATCACCTGTCTTATGTATGGGGTGTATTACAGACTTTTTTAAACAATTTGGAAATGTTCCAGCAGCAAGGCAGTTGTTGAAAATGTAGGTTATATGAGGTATCAATATTTTTCGATAGTTCTTAAGGAGTTTGTTTGGAATCTTGTCCCAGCCAGTAGCGCTGGTATTATTTAGACCAGTTATTATGTTATTAACCTCATCTTCATCAGTGTCTAGGAGAACAAAAGAGTTAGTTGGAGAATTATTTGAATTTAAGTTTGGGGTATCTAAATTAGATTGGAGGATTTTGCTAGCTAGAACATCCCCAATATTAGCAAAATATTGGTTAACGTTATCAATAGAGTTTTGAATATCATTTTGAATGAGTAATTCGTAAGCTGATGTTTTCGACTTCGTTGTATTTGTAATTGTTTTAATGGCTTCCCATATTTTTTTGTTACTATTACCTGCTTTTTCTATTATTTTTTTGTCATAATCACGTTTTATTTTCTTTAATAATTTGTTACAGAAATTCCTGTATCGCTTGTAGGTTATATTTAGTATTTGGTTGTTAGGTTGTTTTTTTGCATTTTCATGCATCCGATCTCGGTTTCGCGTGCATTTTAATAAGCCTGGAGTTATCCACGGCTTAATAACTTTATTACGTCTTGACAGTTTTTTGACTATTGTGTTTTTATCAAGCGCTGTATGTATGGAGTTTATTAAATATTCCATCGCAAGGTGAGGATCATTGTTACCGTAAATAGGTTGTAAGTCGATATTTGCTAGATCATTTTGGAGACCCTCGTTATTTATCTGAGTGCTGTTGATTTGGGAGTATATTCGTTGAATTTTAAGATTCAAAGAAAGCATTACAGTTTCGTGATCCGTTACAGTGGTATTAAAAATGAGAGTAAGGGCATTATATTTCGTTTTAAGTATGATGTGATCGAGACAGGTTTTATTCATTCTAGTCGGGAGTGAGTGCGCAGGAAGTAGCCCATGACTTGCACATAAGTTAATATAGTCATGCGCTTTCACTGATCTGTTTTCAGGGCAAATGTCAATATTTATATCTCCTATGATGGCCACGTTTTTAAAAGATTTTAGATTGGTTAGAACTGAGTTAAGAGAGTCATGAAAGTTGTCTAGATTAGAATAAGATGGAGATCGGTATATAGCTACAACAGCGGTTTCGCTGCCTAATCGTAGCACTAAGCAGTTACCATCTCGGAAATCTGGTTCCTCAACAGTAACCTTGACGTCTTCTCTAACGTAAGTTACGACTCCATCGTTTTGCAGTGGGTTAGTTAGAGTTCTATATATTTTATAGCCATTTATTGGAGGAATAATGTGATTTGATGACAGCCAGCACTCCGTCAAAACCAAAATATCACATTCGTGTTTTATTCTCTGCAGGTTTATCATGAAACTATTGAAGTTGTGATTTATACTGCGTATGTTTTGATTTAAGAATGTTAATTTATTTGAGTTTTTTGGCAAAAGTTTCACGCAGTCTTCGGGGCTACAGGTAACAACCTCCGATACAGAAAGTGAGTCAAGTTCCTTTTGGATTGTTTGATCATCCATTGATAATAATAGTTAAAATCTTGTGAGTCGTGGTTGAGTGATACAACGTCTGTTTGTGTGGTAATTGTAAGGTATAGGATACGTATTGTGTTTTAGTATATGTATAGGTAATTATGTATGAGATAATGTGAGAGAGGGTTGTGTGTAAGTTTGAGTTTAACATGTTAATCAAGCAGTGACTAATAAACAAAAGGAAGATATATAACATTACTAACATTTCACAATTTGAAATAGTGACGCAATACAGGGCAGAATTAAAATTTTTGGCTAACTGTTCTAGTAGATCCAAAAACACGAGCTATATCCGCCTCCTCCCGCAGCCTATGGCAGGCCTTACCCTCGGCCTGGCGGGCAAACACCTTGCCCTCGCGAGTCCACACGAACTTCCAGTCGAGTTTTTTTAGCCCTATCTCTCGAGCTCGGCCAAAGAGCTGCCTATTTGTTTTGGTAAGCCGTTCTTTAATGCTAAACTTGTGTGGCGGGCTGGGCAGTGGTAGGTCCATCCCTTCGGTAGTGGCACCACGGCGGACGCGGGCGGCGGTCAGCAGCTGGTCGCGGGTGACGCGGCGCGCGAGTCTCGCGACGAGGGGCCGCGGCTGTGTAGGCTTGCCATCCACGGCGCCGTGCACGGGGCCCACTCGCGCCGCCCACACGATGTCCCGCTCCTGCAGCTCCACTCCCAGTTTTCTCGCGGCCACAGTTACCACGTGCGATGGGCTCTCACCGCTGGCCTCCGGGATCCCGGTGAGCTCGATATCGTTGAGGAGCAGCTCCTGGTCACGCTCATTGTTGCTCGTCTTCAGCTCCTGGTTGCTCTTAGTCAGCTCTTTGTTGTTGGCCCGCAGCTCCTCCACGGTGGATTCCAGATGGCTGATGTCAGCTCTGTCTCCATGTTGTTTCTCTAAAGCCGCTAGTCTGGACTCAATATTATCCACCTTCTTATTACAGTCCGCTAGGGATAGGTAGATATTTGTCATCTCCGCACGGAAACCTGCCATCTCGTCACGCATGCACCTAACCTCCTCGCGGCATAGTCGAAGCTCAGTGGCGAGGTCAAGCTCCAGGTTGATGTTCAGTGCGGTATCATTTGGGTCTATAGATACGTCCAGTTTTGGGCGGGCTACACCGGCATGTTGTCTCACAGGTGTCAAATTGCCATTGTCCCTGGGCATTTTTGCCTTACATATCGGGCAAAGCCAATTTTGTGGTACCTCCATATCGTTCGGTAGGCAGACACAGCCTTTATGGAACTTTTCCCAGTAGTGGTGGTTAATATAACGTATAGCCGTTAAAAATAGCACGCTATTTACTTATAACGATTAGCGCGTGTTATAAGTCGAATCAGATAGAGCTATGTTATAACGAAACGGTACGACGCCATGCGCGCTACTACTAGCGCCTGCGGACTTTATGGCATTACGTTAAAAATAGCATAGCGCGTGATTGATTGTTGATTGATTAATCGATCGGTAGTTCGCAACCGCGCTGGATGTTGCGCGATTTCGCGCGCTTTCTCGTACTCGATCTTTGTAAAAATATCAAAATTTGTGTGATGAACGAACGATGTGTTTTAGACAGTTGTGTTTGTAAATAAATAGTACTGTGACCGATTATGTGTTTTACCACAAAACATTTTCAAACAAAGTATGAAGGAAAGTTGATTATATTATAGCAAACTAATTTAATGTTATAATTATTTAGCAAACTATTAATCTAGCGACAGATTGTAACATAGCGATCGCTAACGTTAAAACATCTAAAACGCTTTCGCCTTCGACGCGTTCGTTATAACATAGCGTCTAAAATAGCATATTCCATGTAGCATTTATCAAAATATAGCCCCTTTTTGACCGCCACTAATTCCCAGTAATCCATCAACTGTGCTCTAGGTAGTATGTCGGAAGGTTGACCTGTGTGTTTATGTAAAATTAGAGATGCGGCCACTAGTCGGTGTCTTTTGTAGTCGGCGTCTCGTTCGGCAGAAAACGCCGACAATTCGAATTTGATGTGATTGTTCAAAAGCTACCTATTTCCCTTTCATCTCTGTCAACCTCGAGATATAATATAACAGCTTGGCAACGTTGATCCAAACACGGGATGTCAACCTCGAGATATAACAGCTTGGCAACGTTGATCCAAACACGGGATGTCAACCTCGAGATATAACAGCTTGGCAACGTTGATCCAAACACGGGATTTCTTTTTCGACATAGTGATAGATAGCTTTAATTAAAAATGCTCACAACGTTACAACTTCACACTCAGTACTTACGTTTGTAAACAACACAAGAAATCAAAACCTGTTACGTTACGAGGTGACCGCACGCGCACGGTAGGCAAGTGTTTGTGAGCGTCTCAGCTTCCAACGAGGCGTCCGTCACGAACATTGACGATGTCACCCGAATTCTTCCGAAATCAATAAAAGGCCCTGTCAACCAGGCGGACCTTTTTGCCCATTTATATCATATACACCCATATATATATCATATACACATATATGTATATCGCCGAAAAGTCCAAATTGCAGGTAGAAAGCCTTCAGCATATACCGAGGCCATGGCTCACAGTTAATTCTTAGTAGGACAACTGTTAACACAAAGGGCTTGTTGTTAGTCCGTATAGCACACGAGCTGATGCCGGCTCAATATGTGGGGTCACGGACATAGCAGGGAGGTCTGACTCCTGGGCATGGGTAATTCATTGTTTTTTCCACTCCGTCAAAAAAAAAACGGACCTTTTTAAAGCCGACTAGTCGGCAAAATTCATAGTCGGCACATCTCTAGTAATAAAATAGTAATAGAGTAGCCACTAAGTGCCTAAATAGTAATAGAGTAGCCACTAAGTGCCTAAATAGTAATAGAGTAGCCACTAAGTGCCTAAATAGTAATAGAGTAGCCACTAAGTGCCTAAATAGTAATAGAGTAGCCACTAAGTGCCTAAATAGTAATAGAGTAGCCACTAAGTGCCTAAATAGTAATAGAGTAGCCACTAAGTGCCTAAATAGTAATAGAGTAGCCACTAAGTGCCTAAATAGTAATAGAGTAGCCACTAAGTGCCTAAATAGTAATAGAGTAGCCACTAAGTGCCTAAATAGTAATAGAGTAGCCACTAAGTGCCTAAATAGTAATAGAGTAGCCACTAAGTGCCTAAATAGTAATAGAGTAGCCACTAAGTACCTAAATCCTCGAATATTTCAACATTGAACAACCTCACAATCTTTAATGGCCGCGCTGGATATCCCGTCTTATTGCATTTTGGTTTCTCAATGTTTGGCCGATCTTACAATATTATTTATAAATAAATAAATATATATTAGAGGTCAATCATACACAAATCGAACTAGGCCCATAGTAAGCTCAACAGGGCTTGTGTTATGGGTACCTACTAGACGACGATATATTTAATACAGATAAATACTTTTGTAGAAAACATCCAAGACTAATGAACAAATATCCAAGCTCATATAACACCAATATTTGCCCTTACCGGGATTCGAACCCAGGACCGTCAGCTTCGTAGGCTCACTACCCGCTAGGCTAAACCGGTTGGCAATATTCAAATACATAATTCGTTATTTCCATATTTGTGTTCAATATTAATAATAATAATAATTCTTTATTGCACAGAAAACACAATGGAAAAAATACAACGAACAATATGCAAAGGTGAGCTAATTTCTAAAAAGAAATTTCTTACAGCTAACCTGTGAGGAAAGGAAAAAATATTTATAGAGAGGTAGTCCTAGTGTACAATTAAGATTTAAAAGAAAGAAATAAAGTCAATATACTATCAGATAAATCACAATACATCCTACACATACTATAAAATAAATTAATAAAATACAATAAATACATAGATACACATACATACTATAAGATACCCACTATGCGGAAGAGAGGAGATGCTGTTTCAACTTTTTCTTAAAAGCGAACAAGGATGTGCAATCCCTAAGAGCGCAAGGAAGTGCATTCCACAAACGTATTGCCCTTAACCTAAACGAGTGCTCGTAAGCAACAGTGTTGTGCTGAGGAATTGACAAAAGTGACACCGTGTGAGATCTCCGAAGTCTATCCCATGAGAAAAGAAACGCAAAATGTTCACGAAGATATGCGGGGTAGCGCGGATTTCTCAAAATATTGAAGAGGAAGGAGAGAATGTGCATATCACGACGAAGTCGGATCGGGAGCCAGCCTAATTCCCTGCGATATTGGGACACGTGATCGTACTTGCGGAGACCGAAGATAAACCGAATCCCGAGATTTTGAAGTCGCTCGAGTTTGTTCAGTAGATCTTCGTTCGCGCTGGCCCAGCAAACATCGGCGTAGTCAATTAAAGGCAGAAGAAGGGTCTGAACTAGCATGATTTTAGTCTGCCTAGGCAAGAAGTACTGCAATTCGTTATTCTGTTTTCGGTTTCATGTTGTTTATGGTTGTTTAAAACAACTTGATAGTGTTGTTCTATTATGTACCTATGTATATTAGTTACTTACTCAAGTTTATCAAGTTTATAATTATTGTAACTTATAGTAATTATTGACGATCGTCTTAACAGTCGGCAGACAAATTACTAGATGGCCGATTAGATAACATAACATAATATTTACTTACATACAAGCACATACATTGCATTTGGCCCCACACTAGGATTCCCTGTGCCGTGGGAACCAGAAACAGCGACGTCACACACATATAAACATCCTGGGTTTTTCTTTCTTAACCCCAGCCGGGGATCGAACCCGGGACCTCTCGCATGGCAGGCAGAGCCGCAACCGCTGCGCCACAGAAGTCGTCTAGTGAGAAGTGAGGTAGTGAGGTTGGTGAGGATAGCAGGAAAACAGTGGGGCCAGGTTACGCGTCGAGTTGAATGACGTAGGTAAAGCAACGTAACGTAACTTTTACATGTAGGCAGTTATAGATATGTCACCGTAAGATAGCCAAAACCGTTAGTTGATAAACTAATGTTTTATTTCTCGTTAGTTGGTCAACTATCGACAGATAGTAAACTGTAGCGTACTGCTTACTATATGACGCGTCAGTTGATAAACTAACGTTTAAAACCGTTAAATAGTAAACTGGTTTAGACTTGAATTGCAAAAGAAATACCAGGGCAAACACTGCGGTAGCTTAGGTGAAGAATAGAGGGGGCGAGCGCAGCGAAGCCCCCGAATAGTCTTCGTGTTAGGTTGACATGTAATAATAAAAGAAAAAATATTCTAAACCCTGTCGGTCTGGTTAATTATCTATCGGTAGTTGATCAACTACCGCGTTAGTTTATCAACTAACGGTTTCGACTATCTTCCACATTTACCGATAGCTGTTATGTTAATAACAAATAATCACAGTCTGTGCGCCCCGGTTTAGACTCGCGAAGGTTAGCAATTCTTTCAAGGGTCAATGCATTCTCTACTACAACAAGATACCTCTGGAGATTTTGAAATTGCCATTTGAGCAATTTTAGAAACCGTATAAGAGCGACTTTGTCAAAAAAGGGATATTACAACGTTCAAGATTACTTAAATGACGGGACTGCATGGGGTTAATCTGGCTCAACACAGAACTCGCTGTTAATTCATTTGCAATTATTTATTCCTGCTTATTGTTTATAATAATGAATATCTTAAGAATTGCATTAGTTAAACACAACAATTTTTTAAAAGAGATAAATAAATCAATCTGTGGGAGTTTCTTAGCCTACTTCTTCCACAGTGGTCCAATGTAGAGAATAAGCAAAAAATGACGTTTGCTTAATCTATGTCAATATCTACAGTAATGAGGATATTTTAATTCTTTGAATTCATTTAATTCCCCACACTAGGATACTCTGAGTTGCGGGAACCTAAACAGCGACGCCACAAACATGGAAACATCCAAGACCTGTTTTTTTTTTCCTCCTCCCCAGCGGGGATCCAAACCCAGGACCTCCCTCTGGGGAGTACAGCCTCGACCACCATCACCACAGAGGTCGACAAAGTGCACGAGGAGGCCTGTACAGGTCAGTTAAATAAACCTGACACGTGTTTGTTTAAAACGAATGATTTTATTCTAACCCCGAAATAGGTAAACAATCACAATACGCGCGGCGATTGACAGGTGACACGAATGCAAATAATATCAATATATATTTATATCAGTAGCAAAAGCAAAACAATAACTGTCTCCTTTATACACATAAGTTTGACCGCGCGCGAGAGAGACAGGCAGACTATTCTTGATGCCAATGCAGTGCACCGTCACGGCCGTGCGCTTATTCACACTACACAAGCGCAGGGAGGCAGTTTCTGACGTCCGGAGGAGATACTTGGAACCTCCAGCCCTTTACGTCATCCCGGGTAGTGCTGAGGGGCGACAAATCAACACCAAAGTCTCCAGGTTCTGGAAAGGGAACCTGTCCAAATACAGTGAAATCTAGAAAAACACGTGACATTGGCGAAATTAACCTAGATGTTAGACCGCCATTAATTAAGAAATAACAATACACAAGCGAAACGTGTAAATGAACGTGACAGCTTTAGTTAACCGACCTGTGGGTGCCCTGACAGGCTGGTTTTGCTGTGAATAAGGGGGTTGATCAAGCAGTCAAGTCAGAATTATTTATATATCTCGGCCCATCACCTGTTCTCATGAAATTCTCCAGAAACTTCTAACTAGGTCTCTCCCGCCAGCCGTGCTTCTGGGAACTGTCGAGATTCTCGGAATGATCCGTGGGTCGGGGGCGGGGGTGGGGGTGGGGGGGCATCGATCAGTTTTCTCCGTAGCCAGTAGCGGAAGGTCAAGGTTGACTGTCTGGGGTCAATGCGTTCACAGGGTTCATTATGATTTATGTATGACCAATGACTGTACATTTGTTCGAGAAGAAGAAAACTTTGAGAGTTTATCTTGCCCGATGGGGGATGGGCTAGCCCACTGTCACGCGAAATGGAGTATTGAATAACTGGCTAAAAGTCGGCACAATTGTGCCTCTGCCACCCCGAACCGGAAAAGGCGTGAGAAGAAAGGCTATTTAGCCAACTGCCTTTAGAAGGGAGGGAAAGAAAGAAGGGATTAGAGTTTTTCGAGTGTATGTATGTATTTATGTAGATTTTTATATATGTCCTGATACAGCCGGAACGGCTCGAAGAAGTTTAACATAAGATTTGGTCGTTAGATTCGTCTTGACAGCGCGAGTGACACTGGGTACATTAAAAACAATAAAAAACAAAAGGGCAGATTTTAGACGCCATATTGTGAGTTCAAAAAAAATATTTTTTCACCAAACCCATCGAGTGGGCTATCAAAATGAAGGATTTCTAATAGCACTTACAAATATACGTATAACTTCCAGTTTGATTTTCAAGGGAAAGGTAAAAAGTTTAACAAAATCATTATCAGCGCACAGAAATCCAACGAAGGGCCATGGACAGGGGGTGTACCATCACTCTGGTGTATTTCCTTAAACTTAATTATAAATTACATAGCATTAGTTTAAAAAAATAAATGAAAAATACCCGACTGCATAAAATAACACCTAAAAAGGAATAAAACGAGATCTATAATTTAGTGGGAAGAGTAATAATACATTCAGTGTACCGTTTATTGTATTTTATTAAAGACCTATATAAATAACAGATATTTTAGTATTACATAGGTATCTACAATAGATCGAAAATTAACAAAAACATTTATTAGATATCAATTTGGGTTATGAGTTTGTCTAAGTTTGAAATAATTTAAAACATATAAATAGGTACCTAATAAAATACTATTATTACGAACAAACCTATATATGTACTAGCAGAACTTAACTCATGGATAAGCAAAGTACAAATTCTGAAAATTGGCCCTGAGACTATCACCAAATATGATATCTTATCTGAGTTACACACCATTGTATCTAGCAGATAACTCGATGAAAGCGAATGTTTAGGGTAAATATTACAAATCGCCATTAAGATAACTATTGACTTACTCAACTTTTACGAGCTTGTGGCAAAGGAATTCACGGCATGAAGTCTAAACTCATACCATTTTCAACTTACTTACTTAGGACTTAAAAAAGATGGAGGATCTCAATTCGACTGTTTTTATTTTTTTGCATGTTTGTTACGCGGTTATTCCTTCAATCGATTTTGATAATTCTTGTCTTGATTGGTAGGTCATGTACTTCAGCAACAAATATAATGATCACCAAAATATATGTTTTTTCATTAGAAATGATCACCAAAAGTTGCAGAAAAAATATCAGGGCAAAATACTGCGGTAGCTTAGGTGAAGTGTTATGTTGAACATGTAAGAACATCAAAAAATACTTAAAACATAAACTTAAGTACACAATACATTAAAAACAATTGGTGATCATTTATCCAAACACAATTTGGTGATAATTTACCAATTCTGGCAGTCATTTAGAATTTGTTGGTAGTAAATTTTCGAATTTTTTGGTAACCGTTTAAACACAAGCCATATACTTCAGAGGTGGTCCCATATTTTTTAGTCAAAATTGATTTAGCACTTTTAAAAATTCAACAAAACAAAAAATATATGCCTACTTAGATGATGTTTTTGTTTGTGGTTCGCTCCAGAAAAAGTTTTGATGAGGACTTCTCACCGAGGAACTCTTCCGACCGGGCAGAAAGTTGTTGTTTTTTAAGTTTTTAATTTGGTGAATTATGTTTGTTTGGTAATGCTCCTAGAAATACACAAAACATAATGCCTATTATAAACAGAGTGTAACAGAAAGATGTAGTCATATTTTAGGGGGTTGAGGACTTTATTCTAAACAACTTTTACTATGACACCGATTTGATCAGAGAAACTTAATTTTCTTGCGTCCATACGTTTTGGCCCGAGCGGTCAGCTGATTTGTTCATTATGGAGAAGTGAAAATTAAAGTTGCTCCGATGAAATTGGTATCATAGAGAAAGTTGGTCAGATTGATGTCCCTAGCAACCCCATGAAATATGACCACACCTTTCTGTTGCATTCTGTAAACATTTTAAAAAACACCCCTGACACAAAACAGGACATTTAAGTAGCCGACCATATTTCGTGGAATTATAGCACTATGATATGATAGCATTATGAACAACTTTCCCTATGAAATATGGTTACAATTGAAAAAAAAAACATCCCTCAGTTCAGTACATTGATCCGATCATCGAGACCTAATTATATTTTTCGTTACCGATGTTTTTTGGGGAAAGTTCTTCATAGTAATGATTCCTAAAAAACTATTCTGATAATTAATTGTCAGGCGGTACTAATATCGAACCTGAAGGGTCATACCACAAAAAATAAACGAGCGTTCAACACTTGTTTAAAAACGAAAATGTATGGGATTTGACGTTTGATTTGAGGTTACACGCTGTTTAATGTTTTATCTACACACATATCATAAACCCTCTTTACTGCGTACAAAAACCGCACGTTACGATCAGCATAATGTTAAACTACTTGGTAAAAACTCGTTTCTTATCTGAAAAATTACACATTATGACCATAATGTGTAGTTTTTCTACACATTATGACATTCAAATTTCGAACGCCGACGCCCGCCTGCATGCTGCCCCTAGTTTGTCTGTGAAGTTGGTACTGACATTCAAATTTCAAACGCCGACGCCCGCCTGCGTGAAGTTGGTACTAAAGAACAAGCTAAACAACTGCAGAGCCACAATGCCGGTCAAACATGCGGTTCCTGAACACATCAAAGAGAGCTTATGATATGTGTGTAGATAAACTAGTGTATGTAAATGTACATAATTAGGCATTAAAACTCTCGAGTGATATTATTCTCTCGAGTTTTAATGCCCTCCATTATGTAGCAGTCACATAAACTTCTATTATGGTAACACGGTCAACGTCTAAATGGTTCACTTGCTTCCTTTAAAAGCTCATAAGTTTCCAACTACTGAACTTAATTTGACAAAACATAGCTAAGAACCATCGCAGTAAAGATATACTACCATTAAAAAAGGGAAAATTAAACTGCACATCAAAAATACTGATTTGCACAGCAAATATCCATTATATTTGTTGCGGTAGCTTAGGTGAAGGGTAAAGGGGGTGAGCGAAGCGAAGCTCTCTTTATCCTTCGTGTTAGGTTGAACATGTAAGAACAACAAAAAATACTTAAACCATAAGCTTAAGTACTCATTTAATATTTAAAACATAAAAAGTGTTATTGCTCATCCATTTTTGCTGCGCAAGTCAGTATTTTTGATGTGCGATTAAATACCAGACATTGAAAAATACCGCATTAAAATCCGTCTACCCGTGTGAGCACTAGATTCACACTTTCACACACACACACACACACACAACACAGACAGACGCTTCAAACTTATACTCCGCTCTTTTACGTCGACGTGGATTTAAAAAAATACAGCGTCACGCCTTTTCCCATATGATGTGGCAGAGGGCCAGTTGTGCCCACATTCAGCCAGTAAACGTACAGTTAGCGCCAAGTTTCTCCATCCCTGAGTGCCTCAATGGCCGGGATGACCTCTCATTCTCGCAAGGGTGAGAGCGGGAGAGCTTACCCCACGCGGCACTCAAACGCAGAGAAATTTGGCGCGCATTGTACAAGTAAATCTAATCTAACTAATATTATAAATGTGAAAGTAGTGATGTTTGGAATTTTGGATGTTTGTATGTTTGTGTGTTTGTGCCTCAATCACGCTAAAACGGCTGAACGTATTTGAATGAAATTTAGCACAGAGGTAGTTTATGAGCTATATTAATATATAGGATAATAATAATAATAATAATAATAATACCTTGGACACCATTTACACACATTGATCTAGCCCCAAACTAGGATTCCCTATATCTTGGGTACTAGACAACGATACACATACTTATATAGATAAATATTATACTTAGATAGATAAACAACCATGTCTAGGGTACAAACATTCGTTCTCATCAACAAAATATTTGCCCCTAGGATACTTTTTATCCGACTGCACCAGAAGGAGGGTAACGTTATCTCGGTTAATGATAACTCCTAGGAACACGCAGATGAAGTTGCGGGCATAAGCTAGTCTTCTATATATTCTAGTGCTATCCCCCATGAGAATACCATCAAGTCGTGAGTTCATTGAATGACTTGAAGTTACAACCTCAATGATAAACCAGTTATGTAAAACGAAGAAACAATGCATTGGATAAAACAACCTATTTATTACATGGAATTTACCTTACTGATTGATGTCTAAGTAATCACTTTATTTCTACACTATAACATTTAATCAGTCTGTGATTAGGTATTATTCTATGGAAAATCTGCAAGGATAATACTAAGATACATTACTCAAGGTCTACTTCGAGCGAGCGCGTAGCGCGGTGAAGCGCCTCCGACGCAGTTGTGCTAATTTTCCGGCTGTCTGGAAAGGTCGCATTTTTCAACCGATTCTCGTGAAATTTTGTGGACATTTTCGATAATTGTACCGTTAAGTTAGCCGTACCGTTAGCAATTCAGTTTTTACAAAATTTTCAAAATGGCGGAGTTATGCGATTACCAAGTTATTGGTGCGTACCACTTTCATACTCCATGTATATGTCGCAGTTAATTGGTTAAATCAGACACTTAACATTCACAGACACATAGACAGGTCACATTCATGATTTCGCAACATTTCGTACTCTCTCTAGGGAGAGACATTTACAATGACCTTACAATGGTTATTGTTTATAGCTATGTCGCAGTTAGTTGGTTAAATCAGACACTTAACTAAAGCTTTAGACCGTTAATTAAATACCGACGTTTAACCAAGTCACTAAAATTCCGTCGGACAAGTGAGTGAACGAAACGTTTAAGGTGATACGAAAAAAAAATGGGGTTCTTTTCGAATCCATTTGCTCCACCATGAAGTCATCTACAGATTTGATATTTGGGTTGACGTTTATTGAGTATTTGATTAAGATTTTCACTAAAGGAAAACGCGATTGGATGAAATTTTCTCGATAGAATTGAATTACGAAAACACCTCTAAATTGTTTTATTTTTTCCTGTAATTCTGAAATCCTAACTCATTTCATTGTGGAACTGCGTTTAAAATGTAGATATTATGAATTCGCAAAATCTCCTCTAAAAACTTTTTAACAAAATAGCGTAGTTTATTTTTAAACAATTATTCTGTGGTTTAGCGCTACGTTTTTTATTTTTTTCCCGATTGCGTCCCTCTCACACTGCGAGTCTTTTGCGCCTGGAGTAACGGGGACCTTTTCACGGACGAGGTATCGCCTTAATGAGTTGTCTAAACGTTCCTAGGCAACAAGACATATACGATATAAATATGTTTTTATGTGTATATTATACTTAAGTTTATGTTTTAAGTATTTTTTGTTGTTCTTACATATTCAACCTAACACGAAGGATAAAGGGGGCTTCGCTTCGCTCACCCTTTAGGTGAACCTAAGCTACCGCAATGTTTTGCCCTGATATAAGCTGTGCAAATCAGCTGTTGTCGTGACGCCATCATGTTTTCCAACACGCCGGCTTTTGGTAAGACAGATTGTTAAACGTTTACGACGATGCGCTTTATTTAAATCAAAACGCTAGTGACTTGGTTAAACGTCGGTATTTAATTAACGGTCTAGAGAGTTAGTTAAGTGTCTGATTTAACCAACCAACTGCGTCATAATAACAGGTGCATTCATAAGTTTGTATGTGGTAATACAGTTATTTCGTCTTTTAATAATTCCACTTGGTCATCCGACAAAATGCCAAAATAATCAAGATGAAAAAAAAAATGTATGATTGTAAATCCAGCATTTGTTTGGCAAACATATTGGTTTTGCCTGACTGAATTACTGAATAGCGACAGAAAATGAGCGCGACTAGAAATACTGGCATCGGCTGACAAAAGTACTGAATAGCGTGACTAGAAATCTAAAAACGCTAAAGTGGCTACTTGCAAGCCCTAACTCAAGTAACATAGAATACAAATCGATCGTCGGATTTTGTTTTTTTTAAATGTTCACCGAACACGAAGTCTAAACCCATTTGCCTACCCCGACCCACCACTTCCGCCAGGCATTCATTATTTAGCCAATAAGCTGAATAAAAAACTGTTGAGTGAATGACCATGAACAGCGGAATATCCTGAAATGAGCGGAAAAAAACACTTAATTGCACGACAAAATTACTGATTTGCGCGACTAAATTACTGAATGGGTGGCTAAGCAATTTTATTCTTCGGCCTTTTTATTCTTCCCCACAATAACTAATTATGTTCGTGCAAGATTTCCGACACGTTGTTAACTTGTTATGCATAGAACACAAGAAACCCTAAAAACTTCTGGAAACCAATACTGCGTGGAAAGATAAAACTTTCAATGGAATCCAGCATCATTCTTGCCACATTATTTCCTTCTGTACAATTTATTACAAGGAAAAACTCCAATTTTCATTTGTCTAAGCCCTAATCACCGCCATACCTTTGTCGTGAGTCAAGTCTTTTTTTCTGTATTTTCCTTATCAGTTCGATAACCGCATATTACCTGCGAACTACTTAGCTTTTATCTGTTAAGTTATCTATCTGGCATACTTGTTGCTTCAAGTTGAAATCGTTTTGCAATATGCCATCGAACTGCAGCTTCCGATTCCTATGCTATCTTTTCTAGCGACTTCCCTAAGGAACTTACAAATGGAATTAAGGTCATACGAAAAAAATAAAACTATGGAATATCACCGTTGAGCAGATATTAGTACTAATAGCGCGGTTATTAGTGCGACTATTTCAAACGCGAGTTACACTTTTATCTGAATAAGTTATATAATTTTATAATGGTTTATGCTGCATAGAATTTATATTATTTTATCTACACACCAGTTAAGACCAGCATAATGAAAAACTTCTTGGTAAAAACTCATTTCTTATCTGAATATTGATAAATTATGACCATAATGTCTGAGAAGTTGGTACTTCTGAACAAGCTAAACAACTGCAGAGCAGTGATCAATGCTACAATGTCGGTCGAACATGCGGTTCCTGAACACATCAAAGAGAGCTTATGATACATATCATAAGCTACACACATGTGTAGGTAGATAAACTAGTGCAGGGAAGAGGCAAAATAATTACGTTTTCTAAACATATAATTATTCCATACTTTATATATATTTCAGAGTGATGGCGTCTATTATGTAAGGCTCGAGTGTAGAGTGAAATCGCAAACATTGAGTTCAAGGTTAAGTTCAAGTTCAGGTGAGTTCATGACTCAGACTATGAAGTCACCGGCCTTCAGAGGGCACACACCCCCAGCACCTCCAGTCCTCGAACCCATCACCGACCTGTGAGCGTCTTACTCTTCTGAAATATTTTGTTCGGAATTTTTTTGACCACAGTTGGGAATTTTCCTCCGTATTGACTCGGGATTCGTGTGTCTGAAGCGGAAGTTATGAAGGTCTAGCTCAACACAGACATTGCTGTTAATAATTTTGTAATTATTTATTCCTGCTTATTAATTATGATACTGATATTATAATATTCTAGAGATCTAAAAATCAATCTCTGGGAGTTTCTACGCCCTTCTTCTCCCACAGTGGTCCTATGTAGAGAAGAGGCAAAAAATGACGATGGCTAAGTATATGTAAATATCTACAGTAAGTAATAAATACATTTGTTGTTATAGCGGCAACAGAAATACATAATCTGTGAAAATTTCAACTCTCTAGCTAGCTAGGTTCTTGAGATTCAGCCTGGTGACAGACGGACGGACGGACGGACGGCCGGACAGCGAAGTCTTAGTAATAGGGTCCCGTTTGGAACCCTTCGGGTACGGATCCCTAAAAACTAAATCAAAAGATTCATGGTTGGTATGGTAAAACCCTTGATCACACTACGATGAATTAGGGCCCTGAATGAAGGGTAGCCTTGGTCTCCAAAGTGGTATACCTCGCGCCACGAATTAGAGCGCTGGGCGACGTTGGCAGGAATTATTGCGCATATGTATACCTCGCGCCACGAATTAGAGCGCTGGGCGACTTTGGCGGGAATTACTGCGCATATGTACAGGTATTGAAAATAACTACTGCGCATTCAAGGCCACCGCTCATAACTCGTGGCGCGAGGTATATCCTTTACAGCCTTTCTCTTGAATCTCTTGATACACCTCTTTTATTAAGGTGATACGAAAAAAATATGGGTATTTTTCGAATCCATTTACTCCACAATAAAGTCATCCACAGATTTGATTTTTGGATTAACGTTTATTGAGTATTAGATTAAGATTCTCAATGAATGAAAACGCGATTGGGTGAAATTTTCTCGATAGAATTTAATTGCGAAAAGACCTATACATTTTTTATTGTAATTTAATTTTTTCCTATAATTCTGAAATCCTAAATTAACATTATGTTCACATTTTTAATGCAATTTCTCCTTGAAAATCTTTTGACAAAATAGCGTAGTTTATTTTTGAACAATATTTCTGTGTGTTAGCGCTACGTTTTTTTATTTTTTCCCGATTCCGTCCCTCTCACACTGCGGGTATTTTCGCCTGGAGTAACGGGGACCTTTGCTCTGACGAGGTATCACCCTAAGTGACGGATTCAGTCTACTCTATTAAGCCTTTTAGGGGTTTTATTTAGACCGTAATTAATGAAAGGGCTGAGGGCCGCTTAATGTAGAGAATGTCAAGAGCTCAAAGATAGCAAGGAGGTCTGACTCCTGGGCATCAACCAAAAAGGTTTTTCCGCGCCAAGAAAAAAAAATCGAAGGTGTCTAACAACCCAGTGAAATTGTAGTATTGCGTTTGTTATTCGAAATGACAAATGTTAGCTAATGGGTATTAATTAAACGTAATGACTGTGTATCCCGTTTTTGCTTGGCAACAATACTGGTTTTCGCTGACTGAATTACAGAAGAGCGACAAAAAATGAGCGCGACTAGAAATACCTGGTTCGTTCCACAACATCACTGAATTGCGCGGCTAGAAATCCAAAAACAGCTGCTTGAAAACCTTAATTGGAGTAAGATAAAATACTAACCAGCGTTGGATTTTGTTGTTCTTACATGTTCAACCTAACACGGAGGATAAAGGGGGTGAGCGAACACTTCGCCCAGGCAGTCTTTATTTAGCCAATAAGCGGTGGTGAAACCATTCAGTAATTTAGTCGCGCTCATCAGTATTTTTGCGCTCTTTTCAGGAAATTCCACTGTGCTGTAATAAAACGACCGAATAAAAACTAATTCGCTGAATTAGTTTTTATTCGGTCGTTTTATTATTTCCCTCTACGAATTAGGCAACAGAACTTACGATTACGCCAGCGTTTATCTAGATTTCCACGCACGTGGCCGAAGTCAAAGTTCCTATTATTCCTATCTTACTTTATTTACCTCACTTACTATAACCACACGTTATTATAATATCAATAAACTGATTCTGTCACTCAACAAAATAATGTAATCTATTTGACATGTGTTTGAAATTGTGGCTCAATAACCAGCATTGCGATTCTGCACAATCAGCTCTTCCTACCGCTGGGAAATACTCATCACATCACGAATAGATTGTTAGCTCACTTCCACATGTAATGCAGGACAATATAGAGTGTCAAAGGCTCAACCTCGGAATGTGAGATAATAAGCTGGAAGCCTGCACTAACCCTTTATTTTCGCATCGATTTTGCTTTTGATTTTGGCACACTATCGTGGGGCCAAAATCAATATAGGTATATGTTACCAGACATACAATTTAAAAAGCCAGAGAAAAAGCATGATTCCCATCGAAATGGCCTTAATCTAAGGAAATGGCATAAGATTTTCTCGGATTTTAAGCCTTGTAGGAAAAAACCGATAGTATTTTTTTTGGATCTGATTTATTAAAATAACAAATAATAGGAAGATTGTTATTGTTATTGTAATAAACAAGATCAAAAAAATACCATATTTTATAGAAAATTCTGAAATTTAATAAATCCGGCCGGAATCCTGGGATGAACCTGAAAAGTCTGAAATATCAGTCCAAAGCCTGAGAGACTGAGATGAGCCTAAAAAGCCTGTAATCTCAGGCCAAAGTGTCAGGTATGTTAAGTAACCCTATATTAGGCATATGTAACCAGAAAAAATCCTCCGTCTTTGAAATTTGGCACGTGATGTAGTTAGGTAAGTGATGTAGTTAGGTAAGTGATGTAGTTAGGTAAGTGATGTAGTTAGGTAAGTACTTAATACATATTATAGGTGTACAATAATCCAATAAATTTTGTTACGAGACTTTAGGTATTTTCACCTAAACATGAAAATCGTGAATAACTCGCTGTGAATTTTTCATCCATCGTCCATACAACAAAATCCTCACCGCTTGGACTAATTACGTCTGCCTGCTCACCCCCTGTTTATCGTCCTTAGGTGACTTCATTAGGTGACCCTTGAGTATAGTATACCTGCCTCAACTAGATATACGATACGAGACGTGTAGAAACAAGATGATATTAACTGCCTCCCTTATATATTCATCTTTATTGGTTCACACGGTAATGCGGTCATTTAGGGGAATGCGTTATTTTTAGAAGGAATCTGAATTTGTGGGGCCGGACTTTCGGAAAAGATATATTTCCTTTTCCCGAACTTGCTTTCATCAATTTGTACTACTTTGCCAGGAACTCCAATCTTCCCGGTGTCTGATTGCTTTTGCGTTTGATACACTACAACTGCCTCTCGACAGTAATTGAACCAATCATTAACGGTTGAACTAGAAAAGCGGTGTTCTCCTTCAGAGAAATCCTGTTTAATGGTCATCTCGTAACTCCATCTTTCACAGAAGGCATACACAATATAAAACACCTGCGGCATAGTTATTTTTATATTATCAAACCAAGCGCCGTTGCCGTGGCTCACTTTTGACTTCGCTCTGCATGGCCCTCTGTTGCAAACAAAAGAGCCCAACGTTTTATTTGCTGTATATTCTACTCTACAGTCATATCTTTTTTGTGACAATTACACATTTTTTTACTCGGTATCATGCCCATTTCCTCTGCAAAAGTAATAGCCTGGTTTCGCTTGCCCAATCGTCAATAGATCTTCACTAAGTTCCACATTCCTCGCACTTCCTCCACATAAAAATGACGCTTTGTCGATAGTTCGTCGTCCTCTGCCTCTGAGCAACTCGTCGATGACAGAGTTTCTTCCAGGGAACGGCTCGTCAATGGCTGAGGTTCCTCGATCGAACGACTTGACGATGGCTGAGGTTCCTCCATAGAATGACTCGTCGATGGTTGAGGTTCCTCCTTTCCATTACCTTGTAGTGTGGTAGTGTTATAATCAGGGAGCCAGCCCCTACCAGACTACACCCATTTTACCCCCTTTTTGCGTGACCAACCCACAGACTCAGCTTTCGCTTAATCCTCAGGATATTTCATCATCTCTATCGGGATATCAATCCAAATACTTTAGAAAACCGATCAATATTGTAAGTGATTTAAGATAAAACCTGCATGTAGTGTTGTGTGGCCTGCGTGGTGGAAAGTTTTACGTGACCTACATTTGTTGACTGTCTGTTTTTTTTTATTATAACGTTGGTTTAACTGTATTCATTCTGTAGACACAAAAAACATATAGCGTCACACTTTTGCCCATACGAGTTAACAGAGGAACAGCAATATATAGCCTTCAGCATTGAACTACTATATGGTAGCTCAAAGGCCTTCAGGGTAGTATCAATGTAAACACTAAATTATGAAGGTGTGTCTAGTCTAGGTCAAGATTAAAGCAAGGCCTTCAATAAAAAATACTGCCAAGTAGGTGTAAGACATTATGTAGGTACCTAAATGTACCTTTATCAAATAGTATGATAGAATAGAATTAGATAAATGGGTTACTGTATACTGTATGTATAATTATATATGTATAAATGTATGTTTAAATATAATTAATTAATAGAATTTCACGTACAGGGTTCGTTGAATCATTCATTAAATAGGTAGTAGATAGGTACCTATATTCATGTTTTGTCTATATATAAACAATATTCACACGTGGGTCAAGGATCAAGACTCGAGAAGCTAACTAGGTAGGTAGTAGGTACTAAATGCATTTTAAGCTAATTTTAATTACTCCAGCTTAAAAACCCTAATAAAATAACACTCAACCAAACCCACGGGTAAAACCTAGAATGGAAACTCAACCATACTCAACCACTAGGCAACAAAAATCCACGGCTGCATAATTCCACAAAAACCTGTATCCGTTCATTCCACGAGAGTTTCCTTCAAACATTTCCTAATCGACAATGAAAACCCAAGCGGAATTCCCAGCTGGCCGGTTAATACGCATGCACACTACAAACTGTCTGATGGCTAACCTTAGGTCAAATGTGCGTATCCCCCCAGACGGACACTTACCTACACTGCCGATGTCTGTTCTCAGACGTATTGAGAGGGGCAGCGGAGACCAATTTATATTGGTTGAATAGTAAAACACGCCGCGACCTGTCTTTCGCTTAGCTTGCATTCAATATGAAATTACCACGCACACACACTCAAAGAAAATGTTCGAAAATCACATAGAAGCAAAACTATCAGCATTTCACTCTCACCAAAGGAAACAAGTGCGGATTTCGGGGAAACTCGCGCGTTACTGAGCGTCTGTCCCACTCCCACACAAGCAAGCTTCGCGCATGCGTCAATCGGGGTATATAAACGAGTTGCGCGTCATCATTCCACACATTCTTTGCTCGGAGCTCAAAGCGAACCTACGTCTGTTGAAGCTAAAGTTTTCGAGTGAAATCGTTGTGACATAATATTCAAGCAAGATACACATGTGATTTGGCGACCAAAGTGATCTGCGAGACAATTTTGTGCTAGAAGTGCGAAATACCGTGAAAATTCTCGCCAAGGAGGAGAAAGTGATTGAAATTTGTGATAATTTGACATTGAAAAGTTTGCCAGCAAGAAGGATGTGCGACTCAGTGGTTCCCGTGAAGATGGAGACGTTCAGCGGAGTAGTGGCTAAAAGGTAATTGGAAATTATGATGCAATTAACTAATGACAATTGTTTAATAACTTCTGCAACAGACAGATATTATCTGTTGCTATGATTTTGTTGTTGCTTGCTTGTTATGATTAAGATCGGAGTTTAGGGAATAAGTTAAAATAACTCATACAATATATCTCCTTTTCCGTCATTCGACTTCTACGTAGGCTAGGTGATTAAGATTATCGAAGATTGGTGCCTGTGCAAATTTAAATAGAAAGAACTAGGGTTGGAGTGGCGATAAGGGGGCGCCAAGGAAAAAAAAGTAGGGACTTACGAGTCTTACGACCCCTTATCGACACTCTGACCAAAACTAGAACACAATGGATTTGTTCTAATAAAAACTAGAATGGGTTTGAAAACCCATATATAAAGTTCAATGAACTTAATTCAGGTCAACAGAGTTTAACATCCCAAATGACTCACGCGACAATGGTTGGCAATTTTCACACATGGTTTACAAGTCTTCGGTAGTATAGTGGTAAGTATCCCCGCCTGTCACGCGGGAGACCCGGGTTCGATTCCCGGCCGGAGAGTACCCTTTTGCTACTTTTTTTTCCCCATACATGGTGGCAAGGCTCATTTTCTACCCGTGTTTATTTTTACTAATTTATGTTCTCTTCTCCAGCCCCATTGGGAAATGCGTGAAAACTGTCCTCAGGCGAGCTTGTATTGAAAAGAGGACGACTGTTGGTCTAATACCGGCCATACAATATCTCTCAAACACGAGCAATGGAGCGTTGTTCTGTTTCACCGTAGAAGCGCCACCTGGCGACAGCGCGACGCACATGCACGAAGTTTTGCTGCAGGCGTTTTGCGTCGAAAACGACATCTATGTCATCAAGGTAGATAACCATTATATTTGTTTTTAACAATATCATTTGATTGCAAAAGAATTTGGAAAGAGCTTAAACTTATTATTTTAATTAAATCCACTTATTTTTGCTTTCTGTACCACTTAAAAATGATTATAATAATATAGACTTATGTTCGTTTATGAATATACAGTTAACAGTAACGTCTATATTTATTTGGTGAAAGTCATTCCTTGTATCAATCATAACAACAACAAAAACATAGACGACGAATTTGCATCTTTTATTCAAATAAATTAAACCCAGAAAATACAAAAAGAAACAAGTACAAAGGCGAACATATTTATAACAAGAGATTTCTTCGCCTTTTTCTATATTGCCTTTCAATTTGAGATTATTTTTGCCTCTCAATTGCCCACAGGTCGATTCAACCGCCAAACTACGCAGCATCCTCGGATCCTCTCCATCATCAGACTACAGCTGTGTCCTGGTCCACTGTCCCTTCGTCGACCCGTTCAGCGACAGCCAAGAGATCGACTGCTCAATCCTGTCAGACTCGGAGAAAGACCTGATCACGCATTGCGAAGAAAACTGGGGCTACAACCAGATCGTGAGACTTCCTGAGAAGTGAATGTGCAAAAGATACATTGGGAATATTAAAAAAAGAAGGCCTAGTGTTAGGTCTTGCAATAAAGAGAATTAATAGGTCATTGGATACCGGATAAGTCCTATTCTTAGGTCATGGAAAAATGGAAAATGGTCTTGGATACCGATTCCGTGTATTACAGAAGATTTGAAATGGCGTCTGTCTCCATTTTTACCCGACGATGGCTAAGCCTAGGGAGTTACGGTGACTGTTGCTCACGGATATAGCATGTATTATCTGTGGTTATGATTTTCAATGGTTGATTTAAGGATCGATTAGCAAATGTCTAAGATGTATTCATCTGTGGCAAAAAAACTCATTCAAAGTTTGGCGAGTTTCCTGCCAGGTTTGGAATGACCTGAAAAGGCAGTTTTTTTGTTATAGAATTGCAAGTTTGAGCTTTCTGTCATGGGAGATACAACATAATACAAGAAAAATGTAAAGAACGGTGTATCGTGTTTGTCAATTTGAAGTTATATTTAATTGGAAGGTACCCTATGATAGGATGTTAAGCCAAATTGGTTGTATAGAATTATCAATGTTAAAAGTATTTGTTAAGGTATTTTAAGCATTGTGTCATGGAGACTTGCTCATAAATTGTACTATTGTGATTAAAAATTGAATTCTATGGAATTTGTACGTTTCTACGTTATTGATAAAGAGATAAGAGCAATAAAAATATATATAAAAAGTTTTCATGTTTTCATTCACCTACGCTGCACGATTATAACCACCATGTATAGACAGTGAAGCTAGCTTAGGTTTGGTTTTGTTGCGTGAATTCAAGAGACCTAAACTATGGCCATGTAGGATCGCATCTAGAACTCTCATATCGGCTCAAGAACCTGAGTTAGTTAGGTCTCTTCTTCTCTCTACAGAGCGCCACAACTCACTCACAGTCCTGTGCCAACAGCAGTGAGATCCTGTCGTCTTGATGATAATAAGTCTAATGTTAAAAATGCTGATCGCGTGCCCACCATCATAGGCCACTGTAGAGGAGCCTCAATAACTAAAGAAGATAAGTCATCAAAGTCACAATTTTACATAGTAAATGGAGGGGACAGACAACAACGCGCACGCAATCCCCACTGTGACCGGTGATTCTAGTACAGATTATAAAATTCTAGCAAGAAAGTATGATGAAGACAGTTTCTGATTATGCACATATAGTGTGTTGTTAGAATAGATATAAATGTGACCGAAATTTCAGAATTTGTTCGTACATGGGGGCTGAAATATTTCACAAAAAGAGTTGCAGAACTCTCCTGTTTCATAAACTCGCCTGTCTTGCCTAGGTTTCCTGGAAGAAATCTTTCTGTAGAGATAAGCTCGCCTTTGCTTATAAGATTTATTTTAATTGTCTGTACCTTTATATTATCTGCGCAGTAAAGAATATATGTGTATCAGTACAATACTTGCTATTCACTTACCAATCACATTTCAAAACAAATACTTTTCCTAAATTAATTTGCCCACCGAGAGGTCTTTGTCCAGATAGGAGTAAGATTAAGCCAAACTCCACAACGCTGGCGCAGTATGGGTTGATGGAGGGGTTTTACGACCACTACCACCATGTGGCGACAGTATCCGGGACTTTACTTTAAACAGTCACCCATAACACAGAACGTCTGATAATGTACTTGAGATAAATTAATTATCTCATTGGTACATGGTCAGGATTCGAACCTGCGTCTCTCCTGTGTATGAAGCAAGCGTGGGCGTGCAGTCCCGACAATGACAGCGACACTTTCGCTAACTAGCGCTCGACAGACGCAAAGTAATGAAAAACATCGCTTTCCGTAACGATGTTTACGACGAATGCAAGTCTCCACTGCCATAAAACCGTGCAAAATCGTAAGAAATAAGAAATTTATTTGCAAAGACAACGGTTAAAATGTTCTTATAGCATTATACAAATAGAACGCCATAGTCAGCTAGTAAATTGTAGCAAATTTTTGAGGTTTATAGTCATTAAAACTTAAAGAACAACAAAAGCCAAGGCCGGTTTCACCTCTTTTAAAGTTAAGAAATTCGTCAACAGAGTAGATACAGTTTTGCAGAAGCCAATGGAATAATTTACGTTTAAAAGTATCGAACGGTAACGTTTTTATGTCATCCCTTATTTTATTATAAACAGTTCACACATTGTTAAACAGTTTCTTAAATACAGTGATCTTCTTCGCGTGTGAATAGATACGAGCCTGTTCGGGGCTCTAGTGTTCCTCGAGTCATAGTCATGAGCTTTTACCAAAAGCTCAGGATTTGATTTAACGAATTACGAAAGTAGTAGTAATATGTTTAAACTTTTAAATGTTTGTTTACATGACACATACGGTGCCATACCACAAATAGTACGCACACATTTTTTTTGGGCCATAAATACTCTGTTAATTTCTGTTCCGTTATACCACAAATTATCAGACCATATCTTATGACGGATTCTACATAGCCATGCATGACAGGCAATCAGTGCGGTTTATTTCTCGGCTGTTTTGTGCAAACGCCTTAACACACAAATCTGTTTATCTTATGACAAACTTTATTAATGTGGTCTTTCCAATTCAAATGTCGATCAATTATAATACATAAAAATATCACACTGTTAGCCTCCTCTAGAGTTTGTCCATTGTGATGTATATATATTTAATGTCATATTCCTATTATATTTGTCAAAGTTATTAAAACTTATATATAGGTACATTGTTTTATTTCAATTTACTTGCAGATTATTATTATTCAACCATTTAATATAGAGGTAATAGTTGCATGAATGTCGGATTCATGAAGTGAAATGTCATCACATCAGTAATCAGTAGTAATCACGCGAGATACATTTTCCATATATCATCGTAATCAACTAATCAGAGATGTCGCTCGAAAAAACATATTCATAGACCGGCAAGCTATAGCAAGGGAAAAAAACCGGTCAAGTGCGAGTCTAAATCGCGCACGAAGGGTTCCGTACCACCGTTCAATGGAAGCGATGGTGTGGAGTGAATAGTTTGGATTTTACACAGCAAAATATTGTTTACTAAGTTATTGGTGCGGTTACTTTCACACTCCATGTACGTAACCAGGTGCATCCATAAGTTTGTATGTGGTATTGAAAGAATTGTTGTATGGGAGCCCCCTTAAATATTTATTTTATCCTGTTTTTTAGTATTTGTTGTTATAGCGGCAACATAAATACATAATCTGTGAAAATTTCAACTCTCTAGCTAGCTAGGTTCTTGAGATACAGCCTGGTGACAGACGGACGGACGGACGGACGGACGGACAGCGGAGTCTTAGTAATAGGGTCCCGTTTGGAACCCTTCGGGTACGGAACCCTAATTATCCCGATTAATATATACCCCCGAAATTAAGGAAAATCGGTAAAGGTTATTTGGTTAACTCATGAATTTATATTGAAGATTACATTTGAACTATGTAAAACTATGACTAAAACACATTGAATTTGACTTATTTATGATATGCGATTATGTAATTGCATAGAGGAATATGAAAGTTTATTCATGGGCAACACTGTGGATTGCTTTGAAAAAAAAAAACTGTCAATGTCATTGATTCATTCCATTTGTTGTTCTTTCGTCCAGATAAGTTTGTTGTTGTGGATTGGATACTAGAAAAAAATGTGGAGGATATTGTCTCCGAAATGCAGCAGATTGTGAGGGGAGGGGCTCTTAAGCGACGCCCAGAGTACCCAAGTAAATATACGTGCACGATCCGACTGTCCGACTACTGCTCTATTCTCACCTAGACCACATTCTTCTACTAGAAGCTCGTGGGTGTTTGTTGTCACCAGCTGGAGTAGGAGGCCTGGGTGTTCTAGAAGCCTTCTAGAACACCCAGGCCTCCTCTCCAGCTGGTGTAGGAGTAGGGATGGCTGAGTCTCTCTCTTTGAAATTGATCAATCAAGAATTCATCTCACGCACCCATTCTGGGGCGTGGGAAGTCAGGGTCAGATCATCGGATCTCTTCCTGAAGAAGCGCCTCTGTCCACTCCTATGGGCAGGTCATCGGGGGGCCCTCGCGGGCGGTGGAGATCTTCTCACGAGGGGTGTTCCGTTGGATGATCGCCGGCTAGGCAACCAGGTCGCGTGGCAGGCGGCGGCGGTCGGGCGGGCGCGCGTGGTACGGCGCCATGTCGCGGATATGCGGATGTTGAGAGCTATCCGCACGCGCGAACATGCCCTTCGCCAGCCTCTGGACAAACTGGTCCACTGGTTCCCATCTGAGGTCCCTCTGGATCGTCGCATTCCTCACGTAGCGGGGGGCGTCGACGATGGTACGCAAAGAGAGGTTGTAAAGGCGAATATGCCTGTAAAATTCGTAAAACTCACATTAACCGTCGATCCTATTTTACCCTGCAGAATTATTACCACGAGGCTTTTGATCGCTCTCAGCGTGTAATCGGCGAGTGCCGGACTCTGGTCTTTAACGACCTTATCAACGGGATAATTCGTCATCGATTTCTTTATCGTCGCTATCACTGATAACAATATCCTGACACGCCTCTACAATAGCTTGTAATAGGTCTGATGTACTACCAGCTTTATTCAAAGCTGGTAGTACATCAGACCCCACCAATTTTAGACCCATATCGATACTACCAACGCTTAGCAAAATATTTGAAAAACTCATACTTAATCAATTGCAAAGTAATTTTTATCTCAATAATTTAATTCATATTGCTCAGTTTGGTTTCACAAGGGGTCGTTCGACAATATTTTTGATGCCTGGGAAGACGCAATGGATGCAATAGGTGTCTTCTGCGATCTATCCAAGGCTTTTGATTGCGTCCATCATGACACTCTTGTCAGGAAGTTACGCCATTATGGTGTAAAAGATCAGGCACTTGGCCTTCTGGAGTCATATCTAACAGATAGGGTTCAGATGGTCGATGTTAATGGGAAAAGATCACCTGGGTCTTCAATAAGTATGGGCGTACCGCAAGGTTCAATTCTTGGTCCTTTCTTGTTTTTAGTATATATTAATGATTTACCTTACCTTGTTAAAGCAAAACATGGGTTAGTATTGTTTGCCGATGATACTTCTTTGATATTTAAAGTTAAAAGACAGCAATCAAATTATGACGAGGTAAACAATGCTATCTCTAGTATAGTGAACTGGTTTACTGTTAACAATTTATTACTTAATGAAAAGAAAACTAAAGGTATTAAATTCGTGTTACCCAATGTAAACCCGGTAACTACAGACATATTTATAAAAGGACAGAGATTGGACCTTGTGCAGTCGACTGTCTTTTTGGGCATTACTTTAGACGCCAAACTACAATGGGATCCTCATATAAATAAATTGTCGAACAGACTGAGTTCGGCAGCGTTCGCAGTTAAAAAAATTAGAGCTCTTACCGACGTAGACACCGCTAGACTAGTCTACTTTAGTTACTTTCATAGTCTAATGACCTATGGTATTTTATTGTGGGGTCACGCTGCGAATGCTAATAGTATATTTATTCTGCAGAAACGGGCTGTTCGTGCAATTTATAGATTAGGGCCTAGAGTGTCACTGAGGGAAAAGTTTAAAGAAATCAATATTCTGACATTTGTGTCTCAATATATCTATGACAATCTTGTGTATGTAAAAAGAAATATAACTAATTTTCAGAAGTACAGTGATATACACAATTTTAATACTAGAAATAAAGACAAGTTGGTTGCTTATGTAAGCCGACTACATAAAATTAGTAATTCTTTTAAAGGCAATTGTATACGCTATTACAATAAGGTCCCTACTGATATTAAAAACTTACCTTTAGACAAGTTTAAAATAATAATAAAACAGAAATTGTATAAAAAAGGTTACTATAGGATATCTGATTACTTAGAGGACAGATGTCCATGGGAATAGATTGTTTGAGTAACAGGCTGTTTCGATATATAATTAGCATTCATTTTGTAATTTGACAATATTTTATTTAAAAAAGGAAACGCAAAAGATGCGACGACTGTGGAGTTTCTTCGGTGAGCTCTTCTCCACAGTGTCGTGAGACATTGTGTTATTGAACTCACCCAAAAAAATGTAATGACGGATCTAAGTTATGTAACAACATCCTTATTTATTTTTTATTTATCTTTATTATGGCAACAAACAGTCATACATACAGAAAAAAAATATCAAAATAAACTTACAATCTATTATAGACTTACAGTGCCGAAAGTACATTTCAACTTATATTAAACATAAATGAGCTAAAGAGACGCTTAATAGTACAGCAGCAATTGGAATCAGATTGCATCAATTTGAAAAGGTGTATTCATATTAACAATGTATTTGGACTTAAAACTACAAAATAAACACTTTAAGTTGAAGCAGCATCACAATATTTTTACAAAAGTTAATTTTTAAAGCTTAAATATTATTTTACATAAAAAGTTTATCACTTATTATTACATGTTTTTGAAACAGTTCTCTTGAAAGATATTAGGTTATTATAAAATAAATCCACGTTAGAAAATTCTTTGATGTAAGTGGTGATTGAACGAGATATGAAGCTATTTCGAGTGTAATTTTTCTTTAAGTTAGGAGGCACAAGTGCAACATTATTTTTATTTCGCGTAGTGCGAATGGGCATGCGTATTCTTGTTACAAAATTAATTTTAGATAAAAGTGTTGGCGAATCGATTAAGTTGTTTAAGATTTTGAATAGAAAGGACATATCAATGAGTTTACGGCGGTTTAATAACGATGTTAAGTTATAATAATTTAGTGAATTTTCATATGAATCTAAACGATGGCAACGGTAGTTTAACAGTTTAACAAACTTCTTTTGTACTCTTTCAATACGATTGATATGAATCTGATAAGAAGGGTTCCATACTACACTGGCAAACTCTAATATAGACCTAACAAACGAATTATATAGAAGATTAAGAGTACTTATCTTTTTAAGGGGTTTACTGATTCTTGTGATAAACCCAAGGTTTTTGAAGGCTCTGTTTAGTATATTGTCTATGTGTAGATTAAATGAAACCTTGCTATCCATCATAACACCAAGATCAAGAATGCTGCTAACACGCACAAGTTTTAAATTATTTATTGTATAGTCAAACATAATAGGTTTCTTTTTTCGAGTGTAAGTTATAACAAAACACTTCTCAACATTAAGAAAGAGTTGGTTGGTAATCTAATAATGAGTTGAGATCGCGTTGGGTACCCATGCTGTCTTCAATACTGGAAACTTTTCTGAACAACTTAGTGTCGTCAGCATAGAGTAAGTGATCAGAGTTACCAATGATCTTACCTAAATCATTTATATACAGCGTGAACAGCAAGGGTCCTAAGTGTGAGCCTTGTGGAACCCCTGAAGGGATGTGCAAGAACCTAGAACAATACCCCTTCAGACATACTGCCTGACTTCTATTCCGTATGTAGGATTCTATCCATCTTAATAGGTTGCCGTGTACACCGGCCCTCATAAGCTTTACCATAAGCAAATCGTGGTTAATTTTATCGAACGCTTTGGAGAAGTCGGTGTACACGACATCCACCTGTAGGTTACTGTCCATGGCATTAAGAAGATAATCAGAGAAAACAACCATATTTGAGTCAACACTACGAGCCTTTACGAATCCATGCTGGTTTTCAGATAGTTCTTGTTTTACAGCACTAGATATTTGAGTTGTAACAATTTTCTCAATGATTTTACCAAAAGTGCATAGTTTCGAAATAGGGCGATATTGTGTTACATCATTACTTTGAGAAGTTTTTGGTATAGGGGTGATTAGAGCTTTCTTCCATACCGACGGAAAATTGCCACTTAGCAGAGAGAAGCGGTAAATATATAGCAAAGGCACCAAAATTTCATTTGCACATTGTTTAATAAATAGTGGGTGGATATCATCGCTCCCGGCACTTGTGTATATATTAAGTTTTTTAAGTTCACTGAGAACACATTTTTCGTCGATTTTTATGGAGTCAATATCAGCAACCGAGCCGGAGGAATGATCAAGGGTGATATTATTAGAAGAAATAAAAACCGAGTGAAAATAGTCATTGAAAGCGTTACAAATCTGACTTCCTTCACAAAGACTGTTACCCCTATACGTTATTGTATTAGGGATGTCGTTGTTAGATTGTTTTGATTTTACAAAAGTCCAAAAATATTTAGGGTTCTTAATGATATTATCTTCAGATACATTTATGTAATATTCATAACAGTCTCGCTCCATCTTTCGAAATCGCTTTCTTAAGATGGAGAAAGTTCGATAATCAATTAAATTCTGATAGACCTTCCATTTTTTGTGAAATTTACATTTTTCCTTTCCGAGTTTAATAAGAGGTTTGGTGTACCAAGGTGGGTACTTTTGATTAATTCGTGTAGTTATCGGCACATATTTATCTATTAGGGAATTTAGAATACGAATAAGAAAAGCATTTGTGATCATGTTTATGTCATTATAAGAAGAAAACACAGTTACCCAATCAATGGAACTTAACTCAGAACGGATAGACTCATAATCAGCCTTAAAAAACATTCTCTTGACTGTGTTGTTGTGTTTTAGAGGGGGGGGAGATAAGAGAGATAGTTCTATTTCAAGAGACTTATGATGTCGGTCTTCAGTAACGAGCGGGTTTTTTACAGAAAAAACTTTACATGGTTTTGAACAAAAAACGAGATCCAGGATTCTGTTGTGATAATTAAATTCTCCATTATATTGCATAATTCCCGAGAAATGCATAAATTCTGCAGTTAATATTGCCAAATTGTCGTTATTTGTGTTTATATTCATGGAATTAATCTCTTCATCGTAGGACCAGATGGCATTAGTGACATTAAAATCACCTAACACAAGGAATATATCGTCAGAATTAGTACAAATGTTTTGGCATGTCCTATCATAGAATGAATTCATTAAGGCTTCGTGACTGCGACCGTGAGGTATGTAAGTAAGGCCAATGTGGAGGTACCTGACTTGTCCTGTAAGGGGGTCGCTCTGGGCGGGCACAGGCTTGCCGAGCGGCACGCTCACCCACAGCTCGTCAGCAGGCGGTGGCGCGCACCAGTCCGGGGCCGGGCGGGCACACAGCTCGCGCCGCACTGCCACCAGCACCCCGCCCCCGCGCTCGCGCCTGTCGCCGCCCGGTCCCTATCACATCTGTACACTTCGTAAAGGTTATCAAAGAACTCCCTACTGTAGAAACCATCGTTTAACCAAGTTTCAGTAATACAAATAATGTCATAATTACTATTCAAAACTCCTGTAAGAAACTCATTTGATTTGGTCCGCAGACCGTTCGCATTTTGGTAATAAAAAGATAAGATATGTCTAGCTGTCATTGTCAAAATTAAAATCAAAATCAAAAATCATTTATTTCCATAGGATGTTGTTACATCACTTAGATCCGTCATTACATTTTTTTGGGTGAGTTCACTAACCCAATGGCGGAATCTGTGGAGAAGAGCTCACCGAAGAAACTCCACAGTCGTCGCATCTTTTGCGTTTCCTTTTTTAAATAAAATATTGTCAAATTACAAAATGAATGCTAATTGTAATAGTATAGGTATGGATAAGTAGGCATAAAACAAGGCATATTGTCGAGATCGCAACATACACTCGTTCCAGGATAACAAACCGGTTTCATCACAAAAAATAGCAAGTTATGTTTGTAAATACACATAGTTAATGATTTCATGTAAACCATATGTCTACTGCTAGCATTAGGAATGTAATTATAAAGAATCAAAAGCATTGACGGTGGATTATAAAAACCATTACAAAAAATCGAAGTGTAAATAAGAATAAGCGTACAGCATAAAATTTTGAGCGTGTAATCATAGTTTTTATGACAGATACCTAGGAAAATGAGACAATCTCGTGCCTCGTAACAAAAAGCGCTAGCTGTGTAAATAGCTATAGGTATGGTTGTAAGTGTAATTATAGCAAAACAAGTAACGATAAGACTCAGAGCTGATATGAATTTAAACATTAGAGAATTTTGGCATTTTGTGTTAATGGTATTAACGGTAAATGGAAGTCACATTTTATCTAAATCACTTTCAGTTAAAATAACAATTGGTCTCGACGTATCATTCTTACGAACGTTGATCTGACAGTCACTTAGCCACACGTATTTGTAATCCTTCTGCTTGGCCAGAGCTCTGGTACGGCTGTACAACATTTTGTAGTATGGGGCGAGATGGTCATTCACAAAAATGGGTTTGGAGGATCCATCTAAGCCAGCATCAACAGTAGTAAGTCCCCTGCGAGCGCGAACAGCTGATAGAAATTCAATTTTAATGTTTCGCCGGCAAAACCGGACTATGATGTTAATTGTAGAATCGGTAGAAGTGGGTACACCGTCGCCGGCGGCGACGCCTGGCCCGTCCGGGGTGATTGGCTGGGAGCTCCGTTTGAATCTTCGGACGCGGTGAATGTAATCTATATCCGATGGGTTCAGTGTAAAACCAACTTTAGTAGCAATGTTTTTTATGATATTATACAAGTTTTCACCCTTTTGTTGTGGTATTCCCGCAAATTCTAAGTTATTTCTGCGTCCTTGTTGGTCATTGTCACGTAGTTTAGAAGACAGTTCAGCAATGTTTAGTTGCGCCTGAGATGGGTTACGATCCAACATATCGATTTTTTCCTTGGTCAAGTTGTTATCAGTTTTGATCTCGGATACCTCATGCTTTAGTTTATTCTGCTCCTGCAAAATTTTTTCGTTGCATAATTTCATCCCGGACATTTCTTGTTTGATTTGACGTACGTCTTCACATAAGGACGATAAACCTTTATTTTGAGTTTCAAAGAAGTCTTGGAAGGATTTCATTAGTTCTTTTCGAAAATCGGCGAGGGTATCGGCAAGTTCACTCTCGGGTTGTTTTCGCTTGCGGAGGGTCACGAGGTTGTCTGCATCCCGGTCCCGTAAGCTGGACAGATCACTGAGTGATCCTCCGGTCTTGACTGGACTTCTGTGTATATTCATAGTTTATGGCCCAACAAATGAAATCAAAAGGATAACACAATACACGTTCACACGATACACGTTCGATGCGCTCAGTAGTTCGCGCGAGACTGATCGAAATAAATGATTTTTTATTTCATTGATTTGATTTGCTTCTTCCGAACTTCCTTGGCAAGCATTTTTTATCAATCAATCAATCAAGAATTCATCTCACGCACCCATTCTGGGGCGTGGGGAGTCAGGGTCAGATCATCGGATCTCTTCCTGAAGAAGCGCCTCTGTCCACTCCTTTGGACAGGTCATCGTGGGGCCCTCGCGGGCGGTGGAAATCTTCTCACGAGGGGTGTTCCGTTGGATGATCGCCGGCTAGGCAACCAGGTCGCGTGGCAGGCGGCGGCGGTCGGGCGGGCGCGCGTGGTACGGCGCCATGTCGCGGATTATGCTGATGTTGTGAGCTATCCCCGCACGCGCGAACATGCCCTTCGCCAGCCTCTGGACAAACTGGTCCACTGGTTCCCATTTATCCCAGCATTTTTTATACTGTCGATAGCGGTATTTAACCTGAAATTGAAACTGTACGCCGCGGTAGTCATTGGCAGCGAGAAAATCGCAACAGCGCGATGTAGGGATGTAGATAGCGACATCTTTTGAAGATTTTTGAACTTTTATAAAAGTTTTGTTGTTTCGCCGCTAAGTGGTTTGGTGAGGTGCCTTGCAATTTTAAAGCATTTTCCTAAATTTTCCTTTGATTTGAGGACAAACGATGTTTAGTGAACGTGTTTTAACTTGTAAAACAATAAATGCTTACCTAATAGGGAAGGATAATAGACAAGAGAATGCAAGATGACATTTCCCAAAAATTTACCTCGCAAGAGTTAAAAATCAGAAAAACGAGGATTTTATATTGCTAATATTAAAACTTTATTAGTGTTGAGGATGATTAGGTTTATCTAAGGATTTGTTTTAGTGAATAAGGGTCTTATGCCATTTAAAAATTAAATCAAATCTAGTATTCTTTTGTATTGTCACGTACCTAAACTAAGCATAAATCATTGTGATATTGACTGCCACGTCAAACCAAGCTCGCCTACAACAAAGGAAACATTCGTATCACTAAAACGTATGCAATCATGAATTAATTTTATTTCCTTTTCACGTATATCAAGTCAAATAGACCACGGGCAGATTAAAACAAAACAAATACCTACTATAATTTAATGTCAAAAATTGCGGGTTCAATCTGACAGTCGACAGTTCGGCGCGAAAATGGACCCAGCGGAAGTGACGCAATAATATTTGTTGACAGCATTTTTTCGCAAAGAAAATTAAAGGGAGACTGTTGCATGGCCTGTCCCTTGCTGACAACACTATGTATTACGTCACTTCCTCTGCTTTAGGTCTCAAAATATTACTAGTGGTTCTGTGAGGACAGTAGACCTTGCAATTTCAACAATATAGTATGACGCTGCAGCAACACATTTGTTTTTTTTTTCGCACCATGTTATGTAGAATGAAGTCCTTAGTGAAATCTTCTCCCCCCCTTTTTTACTCCCAATGAAAAATTCGATCGACTAAAATTTTTAATTAGATCAAGAAAATTGTGTGCCAACTTTCGTCAAAATCAGTTAGAAAATGCGACCTGTGGCCGGGAACCGACAGACGGACAAAAGCATTTTTGGCCAATCCCGAAGCTGGACGCTTCGCTCGCTCGGCCAATTAAATGTGATCTTAGCCGAAGCTTCTCAATGGCCTACGTGCGTGATCCTGTAGCTATGTGGACGTGCGTCGCGCGTGCGTGATCCTGTAGCTATGTGGACGTGCGTCGCGCGTGCGTGATCCTGTAGCTATGTGGACGTGCGTCGCGCGTGCGTGATCCTGTAGCTATGTGGACGTGCGTCGCGCGTGCGTGATCCTGTAGCTATGTGGACGTGCGTCGCGCGTGCGTGATCCTGTAGCTATGTGGACGTGCGTCGCGCGTGCGTGATCCTGTAGCTATGTGGACGTGCGCCGCGCGTGCGTGATCCTGTAGCTATGTGGACGTCGTCACGTCGCGCGCGTCGGCGTGAGGTATGGAGGGAATTTAATGATATGAAACTGACCGCATTGGTTACAAGCTGCGAGATTCTCGGCACGTACGAGAGGGGCGTTTCTTAAAACTACAAATTACAAAGTAGCGAGCGGTGGGCTAGGCGTTAAATCGACGAATCTAGTGAATTATTCGCTAACGTGGATTTAGCGAACGAACCGTTAACCGATATCAGATTATTAGGTTAATTTTATCAGTCAGATTTGTAAACTTTTTCAGGCGGTTAGTTTTTTTCAACTGTCTATTTTATTTTAACTGGTGTTTTCAGCTTAAATGTTCGTTTTTCAACTATCGTTGTTTATAATAAATCAGATTAGATATGGTGTATTATACCTCGGGCCGCGAGTAATGATGGCTTTGAATGCGCAGCAGTCACTTTTCAATACCTGTACATATGCGCAGTAATTCCCGCCAACGTCTCCCAGCGCTCTTAATTCGTGGCGCGAGGTATATTTCTCGAGAATGATTGGATGCGGGCAGCCTTGAGCCTGCACGCGGATCAGACCCCCCCACCCCCCACCCCCCTGCGCGGGATAAAATACGCATGACAGGAAAAGGGCCCTTAGGCTGCCATTGTAGAGTGCGTTGATTTGGCTCTGGATCGGGGTCCGTGGATAACCTACGAAGCCTAGGGTCCCGGGTTCGAGTCCCGGTGGGGGCAAATATTTGTTTGACGAGAACGGATGTTTGTACCCTAGTCATGGTTGTATATCTATCTAAGTATAATATTTATCTATATAAGTATGTGTATCGTTGTCTAGTACCCAAGATACAGGGAATCCTAGTTTGGGGCTAGATCAATGTGTGTTAATAGAGTACAAGGTATTATCATTATTATTATTATAATAACGTGGGTTGATGATATATAATTGTTATGACATGTAATTTGTGGACGGTCCCACGCGCAAGAAATAAACCCCTCATCGGTATTTGTGTCAAACAAAATGGTCATTAGGTTTATGAACCATCGCCATCAATTAGTTGCATTGCGAAGGATTATACATCATCAGATACATAACAGACATTTATAATTAGACAGAAACGATTAAAATTAAGGGTTTCACTAGACTTTATTAACCTTTTGACGGCCACAGTCGGCCCTGGCGGAAAACTGAGTGTCGTGCCACTGGTGCCACGTCGTCGGCTATAGCCGTAGCCGACACAATTTTTATATTAAAAGAGACCTTATCTCGTATTTATAAAGTTGTATTTTGCATAGCTTAGAAAACATGTTTGGCGTTTGAGTGACACATTTTGTATTTTATTTATGACGGTCAAAAGGTTAAGGCAAGCTCAAAACCAATCCTTCTCATTATAAGAAACATAATAATGGGAATAAATGTTTTAGATAGACAATTAATCTGTAGCACAATAATAAATAATTTAATTATTAAAAATATTATTTGATGAAAGAACATAGGGAGTAATGAGAAAAGACGTTAAAAAACATAAGAAAAATCCGCAGCCGGTAGGATTCGAACCTACGCTCCCAGAGGGAATCTGATTTCGAGTCAGACGCCTTAACCACTCGGCCACGACTGCCACGGATGTTAATGTGAAATAGTGCTTTATATCCTAACAAGATGATCTCATTCGCCCGCCTGCCCCAAAGATTCCAGAAACATTTTCTTGACAAAATTTGAAATAAGTATATACGAAATTGAAAGATTGACGGCTACTCCGAGTCAATCAGCTCCGCATTTAGGGTTCGTGGGTCCCAAGGCTACTCCTGTGGTGGGACATTTTAATTTAAGTATCAAATATAGATATATATAAAAAATTAACCTTAGAATTACATATTAATTTTCAGGAAATATTACACATCAATAATACTGAACTGACATGCACAGCAAATATACTTATTGTCACAGCAAATATCAGGGCAAAATAGTGCGGAAGCTTAAGTGAATGTGAAGTGAAGCTTATCCTTCGTATTAGGTTGAACATGTAAGAACAACAAAAATACTTAAAACATAAAAAAGTGTTTTTGCTGATCCTTTTTCGCTGTGAAAAACAGTATTTTTGAAGTACTAAATACTAGCCTTAATTTTTTGACCTACTTTAATTTTTTAAATTTATAATTAATTGCATTGATGCGAGAGGGAGAACATTATTGAGATATAAATTGTTTTCCTTGTTTATCAAACTACACGTGAAAGAGCAATTACATAACCCCGACTGCTTAGTTTGCGTCTACACTTCATACTAATCATGTTTTATACTTACATCACTTTCGATTCTGAGAAAAGTCAAGACATTGGCCCCGTCTTCCAACAAGATTCTAAACTTATTTTTAAACCCCGCCGACCAAAAGAGCGGTGTTATAAGCTTGAAGCGTGTGTATGTGTGTCTGTATGTCTGTCCGAGGCTCCCTAGCCGAGCTACGGGTGGACGGATCCTACCTAATGCTAGTAATGAGAACTTTATGTGTGAAGAAGTCTATTTTATGTTTGGGTCTGAAGTAAGGCTTCAAATATTATTTTTGTAATAAGAAAGAGATTATAATTTAGTTCTAAAAAGAGTTCCAGATCTATTAAAGTCACAGTAGTAGTCACAAAACGCTGAAATGCCATAGTAGGCTACCTACTAGCTGCAGCTGCCTGGTGGCTGGTGGCTGGTGGCTGGTGGCTGGTGACTGGTGGCTGGTGGGAAGCCGAGTCAGCTGTCGTGCCCATGTAATGACAGTGACAGTGACTTGGTATTTAAGATGGGCACGGTATATCGATGTCTACGCTCTAGCACAGTAGTAAATTTCTTGATAATATTTTTGATAAATTTATATATGAAAATGAATAAAATATTTTTTGTTTTTTTTTAGCTTTTTGCTATATCCCGACAATTACACTAAAATTATATTTATATATGATAACTACACATCCCCAGTGACTAGAACATTTTTTTAATTTTTTGTTTAAGCAAGGCTTCAAATATTTTTGTTATTAGTTAGATAATTATTTTGTTCTAAACAGAGTTCCATATCCTCTTTAATACATCAGTGACTGATTTATGACTGATTGAAGAACTTACTTAAGCGATTTAATAAATAATGTTTAGATTCATTTTATTACAGACATATTATACAGACGATCGGTTTAGCCTAGCGGGTAGTGACCCTGCCTACGAAGCTGACGGTCCTGAGTTCGAATCCCCGTTAGGGCAAATATTTGTGTGATGATCATGAATATTCGTTTCGTAGTCTTGGATGTTTTCTATGTAGTTGTAGTTACATAGAAAGATATACATAGATTCTCTATTAAATATTACGTCGTCTGGTACCCATAACATAAGCCTCGTTGAGCTTACTATGGGCCTAGTTCGATTTGTGTAATATTGTCCTCTAATATATATTTATTTATTATTATTATTTATATTAATAGATACATAGAAATTCGTTTATTAACTCGGCTTTAGTTAGCAAAACGAGATTGCTGTCCAAATTTAGGATGATTTATCAGTTGTAGCAGTCCTCTGACAATTTTTAATCGGCATAAGTACTGCAACAGGACGTCACTGCTACTGCTATGGCATTCGAATGCAAGATCTTCGCTGACACAATGCAGTTTGCCCCTCACAAAGCAAGAGGACACAAATGCTATAGAATGCTGACAAATCCCATACATTAAAAAGTCTTATGTCTTCTTGAACCGATTTCAAGAAGACATAAAAAGTAGATATGTCTTCTTGAAATCGGTTCAGTAGTTCGAAAGTTTTCAGATAAACTGAGAATAGCGGTCAAACGGGTCGACGGATTTTAATGTGGTCTTTTTAAGTTGATAATAGACTTCTCTGCGATCGTTCTTAGATATATTTTATTAAAATCGGTTCAGTAGTTCAAATGTGTAATGTATGTGTCGGTTGTTCTTTAAATTTTTAAATTTATAGTTATGACCTGTCGCGAACTATAGCTATTTCAATAGCTAATATTTAATTGTAAATGATAGCAAACGTTTAAACGTTTTCGCAGCCAAATAGCTTAATCAGCCGTTCAATTAACAGCCTAGCCTTTTAATTGAACGGCGCCACCGTTCAGTCATGTAATGAATGGTTTGACCAACGCTTATTCGCTAAATAAAGACCGTCTGGGCGAAATGTTTGGTCAGGGTAGGTGAAGGATAAAGGGGGTGATGGGCGAAGCTAAGCCTTCGTGTTAGGTTGGACATGTAATTACAACAAAATCCAAGGCTAGTCGGCTACTTAAGTAAGTTGGCTGCGACATATACATGGTATGTAAGAACACAATATCCACACTTTATTCCAACTTAGGATGGCAGAGGTAGGGTACGCAGCCAGCCAGTCATTCAATAAATCCTTTCGGCCGCTACCGCAACTGAGTTTCGTAACCAGGTGCGAAAGAAGAATGAAAACTCCTTGTTCGCAACCAGTTGCGAAAGAATACCTTTTATTCTTCTTTCGCAACTTGGTTTCGAAAAAGGACTTTGCAAATATGTGGTTGAGAAAAAAGAAAAGCGTAGTCCTAATTCGCAACCAATATCAGTAATATTACATATTAAATGGCTCTACTTATTAGTTACAAGTGGATTTACTAAGATTTTTTTAAGTTTAAGTGTGGAACACCAATACTACGAGGAGCTTAGCACAATCAAGAAAAACAATCAAATAGTAATGAGACTTTATTTTTATATTATCAATCTTAGACGCAGGCCGGCAGGCCTTAGTGGATTAATAATAAGCGTCGGTCATGGTATCGAACTACCATATTACATATGGGCAAATTATTTCGATACAATGACCGACACTTATTATTCCGCTCTTCAACTCTTCTATTGCCGAGGTTATTTCTTTATCAATTTCCTCGTACTCTTTGTTTTTCTTCTTGCTAACTTTTCTGAGGTCAAAGGACGTAGACTCAGTCTCCAAAACGTGAAGCAAATGAGCCAGAGTGGGATTTTTGCGGCCAACGTATTTATTAATTTTTGCATGCCAACCTTCTATATTATTATTAGTTCTAATAGCTTCATCATGACAGCAACATTCTTTCTCTATTTTATCTTTTGAAACCCATTGCTTCTTAAAGTAGGCATTAAATTTATTTATTTCTATACATACTGGACTCCTTGCCATAACATATCGATATCCTGTATTTATGAAATTTTGCGGTAAGCGAGCTAGTCCTATACATCTAGCGACGTGCCTCTTCTTAGGTCTTGTATTGATATTGAGAGCCTTAGCCTTCCTCCAGAGGCATCGGTTAAAATGATAGTAACATCCACGAAAAACAATTGTTGGGAATACTCTTCTGATGGCATGAATAGCAGCAAGTTCAAAATCCATCGTAATTTTTTTCGGTACCCATGTGGATAATGTGGTCTTTATCAAGTTGAACAGTATTTCGTAACTTTTCATTTTCTTATCGCACATCAGACAAAATAATAGTGGCGTTACACACTTGTTTTGTTCATTATACCCATGTATAGTATATAATTGTTTAAATCCTTTTGGACAACTTTTAAACGTGCCGTCGGCAAAAAAATGATGATACTTTCTAATTTGCTCTCTATTTTCTTTGCTACAAAACACAATTATTCTTTGGGAATCATCGTCATAATCCGCCAATAAAAACTCAGTATACTTTGCAGGTACAACAACGTCGCTTGGGTTTACAAACCGTACTTTAGGAGCACCTAATATTTTGTTACGTTCGTTATAGAGTCCAGTTTTCACACTACTGTATTTTGGTACTTCTTCTAGAAGTTGGATACCGCTATCGTTTATTTGCTTGACCACTTCGTCGTATTGCTGTTGTATTGATTGAAAATTACAGCTGCTTATCTGTTTCAGTTGATCGAATTCTTTTAGTACTATGTTTTTGGCATGGCTGGCCGTACAGTTTGCATCATGTTCATTAATTTTTTTAATCTCATTGCGCTGATTCAATGTTAAGTTCCCTTTGCAAATCGTTTCATTACAACACTTCCAAAATGAGTCCCCGTTTACATAAATTTTCTTACGGTGGAACCGGTGCCCGTCGTATAGCAGTTTTGTTCCTCCTCGTTTAGTTGATATAAAATCTAATTTGCTTGAGGTCGGAAAAATATTAGATGAAGACATTATTACATTTAAATGATGCACAGCACAACAGTGATGCACAACATAAATTATAAGTCATTATGGCAGAATTGTCAAGATTAGATAACAACCATTCATTTCAACTAGTACTAAGTACCTACGCACTCGAAAAAGTATGAGGTTGCGAATAAAGAACAGAAAATCCTTCACCGCTACTGGTTGCGAAAAACAAATGCATTATGCCTATAGTTGCGAACAAAGAATAAAAGGTATTCTTTCGCAACTGGTTGCGAACAAGGAGTTTTCATTCTTCTTTCGCACCTGGTTACGAAACTCAGTTGCGGTAGCGGCCGAAAGGCAATAAATACTCATGTCATCATGAGACTTATGTTGCTAAAGCTACCTACACCTTTTGGAATCTACAACATTCATATTTCAAGCGACATAAGGACTGTAATCGTATTGCAATAGAGTACTTCACAGTGAGGGTAATGGTTGCCAAGGTAAACAAATGAAGAAGGCACGCGACAAACCGTTCAATGTAATATGAAAGTAGATTATCAGCATGACTTTTCAATTTAAATTGATAATCATGATTAGGGGATTGGTGTGGAAGGAAATACATGTATGTCAAGATCGTAACAAGGTCATTCGTTACTCTCTGCCTACCCCTCTTCTAGGAGAATGGCGTGATGGTTTGTATTTGTGTACTTTACTCGATGCAGATGCATATGAAAAGCTGATTTCGATTTCGTCAGGGAAGGGGAACTGCTATACTGTCAAATGTCTAAGCAGCAAGCAAATAAATAAATTATAAAATTAAATTAAAAAAGCAAAAAGCCAACGAGACGAAGTGTTTCCCAAGCTTGTTGACTTCTACATAATCTGATCTTTGTAGTAAGCTTTTTCCAGGCGGTCACCCATCCAAGTACTGACTTCGCCCGATGTTACTTAACTTCGGTGATCGGACGAGAACCGGTGTATTCAACATGGTTTCGACATTGGCGAAAGCTGCTACGAAATCTTTGAACATATTGTCATTCAGTCTTGGATTTGTCAAGTCTAAAATCAGTCGATCGAGAAAGCAACAAACACACTAAAAACCGGTCTTGATTTTTTTTCGTAGACTTCAATGCGATGATTCTTAGATATGTATTGTTAAAATTGGTTCAGTAGTTCGAAAGTCATCGTTTAACAAATAATAGCGGTCAAATGGGTGGACGGTTTTTAATGCGGTTTTCTGTTATTTATAGTTATTATTAACTCTTATTATGAGAATTTCCTTTCCCTACTCTATTCGTCACCATAAGTGAATTCTCAGAGTGACCTAACTTTTCATTTTTCTATTTTTGAAATTTCTCTTGAAAATACATGAATTGGAACAGTTCGTTTCCCGATTTTTAGCTCCTGCATTATCATTTATTCACTAATAAATAAGCTTATTCAGCTTTTTAGAAACCCAAATTAGGTATCAACTAGTTTGTATGCCGCAATGAAGTTTCTAATTGGTCTATAACTGGTAGGAAACTCTGGATTCGAAATTTTTCTGATCGGGTCATTATTTTATTTACCTTCTGATGATTGGACAGTTAAGAGGTGCTGAACGCATGTTGTTCATTTTCCGCTTGCGTTCAATACAATCAGTTACTTCGTTACTTACCTACCTTTCGCCTCATATTCTACGAAACTATTCCGTGTTTTTTCTATGAAACTCATCAAACGAACTCCTTGCAGAGACGGCTTTGTTCACTAGTTTTGTTTACAACTTCCAATCCAAGATAGCATCAGTAAAATACCGCGTCAAGCCCTGTTTTGATCAGAGACATGTTAATAAGCAAACTGAGCAGTAACACGTTATTTTCCTGAAGCTTGTGTATCCTCTGAAATTTACAAAAGATTAACTTTTGGAACACATTGGTAGTATTTTTTCTATTTACCTTATTTTCTAAACAGCAACCTCAACCAACTGCAATGCTTGAAGATAGGAGGAAAACAAGAACTTGAAGACAACAAAAGCTGCTCTCCTAATACCACATCCCCCATATTCCATATTGAGTTCAGGCTGAAGAGCCGGTTGATTGAAATCACTCTCCCTTCCTCTCCCCGAGGTTTTGCCATCCTCAAAACTCGTACCCTCTGGTATGCCGGCGGCGGAAAGACCGAACCCGGCTGGAGAAACCCCATTCATTCATGCGTTTCTGCCCCTTTTTGTGGCAAGAGTCCTTTTGTGGCGGAGTCCCAAGCCTATGCTATTAGATGCCTAAAATGCGGCACTCTGTCATTTAACGGACTTCCAAAAAAGGATTAGGTTGTCTTTTCGTTTTGTATGTATAGCCTTCATGCTACTCCATCGCCCTGGCATAGCCCTCATTGCTTACTTGTGAGTCTTATATTGTGGTGTTGTTCAGGCATTGTACTCTTTAATATGTGGGTAAGTCACATAACTGCGGCGGACCGGTGCGTGAAGAAATTTGAGGGTAGCTCGACACAAACCTCAAACCAGTGCGTCCTACACCGGCTCCCACATCGGATGCGTATCTCGGTTCCGGCGAAAGAAGAATCTCTAACCATTCAAGCTGAACTGTATTGGGTGTTCTGTGTGCCTATAATAGGAGTGTCAGACCATATGGTGACATATGTGTGATAGCTGGCCAGCTCGGACCCGAAACCCAGATATTGGAGTGTTCTGAAGTTGATACGTGGCTGAAGGCGTGCCAGGGTCAATCAAGGTGAGTTGCTTATTTCATATTGAGGAGATGCAATGCCGTGGACTGTAACCCCTGGGGCGAGCTAGAAAGATCAGGACCGTACCACTGGCTTGTCGAAGGGTTCCTTACACGAACAGGTGTTAAGAGGTAGAGTAGGATTAAAAACCGCTCCGTAAATTATTAAATATCTGGGGACCGACCCCTGCTCGGAGGTGGGTAACTTTTCTCATGAACAAATATATCTGTCGCAGCCGAATAGCTTAATCAGCCGTTCAATTAACAGCCTAGTCTTTTAATTGAACGGCGCCACCGTTCAGTCACGTAAGGAATGGTTTGATAGGTGAAGGATAAAGGGGTTCATAGGCGAAGCGAACCCTTCGTGTTAGGTTGAACATGTAAGTACAAAAAAATCCAAGGCGGGTGGGTTAATTAAGTAAGTTGGCTGCGACATTGACATGGTATGTAACAACACAAAATCCACACTTTATTCCAACTTAGGTGGCAGAGATGGTTTGTGGTTGGGTGGTAGGGTACGTAACGTAGCCAGCCAGTCTTTCAATAAATAAATACTCAACTCAAATCATCATGAGACTAATTTTGCTAAAGCTACACCTTTTGTATCTACACCGTTCATAATTCAATCGACATAAGGACTGTAATCGTACTGCAATAGAGTACTTCACAGTGAGTGTAATGGTTGCCAAGGTAAACAAATGAAGAAGGCACGCGACATACCGCTCAATGTAATATCAAATTAGATTATCAGCATGACATTTCAATTTAAATTGATAATCATGATTAGGGGATTGGTGTGGAGCGAAATAGATGTATGTCAAGATCTTAACAAGTTCCTTCCTTAGTCTCTGCCTACCCCACTTCTAGGAGAATGGCGTGATGGTTTGTAGTATTTTTTACTTTACTCGTAGAATGCATTTGAAAAGCTGACTGAAGTCAGGGAGAGGGAATGGTGCAAAGTAATACTGTCAAATGCCGAAGCAGCTAGCAAATAAATAACTTATAAAATTAATTTAAAAAAGCAAAAAGCCAACGACACGAAGTGTTCCCAGGCGGTCACCCATCCAAGTACTGACTTCGCCCGATGTTGCTTAACTTCGGTGATCGGACGAGAACCGGTGTATTCAACATGGTATGGACGTTGGCGAAGGCTATTACGAAATCTTTGAACATATTGTCATTCAGTCTTGGATTTGTCAAGTCTAAAATCAGTAGATCGTGAAAGCAACAAACACACCAAAAACCGGTCTTGAATTTTTTTCGTAGACTTCAATGCGATGATTCTTAGATATGTGTTAAAATTGGTTCAGTAGTTCGAAAGTCATCGTTTAACAAATAATAGCGGTCAAATGTATTTGGACTTCTAGGAGAATGGCGTGATGGTTTGTAGTATTTTTTACTTTACTCGGGTGGACGGTTTATAATGCGGTTTTCTGTTATTTATAGTTATTATTATAACTCTAATTATGAGAATTTCCTTTCTCTACTGTATTATATATTTGTCACCATAAGTGACAAGTGAATTCTCAGAGTGACTTGATTTTTTCATTTTTCTATTCTTGAAATTTCTCTTGAAAAGACATAAATTGGAACAGTTCGTTTCCCGTCTCGTCCCATATATATCATATACACATACATATCGCCTAAAAGGGCAAATTGCAGGTAGAAAGCCTTCAGCATGTACCGAGGCCATGGCTCACAGTTAATTCTTAGTAAGATAACTGTAAACACAAAGGGTTTGTTTTTAGTCCGTATAGTATAGCACACGAGCTGATGCCGGCTCAATATGTGGGGACCCGGACATAGCAGGGAGGTCTGACTCCTGGGCATGGGTAATTCCATTTTTTTCCCCTCCAACAAAAAGAAAAAAAGAAGTTCGTTTCCCGATCTTTAGCTTCTGCATTATCATTTATATATCACTGATAGATAAGCTTATTCAGCTTGTTGAGAAACCCAAATTGGGTATCAAATAAGTAGTTTGTATGCCGCAATGAAGTTTCTAAGTGGTCTATGACTGGTAGGAAACTCTGGATTTGTTTTTTTTTCTAATGGGATCATTATTACCAAAAGTAAGTATGAATGAAAGATAAGCTAAGGAGGTTGTTGGCAGATGGGCCTTTAATAAAATGGAGGTACCGTAAAGGTTGACGTGTCCGAATTGCACTTAAACGGGACGATGTAAAATGGCGGAAAACTCGGTTCATTCGTATTTTTTACTATTTTGATACTAATTAGGAATTAGGAATTCGATACTAACAGAAGAAAAAGTAGAATAAAATAAAATATTCAGAATAAACATATAAAAGGTTTTATTTTTGAGAAAAGCACTATCTATGTATTCGACTTCGACATTCGACACTTCGACCATAAGTGTCATCCTGGCCCCGTATTATAGCCGGACCTCGTCATCGGCTATCATACTCGTCCAGGATGGCTTACTTACGGTCTCTGCAGTAATCTATTAAATGCGGCACTCTGTCAAAATTTAACCGACTTCAAAAAAGGATGAGGTTGTTTCTTCGTTTTATATGCATAGCATATGGTTACTTGTGAGTCTGTGGTGATAAGAGGTAGAGTAGGACTAAAAACCGCTCCGCTCCGCTAAAATTAATAAATATCTGGGGACCGACCCCTGCCCGGAGGTGGGTTAGTGCAGTTTGTCGCGCCGCCGCCGCCAACAAATAATAAGACTGCTTATCACATGTGTAGGCTGATTGATTGAGTACCTGTGCCATGTGACGAAAGAAATTGCTCGCTTTTAATTAAGGTGGATATAATTGGATTCGACCTCATTTGAACGAAACTTTTTGGTTAGGTTTTTCCCTCCGACACACTTAATACTGTCACGTGATGGCGGGAATCTCACTCAATGATGATGTATATTTTTGTCATTGGAATTTCATCCCTATTTTTATGGTAAAAGTGAAAGTATAAAGTGAAATTATCGATCAGCATGAAGGCATTCGAAAAAACGCGTTTTACCAGTTATGAGATCTAGTTGGATCGATTTTTAGCCCACAAAAACCCTTCTAATAGCAAATTTCATCGAATACTTCAGCGCCGTGTTTTTGAGAACTCAAAACAGAGTACAAAGTGACTCGGTCAAGGAATATCATTAGTGGATAATTCTAATCAAAAATCTGTAATCATAACTTTCGTCCCTGCCCTATCGATCTACAAAATTAAATAAAACAGGATTCGGCTAGCGCTACTAGGAGACGCTTCGAAACAAAATGAGGTTACAGGGGACACCCGGGTTTGAACCGGGGACCTCTCGATCTGCAGTCGAATGCTCTACCACTGAGCTATATCCCCGATGTACGACGTGCTCAAAAAGTTCTACAATTTCGCCGAGGACTTTGAAATGATATAATGCAAATCTTACATTTATTTTCAGTTTTTCAGACCAGAGGCGATAATCTTTCTTTTTTCCATAGTCTGAGATGGTTTGGGCCAATTTGGCGATAGGCTAACACCTTATTGCGTTACCATGTTTATTAGTTAGGTAGATAGGTTCAATAATAGTTTTCTGCGCGGTTTCTTATTCCATGAATAGCAGAGATATGCTATTTCCTTAACAAGTGGGCTTCAAAAACAGCGCCGTCCATAACGTCATCATAATCAGAACTTCTAACCTCATAATTTTCAAGGAATTTGAAGCAGAATTAAATATTAGAAATATTAGAGGACAATCTTACACAATTATTGCTATTGCGGCATATAAAAATAAGTAAGTACACATTACGTTCTCGTATCCAAACAAGGCAGGATATGGTGGATATAGGTATATGGAGTTAACTTGCGTTATAACTGTCGGGCCTAAGAGAAGGAAGCGGTGATAGCAGAAGCGGCTGGAAACAGGGAACACCAGGAAAATGGCGATTTTTTTTTAAAAGAAATCCAAAATAAAAAAAAACATTTAGCAGTAGGTAATTTGTTTAATTTTGCGGCTAAGTATTATTATAATTGGTTTGGTTTTTTTCAATGTTCGATTAAATACTAAACCCAAATTAAAATGGAAAAAAATATATCAAAAAGACGCCCCCGGGTGGACTCGAACCACCAACCTTTCGGTTAACAGCCGAACGCGCTAACCAATTGCGCCACGGAGGCGATGGATGGGCAATCCAAATTTATACTCATATTATAACAAGACTGGATTTCACAAATAGAAATTATTATATTCAATGTTCAAATTATGAGCTGCGCAATAACTCATACAATCAACTTTTAGCAAGATTTTCGTCCAAGTTATAAAAAAAATACATTGTAAAGTGTGGTGTCTCTCAGAATATATAATATCATTATAGATCTACTAGTACTTTCAGCGATTCAGTCCGTTAACTGTGTTCTGTTCAAATGACGGAAAAGCAAGCTTGAATTCTTGCCTTACGTATCAAGGGTAGGGTGTACTGTAGTGTGTTGAGTGGAGTTAAAATCATTTGACTGAGTAACGAACGTTATCTGCTTCACTAAATTCCAAAATTAACTCGGCACCTCGCTCCGATGACGTCATAGCGTCCGTCACTCTCCTACTGACGCGTGGAGCGGGAGCGAGCGAGGGAAGGGAAACGCATAGCTAGCGTAATTGCAGGCAGGCATTAAAATTAAAATCAATAAATGTATTATGTATGGATCGGGAGTATGTAAATTTTTCTTTTCAGTCCAGAGACTTGAGGATTCGAGATGTATGCCGATGCGGCTTAGTTGATCGAGATCATCCCGCCTGAGGCTAGAGCACAGGGAATATAAATACACGATTCAGTTTTTTGGAAAATTTTGAAAGTAGCGGAGATATCTGGGTTGAAAATGGAAAAAATAACATATTCCTAACGGCTTGACGGATTTCAACAAATTAAGTATAGTTGAATTGAACTTGTGGAGACCATGGGAAGTTCAGCTTTCCACTAACAGACTCGCGAGCTCTTCAACTCATAGAGCCACTGGTTCTTTGAGTAAATGTCAAGAACATGCTGCAGAAGAAACTATTCGATAAATTAATATGTTTTTAATTTCATCATTACATATATCGGTTAGATTCGCACGATCAAGTAATATGAGGCAAACAAGTATCACTTTATAAACGTTATTAATATTGCTAACCACTTTAAAAGCATCATTTCAGCAAGTCACGTAGATCCCGTATGGTCTAGTGGCTAGGATACCTGGCTTTCACCCAGGAGGCTCGGGTTCGATTCCCGGTACGGGAAATTTTTTGTATTATATATTTTGTATTGACAAAAACAAAACTGTAATTAAGTAAAGCTAATTTTATGTAGGAATGGGAATCTAATTTTAGAGTACACAGTGCTCAATCTCACAGCCGGCTTATTAACAAAAAGCCAATTAGCAAAAGAAATTGTCAGAAGAGGGATTCGAACCCTCGCCCTCAGAAGAGGACCAGAACAGCTCATACCTATTTACTAGGCAAGGGAAACCTTGAGTCTGGCGCCTTAGACCGCTCGGCCATCCTGACACATATAAATGATTGCGAAATAGTAGTATAGTTTCGCAAGCGGGTTTTGAAGCAAAACACACGAATAAATATAGGTTTCCTGTGGCTCAAGCAGGAATAATTACTAGAGTAAAGTGTTCGAGTTCAGATAACATGAACCTTATGTCATTGTGGAGTCACTGACAGTTCAATTCGCATACTTTTTCGATGCGTAATGCGATGCGATGCTTCCTACACTGGTGTGGAGGCAAGGCCCAAATACTTCGTTCCAAGCTGTGCGTCTCCTCAGTTAGAATTTAGTAGCACAATCATCAGCAGTAACAAAATAACTTACTTCTTAAATACTGGCAATGCCATCTATTATGTCATGTCATAACTAAATCGTAAAACGAAGTGGACGCTACCCACTAGATGTCAAAGTTTGTTTACGAGGTTATTGAAAAGTACATGCTACTCACCGCTAGATGGGGATCTAAGTATATATTCCACTAAGGATCTAAGTAGTAGTCCACTGCAGTGAAATTTCAAGAAAATTTATTTCGGCAACACAACACTCCCCAATACCATAGACAAATAAGTTAGTATAAATTATTTGTCTACGCCAATACCATGGCATCCAATATAATCATTGAAAGGAACAATTCTTCATTCCTCAACTTTCTTAATTCTCTGGTGTAAGTAGTAGTAATTATAAATATCGCTCCGCTACCTTTTTCCATACATGAACCACCACTGTGACAGGCTAAAATATAAATTATTTAAATATAAAAAAACAGCCGTATTTTTTAACGAGAACATAAGGAATGACTGAAAAACGAATGAAAGGAAAGACAGAAACCGTACATTTCCTACGAGTTCGCACAGGCTTATTTATATTTACGAACCGAAAAGTTTACGGCACGAGCCGATGTCGAGGTCGTAGTGAGGTTCGTAAAAAGCCTTTTCGAACAGGTTAGGAATAGATTTTTTCCGCCTGAGAACCCAAGATCAAGCGGCGAAGGAGCTATTTTTAGGTTAGAAGGCGCAAAGCAATATTGATTGAAGCCCTTGTTATGTATCAAACTTTCAAAAGTTGACATTATGAACCTACATAAAATAAATAGGACCTACCTACTTACAGCATAAGTATCATTACCCTAATGGTAAATCTGCCTACAGACACCTACGACACAGGCTGGGCCTAGTGTGGGGGCCACTCAACTATCTTTTGTAAGTAAGGCTGTAACGTTTTTGGATATCAACATACAATACATAGGTGCCTATGTATATAGCGATGTGCCTTTTCCCATACGGATTGGCACAGGCACAGGCCTACTATTTGCCAGATATAAGAAAGTCCATTCAGCATGACAGGGGGTAGCCCATCGCCGCAGCTATAAAACGTTCTGGTCCACACCACACCTAACCAGTTATTATTTATACACTTGTCATTTTACACTTGTACTAAGCACCTGCTCTTTATATGCAAACAAAACTTTATGAATGCATCGAAATTAAAAATAACATTATTACGTCATATCATAGAATGACGAACCATTCAAGATTCCAAGTTTTATTCTGCCGACCAGTGTGTTGCATGTATACCTATTTTGCGAGGCCATTTCTTCTAAGGTGATCATGTAAAAACCCCTTTTATCGACTTTATACCTTATCTAGTAATAGTTAAGTTCAAATTCCAAAGACGAAGACTTGTGTAAAATCTGTACAACTGTTATTGGAATTTAAGCTTAATTTCTGGGCGTTTAGAATACTTTTTTAGTTTGGCATATTTGATATCAAGTTAACCAGCTAAGTTATTTAAGAAATCACAATGGAAAATGAACTCTAACTAGTAGGGATAAGATATAACGGCGGCATAGCTAACACCAAGTAAATGTGTAACCCAACCATAAACAGCGTGTAGCTAATGACGCGACATTAGCAAGGAACGGAATTCCATTCATATTTAGCCGGTTAATAACTCGTTCTTAGAGAATGCAAGATGCTCATTGGCCCAAGACTTGGTAAATGTAGTCAAGTAATAATCCGAGAATTTGTGTGTCAGTGTGAGTGCTTCCCCGTGACGTCATCCCATAGCGAAAGGCATTTGACTACGCACACATACGCAAAGAAACTTCGTCTGTACTGGTGACGTCGTCTGGTAAACGCTTGGGATCACAAGACCTTGTGTTGTCAGACGACGGTCCAAGAAAGGTTTTAAGAAAACTGACAAGACAGTCGTTGCCTTGCCGCGGCCGTGAACGTTTCGAATGAACGCCGCCATTTTGAATCTCTACGAAAAACTTTTTTGACGACTTAAAAATCTGACTTGTTTTTGTGTTGTTGACTTAGTGCATGTATTATTCTTGTAATTTCGTAAAGTTTTATGTGATTTGACGCTAAATTTAATACGTTGTGATTGAAAATACGGAATTCCGATCACGTAAACAGGTTTGCTATAGAATGCTGAGGATTTTGTAACCTGCAAGTTATTCTGTGGTCGCAAATCGAATAACATTAATCTGTTTATATCTGTGAATAAATAGTGTAGGTATATATACACGGGCTTTCCATTCCACTGGATTTCAAATTATAAGGTAAGAAAGAAATTATTATAATGATTAACGTACAGTTACCTTACCTATTCGATACCCTGTAGGTACCTATCGAACTATCGAGACTTTGTTTTTGGAACAAAAGGTTATGTTGAAAGTTTTTTCTTCAAAGTTCTAACGGCTTTAAAAAGTGAAGGCACTGATCGCGATTATGAAGGCCACAGGTTTAAGATTCGAACAAACAAATAAAACACCTTGCTGTTTGTAATGTATACTTTGGCATTTGCGAAAATTAAAAACATACCTACATTACATGTCTTTTAGGTAAGTCCATTATTAGTAGGGTGACCGTGATTCCTGTAGCATCTTGAGAAACGTCGAAATACCTTTATTTGGAAATTAGAAATATACAGAGGTAGGTACCGATATGTGTAATAAATAGGTTTACAAAATTGTTCAGACCAAATATTTCGCTTCAATGATTTTATTATTTCCGATTATGAATTAACAAAAAACACATGTCTATAAATTAGGTACCTACCTAGATAGTTAGGTAAGTACTAAAATACAAAAAGTGAAGTCGCGAAATTACCTTTTCCAAGCAGTGAAACAGTTAACGCCAACTCAGCGTCTATTTTTAATGTAAATAAAGAACTTTCCTTGTGCAAAAACCTTTCTCTTACTTACATCTTACGTCTTTATGTAAATAGGTAGTAGTTTACTTACATGTTGAGATCATATATATATATGTATAATGTATGGTTTTTCTCTAGTTTTATCTTGTCTTCATCGCTGGTCAGTCTGGCCACTCCCTTAGTTGGATGGCGTAACGATATATGTGGAAAACGTACAATACCTAGGTAGGTTTATCTACTTATACTAATTGGTGAAAACATCCTTTTAGTTTAGTTTAAACGAATTATTTTAATTTTTTTGTTACAAAGCAAAGAATCCAGCTTTACGCCATTTCCTAGGTAACCATAAGTAGGTACTACCTACCTAGGTAACCATGAGTAGGTAGGTACTACCTACCTAGGTAACCATGAGTAGGTACTACCTACCTACGTAACCATGAGTAGGTACTACCTACTTACGTAACCATGAGTAGGTACTACCTACCTACGTAACCATGAGTAGGTACTACCTACCTACCTATGGTTGCCCGATTATTCAATAGTCCATTTTTGGGTGCCAGGAGACTACCCTATGAATAGCTATGTATATATGAATGTTTCCTCACGATGTTTTCCATCCACTACGACAACCTACATCCAGACGAAAGCAAAGAAAAAAAACCGGTCAAGTTCGAGTCTAAATCGCGCACGAAGGGTTCCGTACCACCGTTCAATGGAAGCGATGGTGTGGAGTGAATAGTTTGGATTTTACACAGCAAAATATTGTTTACAAAGTTATTGGTGCGGTTACTTTCCCACTCCATGTACGTAACCAGGTGCATCCATAAGTTTGTATGTGGTATTGTTGTATGGGAGCCCCCTTAAATATTTATTTTATCCTGTTTTTTAGTATTTGTTGCTATAGCGGCAACAGAAATACATAATCTGTGAAAATTTCAACTCTCTAGCTAGCTAGGTTCTTGAGATACTGCCTTGTGACAGACGGGCGGACGGACGGACGGACGGACAGCGAAGTCTTAGTAATAGGGTTCCGTTCTTACCCGTTGGGTACGGAACCCTAAAAATTAGCTTGCTTGGAGAGATTGTAGGGAGCTAGGTAAGTCGTTCGCAGAAAGTGTCGACGAGCCTGCGGATAATATCTACCTACCTCTTGGACGAACTACCCAGAAACCTCTTTAAACAACTTTATTGGATTAAAACAACAATTTAAAAAATACGACTTTAAGTGCTAGCCCATTTTTTCCTCCCCGCAGCCTTATGGCGTAACTCTCTGAAGTTCATAGCGTGTGTCTATGGTTCATCTCATGCTCATACAATGTCATCGATTGCGGGGTATCACCGAAGGCTTCTAGGCTTCATTTAATGAGCTTGGGTGTGGCCTCCATTATGATGCTACTTGCGTGATACCAATTTGACAGATGAAGCTGGTGCAAGGTGTCAAACGTAAAAGTCTATATGAAGTTCATAGCTCAGACGACTTACGTCATAAGGCTGCCGGTCTGGATACCAGTGAAGTCTTTGTACCCACATGAAAAGTCCTCATCAAGTTTTGCTGCTGGGTAAAACAGCGGAAACGTCATCTCTGTATATATTTTTTATTTTTGTTGATTTTTTCAAAAAGCGTTTAATCAATTTTGATAAAATGTATATGGGACCAGCTCTGACGTATGAGCTACCGATCAAAACAAGAATCATCAAAATCGATCCATATTGACGGGATCATCGCGTAACAAAAATCATTCCTTTTGAAGTCGGTTGATAATGATGACAACCCACGATACGAAGCGGACGCGTAATTTATTAGCAAATATTTAAAAATCCGGTCAAGTGCGAGTCAGAGTCGCGCACGAAGGGTTCCGTACCATTATCTATTAAAACGGCAAAAATCACGTTTTTTGTATTATTTATTTTTAAAGTGAATAATATAACTCAGAGCGAATATATAGATACAATATAAACAGCGAGAGATGTATGCCAGGATCGTAGCAGGTGAAGGTCTTTGGTCTCAGCCTACCCCTCTTCCGGGAAATAGGCGTGAGCATATGTATGTATGTAATATAACTTAATATTCTGTGAATATTTCAAGCGTCTTCCTCTTGCCGTTATCAATATCAATATCGAGCAAAAACGAGCAAAAACATCACGTTTATAGTTTATTGTATGGGAGCCCCCTTAAATATTTATTTTATTCTATTTTTTATTATTTGTTGTTATAGCGGCAACAGAAATACATCATCTGTGAATATTTCATCTGTCTAACTAACACGGTTCATGAGATGCAGCCTGGTGACAGACGGACGGACGGACGGACAGCGAAAGCTTAGTAATAGGGTCCCGTTTGGCACCCTTCGGTTGCGGAACCCTAAGAACACAGCTGTTAGCAAATGTTTCCATATTTTTTTCTCTCCATTCAATTGCTAATTTAAACATACCTATCTACTTAAGGCTCGTGCATCGGTAAATAAGCATCTCTATTCGTGGTTATTGAAATTTTGTACACGACCATATTAAAATAAAGTTCTTAACAGCTCACACTGGAACATGGCTGTTACCTCAGTCGCTGCGGTAGAACGTTGCGAAAAATCCATGGTTTTTTATTAACATATTTCTTCAAAACCACGCATTATTATTGATTATTAATTACTTAATAATTGAAACACACATTTATAAGGTATTTTAAATACCTATTTCATTTGAACAATATCAAAAACACTATGGAAACTGTGTTCCATAGTGTTTTTGATATTGTTCCTTTTCCGACGCTATTATTCCCTTAATTTTCACTTTTAAGTAAAGATTGAAAGTGCATTTCCTTGCTCTTCCGTAATAGGTATCACATCTATGTAGGTATCTATGTATGATATATTATAGTTTATATGCTATCTATTGTATTTTATATAGTTGAGGTTTTTTATTAGGTATATTTTATTTATATTTTGAATGTAATTTTCGTACGTATCATGCAGTTTTACTGCGCACTAGCACTGTCCTGTTTCATGAACTCTCCGGTCTTGCACTGTCCTGTTTCATGAACTCTCCGGTCTTGCCTAGGTTGGCTGGAAGAAAACTCTCTTTAGAGATAAGTTAGCCTTTGCTTATAACATTTCTTGTAACTCTGTACATCTATATTTTCTGTGCAATAAAGAATATGAATATGAACACGATTTTTTAGATCCCAGGTAATATTTATATTTCGTATATTTTATTGCACATGGAAATTCACATTACAACTTATAGAAAAGATATTGAAAAAGGAAATCTTATCGATTTCTACCAGCAAACCTAAAATAAAAGGGTAAATTTTTGCAATTTTAAAATAACATGTTTTAGGGGAAAAATTGCTGTAAAGTTCTATTTTTTGTTTGTTATTTAGTCCCCGTTGACATAAGATGTTTCAAACACACCGATTAGTAACATTTTTTTTTTGTATTTGGGAAGTCTTCAAAGATTGGCATTTGACAGAATTTGGTGTTACCGCGTCTTAAGAGTAATTCATCAATTTGAATCAGATTTATTTTGAAACAAAACATAAGCGTGTGACGTGAGATGCAAGAATTGCAAGATGCACTGTTGCGAGGAATAAATAGTACAATTTTTCATTTTATGGAAATAGCATTTTATATTGCCAATTTATTAGAAAGAAAGAAAGAAACATTTATTATAAAGACAGTGAACACACTACAATTACAACAAAGAAACAAAACACAGAGATGGAAAATAACAATGACACATATAATAAAATGCAATGACAGTCGTAGTGTGCCACTGTCATTATAAATGGCATCAACGCTGATTTTCAGTCAGCGCCAATTTGCGAATAAATTTGAGTAATATTCACATTTAAAGCAAGAAGTAACTTGCTGATTACTTATTTGCAATGTCACCTAATCCAAAAGCTCATTGCAGATGGCGCTGGTGTACTTGGACAACTTAGACAGATGGAGGCTGTCTATCTGTCTAAGTTGTCAAATTACTTCTTTATGCAATTTAACCTCATTTGAGGTTAATTTTGCCATTGTCAAGTGTATTTGACAGATCACGTGACGTGTTTTTGAAGCAAACCTCAGATGAATGCAACTCTTTGCCTCCAACTATGCCAGCGCCACCTAGCGGGAGCGAAGGTGGACATAGCTTTGTGATCTACCTAACACCTCGCAAATACGATGCAGTATCCGTGATATTTGGTACTTGATTTAGGAACGCGAAAGTGGTTCTACGACAGGACATTTTGGGAAGTCGCCATCTTAAAATTGAAAACTAAAATCACCTCAAGAGATCAAGTCCGTGCGAAGGTCCCCGTTACTCCAGGCGGAAAGACCCGCAGTGTGAGAGGGACGGAATCGGGGAAAAAGGTCATAACGTAGCGCTAAACCACAGAACAATTGTTTAAAATTATACTACGCTATTTTGTTAAAAAGTTTTTTAAGGACATTTTACGAATTATATCTACATTTTGTACGCAGTTCCACAATGAAATTAGTTAGCATTTCAGTCAGAATAACAGGAAAAAATAAAACAATTTAGAGGTATTTCATCCAATCGGGTTTTACTTTAGTTAGAATCTTAAAAAAATACTCAATAAACGTTAACACAAAAATCAAATATGTAGATGACTTCATGGTGGAGTTAATGGATTCGAAAAAAAACCCATTTTTTATCGTATCACCTTAATTACGAGAAATTACTCAATTACGTGTAGTATAATAGCGGCCGCTATTATATCGAGCCACGTTTGCGGTCCGAGATTTTCTCCGCAACCTCGAAAGGAGAAATTAATCACCTCTTCAGACACTCAGAGGGCCAATTCTGATAGCAAAATGATGGCTGGCCATCATGTCAATGACGCGACTTCGACGGTCAACTTTTCACGTATTATTATTAGACAATTGGGGAATACGGTATCTGACAAGGTAGTCCAATACATCTAGACACGTGTCTCAAGCTGACCTATTTCAACAAAAACGTTTGACAATATCAGAACTGTATATTGGCAGCAGTGTTTAATAAACCCCATTTTTTGTTAAAAAGAAGGCATTTGACTATGACGTCACTTGATATGAGTTTTGACAGTTCCTAAAAAGTATATCTTATGACTAGCAGTCAAATACAGTATTCGTCGATGCGACAATCCAGCAAAGCTTGTGATAGACTGTAAGAAGAAACTACTACACCGAGATTTAACATGCTTAAGTACCTGTTTAGTTTCCGCGAATTGCATTAAAAATCATAATGAACTCAAAAAAGTGCACTCTGACGTCAATATCTGAAAAAGTTTAGCAAATACCTCGTCTTTGGTGTTGCTTCCGTATAAATCAAGGACGAGGAATTTATTTCTGGAACAACATTTTCACCCATCCATAGAAAAAATATTAGTTCGGCGCAGAAACATAAAAATAAGCTTTTTATTACAAAATTATGCTCCCCAAGAGTAGATGCACGAGTTACTATGAAAAATACAAAAACCGCTACGGTTTTGCCAATCAATAATATTTGAAGGGTTCATAATTTCATAATTTCTCGATTTCTCATCAGATCCTGACCCGGTCGATATCAACGGGACCGATCGGAAATAAAACTTTATCAAACAAAACAATATATTTCCATATCTGTCCATCCGTCTTGGAGAAATCGATTCACGTACATAAAAGAATAATCCCAATTAATGAAGTTAAAATTCATTTCACTGACTCCGCTCGGGAGCTGACAGCACTAAGATAAATGTCGCAGTTGGTTGGTTAAATCAGACACTTAACTAACTCTCTAGACCGTTAATTAAATACCGACGTTTAACCAAGCATTTTGATTTAAATAAAGCATCGTCGAAAACGTTCAACAATCTGTTTTTCCGAAAGCCGGTGTGTTGGAAAATAAGATGGCGTCACGACAACAGCTGATTTGCACAGCTTATATCAGGGCAAAACATTGCTGTAACTTAGGTGATAAGATTAGGAAGGATAAAGGGGGCTTCGCTTCGCTGACCCCCCTTTATCCTTCCTGTTAGGTTGAACATGTACACATAAAAATATTTATATTCTATATGTCTTGTTGCCTAGAAACGTTTAGACAACTCGTTAAACGTTTCGTTCACTCACTTGTCTGACGGAATTTTAGTGACTTGGTTAAACGTCGGTATTTAATTAACGGTCTAGAGGGTTAGTTAAGTGTATGATTTAACCAACTAACTGCGACAGATATAACACTACATAGGATAGGACGAGGGGCAGGCAGAGACTAAACTCCACTAACATTTAAGCGGCACTTTATCTGTGCATTCGGCTATATATGTTACATAATGTGCGGTAGTTATTACACGGTCAAGTAAGCTAGTACTAAAGGTACAGAATAGCTTCCTTTAAGACCAGTCACGTGGATCTAGGTGGTCACAATAATCACCTTAATTGATCACATTGCATAATATTTCTTGGTACTTAGTGGTAGTACTTTAGTACGGTATCTTTCTATTGCCTTTAGTAGTTAAGGCGCCGCTGGGTGATGTCATATTCGGCCAAATGCCCATCTTTAAAGCGCTATACTTTCCAAATCCCAAAAAAAATGTTATGTTCCAAATTCCAAATGTTTTTATTACTGTAGATATTTACATACACTTAGCAATCGTCATTTTTTGCCAATTCTCTACATTGGACCACTGGTGGAGAAGAAGCGTAGGAACTCCCACATATAGATTTTTAGATCTCTTTTAAAAATTGCTTGTGCTTAACTAATACAAAAATATACACAGTCAGGTCATAAGTTCTGTCACACAATAAAAACTTTTGAATTTAGAACGCTGGCCACAAAAAAGTTTATTGAATTCGAATTTCGAATTTTTCATGAAAATAAAAATATGTACTTTTTAGAATTTTCCTCATTTTTAAATATGGAGTGGACACTTAAAGAAGACCGTGTCGCAGTTATTGCGTTGCATCGTTGCGGTTACGCGCCAATTCAGATTTTCGACTTACTGAAAAATTTGAATATAACCAAAAGATTCGTTTATCGTACCATAAAACGATACAATGAAGACTCTAGTGTAGATGGCAGGTCAAGAAGTGGTCACCCTCGCTCTGTTAGGACTCCAGCAGTGATAAAAGCTGTGAAGGCGCGAATTCAAAGAAATCCTATACGTAAGCAGGGTTAAGCAGGACCACGGTGAAAAGGGTGTTAAATGAAGAGTTAGGGCTTAGGGCATATCGAAGAAAAACAGGACATCGTTTGGACGCTCGTTTAATGAACCTGAGACTGAAGAGATGCCGCGCTTTGTTGAAGCGGTACGCGGGAAAAAAGCATCGGGAAATTCTTTTTTCGGATGAAAAAATTTTTACCGTGGAAGAGAGCTACAACAAAAAAAAATGATAAGGTGTACGCACACAGCAGTGAAGAAGCGAGCAACCGTATTCCGCGTGTCCAACGAGGTCATTTTCCATCCTCGCTCATGGTTTGGTTGGGAGTCTCTTATTGGGGCTTAACTGAGGTACATTTTTGTGAGAAAGGCGTAAAAACGAATGCAGTTGTGTATCAAAATACAGTCCTCAAGAACCTTCTGGAACCTGTTTCTCATACCATGTTCAATAACAGGCACTGGGTATTCCAACAAGATTCTGCGCCAGCTCATAGAGCGAAAAGCACACAAGACTGGCTGGCGGCGCGTGAAATCGACTTCATCCGGCACGAAGACTGGCCCTCCTCCAGTCCAGATTTGAGTCCGTTAGATTACAAGATATGGCAACACTTGGAGGAAAAGGCCTGCTCAAAGCCTCATCCTGATTTGGAGTCACTCAAGGCATCCTTGATTAAGGCAGCCGCCGATATTGACATGGACCTCGTTCGTGCTGCGATAGACGACTGGCCGCGCAGAATAAAGGCCTGTATTCAAAATCGCGGGGGTCATTTTGAATAAACTTTATTACCATAAGAATCTATGTTTTATTAAGTTCATTTTGCTATATAAATGTTTACATAAATAATAAACATGTCTAAATTATTTCATATTGCACATGTGACAGAACTTATGACCTGACTATGTATATATCATTATCATAATTAATAAGCAGGAATAAATTATTACAATATTATTAACAGCAATGTCTATGTTGAGCCAGATTAACCCCATACAGTCCCGTCATTTAAGTAATCTTAAACATTGTAATGTGCCTTTTTCGACAAAGTCGCCAGAGGTATCTTGTTGTAGTAGAGAATGCATTGACCCTTGAAAGAATATGAACACTTGGACACTATTTACACACATTAATCTTGCCCCAAACTAGGATTCCCTGTATCTTGGGTACTAGACAACGATGCACATACTTATATAGATAAATGTTAATCTAGCCCCAAACCAGGATTCCCTGTATCTTGGGTACTAGACAACGATACACATACTTATATAGATAAATATTAATCTAGCCCCAAACTAGGATTCCCTGTATCTTGGGTGCTAGACAACGATACACATACTTGTCAATTGTAAGACGGGCTGGTTTCCGCAATTCGACGACGAAAGCGCCTATTTTGCGTGTGGGTGGGAATGCGATATCATTCGAGCCAACCCAACTCCTCCAGGAACGCCAGCAGGCCCTTTACGTTACCGGCTATCCCTGGAAGGTCCCTCGATTGACCGAGGTGTTTAGCCCTGTAGTCCGCTACTCCTGTGCACTCCATGAGGACGTGAGCAGCCGTTTCTTCTGCGTCCAAGCAGGCTCTGCAGAGGGGGCTGTCGGTAACACCTAGGACATATAGATGTTTATTAAAGAAACCATGGCCAGAAAGTGCTGCAGTCACCAGTCGCAAGCGCGGCCTACTCAGTCGAAGCAAGGTCTTAGCAAGCCTAGCGCTAGGGGACGGCAAGGCCAGCTTAGCCTGTCTGCACTCCTCATGGTTTGTCCAAAGAGTGGCATGATCATTCCTGGTCGACTCTCTCAGAAATGTGCGTACCATCTTGAAGGGAAGATGGATGATAGGTTCGGGACCATACGCTGCCAAGCTAGATCCTTTACGCGCCAACTCATCCGCTGCATCGTTACCTCTTGACCCGCTGTGTCCTTTTATCCATTGAAGGATTACGCGGTTATGTTGACATACCTCCATTAGTCGTTTGTGACACTCGTAGATTAGCCCTGAGTTAATAGTGTTGCTATTTAGGGCTTGTAAGACGGCCATGCTATCCGAGAGGATTCGAATGGAGGAATCTCTTACCTTTCTCGATGCTATGGCATTAGCGGCCGAGATGATGCCCATGCATTCAGCTTGAAAGACAATGGCTATCTTGATGTTTAGGTCCTCCGAGAAGGTGCCTGAACCAGTGCCTGCTTCAGTTTTTGAACCATCGTTGAAAATTCTGAGCTCTTTAACGTCGAGCCCCTCAACCCGATGGTCTTCATGTAACTGTATATTGTATTTTTTGTCGAAAACAAATTGTTTAGGGATTCTGTCACTGCAAGCCATAGAGATGGGATTTTTTTTGTAAACTTCCCCTAGGATGGCGGTGTGTGAGGTCCTGTTTTTTCTCCAAAGTCCTAAGGTGTTGAGTCTCACCGCAGATGACGCGGCCTCCTGCTTAATGTACAGCTGGAGTGGCGGAAGACACAACATGGCCTCCATTGCTGCAGTTGGAGTAGCTCTCATACTACCTGTGATAGCCATGCAGGCCAGCCTTTGGAAGCTTTGGAGTTTGCTTACCATTGTGGTTAGTTTGGTCCTGGTCCACCACACCACAGGTCCGTAGCAGACAAGAGGACGGATCACCGTCACGTACAGCCAAAGAATGATGTTGGGAGAAAGTCCCCACTTTTTCCCCACCATTCTCCGACACTGCCAGAAAGCAATACTCGCCTTCTTTAGTTTGTTGTCGATGTGGCTACTCCAGTTGAGCTTGCTGTCCAAGGTTATGCCCAGGTACTTCACCTCAGTTGCTAGCTGGAGTTCCGTTCCAAAGAGCTTAGGTAGGGTATACATACCAAGAGCCCTATTGTTAGTGAACATGACCATTTCCGTTTTTGTTGGGTTAACCGCCAGGTCATATTCTAGACACCAGCGCTCCACGATGCGAAGAGCTGTTTGTTTAAGGTTGCACACTGTGCTCGCAAATTTACCTGTGATGAGGATTACCAAATTGTCGGCGTATCCTACGGTGTAGTATCCATTAGCGTTAAGCTTGGTAATTAGGTCGTTAATGACCAGATTCCACAGCAGCGGGGAGAGCACTCCTCCCTGCGGGCATCCCCGCACTACCTCCGCCGACAGGGACTCACCAGCTAGACGCACGATACGTTTATTAAGCATGTTTGTGACCCAGTTGTTTACAGCTGTTGACACTCCATGCCTTGTTAGAGATGCACTTATACTGCTATGCTGCGTCTTGTCAAAGGCACCTTCTATATCAATAAAAGTTCCAAGACAGATGCATTTGTTTTGAATCGCCTCTTCAATTGTGGATACAACTGCATGGAGAGCCGATTCAGTGGACTTACCCAAACTGTATGCATGCTGATTCTTGTGTAAGGGTATATACACAAGAATCAGCATGCATATAGTTTGGGTAATGGGATACACATACTTATATAGATAAATATTAATCTAGCCCCAAACTAGGATTCCCTGTATCTTGGGTGCTAGACAACGATACACATACTTATATAGATAAATATTAATCTAGCCCCAAACTAGGATTCCCTGTATCTTGGGTGCTAGACAACGATACACATACTTATATAGATAAATATTAATCTAGCCCCAAACCAGGATTCCCTGGATCTTGGGTACTAGACAACGATACACATACTTATATAGATAAATGTTAATCTAGCCCCAAACTAGGATCCCCTGTATCTTGGGTGCTAGACGACGATACACATACTTATATAGATAAATATTAATCTAGCCCCAAACTAGGATTCCCTGTATCTTGGGTACTAGACAGCGATACACATACTTATATAGATAAATATTAATCTAGCCCCAAACTAGGATTCCCTGTATCTTGGGTACTAGACAAAGATACACATACTTATATAGATAAATATCATACTTAGATAGATAAACAAACATGACTAGGGTACAAACATCCGTCCTCATCAAACAAATATTTGCCCCCACCGGGACTCGAACCCGGGACCCTTGTCTTCGTAGGCAGGGTCACTGCCGAATCGGCCATTCGGGTCGTCTTTTTTCTTAAATCTGTGTGTTTGAAAACATCATAGTTATATCAATGGGAACTATATGAAAAGAAATAAAACGTTATTTTTTTTACCTAAAACTTGCTATCTTGGGATCTAAAAAGAATATTGATATGTTTCCTGCTTCAAAAAATAGTTATTGAAATTATTTTGAAACTGTGTTTGAAATTAAGTAACAGTCGGTGCTTTTGAAGAAATAAATAAAAAGCACACAATTTTCGCATAGCTCTACCGCAACAACTGACGTAACGCAGCTGTTATATTATGTTATGTTATGTTATGAACTTTATTTTAATATGGTCGTGCCCATAATTTCAACTACCACGGATCGAGTTTCTAATTATACCAATACATGAGCTTTAAGCTCATTCTTATGTTCATAAATATATTTAAACCCTAAATCTATCGATAAAACACCCTCGACTCAATAAATGAAACTTAGTCGAAAATAAGGCTGACTTGTATCTGTTGTTTCCTTGTTGAGCTGATAACTTTCGAATTAATGAACCGATTTTAATAAAACAAGGCTAAGAACCATTGCACGGAAGTCTACAACAATTTACAGAAAACCGCATTGAAATCCGTTCATCCGTTTCAGCGCTAGAGTGCCACACAGAGACACACAGACAGACGCTTCAAACTAATAACACCCCTCTTTTTCGTCGGGCTTTAAAAACTTAGAAGTACCTATCAGATGGAGCCCAGACCAGACGGTCAATAACTAAGTACATATCTGACGTTTTTGTAATCCCTTTCTCATTGGCGAATATCAAATGATAGAAATTAAGGCATATGCTAATCTAATCAATATTAGATTACCAATTGCTTTAATTTCTATATTATTTGTATTCAAAGGGATAACGATAAATAATAAATAACTACCAGTTCACCGACGTGCTCGCGTCATCGTCATCATATTGAGATGTTTCTCTGAATCAGCTTTTTATTGTCAAAATCACTTGTAAAAATATCAACATCATAGCAAAATGCCTTCAAAGTAATATCTCAACTATTTGACGATTTGGCACGAAACAAAGCATTCGCACATTCCTTTCTTGTCATTGGCATTCGATCACGTTCGTCGATCTGAAGTCAATGTTGACTCTACACACGGAGTGTATTGTGTTTATGAAGTTTGTATCATAGTGTATCACGTATATTAAAGTTCTGTTCTTAGCTACTAATCTGCTCAAGATAACAATTTAACGCAGGTTCGATTCCTGACCATGTACCAATGAGATAATTAATTTATCCTAAGTAAGTACATTATCGTAAGTTCAGTGTTTCGGATGACACGTTAAGCTGTAGGCCCCGGATACTATCGCTACGTGGTAGTGATCGTAAAAACCCCTCCATCAACCCGCACTGAGCCAGCGTGGTGGAGTATGGCTACATTTATTGGTAGATACTTGTAGTGAATTCTGTTGTAAAGTTGAGAGGACATCAATTGAAGATCGGAGCCCCAAGGTAAGGTATTTTCTCCTAAACTTCTTAAAAGTTTCATTCATTCATCATTGATTCATCTGTGCATCCCTTATGCAGATCTAAACATATTTTTAGGGTTTCATACCTTAAAAGAAAACAAGGAATCCTTAAAGGATCACTTGGTTGTCCGCCTGACCATTTGTCTGTCTGTCAAGACTATATTTTTCTCAGAAACGCGTGGAGGGTATCAGGGTCTGTAATATATTGAAGTTTAAAAAAAAACTTGTCAACAGCTAATAATGTCGTAATTTTGCTATATCTGCTTGATAGTCGCAAGGGAATTAAAACCTAACTTGTTGACCTAGAATCATGTAATTTAACAAGAAGCAAGATCCTTCACAAAAAATGCGATTTGTGGGGAATCCCCGCTGCCCTGTCCAGCGAAGATTTGTGGGGAATCCCCGCTGCCCTGTCCAGCGAAGATTTGTGGGGAATCCCCGCTGCCCTGTCCAGCGAAGATTTGTGGGGAATCCCCGCTGCCCTGTCCAACGAAGATTTCGCTTTGGTATAGTATACAATGTCATACAAATTGCGTGTGACAATTAATTTCTCAAGCCTTACTTGTAGTAGCAACGTTATCCCACAATTACGCATGTGTGTTTGAATGTATGATTAAAGTGTGGGAAATGCGGCAATGACGAGAACGAAAAATGTGTTCCGGGGTAATGTATAACAGCTGTGTAAACAGATGTGATTGTCGATTGTTTGATAGACATTATATAGAAATGGTTCGTTTAAGGTGATTCGAAAAAAATATGGGGTTTTTTCGAATTCGTTTACTCCACTATAAAGACATCTACAGATTTGATTTTTGGGTTAACGTTTATTGAGTATTTGATTAAGATTCTCACTGAAGGAAAACGCGATTAAGTGAAATTTACTCGATAGAATTTACCTCTAAATTGTTTTATTTTTTCCTGTAATTCTGAACTCCTAACTTATTCATTCTCCTTGAAAATATTTTTGACAAATGGCGTAGTTTATTTATAAACAATTTTTATGTGGTTTGGCGCTACTTTATGTATTTTATCTACACACGTATCATAAACCCTCTTTACTGCGTACAAAAACCGCACGTTACGATCAGCATAATGTTAAACGACTTGGTAAAAACGAATTTCTTATCTGAAAAATTACACATTATGACCATAATGTGTAATTTTTCTACACATTATGACATTCAAATTTCGAACGCCGACGCCCGCCTCGTGCCGCCCCTAGTTTGTCTGTGAAGTTGGTACTGACATTCAAATTTCGAACGCCGACGCCGGAAGTTGGTGCTACAGAACAAGCTAAACAACTGCAGAGCCACAATGCCGGTCAAACATGCGGTTCCTGAACACATCAAAGAGAACTTATGATATGTGTGTAGATAAACTAGTGTATGTAACTGTACATAACTAGGCATTAAAACTCTCGAGTGATATTATCATGAAACTCGCCTTCGGCTCGTTTCATAAACCCACTCTCGAGTATTAATGCCCTCCATTATGTAGCAGTCACATAAACTACTATTTTACGCGATTCCTTCCCACTCACTCTGCGGGTCTCTCCGCCTGGAGTAACGGGTACGGGACGAGGTATCCCCTTAATGCAAGTTAAAACGCCTCCAAGAGGAAGTACGGCATGGGGCGCTTTTGAAGTTATCGCAAGATGTCGCACGACACCGAACTTAATATCCGGAGATTGGTGCATAGCTCCCTCCCTTACTTGCAGTTGCACATTTATCGTAGGGAACGGTAACTTTAACAGCGCCCACTCACGATTACCGTCGTAATTGTTTTTGAAGATCAAGTTTAATTGCATTTTGTCTGGCGAAAGTAATGATGGAAATACAAATGAAAGTTTTGGAAGAAAGCTGTAGGATAAATGCGAAATTACGGGTTTTGGGGTTGGCGATCTACTCGCTAGTGTCCGGAGATGCGGCGATGGACTAGCTCGCTTTCACGTGAAAATGAGAACCTACTTAATTACTGGCGTGAAGTTAATTTGTAGTCCACTGTTGTCGTGTGAAAATCCTATGAATATTCAAACTATCAAACAAAGCAGTTGTTATTCTACTATGATAGTAAACTAACCATCACAAGACAAACTAGCTGAAGCAAAATATTGTGAATACAAAGACACATAAAATAACAATCAATATAACATTGCATAATACCATTGTTCATAAAGATACTGTAATAGTTTCACACACTCCACTTGTGTGGTTGTTTCGCAAAGACCCTGCCCCTTACCATTTTCCATACAACATTTTCAATTTTTGTGCGTCTTTGTGAACTGTCTCGCCTGTATGATAAGTATGTTGTAAGTTGTAACAAAAGAGTTGTGTTATAGAGTTTTATACTCTGTGACGGATTTGAATTCTTTGCATACTATGTTAGGAAAGTTGACGAAATGCCATTAGAGCTAACTACATTTTTAGTAACCAGCGATGCAACGATAATCGTAAACCGCGGGTTATCGTAATATTTGCCAATGAACGGTATCGTAAAAAGTATTGCAATTAATAACTAATACTTGGATGTTTTATGAAATTTTATTTACGCGTGAAGTACTGTCTGTGTAGGAAGCAGGAATAATTACGCGTCGAAAAAGTATGCGAATCGAACTGTCCGTGCCTCTTATGTACAATGACATTTTATCTGAACTCGAACACTTTTTCACTCTGGTAATTACTCCTGCTTGAGCCAGGTCGCGATAGTAGTAGTCGTAAAACTGGTCAGAGTTCCTCGGGGCAGCTTGATGACTTCAGACAGTCGGTCTGGCCACTAGCTCGGCACCCCTCCATCAACCCGCACTGAGACAGCGTGGTGGTGTATGGCTCAGTCGTACTCATATAATGGGCTATTTATTGTTTATTTATTACTTATTTAATGTGTCGCGTGAAATGGAGCGCGCGACAACTCATGCCGAGACAACAACGATGCCGCAGTCTTCACAAAATAAAAGGCCCGGTGACAACTTCCGTGTCACTAACGTAATCAGGTTGAATTTAGTTTGGGCCACCGGGCCTTTAATTTTTTGAGGACTGTAGTAGTAAAGGCCTCTCCTCCGTAGTGCCAATCCTCAGGCGCTGGCTTATTGGGTAAGAAAACTGTTAAATTAGTTCCGCATAGTTTGTAGACAATAAACAAGATTAAGTGTAAATAACCAAAGAGTTTCGTTATTCAGAGAAATAAATTGTCAATATCCAGATATCCTTAGAACCTCAGATGAATGAAACTCTTTGTTGCTGTTGACAATGTTTATCAAGTTACAAACATCGGACGAATGACACTCTTTGTTGCTGTTGACAATGTTTATCAAGTTACAAACATCGGACGAATGACACTCTTTGTTGCTGTTGACAATGTTTATCAAGTTACAAACATCGGACGAATGACACTCTTTGTTGCTGTTGACAATGTTTATCAAGTTACAAACCTCAGACGAATGAAACTCTTTGTTGCTGTTGACAATGTTTATCAAGTTACAAACCTCAGACGAATGAAACTCTTGTTGCTGTTGACAATGTTTATCAAGTTACAAACATCGGACGAATGACACTCTTTGTTGCTGTTGACAATGTTTATCAAGTTACAAACCTCAGACGAATGAAACTCTTTGTTGCTGTTGACAGTGTTTATCAAGTCACAAACCTCAGACGAATGAAACTCTTTGTTGCTGTTGACAGTGTTTATCAAGTCACAAACCTCAGACGAATGAAACTCTTTGTTGCTGTTGACAATGTTTATCAAGTTACAAACCTCAGACGAATGAAACTCTTTGTTGCTGTTGACAGTGTTTATCAAGTCACAAACCTCAGACGAATGAAACTCTTTGTTGCTGTTGACAGTGTTTATCAAGTCACAAACCTCAGACGAATGAAACTCTTTGTTGCTGTTGACAGTGTTTATCAAGTCACAAACCTCAGACGAATGAAACTCTTGTTGCTGTTGACAATGTTTATCAAGTTACAAACATCGGACGAATGACACTCTTTGTTGCTGTTGACAATGTTTATCAAGTTACAAACATCGGACGAATGAAACTCTTTGTTGCTGTTGACAATGTTTATCAAGTTACAAACATCGGACGAATGAAACTCTTTGTTGCTGTTGACAATGTTTATCAAGTTACAAACATCGGACGAATGAAACTCTTTGTTGCTGTTGACAATGTTTATCAAGTTACAAACATCGGACGAATGACACTCTTTGTTGCTGTTGACAATGTTTATCAAGTTACAAACATCGGACGAATGACACTCTTTGTTGCTGTTGACAATGTTTATCAAGTTACAAACATCGGACGAATGAAACTCTTTGTTGCTGTTGACAATGTTTATCAAGTTACAAACATCGGACGAATGAAACTCTTTGTTGCTGTTGACAATGTTTATCAAGTTACAAACATCGGACGAATGACACTCTTTGTTGCTCTTGACAATGTTTATCAAGTTACAAACATCGGACGAATGACACTCTTTGTTGCTGTTGACAATGTTTATCAAGTTACAAACATCGGACGAATGACACTCTTTGTTGCTGTTGACAATGTTTATCAAGTTACAAACCTCAGACGAATGAAACTCTTTGTTGCTGTTGACAATGTTTATCAAGTTACAAGCCTCAGACGAATGAAACTCTTTGTTGCTGTTGACAGTGTTTATCAAGTTACAAACATCGGACGAATGAAACTCTTTGTTGCTGTTGACAATGTTTATCAAGTTACAAACATCGGACGAATGAAACTCTTTGTTGCTGTTGACAATGTTTATCAAGTTACAAACATCGGACGAATGAAACTCTTTGTTGCTGTTGACAATGTTTATCAAGTTACAAACATCGGACGAATGACACTCTTTGTTGCTGTTGACAATGTTTATCAAGTTAAAAACCTCCGACGATTGAAACTCTTTGTTGCTTTTGACAATGTTTATCAAGTTACAAACCTCAGACGAATGACACTCTTTGTTGCTGTTGACAATGTTTATCAAGTTACAAACATCGGACGAATGAAACTCTTTGTTGCTGTTGACAATGTTTGTTAAGTTACAAACCTCAGACGAATGAAACTCTTTGTTGCTGTTGACAGTGTTTATCAAGTTACAAACATCGGACGAATGAAACTCTTTGTTGCTGTTGACAATGTTTATCAAGTTACAAACATCGGACGAATGAAACTCTTTGTTGCTGTTGACAATGTTTATCAAGTTACAAACATCGGACGAATGAAACTCTTTGTTGCTGTTGACAGTGTTTATCAAGTTACAAACATCGGACGAATGAAACTCTTTGTTGCTGTTGACAATGTTTATCAAGTTACAAACCTCAGACGAATGAAACTCTTTGTTGCTGTTGACAATGTTTATCAAGTTACAAACCTCAGACGAATGAAACTCTTTGTTGCTGTTGACAATGTTTATCAAGTTACAAACATCGGACGAATGAAACTCTTTGTTGCTGTTGACAGTGTTTATCAAGTTACAAACATCGGACGAATGAAACTCTTTGTTGCTGTTGACAATGTTTATCAAGTTACAAACATCGGACGAATGACACTCTTTGTTGCTGTTGACAATGTTTATCAAGTTAAAAACCTCCGACGATTGAAACTCTTTGTTGCTTTTGACAATGTTTATCAAGTTACAAACCTCAGACGAATGACACTCTTTGTTGCTGTTGACAATGTTTATCAAGTTACAAACATCGGACGAATGAAACTCTTTGTTGCTGTTGACAATGTTTATCAAGTTACAAACATCGGACGAATGAAACTCTTTGTTGCTGTTGACAATGTTTATCAAGTTACAAACATCGGACGAATGACACTCTTTGTTGCTGTTGACAATGTTTATCAAGTTAAAAACCTCCGACGATTGAAACTCTTTGTTGCTTTTGACAATGTTTATCAAGTTACAAACCTCAGACGAATGACACTCTTTGTTGCTGTTGACAATGTTTATCAAGTTACAAACATCGGACGAATGACACTCTTTGTTGCTGTTGACAATGTTTATCAAGTTACAAACCTCAGACGAATGACACTATTTGTTGCTGTTGACAATGTTTATCAAGTTACAAACATCGGACGAATGACACTCTTTGTTGCTGTTGACAATGTTTATCAAGTTACAAACATCGGACGAATGAAACTCTTTGTTGCTGTTGACAATGTTTATCAAGTTACAAACCTCAGACGAATGAAACTCTTTGTTGCTGTTGACAATGTTTATCAAGTTACAAACATCGGACGAATGAAACTCTTTGTTGCTGTTGACAATGTTTATCAAGTTACAAACCTCAGACGAATGAAACTATTTGTTGCTGTTGACAATGTTTATCAAGTTACAAACCTCAGACGAATGAAACTCTTTGTTGCTGTTGACAGTGTTTATTAAGTCACAAACCTCAGACGAATGAAACTCTTGTTGCTGTTGACAATGTTTATCAAGTTACAAACATCGGACGAATGAAACTCTTTGTTGCTGTTGACAATGTTTATCAAGTTACAAACATCGGACGAATGACACTCTTTGTTGCTGTTGACAATGTTTATCAAGTTACAAACATCGGACGAATGACACTCTTTGTTGCTGTTGACAATGTTTATCAAGTTACAAACATCGGACGAATGAAACTCTTTGTTGCTGTTGACAATGTTTATCAAGTTACAAACCTCAGACGAATGAAACTCTTTGTTGCTGTTGACAATGTTTATCAAGTTACAAACCTCAGACGAATGAAACTCTTTGTTGCTGTTGACAATGTTTATCAAGTTACAAACATCGGACGAATGAAACTCTTTGTTGCTGTTGACAATGTTTATCAAGTTACAAACATCGGACGAATGACACTCTTTGTTGCTGTTGACAATGTTTATCAAGTTAAAAACCTCCGACGATTGAAACTCTTTGTTGCTTTTGACAATGTTTATCAAGTTACAAACCTCAGACGAATGACACTCTTTGTTGCTGTTGACAATGTTTATCAAGTTACAAACATCGGACGAATGACACTCTTTGTTGCTGTTGACAATGTTTATCAAGTTACAAACCTCAGACGAATGAAACTCTTTGTTGCTGTTGACAATGTTTATCAAGTTACAAACATCGGACGAATGAAACTCTTTGTTGCTGTTGACAATGTTTATCAAGTTACAAACCTAAGACGAATGAAACTCTTTGTTGCTGTTGACACTGTTTATCAAGTTACAAACCTCAGACGAATGAAACTCTTTGTTGCTGTTGACAATGTTTATCAAGTTGCAAACCTCAGACGAATGAAACTCTTTGTTGCTGTTGACAGTGTTTATTAAGTCACAAACCTCAGACGAATGAAACTCTTGTTGCTGTTGACAATGTTTATCAAGTTACAAACATCGGACGAATGAAACTCTTTGTTGCTGTTGACAATGTTTATCAAGTTACAAACCTCAGACAAATGAAACTCTTTGTTGCTGTTGACAATGTTTATCAAGTTACAAACCTCAGACGAATGAAACTCTTTGTTGCTGTTGACAGTGTTTATCAAGTTACAAACCTCAGACGAATGAAACTCTTTGTTGCTGTTGACAATGTTTATCAAGTTACAAACATCGGACGAATGAAACTCTTTGTTGCTGTTGACAATGTTTATCAAGTTACAAACATCGGACGAATGACACTCTTTGTTGCTGTTGACAATGTTTATCAAGTTAAAAACCTCCGACGATTGAAACTCTTTGTTGCTTTTGACAATGTTTATCAAGTTACAAACCTCAGACGAATGACACTCTTTGTTGCTGTTGACAATGTTTATCAAGTTACAAACATCGGACGAATGACACTCTTTGTTGCTGTTGACAATGTTTATCAAGTTACAAACATCGGACGAATGAAACTCTTTGTTGCTGTTGACAATGTTTATCAAGTTACAAACCTCAGACGAATGACACTCTTTGTTGCTCTTGACAATGTTTATCAAGTTACAAACATCGGACGAATGAAACTCTTTGTTGCTGTTGACAATGTTTATCAAGTTACAAACATCGGACGAATGACACTCTTTGTTGCTGTTGACAATGTTTATCAAGTTACAAACATCGGACGAATGAAACTCTTTGTTGCTGTTGACAATGTTTATCAAGTTACAAACATCGGACGAATGACACTCTTTGTTGCTGTTGACAATGTTTATCAAGTTACAAACCTCAGACGAATGAAACTATTTGTTGCTGTTGACAATGTTTATCAAGTTAAAAACCTCCGACGATTGAAACTCTTTGTTGCTTTTGACAATGTTTATCAAGTTACAAACCTCAGACGAATGACCTGGGGCCAAATTCTACAAACTGGAAATGAAATTGCAATCTAATATCTACTGGTGTATGATCCTACAATCTAATATCTACTGGTGTATGATCCTACAATCTAATATCGACTGGTGTATGATCCTACAATCTAATATCGACTGGTGTATGATCCTACAATCTAATATCGACTGGTGTATGATCCTACAATCTAATATCGACTGATGTATGATCCTACAATCTAATATCTACTGGTGTATGATCCTACAATCTAATATCGACTGGTGTATGACCCTACAATCTAATATCGACTGGTGTATGATCCTACAATCTGATATCGACTGGTGTATGATCCTACAATCTAATATCGACTGGTGTATGATCATACAATCTAATATCGACTGGTGAATGATCCTACAATCTAATATCGACTGGTGTATGATCCTACAATCTAATATGGACTGGTGTATGATCCTACAATCTAATATCGACTGGTGTATGATCCTACAATTCTTCAATGAACTGTCCACCAGCCATTACTCGCAGTTATTCGATCTGACAGGTGACAGGTATCCATGACAGCAACAATGGCCGACGTTTCGATGATTGAAGACTCTCATAGTGAATTCCATCCATTGGTGTGAAATAAAATAAGATTTTTCTCATTGTTGGCCAAAATACCCACGGATAATTAATTTGAGTTTTGTTAGATTGATACTCTTAAGAGTTTCTTATCGTGGTAAATAATTGACCAGGCCAATGGTGGAGTCAAAACAGAAATAATGTTGGTTACATTTACATGGCATAGGAGGTATCAAGGAGAGCTTTGTCGGAAAATCCAGGCCACTTCATATTCATACATAAGTTTTTCTGATCAATGAAAATATTTTTTCTGTGGTGCCGATTTCCCGCGCATAGGATGGATAAAAACTCGCGCACAAAAGGTTCCTTACCAACGTACAATGGTAGTGTTGGTGTTGGTGTGGAGTGAATAGTTTGGATTTTACAAAGCAAAATGTTGTTTACAAAATTATTGGTGCGGCTACTTTCACACTCCATGTACGTAACCAGATGCATTCATAAGTTTGTATGTGGTAAAGAAAGAATTGTTGTATGGGAGCCCCCTTAAATATTTATTTTATTCTGCTTTTTAGTATTTGTTGTTTTAGCGGCAACATAAATACATCATCTGTGAAAATTTCACAGATGATGTATTTATGTCTAACTATCACGGTTCATGAGATACAGCCTGGTGACAGACGGACGGACGGACGGACAGCGGAGGCATAGGGGTCCTGTTTGACACCCCTCAGGCACGGAACCCTAAAAACGGTCAAGTGCGGGTCGGACTCGCACACGAAGGGTTTCGTACATTCCTACAAGCAAAAATAAGCTCCAAAAATAAAATAAAACAATAATAAAATAAAATAATAATACAAACGTGGATTCGAACCCAGACCTTAGAGAGTGCGCAACCGACATCAAACCACTGGCGCCACCACAGCAATGTGATAATTCTCGAAATCTATGATCATATTTGAATCATGGTTGATTGTATGGTTTATTATATCGCGAGAGGTTTTAAACCCGTCTCTTGTATGGGGAACCGCTTTCATTTATAACGGCTAGTATTTAATCGCACATCAAAAATACTGATTTGCACAGCAAAAAAGGATCAACAAAAACACTTTTTGTGCTTTAAATATTTAATGAGTACTTTTAGTTTTAGTTTATGTTTTAAGTATTTGTTGTTTTTCTTACATGATGAACCTAACACGAAGGGTAAAGGGGGTGAGCGAAGCAAAACCCCCTTTATCCTTCGTGTACATCACCTAAATACATCACCTACCGCAGCAAATACAAGGTATATTTGCTGAGCAAATCAGTATTTTTGATGTGCAGTTTAATATCTCCCATTTATAAAATCGCGTGTAGAGAATTCCTTGTTTTTGTAGCGTCAACAGAAATACACAGTTTCTGAAGATTTTAAGACGGACAGAGAGACTGACAGACGGACAGCGGAGACGTAGTAAAAGACTCTCGTTTGGCACCCTTCGAGTCAGGTAAATAATGCCCATTATGGCGTATTGGAATGGAAATGGTTGACAGGGTGCTGTTCTGGTTTTGAACCTAATCTGAATCGCTTTAGAAGTTGTGGTACTCCCCCTGTTCTGTGCTCTACACTAGACTAGACGACAGCTGGTGCGGATTCCTTAACGCATCACTGAATGCGGATTGTAGACGCGGTTGGTCAAATCAGACACTTAACTAACTCTCTAGACCTTTAATTAAATACGGACGTTTAAACAAGTCACTAAAATTCCGTGAGACAAGTGAGTGAACGAAACGTTTAACGAGTTGTCTAAACGTTCCTAGGCAACAAGACATATACTTACATATTTTTTTTTACTTTATGTTTTAAGAATTTTCTGTTGTTCTTTCATGTTCGACCTAACACGAAGGATAAAGGGGGCATCGCTTCCCTCACCCTCTTTATCCTTCACCTTAAGCTACCGCAATGTTTTGACCTGATATACATAAGCTATGCAAATCAGCTGTTGTCGTGACGCCATCTTTTTCCAACACGCCGCCGGTTTTCGGTAAGACAGATTGTTAAACGTTTTCGACGATGCTTTATTTAAATCAAAGTGACTTGGTTAAACGTCGGCATTTAATTAACGGTCTAGGGTGTTAGTCCAGTATCTGATTTAACCAACCAACTGCGACATATAGGTATATTGTTGAACTAGCAAGGGCCTTTGACAGATGGTCTTTTGCAACAATAATTAAGAAACCGGTTGAAGTTTATATTCATAACGTTTGATGGAGTTCTTAGGTTAGCGGTCAATTTTTAGGTTACTAAAACCGACTGGCTACATGTGTGTACATAAACCGGCCAAGTGCTTTTCAGACTCAGTCGTGTCCAAGAAAAATTGCAAAATTTTTTTTTTTTTTTTTAAGTGAATTTATGTTTTTTTTATTTTTTTTTATTTTTTTTTTATTTTAATGCGCCTTGGTCATTTGTTGCTGTTGTAAATTTCAACTTTACCTATTACGGTTATTGAGATGCAGCCCGCTAACGCACGGACAGCTGGGGTTTAGTAATACGGTTCTGTTTGGCCTTCGGGTATGGAACCCTAAAGGGGGGTGGAAATCAGAAATTGAGATGGGATACCAATTAAACAAACGGTGACGGAAAAATACAGTGAGGAAACCTCTCTCTATTTATTTATTTATTTATGTAACAAAGCCCACATATGAAATTGGCGTTTCACCGTAATGGCCACTTTGATCTCAAATATCTCCTCTATGGTTAGGAATTCCAAATTCAAATTTATACAGCTATTTACTCATGTACTTATTTGTGTTTCTATAATTATAATTCATTTGTTTTTTCCTCTATTGTATTTTTTTACACATCATGGTCATAATGTGTAATTTTTCAGATAAGAAATGAGTTTTTACCAAGTAGTTTAACATTATGCTGATCGTAACGTGCGGTTTTTGTACGCAGTAAAGAGGGTTTATGATACGTGTGTAGATAAAAGTCTTAAGGTACTCCGATGTTGCAGCAATCATATTTTAGGACGCAAAGTGAACTGGCCATTCAAGATGGCTTCCAAACGAGTCTCAGGTCCAAGTGATAATTCAATTGTAAAATAAACTTATGAAACAGCCAGAAGCTTAAACCGGTATTTAGAAAACATTACGAAGTGTCGTCTTGGGCAAACATTACATAAGTGTAGCGTCTTGGGCAAGTGTGGCCGACGGGTTTGGCGTTGGGGTTAGAAATGTATGCAGTTTATCATGTAATACTGACAACCGAGTTTCCAAAAATTGACCAATTATAACATCGCATAAACAGGCAAATTCGCAATAAAAGACGGCTCGTGGGAAATGATCATGTGCGACGGTACATGTAATCTTAGAAGTGACATGACAGATAACCTAAAACTTCATAAAATCCACTTTTTAAACACCGTCTTACTATAAAAAATAAACTCCTGTTCAACACTTGTTTAAATACAAAAATGATGAATTTTGAGGTTAAACAATGTGTAACATTTTTTGTGATACCACGGTAGGGATGGGAAAGAATCGAAAGTAAAAATCTATCCAAATTTGCTGCATCCTTTGAAGAGTGTACCGTCACCGTAAGATTGTTAAAACCGTTAGTTCATAAACTAACGTTTTTTTTCTCGCTAGTTGGTCAACTAACGACAGAAAGTAAACTGTAGCGTACTGCTTGACACGTTAGTGATAAACTAACGGTTAAACCCGTTTAATTGTAAATTGGTTTAAACTTGAATTGCAAAGGAAATACCAGGGCAAACACTGCGCTAGCTTAGGTGGAGACTAGGGGGGCGAGCGCAGCGAAACCCCCGAATTGTCTTCGTGTTAGGTTGACGTGTAAGAACAAAAGAAACGTAAATCCTAAACCCTGTCGGTCTGGTTGACTATCTGTCGATAGTTGATCAACTAACGCGGGAGTTTATCAACTAACATTTGTGACTATCTTACGGTGATGTATCGATTCATTTGATTAGTCGATGTTTTAAGCAATTTCCCCCTAATAACAGACTGATCAAGCACCATGTTACCCAGGGTGCTGGTATACATGACAAATGCAAATAAAACTTAGTTTACCCATTTGTAATCCTCAGCTCTTCGATGTTTGTATTGTGTGACGTCGCCGTTTCTGGTTCCCACGAGAGTATCCTAGTGTGGGGCCAGAAGCCCTGTGCATAAATGTTTATGTTTTACTCAGTTTGGTTAAAAATCTTGTACTACTAACTAGTAATTCCAAAGTATCCCGTTATAAGCTTGTTTAAAATTTACTTTGATCCTTGTCTTTAAACTCGTTTGTTATTTGTTATTCTATCTACGGCAGGAAAAATCCCAAGGTCTTGAATGTTTCTGGTATGTATGTGTGTGTGTGACGTCGATGTTTCTGATTCCTAGTGTGGGGCCAGAAGCAATGTCTGTGCCAGTATGTAAATGTCTGTTTATTTATTTGTACAAACATACAATTAACATAACGTCATGGCATATACTTGCTGGCAGAGGTGCAGTTGCGCTTATGTTGAGAAAGTTATTAATTTTATTTGATTTCCATTTAAAGTTCTTTTTTAACTGGCTCTGTGAGCTGTAGGCCTCGCGAGTCACACCCCGACCCCTTGAAGTTTATCGGATGAACAAGCGGAATCATTACAACAACAATTATTCAGACTGCATTTTCTTTTCCACATACAAATGAGGAATGCACCTGGTTACGTACATGAAGAATGAAAGCAGCCGCACCAATTACTTTGTAACTCCACAGCACCGCCACAAACCTGCTCACAAAATTTCACGAGAATCGGTTGAGAAATGCGACCTGTAGAGAGACAGCCGGAAATCCGGACAACGAAAGCATTTATTTCCAAGCTGAATGGAGACTCTTTGCTCGCTCTGTCAACTAAAACTACAAGAAAACTCCTTGGATCGACCGCTGTTCTAAAATTAAAAAGGGTGAACAGGTGACCACACTATACGACACTTGCGGGACCGTTTCTCGGCGCACAGTTGCAAATTGCAAACCTGTCCGCATACCAACCTGACAGGATTGCATCACTCGCGCATGCGCCATAGGGGCTTTATAAAAACTCGCGCGGAAATCTGTTTGGGACCACGTTGACCAACTAAACGGTCTAAGAGGAGTTTCGCAATGTGTAGAGTGTGCGGCGCGTTGTGCTTTGATTCGTGTTTGTGTGAAGTTTAGCGATTGTAATGGAAGCGTTCTCTGTCGTGTGTACTATAGGCACATAAAGTAATCAGGAACTACGAGTTGTATGTCTGTGAGGTAAATTTTTACACTTTAATATTAAAACATAATACAGAAATAAGAAAAAATACGACAATAGTAAAATATGACTTGCTCCATGCTGAGTGTACCTCATCTGCACTTACACTTATCATCTAACCTAATCTATTTAATTTTATATCTACTCATCAGTATTTTAATAATGTATACTTACTTAAAACCTAAAGAGAAATGCGACAAAAATGTGTCATGTTTAAATTTGAAAGCGCTAAGGATTATTGAGACAGGCTCTGCCTAGTTTCGATCTCGATAAATCAACCATTAAGTACATCACAAAATACAAATTGGTAAACATCAAATGTAAAACCTATGTAACAAATCTGTTTTTGTGACAAATAATAATTATTATTATTATATTATTATTATCAAATGCGTTTCTTTATTTCGTCGCTCTTCTCTAAACCTGGCCGTGGACTTTTTTAGCCTAGTATTTAACGCACTGCAAAAATACTGATTTTTACAGCAAAAAAGGATCAACAAAAATACTTTTTGTTTTAAGTATTTTTGTTGTTCTTACATGTTCAACGTAATACGAAGGATAAAGGGGGCTTCCGGGGTAAGCTACTGCAGTATATGCTGTGAAAATCAGTATATTTGCTGTACAAATCAGTATTATTGATGTGTAATTTAATATTTCCCTTTTTATTAGTCACAAATTGTCGCAAACAGAATGTTAGGGTCTGATCTTGACGCGATGTCGACCATACTACCAGCTGTAGCGTAAAAGTTGTTTGGTGATATGTTTTTATGTTCCCTGTATGCAATGTGCCGATGTATGTACATTATGGCAATGTATTAAATACCGGTGTTTTTATGAGCTTAAAGTTTTCTAGTGCATGTTATTGAGTAAAGTAATGTTGCACACCTGTTACATAAATAACTATATAATCGTTAATTTGTTTCAAAATACTTTCTAAACTATAGTTATGGAGCTACAAGGTGCTATTTTGGAGTCGAGTGGCGAAAAAAAAACAACAAAAATTCAGCTTTAAAAGGGAAAAATGAGCAAATAAACTGAGGCTGTTCATAAATGAGCATATAAACTGAGGCTGTTCATAAATGAGCATATAAACTGAGGCTGTTCATAAATTTTGAACAGAAAACAAAATAAACAATACAACAAAGCATTCTTATTGTTATATGCTGAAATTCGTACCTTGAGTATTTACCTGTGTGGGTGGAAAGCGATTACAAAACATTACAAATTAGCAATCCACCTAGACAAGTAACTTGAGCTTACTCTACCTCTGTCTGTTTAACAAGGAATTTTGTGAATGCATTAATCAGAAACCGGTATATTATTAGCGTTGCATTCCCAATTGCAAATGGGTCTTTAATATAAGCAGAAATCACACTGATACCCTGCTTGCTAATCTTGTTGTCTTTCCAGTCAGTTAGTTGGTATTGTGGACACAACCATACTACATTAAAGTTTCGTATCACGGCTGTTACGTCAGTCGCATTTTTTCAGTGTAATGTGGACTATTTAATATTTGCATGCTAAAATTAATAGCAGATAAGGTGTTCATAATGTATATATAACTGACCAACGACTGCCTACCCTTATCTTAGCAAATAAAAATCTTTATCTTTATCATTACAGTGTCAAAATTGTGTCTTTTTTATTTATTTTTAAAAAACTACCGACTATTTCCTAATTTTAACGCAAATACTTTATCAATTTTCTTTTCAGATTCCAAGCTTCGCCCACCCCCTTCCCCCTTCACCCTTCACCTAAGCTACCGCAGCAAATATAAGGGATATTTGCTACGCAAATCAGTATTTTTGATGTGCGGTTTAATATTTCCAATTTAGAACCTCAACTCAAAGAAAGGGATCTAAGAAGTAGTAACACCTTAATTAAACCAAACTTAATATGCCCTCACACAATCCTCCGTACCTACCCACAAGTAGTACTTTCGTAATCTCAAAAGATGTTGTACAATTACAAATTACAAGACAAGACAATCACCAATTTCAAGATACATCTTTTTCTGCATCGCTATTGTCATGCGTCCTAAAGACCACAATCGTATCAGCATTGTATAGCTTTACCTGGGGGTTACCACAATCGTATCAGCATTGTATAGCTTTACCTGGGGGTTACCACAATCGTATCAGCATTGTATAGCTTTACCTGGGGGTTACCACAATCGTATCAGCATTGTATAGCTTTACCTGGGGGTTACCACAATCGTATCAGCATTGTATAGCTTTACCTGGGGGTTACCACAATCGTATCAGCATTGTATAGCTTTACCTGGGGGTTACCACAATCGTATCAGCATTGTATAGCTTTACCTGGCGGTTACCACAATCGTATCAGCATTGTATAGCTTTACCTGGCGGTTACCACAATCGTATCAGCATTGTATAGCTTTACCTGGGTGTTACCACAATCGTATCAGCATTGTATAGCTTTACCTGGCGGTTACCACAATCGTATCAGCATTGTATAGCTTTACCTGGCGGTTACCACAATCGTATCAGCATTGTATAGCTTTACCTGGCGGTTACCACAATCGTATCAGCATTGTATAGCTTTACCTGGGGGTTACCACAATCGTATCAGCATTGTATAGCTTTACCTGGGGGTTACCACAATCGTATCAGCATTGTATAGCTTTACCTGGGGGTTACCACAATCGTATCAGCATTGTATAGCTTTACCTGGGGGTTACCACAATCGTATCAGCATTGTATAGCTTTACCTGGGGGTTACCACAATCGTATCAGCATTGTATAGCTTTACCTGGCGGTTACCACAATCGTATCAGCATTGTATAGCTTTACCTGGGGGTTACCACAATCGTATCAGCATTGTATAGCTTTACCTGGGGGTTACCACAATCGTATCAGCATTGTATAGCTTTACCTGGGGGTTACCACAATCGCATCAGCATTGTATAGCTTTACCTGGGGGTTACCACAATCGTATCAGCATTGTATAGCTTTACCTGGGGGTTACCACAATCGTATCAGCATTGTATAGCTTTACCTGGGGGTTACCACAATCGTATCAGCATTGTATAGCTTTACCTGGGGGTTACCACAATCGTATCAGCATTGTATAGCTTTACCTGGGGGTTACCACAATCGTATCAGCATTGTATAGCTTTACCTGGGGGTTACCACAATCGTATCAGCATTGTATAGCTTTACCTGGGGGTTACCACAATCGTATCAGCATTGTATAGCTTTACCTGGGGGTTACCACAATCGTATCAGCATTGTATAGCTTTACCTGGGGGTTACCACAATCGTATCAGCATTGTATAGCTTTACCTGGGGGTTACCACAATCGTATCAGCATTGTATAGCTTTACCTGGGGGTTACCACAATCGTATCAGCATTGTATAGCTTTACCTGGGGGTTACCACAATCGTATCAGCATTGTATAGCTTTACCTGGGGGTTACCACAATCGTATCAGCATTGTATAGCTTTACCTGGGGGTTACCACAATCGCATCAGCATTGTATAGCTTTACCTGGGAGTTACCACAATCGTATCAGCATTGTATAGCTTTACCTGGGGGTTACCACAATCGTATCAGCATTGTATAGCTTTACCTGGGGGTTACCACAATCGTATCAGCATTGTATAGCTTTACCTGGGGGTTACCACAATCGTATCAGCATTGTATAGCTTTACCTGGGGGTTACCACAATCGTATCAGCATTGTATAGCTTTACCTGGGGGTTACCACAATCGTATCAGCATTGTATAGCTTTACCTGGGGGTTACCACAATCGTATCAGCATTGTATAGCTTTACCTGGGGGTTACCACAATCGTATCAGCATTGTATAGCTTTACCTGGGGGTTACCACAATCGTATCAGCATTGTATAGCTTTACCTGGGGGTTACCACAATCGTATCAGCATTGTATAGCTTTACCTGGGGGTTACCACAATCGTATCAGCATTGTATAGCTTTACCTGGGGGTTACCACAATCGTATCAGCATTGTATAGCTTTACCTGGGGGTTACCACAATCGTATCAGCATTGTATAGCTTTACCTGGGGGTTACCACAATCGTATCAGCATTGTATAGCTTTACCTGGGGGTTACCACATTCTTTTTCCGATTCAAATCAGGTTCAAAAGAAGAACATCACCATGCAACCATTTCCATTCCAATTCGCCATAATGGGCTTTGTTCACCTAAAACCAAGACTTGTTTTAAGACGGTCACGTTAATTTTGCGGATCAAATTAGGTTCCTAATCTGAATCGGCATAAGCCGTTGTGGTAACCCCCCTGTTCTGTATCAAAGCAAGGTCGGCCGACAGGTAATTTAGAAGCCCATCTGTAAGGTAATAAATAGTGATTGCAAATGGACGAAGTATGTCAATTCGCCGTATAAGGCTAAGGGCATGAATCTAAATGGTTTTTGAAGTAAAACTTCTTTACGCACGCTTGACTTGGGGAGTAAGCTGGCGAATGCGTGACGAGAGCGTTACGAAAAGTGTGATCGGGCGAGGCGAACAAAGGTGCGCACATTTTCTTTCTCTCATCCTCTCATAGGTAGACACAGTGCAGGAGATGTATTTTTGAGGCATTAGAGCTAAAGAAGTTTTACTTCAGGTGTGTGGTCTGGGCACATTTTTTTTTATATATTCTTTAAGGACTGCACATCTTCGTGGAATGTTTGTGAGTAGCAGAATGCCTTCCATTGTGGTTTGACTTCACGATACAATTGTGTGGATAGCTAAGCGTGGATAAGGCTCACGGGAATAGCCGTGATGATAATGTCTGCATGTAGTTTTCGAAATTCAGAATATTTGAGTGGTTAAAAAAATTAAATTAAATTTAAAAAGTCTTGGATTATAACTATCGAAAGGTTTCTTGGCGCCTGAGCGAGGCAATCTCTAATAATAATAATACCTTGGACAGTATTTACTCACATTGATCTAGCCCCAAACTAGGATTCCCTGTATCTTGGGAACTAGAACCGTCCTCATCAAAAAAATATTTGCCCCCACCGGGACACGAACCCGGGACCCCTGGCTTCGTAGGCAGGGTCATTGCCGATGCATATTCTCCCGCGGCATTCCCATGCGGCACTCAGCAGCCAAGAAATTTGGCGTCAAGTATACAAACCGTATGTTCATTGGCTAATAATTCAATTTCATTGGATGAAAGTATCCATTGAATTTCGTAAATAAACTTATGGCTCGTGTATCGGTAAAATTAGCATCTCGATTCGTGCTGGTTGAAGTTTTGAACAAACGAACGAAATAACGAAATAAAGTTTCTAACAGCTATTTTTCAAAAACCACATATAAATTATTCTTATAGTATTAAATTTAATTATTTTAACTACAATATTTAAGATATTTTTAATCCATATTTTTTGGCGCAAGAACCATTTTTTTCGTATAGGCTTCCATGTTTTCAAAACTACAATATTTAAGACGCTGAGTAACGTCAAATGCAGTAGTCTGCCAATGTTTAAAGCGCTCTTACTTTAAAAGGAGACACGTCCTAAATCCCAATGTTATGATGACATCCCCTTTCTTTATTCTGTGTATTTGAAAACATATTTTTTTATAATTCATAATTTTTAATCACAAAATTTCACAAGGTGGTACAAATGTTAGTACATTGTGACGCCCTGCTAGGGCAGCAACATGCAAAGGACAACTAGTTGTCCCTTTTACAAAAATAGAATGATTACATTTATATTCAAATTAAATAGTGACACTTAGAAAAACATTGTAGATATTATTATTATAAACAATAAAAAAAAATTGAAAAATAAATTATTTGAACATTAAATTAGTAATATCATGTTATAATGTGCTATTATAGAGACAAGACAAATTCCTTTAAGAATTCTTTTATCACTGAAAAATTATTTAACATCATAATAGCATTTGTCAATGAGGAACTTATGTATAGCCTATTGTGTGTCCCACTGCTGGACACAGGCCTCACCGTTCCGAGCCCGCACATCTGTTGTCGCCGCTGTAGTCCGTAGTGAGTGGCCCACTCTGGCTGGAACTTGTCCAGGTCATCCCTCCATCTCCTCCTGGGACTTCCCCTACCCCGGGGAAATAGATTATTTTTACCTAAAATTTTCTAATTTTTGGGATCTAAAAAGAATATTTATATGGTTTATATGTGTCAAAAAATAAGAATTTAAAATATCTTAAAACTGTGTTTGAAATTCAGAAATAATCAGTGGTTTTGAAGAAATACTCAAAACTACACAATTATGTGAACGTTCTGCGGCATGCAGCGACTGCCGTAACACCCATGTTACAGTGTGAGCTGTTATGAATGAACTTTATTTTAATACGATTGTGTCCAAATTTTTAACCAAAACGAATTGAGTTACAATTTTTTCCGACATGACAAGCCTTAAGGCAAAGCATTTATTCATTTCATATAACTTTTGAGATGTGGGAAGTGTCTTTTAAGAGTAGATGGATATGTCACCGTAAGATTGTCAAAACCGTTAGTTTATGAACTAACGTCTTTTTTCTCGTCTCTTGGTCAACTATCGACAGATAGTAAACTGTAGCGTACTGCTTACTGTATGACGCGTTAGTTGATAAACTAACGGTTAAAACTGTGAAATAGTAAACTGGTTTAAACTTGAATTGCGAACGAAATACCATGGAAAACACTGCGGTAGCTTAGGTGAAGATAGAGAGGGCCAGCGCAGCGAATCCCCCGAATAGTCTTCGTGTTAGGTTGACATGTAAGAACAAAAGAAACGTAAATTCTAAACCCTGTCGGACTGGTTTACTATCTGTCGATAGTTAATCAACTAACCCCTCTAACTAACTAACAAGGGCTCGAGACAATAGTACTAGGAAGGTGATCTCAAAGGGCTTTGTTACCTGCGTGGTAAGGTCGTTGCAATGTCACTCTAAACTGGACGGCCGTGACCGCTTCAAGCGTGGCCGGTGTAAACTCACACATACAAGGCCTGCAGGGTCACATAAAGATCCCATAGCAATCACATGTGCAAGTAAAAGTATTTGTTTTAATTAACATTTGTTTTACCGTTGTTCTTTCCGGAAATCGGTTCGGTGCACTGACAAGGGGTTATGGAATATCATCATCAACATTAAAAAAAATACTGGAGTGTTGCTCGTCGTTGAATATACTTGAGTATTACATAGTGCTTCGAGTTTCCTATACGTGGTAAACGCTGCAGGATCACAGAAGGTTCCTATGGCAATCATATGTGTTTATATGTAAAAGTATTTGTATATAAAAATGGCTAGTATTTAATCGCACATCAAAACTACTGATTTGCACAGCAAAAAAGGATCAACAAAAATGCTTTTTATCTTTTAAATGTATTTTTTGTTGTTCTTACATGGGCAACCTAACACGAAGGATAAAGGGGGCTTGGCTTCGCTCACCCCCTTTACCCTTCACCTAAGCTACCGCAGCATTTTGCCCTGAAATTTGCTAATCAGTATTTTTGATGTGCAGTTTAATATTTCCCATTAACAATTGTTTTTCCGTTGTTTTCCGGGAATCGGTGAGGTGCTCCGACGTGGTGCTCCGACGAGGGATCATGGAATATCATCAACATTTAAAAAAATACTCGGGAATGTTGGTCATTTAATTTAATTTAATATTAATCTAAGGGCATTATAAAAACTTGATTTGCCTCTTCATTCGAAAACGGCCGACGTTTTCTCAGCACAGTTCGATGTATCGCGGTGAGATACTATAATAATAATACCTTGGACACTATCGACACACATTGATCTAGCCCCAAACTAGGATTCCCTGTATCTTGGGTACTAGACAACGATACACATACTTATATAGATAAATATTATACTTAGATAGATAAACAACCATGACTAGGGTACAACATCCGTTCACATCAAAAAAAAATTTCCCCACACCGGGACTCGAACCCGGGACCCTTGGCTTCGTAGGCAGGGTCACTGCCGACGCGGCCATTCGGGTCGTCAAACTACTAGCAAACCACAAATTGCAAAAATCCCGCGTTCAATAGAACCTGACAGGATTGCACGTGCAAAATAATCGCATTACGTTGTGCGGTCGCACGACGGTGACCATAAGTTTTGCAAAACCGGAGTCCTGATGACGCGGCGACCTTCAACGTGTGGCCTAACGGATGGAATGACGTCATCAGGCAAAAAATCTTGGGATGTAAGCTTTTAAAAACGAATTTGGGATGTTACTTCATGGTGTATCTTTCAAATCTAGTTTAGTTCAAAATGTGATTGCGTTTGTGTGAAGTTGTTTGATAAACTATAAAAAAAACGGTCAAGTGCGAGTCGAACTCGCGCACGAAGGGTTCTGTATCATCGTACAATGGTAGGGATGATGTGGAGTGAATAGTTTGGATTTTACATAGCGAAATGTTAATTACAAAGTAATTGGTGCGCCTACTTTCACACTCCATGTACGTAACCAGGTGCATTCATAAGTTTGTATGTGGTTACAGATAGATAAATTATTTTATTCTGTTTTTTAGTATTTGTTGTTATAGAAATACATCATATGTGAAATTTTAAACTGTCTAACTATCACTGTTCATGGGATACAGCCTGGTGACAAACGGACGGACGGACAGCGGAGTTTTAGTAATAGGCTCCCGTTTTACCCTTTGGGTACGGAACCCTAAAAATGGTCCGCTATCCAATAGATAGTGCGATAGAAATGCAAATTTGTTGAATTTAAATTATTATTACTCGTCACATTATTGCTTCTCACACAGGAGATGCAGGTTCGAATCCTCACCATGTACTAATGAGATCATTAATTTATCTTGAGTAGATTTCAGGGACGTTCTAACGGTGATTGAAAACATCGTGAGGAAACCTTCATTACTCCATAGCTGCGGCAATGGGCTAGCCCCCTGTCGCGTAAAATGGAATTGAATAACTGGCTTAAAGTGGGCACAATTGTGCCTCTGCCACCCCGTATGGGAAAAGGCGTGACACTATGCTATGTTATCTTTATCACTTAGCTTAGCTCTCTTCCTAGCATATGTAATGTCTGTCTCTGTGTCCACGAAAAAAAAATGTTTCAATGTTAAGCTGAAAACTATCTCTGGGTGGAATAGGTAGATTACTATATTAATTAAGAGCTTCGATTGAGATACGGCCAAATATATGTAGATGTTTTTCTAATTAATTAATAAGGCTCAATAATGATGATAATAATCAGCAAAAACCTACCGTATGCATATATGTATCTTTGTACAGTTTAAATACTGTTGTCGTGATTCACTCAACAGATCCGCCTTTGCCAGATGCGATGCCGGTAAAAAAAAACCTCAGCAATTTATCTTAATACAAAACCTCCGCGGTGTAGCGTCATCATGATTGATAGACAGGCATCATTACGAAATCGTGATGATGAACACTTATGATGATCTGGTGGGAGTCAAAAACGCTTATAATTGAGCGATGATCTCAGTATTGAGGTAATGCATTTGGGCAAAAAGTATCTAGGTAAAGGATTTTGTGTGGTACTGTTTTTGTTTTTAATGAAATTTATTGGATTATCCTATGAATATAGTGTTTTTTATTTTATATTACGTTGTTGGAATATTTCGGGTCAAGTCTAGAGGGCACCCCCTTGGGCTTTATACAAATTTTAATACATGCTATAAACTCATTAATAACATAAAATATTTGATATCTTACCATTATGGTTTCTGTGCAATAAATAATATGAAATATGAATATGTAAATTACTTAAAAAACCTAATTCAAAAAATTACAATATATCGTCTTGTCTTTACTTAGAGATTAGGTGAGAACTCAAAGGTGAAATCTTTTAATTGGCGTAGTTCCACCAAATCATCTGTCTATTTATATTAATTTGTACTAGCTGTAAGATTTCCAAAGAAAATAAAATAAAAAATAAAATAAGCGATTTATGAAAAATCACGAAAGGAAAAAACACAACCTTAGCCACCGAATTTCGCACTATTTTTTTTTGATAAAAAATGTACTGATTTAACAAAACATAACATGCACATACAATAATATACATTGTTTCTGGCCCCACACTAGGATACCCTGTATCGTGGGTACAAGAAACAGCGACCGCGCAAATATCTAAACATCCAAGATCTGGAGTTTTATTGTTCTTCCTCCTCAGCCGGGATTCGAACCCGGGATCTCTTGCTTGTGAAGCACAGCCTCGACCGCAACACCGCAGAGGTCGGCAATATACTTTAATGATACCCTTCGTTTTGAAATCCCTTAGTTTTTTATTCTATGGGATTCGAGAGGTCTCCTCTGTTTTAAAATTGTTTAAAAAAAATCATTTTATTGTATTGCTGAGTAGTATTCTTATTCGGGATTTCATTATTTATCCAGAGCCCAGGGAAACACTGTATAGCAAACAAAGGTAATCGATAGCAAAGCTAAACAGGTGCCTTTTGACGAACAAAATACACTTGTTTTGCTTCGCTTTTGCGTCGATGATAATGTGTCGCTAACATGTACATGCATGTATAAATAAAAGTCGACCTCCACTGTCACTAAGAAAATGTAGTGATACAACTTCTATAATTGGCTCATTTACCTTCAGAGACAACCTGCTAATTTTATGTTTAACTCCTTAAGATTTATGGGAGGTTTCGTTGAATAGCATTCTATTTGAAACATTCTCAAATGCTTAATGTACGTAATATACGTGGCAATCAAGTACAAAAAAGTCATTTAAATTCTAGTTCTATCTGGTTTGGATGGAACCAAAAATGGCGGCGGACGAATAAGGAATGTAGGCTCAACTTAACTTGTAGCTGATTCCAACTATGACTCGAATGATCTAGATTCCAAAAGAAACTGAATGCCATTTGCGAGGTTTGTTGGAAAAACTGCTTAGCTTAGATTTAAGGATGTGAATTCTGATCATCCCCACAGTTTTGGTATTAGGATTCTGTTTTGCTATTTTGATTCGCACATCACTCTATCAGAAAGCATAAAAAGTATGTTGTTTGTATTATAAGTTCATGGTAATGATTCCTTCACCAAGCTCTACAATCGAAATCCACGTTCACTTAAAAACAAAACTAAACAAGCGACGACAGCGAGATCAACAGTCGGCGCACGCGCACACTTTCACTCGCGCATCTTCGGAGTGTCGATTACATGTTGCGCTGCATTCCTTGCACTCAAGTGTTGTTAGCGTTAGCGGTGATTGGATGATTCAACGTTGGATAATTTTCATCTTATCTATCAATCAATTGGCTTGAGTTGTTCTTGCAAAAAAAACGAAAATGACTAGACGGACTTTTTTTTTTGTTTTATTCGCCCCGATACTGAATGAATGGTTTAGAGAAATCAGGAAAAACTCAAAATCGATAAAACCTGAATAGTTCGTACATATATACTCCAGAATTTCCACTGATTATTTCCCTTCGGTAACTTACAAGTTTAATATTATAAAGTTTCTTATTTCTTCATATTTCTTATGAAAATTTACGCCTATTCTTTGTAGATACCCACCAAAAGCAGAAATACCCATTAATCAAAGTCGGTATTAGAGAGGCATTAAATCCTATGATTAAACAAACCTTTATTTTCAGATGAAGTAAAGTAACTTCTATAATGTTATGCTTCTTGGAGCGGATGATGACTTAAAACAATGAAGGTAGATCTACTGTGCCCTGTAAAACTTACGACGTAAGACAATATCATTTAACTCATACGTGCTAAGTAAATTTCCTCTTATGATGATGTCTTCAGAGATATTCGTATGAAGATCTGCGCACAATTGTGTAGAACTCTTTATTGAGGCCTGAAACGTAGTTTATAAGTAACGTCAGAAACAAGTAAGAAATAAGACTAATATGCAATAAAAATATATATTCCATATGTTCTCGGGAATAACATAACGATATTGCCTTCTCCTCCTAAAAATTTCGCGTTATCATTTACTAATTAGCGTGCGGACTAATGAACAAAAATCACGGTCTCCCTATTTCTGTACATTCATACAAACCTAAATATCCCGTCAGGGAATACATACGCCTATTTCGCCACAGTTCTTAATGGCCTCGATGGCGCAGCCGGCAGCGCGTAAGTCTCATAATCTTAAGGTCGTGAGTTCGATCCTCACTCGGGGCAGATTCCTTTTGTTTATTTGTTAGCCGACTTCAAAAAGTTGTATGTTTGTTTCGCGGATATTACGTCAATTATGAATCGATTTTTATGATTCTTGTTTTGATTGGTAGAGTCATACTTCAGAGGTGGTCCATATATCCAAAATATATACACGGTGAGGCCTTAGTTTATGGTTCCCTTCAGCAAAAGTTTTTATGAGGACTTTTCGTGTATAGATGACATTCGCATAACGACCGGGGAGGAAGAAATAGGGCTTAAACTTAAAGTAGTTTTTTTTTGTTTTTAACTTGGTTTATTATTACCTTCTCTTTCGCCTACTGTACTGGCACATCGGGCCGATCATGCGGGTTAAGCAACTTCTTTCCGTGACTATAACTGGATGGGTGACCCCTTTCCATGTGTTTTCGTATGGCCACTATCGCTACTCGGTTACAATAGCAAATATATTATGGACACTGGACTATGCAACACAGTTTATACTATCGCATAGCTATATATACTTAGAAATTGTATTGAGTTTTAAGGAAACACCAATAAATTTATCTTTATCTTTATAATAGTTGTCGCGAAGCTCTGTCAAAAGCCATATTGGGCAGCCTGATATCTTCGAAGAATCCGGTTGGCCACCAGCCCGACTGCATCCTCCATGACGCCGGGAAAGAAGGGCTTGCCGGCTGAGTACATATAGATAGACGGATAGTGATACGAAGCCGGCAAACCCTTTTCACGGCCAAGGCATTTATAGTCCTTTTACCAAACATATGCAATGCAATAAAAAATACACCACCCAAAAAACGAATTCAAGTTTAAAAATACTACTAATCGTAAGACCGTGCGCCCGTTGATGTCTTTTGCTTTGAGCATAAAATAAACAAAGAAATAGTTTCTGAGGCCTGCAATTTTGTATGAAATTCCTTTACAGTTCTCTCGAGTCCTGCGGCCCGCGACGTGATACTTCCAAGCATGTTGACGACATTTCATTACATGTTTGAGACAATATTTTTTGTCTTTATCTACACACGTATCATAAACCCTCTTTACTGCTTCCAAAAACCACACGTTACGACCAGCATAATGATAAACTTCTGCATAATGGTAAAAGCTCATTTCTTATCTGAATATTGATACCTTATGATCATAATGTATCAATTTTAGACAAACTATGCCATTCATATTTCGAACGCCGACGCCCGCCTGCGTGCCGCCCCTAGTTTGTCTGTGAAGTTGGTACTACAGAATAAGCTAAACAAGTGCAGAGCAATGATCCATGCCACAATGCCACAACCGCCGCCACGTGCATCAAACCGCACTCCAACACGTGTGTCCCGCCACTCACCTCCACTCGTGTACCGTTAGCTACCAAAATATGTGCTCAGAGAAAAACTCTGTTGTTCTCCGACAAAGTAGGTGCAGGATTTGGGCCTCTATTACATTACCGGCTTAACCAAAAAGTAACGAACATTTGCTGTCCAAATAGTTCATTTGTAGATCTAGTGAAGATGATTAGTCGCGGTATCTATGATGAGTACATCACTATTGTAATTATGGTAGGAAATCATTCAAACATTAGTCGGAATGATTTGAATAAAAGTGTTGAAACACTTCTAGACTTACATAGTAGGATGAAATGCAAGTTTATACTATGCAATTTTCCATATGCCTGTAATTTGACAGAACTACAGAACAAATCTGTGCATAGAATGAATATTCATTTATTTAATTTAACATGTCATCACAGCGATGCTATTTTATATTTCGACATGAATAATTTTATTCATAACTTTACTCTGACACGGGATACATTGTACCTGTCTAATAAATATAGAAAATTAGTAGCTACATTGTTAGCTTATAATATATGCGACGCAGCTATAGTTGGTTTAACCAAGTTCAACTTGACATCAGCTTATTTTAAGAGTAATATGACATGCACCCCTATTGGGAATTCACCTGTTAATTATACTTTGCATGCAACATTGGAATCTGTTCCAAGTAATTTAAATTAGTTCATAAGACAATAGAGGAAATCTCTAGCATACAAGAGCCACTAAATATGTCAAAATGTAAGCCCCAGTTAAATATTGCCCATCAAAACATCCAGGGGCTACCTGGCAAAGAACTTGTATTAGAATTATTTCTAAAAAATTCTGACATTGATATTATTTGTGTTACTGAACACTGGTTGAAGGAAAATATGATGTCTTTTAACATAAATAGTTACAAAATTGTCAGTTGTTACAATAGAAAGACTGCTGATAGAGGTGGTTCTTTAATCTTAGTGAAAAATAATATTAAGGTGAAACAACGGAAAGATATTCTTGCACTTACTGTTGAAAGACAAATAGAGGTATCCTGTGTTGAGTTAGATAGCCGTATTATTGTTTGTGTCTACAGGCCACCGAGGGATGAAAAAGGCCATGGCAATTTCGAAATATTTGAGAAAATTATGGAGGAAGCCCTCATTAAACTTTGTAATAACAGAAAAAAGTTAATTATTTGTGGCGATCTTAATGTAGATCTGCTTGTAGATACATCACTGAAGCGACGATTAATAACTCTGTTCAAATCATTTAATTTATGTCATGTATCTCTAGAGCCGACTAGAATTACACTTACCAGCCAAACTTGCTTAGATAACGTTTTTTGTGACTGTGCATTCACAAGTAAAAGTGTAATTAACTGCTTACCCTGTGATCACAGTGGTCAAACAGTTTCATTCCCAATTGCTATTAAGGATAAGACTGGTCCATCATTTTATAGGCCTATTACATCCCATAGACTAGAGACATATACGAAAAACTTAGATATAAATTTGCCAGTACCGGATTTTAATGAACAGAACCCAAACAAAATCTACTCAGACTTCTTCAACATTATTCAGACAGAATTCAATAAAGTTTTCAAATTAAAGAAAGTCAGTGACTATAACGGTAAATCTAAATTTAATGACTGGGCAACGTTTGGAATTCGTAAAAATAGAGTTATATTGTATGACCTTTATGATCAAAAAACCTATAACTTTGATCGAAAATTTCATGATTATGTTAAAAAATATTCCAAAACTTTCAAGTTGGTTTGTAGAACTGCAAAAACTTTACACATTAATAGAAAAATTCAAAATTCAAATAATAGAATGAAAACAGTTTGGCAAATAATAAACCGCGAAACTGGCAAAGTTATACCAAGGGACAGTGATTTCTGCCTAAAGATAGGTGATGATGTTGTTAAATCCAACGCTGATGTTGCTCGAGCTTGTGAAACATTCTTCACCAATGTACCCGTACTCACAACGGACCGTCTAAATTCATCTCCATTTGAAGCAGAGACTTTATTAAAAAATAACACTAGCGTCAGTAATGTATATTAAAAATTTCATCATGTATATCCCCAGGACATTGTCAAAACGTTTAAATTACTTAATTTAAAAAATACGGAAGACCTGTGGGGTATATCAGTCAAAGTAATTGGTTCAGTAATTCTAGTTATAGCCCCACACTTAGCTTATATATTCAATAAATGTGTTGACGATGGGGCTTTTCCAGACCTCATGAAACACAGTAAACTGATACCTCTGTTCAAGTCGGGAGATAAGGGCGATCCTTCAAATTTCAGACCAATATCTGTTCTTCCAACACTAAGTAAAATATTTGAAAAGATTATACTCAATCAAATGCTCTCACACTTCAACCGTACAAAACAACTCCACGCTAAACAATATGGTTTCACTAGGGGTAAATCGACTACGGATGCAGGTATTTCCCTTGTATCTCATATTTATTCTGCATGGGAGGCCGCACAGGATGCTATCGGAGTTTTTTGCGACCTGTCGAAGGCGTTTGATTGTGTTGATCATAATACGCTATTAATTAAATTAAATCATTACGGAGTTAGAAATAAAGCGTTGGATCTACTAAGATCATACCTAAGCAATATAATTCAAAAGGCAGAAGTTAACGGCGTAAAATCTGATGGATCGGGTGTTAAAATTGGCGTTCCACAAGGTTCCATATTAGGCCCTTTCTTATTCCGAGAAATAGCAATGCTGTTTGGGGTGCTCTGTATAGTGTAGTTTTTAAGTTCTTAAGAATAAAAGTTTTTCAAACAAAAAAAAATCCTGGTATATATTAATGATCTGCCTTTCATGGTGGAGAAATTAACTGACATAGTGTTGTTTGCTGATGATACTTCAATGGTCTTCAAAATTGAAAGACAAAAAGGAGATTTTGATGATGTTAATGGTGTATTGTCTTTAACCTTGAATTGGTTCACAGTTAATAATTTATTGTTAAACGCTGGTAAAACCAAGTGTATCAAATTCTCACTTCCAATGTCAGGCAAGTTGAGACCAATTTAGTGTTAGACAACAGCACGTTAGAATTGGTAAATGATACGAAGTTTCTTGGAATAACCATTGATAGCAAATTGCAGTGGGGACCCCACATAGATAAATTGGCTGGTAAATTAAGTTCTGCGGCTTACGCTGTTAGGAACATCAGACAAAGCACGGATGTGGCTACATCTAGGCTAGTATATTTTAGTTACTTTCATAGTGTGATGTCCTATGGTATCTTGTTGTGGGGGAAAGCAGCGGATATTCAAACTATTTTTATTTTACAGAAAAGAGCTATTCGAGCAATTCATAATTTAAAACGAACAGACTCCTTAAGAGAGCTTTTTAAAGAAATTGACATACTAACAGTAGCTAGTTAATTTATTTTCGAAAATATAATGTATGTACGCAAGAACCTTACAACATTTTCCAAACTTAGCGATAGCTGTAATGTTAACAATGTGAGCAAAGTGAGTTAGCAGAACTCAGAGCCGCGACGTCTGAGTTAGTACAGCTACAACGCCAGAATGCGGAATTGGTGGGCGTTCTAATTGAGAATGAGGAGAATGAGACCAGCAAGGAGGACGAGCCCACATCACTAACTTTGGTCTCGACCCCCCTCAACGAGAGTGTTGCAGCGTCCACCGCTGCCCCAACCAAAAAACAGCGTCGCCGTCGTCGACGAGGAGACACCTCGCAGCTCAACAGCGCGAGCACCGCGCCGCTCGCTGTCCCTGCTGAGGCGTGTGTCATGCCGCAAGCTGCCCCGAGGGCCGCGCCGTTCGCCGTTGCGCACGTTGCGACGCTCGCTGCCGCGAATGCCGCGCCTACCGCCGCCACGTGCATCAAACCGCACTCCAACACGTGTGTCCCGCCACTCACCTCCACTCGTGTACCGCCAGCTACCAAAATATGTGCTCAGAGAAAAACTCTGTTGTTCTCCGACAAAGTAGGTGCAGGATTTGGGACTCTATTACATAACCGGCTTAACCAAAAAGTAACGAACATTTGCTGTCCAAATTGTTCATTTGTAGATCTAGTGAAGATGATTAGTCGCGGTATCTATGATGAGTACAGCACTATTGTAATTATGGTAGGAAATCATTCAAACATTAGTCGGAATGATTTGAATAAAAGTGTTGAAACACTTCTAGACTTACATAGTAGGATGAAATGCAAGTTTATACTATGCAATTTTCCATATGCCTGTAATTTGACAGAACTACAGAACAAATCTGTGCATAGAATGAATATTCATTTATTTAATTTAACATGTCATCACAGCGATGCTATTTTATATTTCGACATGAATAATTTTATTCATAACTTTACTCTGACACGGGATACATTGTACCTGTCTAATAAATATAGAAAATTAGTAGCTACATTGTTAGCTTATAATATATGCGACGCAGCTATAGTTGGTTTAACTAAGTTCAACTTGACATCAGCTTATTTTAAGAGTAATATGACATGCACCCCTATTGGGAATTCACCTGTTAATTATACTTTGCATGCAACATTGGAATCTGTTCCAAGTAATTTAAATTAGTTCATAAGACAATAGAGGAAATCTCTAGCATACAAGAGCCACTAAATATGTCAAAATGTAAGCCCCAGTTAAATATTGCCCATCAAAACATCCAGGGGCTACCTGGCAAAGAACTTGTATTAGAATTATTTCTAAAAAATTCTGACATTGATATTATTTGTGTTACTGAACACTGGTTGAAGGAAAATATGATGTCTTTTAACATAAATAGTTACAAAATTGTCAGTTGTTACAATAGAAAGACTGCTGATAGAGGTGGTTCTTTAATCTTAGTGAAGAATAATATTAAGGTGAAACAACGGAAAGATATTCTTGCACTTACTGTTGAAAGACAAATAGAGGTATCCTGTGTTGAGTTAGATAGCCATATTATTGTTTGTGTCTACAGGCCACCGAGGGATGAAAAAGGCCATGGCAATTTCGAAATATTTGAGAAAATTATGGAGGAAGCCCTCATTAAACTTTGTAATAACAGAAAAAAGTTAATTATTTGTGGCGATCTTAATGTAGATCTGCTTGTAGATACAACACTGAAGCGACGATTAATAACTCTGTTCAAATCATTTAATTTATGTCATGTATTTCTAGAGCCGACTAGAATTACACTTACAAGCCAAACTTGCTTAGATAACGTTTTTTGTGACTGTGCATTCACAACTAAAAGTGTAATTAACTGCTTACCCTCCGATCACAGTGGTCAAACAGTTTCATTCCCAATTAGTATTAAGGATAAGACAGGTCCAACATTTTATAGGCCTATTACATCCCATAGACTAGAGACATATACGAAAAACTTAGATATAAATTTGCCAGTACCGGATTTTAATGAACAGAACCCAAACAAAATCTACTCAGACTTCTTCAACATTATTCAGACAGAATTCAATAAAGTTTTCAAATTAAAGAAAGTCAGTGACTACAACGGTAAATCTAAATTTAATGACTGGGCAACGTTTGGAATTCGTAAAAGTAGAGTTATCTTGTATGACCTTTATGATCAAAAAACCTATAACTTTGATCGAAAATTTCATGACTATGTTAAAAAATATTCCAAAACTTTCAAGTTGGTTTGTAGAACTGCAAAAACTTTACACATTAATAGAAAAATTAAAAATTCAAATAATAGAATGAAAACAGTTTGGCAAATAATAAACCGCGAAACTGGCAAAGTTATACCAAGGGACAGTGATTTCTGCCTAAAGATAGGTGATGATGTTGTTAAATCCAACGCTGATGTTGCTCGAGCTTTTGAAACATTCTTCACCAATGTACCCGTACTCACAACGGACAGTCTAAATTCATCTCCATTTGAAGCAGAGACTTTATTAAAAAATAACACTAGCGTCAGTAATGTATATTTAAAATTTCATCATGTATATCCCCAGGACATTGTCAAAACGTTTAAATTACTTAACTTAAAAAATACGGAAGACCTGTGGGGTATATCAGTCAAAGTCATTGGTTCAGTAATTCTAGTTATAGCCCCACACTTAGCTTATATATTCAATAAATGTGTAGACGATGGGGATTTTCCAGACCTCATGAAACACAGTAAACTTATACCGCTGTTCAAATCGGGAGATAAGGGCGATCCTTCAAATTTCAGACCAATATCTGTTCTTCCAACACTAAGTAAAATATTTGAAAAGATTATACTCAATCAAATGCTCTCACACTTCAACCGTACAAAACAACTCCACGCTAAACAATATGGTTTCACTAGGGGTAAATCGACTACGGATGCAGGTATTTCCCTTGTATCTCATATTTATTCTGCATGGGAGGCCGCACAGGATGCTATCGGAGTTTTTTGCGACCTGTCGAAGGCGTTTGATTGTGTTGATCATAATACGCTATTAATTAAATTAAATCATTACGGAGTTAGAAATAAAGCGTTGGATCTACTAAGATCATACCTAAGCAATAGAATTCAAAAGGCAGAAGTTAACGGCGTAAAATCTGATGGATCGGGTGTTAAAATTGGCGTTCCACAAGGTTCCATATTAGGCCCTTTCTTATTCCTGGTATATATTAATGATCTGCCTTTCATGGTGGAGAAATTAACTGACATAGTGTTGTTTGCTGATGATACTTCAATGGTCTTCAAAATTGAAAGACAAAAAGGAGATTTTGATGATGTTAATGGTGTATTGTCTTTAACCTTGAATTGGTTCACAGTTAATAATTTATTGTTAAACGCTGGTAAAACCAAGTGTATCAAATTCTCACTTCCAAATGTCAGGCAAGTTGAGACCAGTTTGGTGTTAGACAACAGCACGTTAGAATTGGTAAATGATACGAAGTTTCTTGGAATAACCATTGATAGTAAATTGCAGTGGGGACCCCACATAGATAAATTGGCTGGTAAATTAAGTTCTGCGGCTTACGCTGTTAGGAACATCAGACAAAGCACGGATGTGGCTACATCTAGGCTAGTATATTTTAGTTACTTTCATAGTGTGATGTCCTATGGTATCTTGTTGTGGGGGAAAGCAGCGGATATTCAAACTATTTTTATTTTACAGAAAAGAGCTATTCGAGCAATTTATAATTTAAAACGAACAGACTCCTTAAGAGAGCTTTTTAAAGAAATTGACATACTAACAGTAGCTAGTCAATTTATTTTCGAAAATATAATGTATGTACGCAAGAACCTTACAACATTTTCCAAACTTAGCGACAGCTGTAATGTTAACCTAAGAAATAATCACAGACTATGTGCGCCCCGTTTTAGACTCGCGAAGGTTAGCAATTCTTTCAAGGGTCAGTGCATTCTCTACTACAATAAGATACCTCTGGAGATTTTGAAATTGCCATTTGAGCAATTTAAAAAGCATGTTAAAGCGACTTTGTCGAAAAAGGGATATTACAATGTTCAAGATTACTTAAATGACAGGACTGTATGGGGTTAATCTGGCTCAACACAGACCTTGCTGTTAATAATTTTGTAATTATTTATTCCTGCTTATTAATCATAACAATTAAATTTTTCATATTTGTATTAGTTAAGCACAACCTATTTTTAAAAGAGATCTAAAAATAAATCTGTGGGAGTTTCTACGCCCTTCTTCTCCCACAGTGGTCCAATGTAGAGAAGAGGCAAAAAATGACGTTTGCTAAGTATATGTAAATATCTACAGTAATAAAGTACTTTGACTATTGACTATTGACTATTGACTAACCTAAGAAATAATCACAGACTATGTGCGCCCCGTTTTAGACTCGCGAAGGTTAGCAATTCTTTCAAAGGTCAGTGCATTCTCTACTACAATAGGATACCTCTGGAGATTTTGAAATTGCCATTTGAGCAATTTAAAAAGCATGTTAAAGCGACTTTGTCGAAAAAGGGATATTACAATGTTCAAGATTACTTAGATGACAGGACTGTATGGGGTTAATCTGGCTCAACACAGACCTTGCTGTTAATAGTTTTGTAATTATTTATTCCTGCTTATTCATCATAATTGATGCCTGCGTATTAGTTAAGCACAACCTATTTTTAAAAGAGATCTAAAAATAAATCTGTGGGAGTTTCTACGCCCTTCTTCTCCCACAGTGGTCCAATGTAGAGAAGAGGCAAAAAATGACGTTTGCTAAGTATATGTAAATATCTACAGTAATAAAGTACTTTGACTATTGACTATTGACTATTGACTAACCTAAGAAATAATCACAGACTATGTGCGCCCCGTTTTAGACTCGCGAAGGTTAGCAATTCTTTCAAAGGTCAGTGCATTCTCTACTACAATAGGATACCTCTGGAGATTTTGAAATTGCCATTTGAGCAATTTAAAAAGCATGTTAAAGCGACTTTGTCGAAAAAGGGATATTACAATGTTCAAGATTACTTAGATGACAGGACTGTATGGGGTTAATCTGGCTCAACACAGACCTTGCTGTTAATAGTTTTGTAATTATTTATTCCTGCTTATTAATCATAATTGATGCCTGCGTATTAGTTAAGCACAACCTATTTTTAAAAGAGATCTAAAAATCAATATGTGGGAGTTTCTACGCCCTTCTTCTCCCACAGTGGTCCAATGTAGAGAAGAGGCAAAAAATGACGTTTGCTAAGTATATGTAAATATCTACAGTAATAAAGTACTATGACTATGACTATGAATGCCGGTGAACATGCGGTTCCTGAAAACATCAAAGAGAGCTCATGATCTGTGTGTAGATAAACTAGTGTATGTAACTGTACATAATTAGCCCTCCTTTATGTATCAGTTACATAAACTCTATTATTGTGCTATTCCAATTTGTCACAAAATTAAAAAAAGTGTAAATTTAGACCTCATTTCAATAATTATTTCTATCGAGCGACACTCCTCCAACCGCGTTTCTGATATGATAACACAAAATCTAGAAAAAGGTCCCAAAATTGTTATACTATTTAACTTGAGACTTCTTTTGAACAACAGATAAATAACTTCAAAAATTGTCGATTTTGTCCATATATCACCTTAGAGGCCTGTGCCTCTTGCTGGGGACAGTAATCTCCAACTTTTATCATTATTATTTACTGTATGATCATGCGACATCTGATTTTTTCCCAACAGGCCTACTAGTTACTATTACCGGTTTGTAATGTTGCAAGACTGTATTTTAGCGTACGATAGGCGTTTTGTTACGAAACTTATGCAAATACATCTAAACAATGAAACAGCAGGTATTTCTCGTCAGCCCACATTTCAAACATGTTGTATTCTATGAGAGTTTTGTGGGTCAATGGGTAGCGAAGCTAATTATTTCTAAGATCGATTTGTTAATGTTTCTTTGTATAGAATATAACGCCATCTGTTGGACAGTAGCAATAACATTATTGGTTAATAGTTTTTTAATTTCTATAGTTGTAATAAATTTGTGTTTTGTTTCAGGATCTGTCTTCGCCTTGGATTCAATAAAATGTAAGTTAAAATACCTATCGAAACACATAATATAAAACCCTACAAAGGTTCTCAAAACATTTCATATATAATCTAAGCATGTACTGTATGTATTTGAACAAAAGATTATTGGTGATAATTTTGGACTGAAATGATTATTAATAATATTTTATATAGTTAGGAAGATTAATAATATAATATATTGCCGACCGGTTTAGCCTAGCGGGTAGTGACCGTACGAAGCTGACGGTCCTGGGTTTAAATCCCGGTAAGGGAAAATATTTGTGTGATGAGCATTAGTATTTGTTTCTTAAGTCTTGGATGTTTTCTACGTAATTACATAAGTATTTATCTCTATTAAATATATCGTCGTCTAGTACCCAGTACCCATACCACAAGCCCTGCTGAGCTTACTATGGGCCTGTTTAGATTCATGTAAGATTGTCCTCCAATATAAAAAACCGGTCAAGTGCGAGTCTAAATCGCGCACGAAGGGTTCCGTACCACCGTTCAATGGAAGCGATGGTGTGGAGTGAATAGTTTGGATTTTACAAAGCAAAATATTGTTTACAAAGTTATTGGTGCGGTTACTTTCACACTCCATGTACGTAACCAGGTGCATCCATAAGTTTGTATGTGGTATTGAAAGAATTGTTGTATGGGAGCCCCCTTAAATATTTCTTTTATCCTGTTTTTTAGTATTTGTTGTTATAGCGGCAACATAAATACATAATCTGTGAAAATTTCAACTCTCTAGCTAGCTAGGTTCTTGAGTTACAGCCTGCTGACAGACGGACGGACGGACAGCGGAGTCTTAGTAATAGGGTCCCGTTTGGAACCCTTCGGGTACGGAACCCTAAAAATATAAATAATGTTAGTTGCAAAACTGATGTATTTACACATTTACTTTAAAACTATAAAATAACTTGATAACGCTATCGATAGGTCATCTCTCAATCGGCGGATAAGCAGTTATCCTCTTGTGCAACCCGCTTGTAACAATGACCATATTGCGACGCAGTAAGGTCGAGCTTGGCACGGAGTAAGGCCACTTGCAAGCGGTCGCTTTACAGAATACATATATTATTTTATCTACACACGTATCATAAACCCTCTTTACTGCATCCAAAAACCGCACGTTACGATCAGCATAATGATATTTTGATAATATTAATGATCATTTCTTATCTGAAAATTTGTACATTATGACCATAATCTACAAAAAATTGTCAAATTATGACATTCAGGATTTAAATTTCGAACGCCGACGCCCGCCTGCGTGCCGCCCCTAGTTTGCCTGTGAAGTTGGTACTACTGAACAAGCTAAAGAACTGCAGAGCAATGATCAATGCCACAATGCCGGTCGAACATGCGGTTCCTGAACACATCAAAGAGAGCTTATGATATGTGTGTAGATAAACTAGTGTATGTTACTGAACATAATTAGGCATTAAAACTCTCGAGTATTAAGCCCTCCATTATGTAGCAGTCACATAACCTACTATGAAGTCCTAACTGATGCCTGTGAGTTCTTACGCGCCATCTTTTATACCGTAATAGATAGTATAGATGCATACATTTGACGACCCGAATGGCCGAGTCGGCAGTGACCCTGCCTACGAAGCCAAGGGTCCCGGGTTCGAGTCCCGGTGGGGGCAAATATTTGTTTGATGAGAACGGATGTTTGTACCCTAGTCATGGTTGTTTATCTATCTAAGTATATCATTTATCTATATAAGTATGTGTATCGTGGTCTAGCACCCAAGATACAGGGAATCCTAGTTTGGGGCTAGATCAATGTGTGTAAATAGTGTCCAAGGTATTATCATGTCTCTATGAAGCGCACTCAGCTCTTTTCATATAGATTTTTATTTATATTAGTTACCTACTAATGAACCGACTTAAAAAAGGAGAAGTTTTCAATATTATATACGTATATATGTAATGATAGGCTAGTATTTAATCGCACATCAAAAGTACTGATTTTCACAGCAAAAACACTTTTTATGTTTTAAGTTTTTTTTATTTTATTTATCCATGTTACAAATTGTTTTATTTTTTTATACAATGTTTACGGAGCGATCACGGAAACCTACATGGTCTATGCGTGATCTCTGTCGCTCGCTCTAAAGTAAAGAACCAACAGACACTTATTTTTATTGACCCGTCTCAGCAAAGCACAGTAGTTACACATGTTAGTTATTCAAGATATTATATTTAGTTGTATTTTGCGATTTATGTGTTCCTACGTGCTCCACCGAGACAGGCCTTAACATAATAACTTTCTTTCTTATATCTAAAGTAATGTACAGCTATTTACATAATTGTGAGCGCGAACACTAATTCCTAATTATTAATGGAACCGGGCCAGAGCCCTCCGCGCGTGTCTCGCTCTCGCCCTCGCATGTTGTTCCTACATGTTCAACCTAATACCTAACTAACCGTTTACCGTCACCTAAGCTACCGCAGTATTTTGCCCTGATATTTGCTGTGAAAATCAGTAAATTTTCTGTGCAATTCAGTATTATAGATGTGTAGCTTAATATTTCCCATATTATATTATTATATCCTTTATTGCATAAGACACAGTAAAACTACTCGTTTTTGTTTTTCATTTGCGACCATAAATGTTTTGAAACTGTGACGACACTAACATGCATACATACAAAGCCCGGGTTTTTAGGGTTCCCTAGAGAAACAAGAAACCCTTATGGTTTCGTCAAGTCTGTCCGTCCGTCCGACCGTATGTCACAGCAAGTGTATGCAGAAACTATTAGGACTACACAGTTGAAACTTGCTATATAGATGTATTTGGTGAACCGCTTTAAGATTTTTATATAAAAAAAATAAAATTAAAATAATTAAAGTGGCCTCCATACATGGAATTGAAACCAATTTTTTTTTCATCACACCTTTATGAGTGGGGTGTCTATTAACAGGTCTTTAAAAATGATGTTCAGGTTCCTCAAACCATTTCTCCTCAAAGTAAATTCCAAAGTGAAAAGTTGTGTCGCCCCACCCTCTAAATTTTAAAGTAAGAGAGTGAAAAATCTACAAAAATATGCTCTGTATCTGGTAACTCGGTATACAACGAAAATTGGTTTGAAAATAATAAAATAAGCAGTTTTTGCGATGTAAAACATTTATTAAAAACTGCAAAGATAACTCTGTCATTCATACAACACTATGAAAAACAAAGTTACAACACAAACTACAGTCACAATATTATTAGCCACAACGGAACCCTTCATGGGCGAGTCCGACTCGCACTTGGCCACTTTTTTCTACCATAAAGCGGCACCCCATGGCCTCTCACTTTGGTCCAGTTCGACGCTCCACAGACCGACCAGGGACCTCACAGAGCAGTCGCCATGGCCGGATACGGCTTGGATAAATCCTCATCATCATCGTCATCATCATGTTTATATGTGTGTGTCGTCGCTGTTTCTGGTACCCACGTCACAGGGTATCCTGGTGCGGGGCCAGAAGCAATGTATGTAAATACACACATGGCGTCACGCCTTTTCTTATACGGGGTGGCAGAGGCACAATTATGCCCACTTTGAGCCAGTTATTCAATTTTGGCGTGACAGGGTGCTAGCCCATCACCTCAGCTGTGGAGTAATGAAGGTTTCCTCACGATGTTTTCCATCACCGTTAGAACATCCGTATAGTACTTAAGATAAATTAATTATCTCATTGGTACATGGTCAGGAATCGAACCTGCATCTCCTGTGTGAGAAGCAAGCGTGTAACCTCTTCCCCGGAGCTTATGTTTATCATCAACTTACGACCGCGGCTAGTAAACTAACCCCCAGTTTCCGAAAGAGTTGTCAAATGTAACAAGCGATTAATCGATCATTAATTCAAAATAGCGGCATGTGATTGGCTGAAATGCGTTTAACAGGAGTTTAACAAGTTGTCATAGATAATTTTCCTTAAAGAAACGGAGCGTAAGCCAGGCCACGATTCACATTAGAAAGGTCAGTAGGCAGCAGCTATTTCAACCTCACCTACAATTGGTGCAAAACCGACGCGGCGATGGACTAGCTCCCTTTCTCGCTAAATGGAGGAGTGAGTAATTGGCTGGACGTGGGCACAAAATGTGCCTTTGCCAACCCGTTTGGGCAAACTGTGTGTTTATGTTGGTGCTAATCCCTGGTTAAAAGCGAGAATAGTTGCACAAGAAATAATAGATAACAATACAGAGCCTGCATTGATAGGCCATGTGAGAAAGAACAAAGGTACTGAGAAAACCATTTCGAGATAATCATGTTACTTGCTGAATTCCATTAAACCCATTAAAAATATAACAGGATTACTGAAATATCCGTTAAAATATAACGTACTTCATTTGTCCTCTACGGCGAGGTTTGTTTGAATTAAAACACTCAGAAAAGGAAAGTCGATCTCTTCTACGCTTAGAAAAGGAAAGTCGATCTCCTCTACGCTTAGAAAAGGAAAGTCAATCTCGTCCTTATTACGCTCAGAACTTACAAAAGGAAAGTCGATCTACTCCTTCTTACTCTTAGAAAAGGAAAATCGATCTCCTCTTTCTTACGCTTAGAAAAGGAAAGGCAGACTAACGCATAACTCTGTCCCTTACTTCCAGTGTCCCCCTGTCACTAGGCGCCGTTGGGTGTTTTAAAAAAACGTTCGGTTTCACTTTACTTTAAATTCGTAATATTTGTTGAAAATTAATCTAAATAATATTATAAACTAGCTGATGCCCGCAACATCGTCTGCGTGTTCCAAGGAATTATCATTAACCGAAATAATGTTACCCTCCTTCTGATGAAAAGTATCCTATATGTTAATATAGCTCATAACATAAACTATCTCTGTGATTAATTTAATTGAAATCTTTAATTTAATTTAATTTAACTATCTCTATGCTAAATTTCATTCAATCCGTTCAGCCGCCTTAGCGTGATTGAGGCATAAACACCCAAACATCCAAACATCCAAACATCTTAACATCGCTACTTTCACATTTATAATATTAGTTGTATGTGAAAGTAGTGATGTTTGGATGTTTGGATGTTTGGGTGTTTATGCCTCAATCACGCTAAAGCGGCTGAACGGATTGAATGAAATTTAGCATAGAGATAGTTAATGAGCTAGATTAACATATAGGATACTTGTTATACGACTGCACTAGAAAGAGGGTAACGTTATCTCGATAAACGATAAGTCTCAGGAACACGCGGATGAAGTTGCGGGCATCAGCTAGTACAGTAAAAAGGTGCAAAACAATGGCGTTTTATGTTTTTAGGTTTGAAAATATCATTAAATGCGATAAATATATATTATTCTAGGTTATGATTTTTATTCTAAAAGAGTGCAATAAAAAAAACATGGCGTCACGCCTTTTCCCGTACGAAGAAGCAGAGGAACAGTTGCGCCCGCGCATATCAAGAGTCAATAGGAACTCTTTTTCAAACAATCTTCATTTCAATATAGCTATTAAAAATTATTTATAAAACTTAAGAAAAATATTTAAGGAATTCGAATGTAAGTAATTGATAAAGTCGAATAAAAAGAGACAGGTCAAATATTATTCAACAGCAGTTAACAGCACCCATTATGAACTCGCAATCATAACAGTGAACTGAACCGTAACGCGATTGTTATCGATAACAATTGTTAGAAGACGCAGGTGAGTCGGCACAACGGGCAACTGTCGACGTTCCTTATTCATAACATCCGGTTTGTCACGAAGACGCCGCGTGAATTCATTATTTTGTTTTTTAAGGCTGCTTCTATTAGGATGTCGCGCGTTTTAGTGCCTGCCTGCACTCACGCGAATTTCTCGAAAAAGGTTATTACGTCACTCCTTTTCAACGATAGCTGTAATGTTAACTTAGGAAATAATCACAGACTAGTTGCGCGAAGGTTAGCGATTCTTTCAAGGATCAGTGCATTCTCTACTACAATAAGATACCTCTGGAGATTTTGAGATTACCATGAGCAATTTAAAAAGCATGTTAAACCGACTTTCTCCAAAAAGGATAATACAATGTTCAAGACTACTTAAATGACGGGACTGTATGGGGTTAATCTGGCTCAATACAGACCTTGCTGTTAATAGTTTTGTAATTATTTATTCCTGCTTATTCATCATAATAACTAATATTGAAATATTTGTATTAGTTAAGCACAACCAATTTTTAAAAGAGATCTAAAAATCAATCTGTGGGAGTTTCTACGCCCTCTCTCCCACAGTGGTCCAATGTAGAGAAGTGGAAAAAAAATGGCGTTTGCTAAGTATATGTATATATCTACAGTAATAACTTTGATTTTGAGACAGTTTTTAGTAGCGCTATATCCTATTATTTGGTTTCGTTCATGACGCGATACGAGGCGCATTGTCACGAGCGCCATCTGTTGAGAAATGATTTTCGAAGTTTGTGAAATTGTGATGGTAGTTAAAAGAACCTCTCATCAGTGGATAATTAATAATATTGTTCCTCAATTGTTATCGACGGTTTACGCTTTTCCCACCGACTAGGGGCGGACGAACAGTTGAAGGCTTTTTTAATGAGCTTTGTAACCGGACAGATTAAATTAACATTAACGTCGTAGACAGAGAAAACGTTAATGAATCAATAAAATAATGATATTGTCATTGCTAAGTTATTTATTATTTTATTACCTTTAACATTACTTGTTTGTGATATAAATTATAAAGCTATACTACCTATATGTATATACAACACTAAATGAAAGTGAAAAATAAAAAAATAAAAATATACAGCTAAACTAAATAAAAAAATGTCCTTTAGGTCGCTAAGTAATTCATTCAAGCAGTTTTAGTGTTAGTTCAAAATCCGGGTCCGAACGAAACAAGCGCCATTTTTTTATTCTTCGTCCATCTTTGTTCAGAATAGGCCAAAGTCTTCAGTCCAGACATCCAGTTCTTATTATTATATACTTTATTGCATATACACATTAGTGGACAATTACAAACATAGTTAGTATACAAAGGCGTGCTTATCTCTATATAGAGATTTCTTCCAGCAAACCCAAGGCTGACAGGAAAAAATAGTTTCATGCGAAGGGATAGACCTATTATGCACAACATAACAAAAAACTAAACATCAGAGTGACTTTAATATATTTATAATAAATTACTTAGATATTTACACATATAAATAAATGAGAACCTACATAATAATATAATACCTATAAATACTATATATAAATATCAATAAATACCTATACAATATATAAATAAAATATAATCTACTACAGAAGAGAAAGGTAATGTTCCTTCAAACTACTTTTGAAGATGTTGAGAGATGGACTGTCCCTGACGGTGCTGGGGAGTTTGTTCCAGAGCTTGATAGCCCGGAGTCGGAACCCATGTTCATATGCGACAGTTTTATGTTGCGGTGTTGTGAGCAGCGACCGAGTGTGAGGTCTCCGAGGCCTATCTGAAGAAAGAAAAGTGAACGAATCACGTAAGAAGCCAGGGTAATGAGGATTATGTAAAATCTTAAAGAGAGTGAAGAGGATGTGGGAATCCCGGCGAAGACGGATTGGAAGCCACTTCAGATCCCTGCGATACTGAGAAACATGGTCAAATTAATGGTTCTTTATATTTTTATTTATTTCTTCGTTTCTAACATTCGTGGTTCTTTTCTGTTTACCCGAGACTGCAGCGACGCCCAAAAGGAGGTATATTACCTTTTACCGCCAATTTTCTGAGCACTTCGATGTTCGAGTTCTGCTTCGATGACGTTGTTCACTGCTTCACGAGTATTTGTTCCAGTCTTTATTATTTTTAATTGAACTGTCAGAAAACCCTTATAGTGCCGGGATGACGTCACGAATCCAGGTGAATATGTGACCATGTTGTGTCTATAACGCATCCTAAAAACCAATAATCTAACTAATATTTTATAAATGTGAAAGTGGCGATGTTAGGATGTTTGGATATTTGGATGTTTGGATGTTTGTGTGTTTGTGCCTCAATCACGCTAAAACGACTGAACACTTTTGAATTAAATTTAGCACAGAGGTAGTTTATGAGCTAGATTAACTTATAGTATACTTTTTATCTGACTGCACCAGAAGGAGGGTAACGTTTTATCGGTTAATGATAATTCCTAGGAATACGCAGATGAAGTTGCGGGCATCAGCTACTATATTCTAAACACAACGTACCTAAATGATATATCACGCTTCTAATCCGTCTTTCCCGTGCATAGTTAATCATTTTTAGGGTTCCGTAGAAAAACTAGGAACCCTTATAGTTTCGTCAAGTCTGTCTGTCCGTCTGTCCGTCCGTATGTCAAAGCAACTTTATGCAGAAATTATTAGGACTACACAGTTGAAACTTGGTATGTAGATGTATTCTGTGAACCGCTTTACGATTTTTATACAAACATTGTTTTTTTTTAATAATCTAATACTTTTTACTCTGTAAACGTTTTCTAACTCTTTAAATCCCCTGAAGCTTCAGTAATTCTAGTGTTGCCAAGCATATAAATAACTTTTTGCTTAAAAAGGTGCGTTATTTTTTTTAATCAAAGGTCGCAAGCGTCTGCACTACAAAATGGATGATGTGCACCTACGCGAATCACAAAACCGCCGACCTACTGCGCCAAGGTCGTTTGTTGTGCTAAATATGTAAATAATTACAGTTTGAGAAACTCTTGCCGGGCGACAATTGACTGCTTTAAATAAACATAAAACATTAACATTTACATACAGCCACGTACATTGCTTGTTGCCCCACACTAGGATACCCTGCGTCGTGGGTAGTGACCAGAAACAGCGACGTCACACACATATAAACATCCAAGACCTGGGGTTTTTTCCTCTCTACCCCCAGCCGGGGATCGAACCCGGGCCCTCCGGCATGGTAGGCAGAGACACAACCGCTGCGCTACAGAGGTACCTGTAAAGTTCTATCCATATGTGGGTGGTGGTGTGGCCATACCAGGTTTCGAAATTATCTAGATAATTACGCTGCTTGATAATTATCGTATAATTATCACATAATTATCGGATGATTATCACCAGTGTAAGAAATTAATTTTTTATATTGTTTCCTAACAAATGCATTATAATTTGGGCAATTTTTAATTTAAACTCAATAAACAATTTTTAACTTAACTAACTAATGATGACACTCGTGTTCACTCATTTTACGCGTTTCTGCAGCACTTCTGTCGCGCGCCCGCCGCAGCGCTTTAAAGCGCTGCAGAAACGCGCGACAGAAACGCCTATAATATAAGTGAAAGCGTGGTGAAAGCACTCTAAATCAGAACTGTTTTTTTTTGGTACGGGGAATCCCCACGGCGGCGGCGTCGGGGGCGGGCGCGGTACATTGACAATTCGTGCGTTCGGTTATACGCAAGTGCGGAAATACACGTTCGAATACAGTTCCATGACCACAATCTTTGTTATTATCAATTGATAATTATCGAGCAATTTTTATCAAGATAATTATCCGTGATAATTATCAAGATAATTATCACGGATAATTATCCTTTCGAACCCTGGGCCATACGGTTCTGAATTGTCCGTAGAGAAGACATCTTAATTGCGAGTAGTTGAGACGCTCGTCTGGCAGACAATGTGTGTTCTGCGGCTTTATACTTTGACGAACAATTTCAATTTCTGCTCCGTACGACTTACGAGCCCTTTTGAGACGACGAGGAATTGCTTTATCCGTTACAATGCCATTCTGCTCAAATTTATTCACTAAACAAGTCAGTGTTAGCCGCAAAGGCGAGTGATTTCCACCAAAAATGGGTTGAGTAGAATGTTTTAATAATCAAAACACAATTCAATCGTAAAACGCTCCATACCAAATTTGCCCTATTTACACAAAATATTTTTCATGAAACAACTGCCATATTTGCCGCCAAAACAAAATGGCGGCAGAAAAAAGTTGTTTATCTCAGTAGCCCGCCCTGTTGTCTACAGAACACAACATAAAATCCATATTTGAATGAATATAAGTGCAAGTAATATAAGTGTGGTAATATACGTATAAGTAATATAAATAAGTATAAGTGTATGGCAACCGTAACTCAAGATGCGCACGATACAGGTTCGCCGAGTGTGCGCATCACAAGCAGCTGTCAAAAGGACAAACTGCTCACCAATCTTAACATTGTATTTTATCAACCATGCATTGTAATTTTAGACGTCCTTTGTTACCTATATTTTTGCTAAATAAATGAATTTATAATTTGTATATTTTATAGGCAACAAATATAATGATCACCAAAATATTTATTTCTACCCAAAATGGATAAATGAACACCAAAAGTTGAAAAAAATATCAGGGTAAAATACTGCGGTAGCTTAGGTGAAGGGTAAAGGTGTGAGCGAAGCGAAGCCCCCTTTATCCTTCGTGTTAGGTTGAACATGTAAGAACAACAAAAAATACTTAAAACATAAACTTAAGTACACAAAACATAAAAAGAAGTTTGGTGATCATTAATCCAAACACAATTTGGTGGACATTTATCCATTCTGGCAGTCATTTCGAATTTATTGGTAGGAAAATAGGTGCGTTTTTGGTAATCGTCTAAACATAAGCCTATTTTATATCGGCTGGGAGCCTACGAGCCTACGAGCTCACACAAAACAATCAACATAGTCCCAAGTGGCTACGAGATGCGTGAATTTACAACATCATTGCGCTATTCTTAAGCATCTCTTATACACCGCAATTCCCAACTTACTGGTTTACAAGTTGAGGGCTATATTTGCTTGCGGTGTACAGCCAGTACTTGGTGTAATCTTCATAATTGTTCGACCTCTTCGCTGCATCGATAGGCGGAGATGATGACAGGTTCCCAGGGTATTACTGGTGTTTGGGTAACAGCATAACATGTACATACAGGCGCATTCATTCCTTCCGGCCCCACACTAGGGTACCCTGTGTCGTGGGTACCAGAATCAGCGGAGTCCCTAGCCAAAGTTGAAAGTTTCGAGTTTCTTGATGTTCTGTAAATCTTTAGGTACAATATTTAGAAATCGTCATTTTAGCTTCCCTTCATTGGACCACTGTGGGAGGAGAAGTAATCAGTAAGACTTGGGACAATTTCATAAGAATATTAGTCTTATAAGTATAGATTTTGCAAGTTTTATCGACTCCTCAAATCTTGACGACCCGAATGGCCTAGTCGGCAGTGACCCTGCCTACGAAGCCAAGGGTCCCGGGTTCGAGTCCCGGTGGGGTCATCGTTTGATATGAACGGATGTTTGTACCCTAGTCATGGTTGTTTATCTATCTAAGTATAATATTTATCTATATAAGTATGTGTATCGTTGTCTAGTACCCAAGATACAGGGAATCCTAGTTTGGGGCTAGATCAATGTGTGTAAATAGTGTCCAAGGTACATATTATTATTATTATTGTTCGCGGTCCGAACGAAATCATTTAAAAAAACAATTAAAATCAAATGGATGTATGAGTATTTAATTTACGTAAATAAATCCAATTGTTAATCTTAACAACTATACTGACACTATTTAAAGATTAATTTGTGTTGATATTTGCAGGCTTTGGAATAACCAGAACGTATAATAATAATATAAATATATACTACAATATTTATTCCATTGCGCAATATCTATAAATGTGAATATTTACAAACACTTAAAATAATTAGTTGACAGGCAGTTTCCCAAGCTCATCCATTTGCTCAAAATAACTGATTAGCATACGAGTTAGAAAATCTTTGCGTTACGACAATACTTTGGGTCACACACACAGTCATACAAGATGATACTCCAAATAATAAATATCCACGAGTAAATACGTTTTAGAAATCCGTATGGTGCTAACATTCATAGGGAGTTAAAATATAGTAAAAAATGTAACGATGATGTAAAATAAACGCGGAATAGGAAGTTACTAGCAACAAAAATATAGAAGTAAATACTCTCACTTTTGGATACTTATCGAGTAGAAACGAGTATTTATCCTTCGACGGGTAAATACTCGAGTGGAAACCCATCTCTATATACAACACAAGTATTGGTCAACTTGCCAACGGTTGCACAGATTGCAAGCCACGGGCCACGGGCCACGGGCCACGGGCCACGGGGGTCGGGGGTCGGGGGTCAAGGTGCGGTGTTCATTATGCGGCTTATGTTCTCGAGGCAGGACAGGTAGGCCGGCTGGAAGAAATCTCTTGCTAGAGATAAGCTCGCCATTTGTCTGTTACTATGTTTGATTAGACCTCTGCGTGGCGTTGCGGTTCGAGGCTCTTCCTCCCAAATGAGAGGTCCCGGGTTCGAATCCCGGCTGGGGGAGAGAACACTCCAGGTCTTGGATGTTCATATGTGCGTGATGTCGCTGTTTCTGGTTCCCACGGCACAGGGTATCCTAGTGTGGGGCCAGAAGCAACGTATGATCCGGTATGTAAATGTTTATGTTAATGTTGCTAACTCGTATCGAGATAAAGGCCCGGGCTCCTCGGTGGGGACTTTATCTGAGCGAGCGAGCGCGAAGCGGCTCCGTTTCAGGATTGGGCAAAAATGCTTTCGTTGTCCGGATTTCCGGCAGTTCTCCTCTAGGTCGCATTTCTCAACCGATTCTCGTGAAATTTCGAGAGCATGTTCAAGTGTGTCTGTGCGCCGGATCCTGGTTTTACCGGGTACCCGGCTCATCTTTGCCGAATCTGCCGGGTATCCGGCATTGAAATGCATTTTAAAACCTACCGCAAGACAGGGCTAAGCTGTGCGACGTGAGTATAAATCCTTATAACAAAAACGCCTTCCCGATACAAACCAAGCTATACCTCGCGCCACGAGTTATGAGCGGTGGCCTTGAATGCGCAGTACTCACTTTTCTGTAGCTGTACATATGCGCAGTAATTCCCGCCAACGTCGTCGGCCAGCGCTCTTAATTCGTGGCGCGAGGTATAGCAGCCACGTACCTGTCAACTCCACCCGGCACCATATACTCAGAACGGCTGTTTTCGGAGGTCGGATTGGTCCCGGCACCATTATCCGGCCTGATCCTGAAAAAGTGCCGAAACTGCCCGGTACCGGTTCTAGCCGGTTTCTTTGGGTCTGCGCGACCCGTGAGTGTGACCTCTCTTGCCCTGAGAGGGAGCGATGTCAGCTCGCTCGAGACGAAGAAACTTGGCGAGAGCTGTACTTGAAGAAAGGGTGGGATAATCACAGGTCGCTGTGTAGGACCTGTTTGAAAGAATTCACATAATCGTTCACTTTGTAGTGAAAGAGAGGTTAACGTCTTTATACGTGGCCTTGCTGCTGGCTTTGTCTACAGCCATAGTTTGCCAGTGGACTTTTTACCTATAGTACAAATTGTTTTAATAATTATTATAGTATTTTATGTTTGTGGTGTTGACTTCTGTTTCTATAAACTGGCGTCATAGACGTTGGCGGACAGACTGCCAAAATTAAGTGGGACTGGGCTGGACATGTCTGTCGAATGCATCTGGAGAAATGGGAAAAAACAGCGTAGCCAGCTGGGCGCAGGGGAAGGCCCAGAAGGAGATGGAGGGACGACCTGGATTAACTCCTGCCAGAATGGTACCAAACAGTGAAGCTTTGTGTGGAGATGTGTGGGCTCAAACCGGGGATGCCCAGCAGGGAGACACCGTTGAGGCTTAATAATAATAAAAAACAATGGGTAATTTAAACTCCACATCAATAATTCTGATTTGTACAGAAAATATACTGATTTTCACAGAAAATACCAGGGCAAAATACTGCGGTAGCTTAGGTGAAGGGTTAAGGGGGTGAGCGAAACGAAGCCCCCTTTATCCTTCGTATTAGGTTGAACATGTAAGAACAACACAAATACTTAAAACATAAAAAGTGCTGCTGATACTTTGCTGATAATTGTTTGCTGTGAAAATTGGTATTATTGTGTCTGTCTGTGATGTGCGATTAAATACTAGCCAAAGAAATTAGCTCATTGAAGTCCCCAAATTGTTTAATCCCGTCTATCGGGACCCCCACCGAGGGGCTAGGGCCTTTACCCGGATACGACTAAGGTTAAGCCATACTACCTGAGCCTAAATAAAAAATAAAAAATATTTGTGGTGACCATAATATCTATTATTCTAAACGACAAGCGCTGATTTTGAGTGGTCAGGTTTTTTTAACCTATTTAGTTATTTTTTATTGGTTTCTACGGGTACAATAAGCGGCAATTGAAAGTATCTCATAAAAAGTAGCTATATATATACATATATGATAACATGAGTATATCATATATTAAGTAGTAAGTAAGTGCATGAATTCCCCATTATCTCCGACTACGAGAAACGGGTCTGGAACTGCATATTCATTGGCCAATGACCTGCCACTATCACCACTATGGCCAAAGGTATCATAGGCCTTACGCAGGTGGACAAAGTACAGGCTGGCCTGGCCACATAATATATCGCTGATCAAAACTGTTCGCTCAAGGAATTAAAAATATTTCCGTGTTACTACAAAAAATGTTATACAGAGTTTAACCCCCGAAACAAACGTCAAATCCTATACATTTTTGTCTTTAAACAAGTGTTGAACAGTAGTTTATTTTGTGTGGTAAGAGCATAACAGTTTAAAAAACAAATAAAACATGCTTTTATCAGTACTAGAAGTAGTTTCGTAATGCTAGAAGATAGCGTTAACACATAGCGTCACACGATTTCCCATACGGGGTGTCAGTGGCGCAATTGTGCCTTGCGTGACAGGGGGCTAGCCCATCGCCGCAGCTACGGAGATTGAAGGTTCCCTCACGATGTTTTCCATCACCATTCGGTCGTCCGTATAATTTACTTAAGATAAACCTAAACATTTATATATAGGCACATTCATTGCTTCTGGCCCCACACTAGGATAACCTGAGTAGTGTGAACCAGAAATAGTGACATCACACACATATAAACATCCAAGACCTGGGCAGTAGGCAGAGCCACAACCCCAGCGACACTGAGGTCGGAATGACATGATAAGTCTACAATAGTTTATAATGAGTAGGCAGGGCTGCAATATCACACAAGAACACCACAGTTCGCTACTGACAGGAGGCGGGATGTAACAATATAGAACCATCAGTGACAATGACAAGCTAGCTTATGATAGTAAGACAGAAGACTGACAGAACTTAATAAGATAAGACTCCATTTTGAACTTCGCTTTTCGATTCCCCCGCAAAGAGGCTGTGGCCATATTTGTCGAAAAGAGTTTTCGCCGTCCACATGTGCGGCGTACGTTTTTGCTGCCGTCTCTTGGAATAAAATATTTTGTTCCGTGAACTTTCACCCTATTGCTTGATTGCTCTTTTAAAAGGCTGTATTTCGAATTGGGTAAATTTACCAAATGTTCATCAAAAATGTACATCCTATTTATACTAAACTAGACGGGATCGCCCCGCTCCGCTCCGCTTCGCTTCGGCTCCAGGTTTTATCATATCATAAAGTAGTGACCTAACAAACCTAACCAATACGGTTATGTGAAACTACGTGGAGACACTAAATTTGGTGAACATTTAACATATTTGGGAGTCAAAACTTATATTAGTAAACAAGATATTTGTTGCATTTTTAGGGTTCCGTAGAGAAACAAGGAACTCTTATTTATTTTTATTTTTATTTTATTAATTTAACAAAAATCCATAGCCGTTCAAATACAATAAACTTATAAGTAAAATTAGAATTGAGCCAATTAAGGATTTTACAATGTAGAACTTAAGATATAAAAGACATTAATTTTTGAAATACGTAGGTACAGTAGGTAATACACAACAAGTTAGTGAAAGTGTAGGTGTAAGTGTTTGTGTGTGTGCATGTGTGTTTCGGGGGGGATCCAGTAGAGAAACATAAGCATGAAAGTTTATTAATTGGGAGTTCTGATAGTTAGGCATTCGCATACGGCTGGCGCAAAGAAGGTGAGTAATTTACCTACGTTATCAGAATGAAGTAGGGGGGGGGGGGGGGCTTACATGGGGCTGTTTCTAATGATAAATCAGAATCAGAATGTTTCGTCATGTCTGTCTGTCCGTCTGTATGTCACAGCAACTTTATTCCGAAACTATCGGGACTACACAGTTGAAACTTGGTATGCACATGTATTCTGTGAACCGCTTTACGATTTTTATATAAAAATAAAAAAATAACAAATTAAGGGGGGCTCCCCATACATGGAACTGAAACCAAACATTTTTGATCATTAGTAATTATTTGCTGGTGAAGAATGACAGTAATATTTTGGCTAGAAGTATGTGAAGTGAGTACCTTCCTTATTTCATTTCTTTGGCTTGTATTCTAAATTAATTACGGAAACCCTAAATGTGCGAAGCCCGACACGCACTTGGCTGGTTTTTTTAAATGTACTTTTAAATGGGCTGGAAGATATTATTGATAATTGTGGATATTGGTATTTAAATTGATATTTTAGATATTTGTCTAAAATATCAATTTAAATTTGTAGACATTTGTACATTTTTAAATTTGTACACATTTGTAAACATTTGTATAAACTTGCTGCATCTCTGAACCTGCGGAAAACCGACACTAAATAAATCAATACGATTATTTACTCAAAATTAACCTCTCAAAGACCCAATCCTTTCTGAGCAATCGCGATTTTGAAACTCATGCCATTGGTAATAAAGTTCAAAACCTAAAACGGCAAAATGTCTTGCCGGCAAGACATAGGTCGTTGAGAAGCTTATTATAAGATGCTTAATTATAAAAACCGGCCAAGTGCGAGTTGGACTTGCACTTCGGATTCCGTAACACCATATAGGAATAAACGCAAAAGAACACGTCACTAGTATTGGCATCCCCTTTAGTTTTTTTAATTGCGTATATGTAGTTAAATACTTGTTATTGAAGCGGCAACAGAAATACACATTCCGTGAAAATTTCAACTCTCTATACAGGGTGACATTTAATGAGCTGACCATATTTTAGGGAATGATAGTACCCGCCATTATGAACGACTTTCCCCAAGAAACATGGTCGCAAACGAAAAAAAAATTGGGTTCCCCATAGTAACTTGTAAACAGCTGATCGGGTCAATGTACTGAGGGACATTTTTTTTTTCCATTACAACAAAAATACTGGCACATACATTGTTTCTGGCCCCACACTAGGATACCCTGTGTGGTGGAAACCAAAAACAAGAAATCAGACATAAATAAACATCCAAAACCTGTTTTTTTTTTCTTTAACCCCAGCCGAGGATCGAATCCAGCACTTCTAGCGTGGTAAGCAGGAATAGTCACAAAAATATTACTAGTGGCCCTGTGGGCAGTACAGCTCGCTAACAGGGGGGACTGTGAACCAATTCCATTTGTGTCCATAAGTTTCTTGGGGGAATTTGTTCATAACGATGAGTACTATCATTGCCTCAAATATGGTCAGCTAATTAGATGTCACCTTGTATATTACAGTTGTTGAGACACAGCCCTCTGACAGACGGAAGTGGCTTAGTCATACTGCTTGGAACCCTTCAGGTAGGGAACCCTAAAAATTGGAATGATATATCATCTGCCGCCCACCTCATCACCTCATCACCTCATCACCTCATCACCTCTCATCTTCATCACATACAGTACATTAAGTATATCATACAAATACAACAGCAAAACTGTCCATATTTTACCCAATCTCTTTCAAACGCCACATCACCTGACATCGCAGGTACCACTAACAATGGATCCGTCTAATTGGCTCCCCTAAATAGAACCAGATATCAATCTGCTGTATTGTCTACGGAGCCAAACGCTGATTCGCATCTTGAACGCGATTTCTCTGTAGTGAACGGGTCGTGTTAGCGATGGGCTAGCCCCTGTCACGCAAAGTGGAGTGTTGAATAACTGGCTTAAAGTGGACACAAGTGTGCCTATGCCGCCTCGTGTGGGAAAAGGCGTGACGCTATGTTTTAAATGTGTCATAAGTCCCATTCAAGCTGAGGATTCATTCATCTCCACCTAGGTTTGCTGGAAGAAATCTCTTGTTAGAGATAAGTCGCCTTTGTACATGTACTTTCCTTTATATTTGTTTGTTATCACTGTTTTGTGCAATAAAGTATAAAGTATGTCGGATTTCTTAACGAGAAATATTCACATCAAAAACTGATTTACACAGCAAATATATTGATTTTCACAGCAAATATCAGGGCAATATTGCGGTAGCTTGGGTGAAGGGTAAAGGGGTGAGCGAAGCCCTCTTTATCTTTCGTATTAGGTTGAACATGTAATAACAACAAAAATACTTAAAACATAAAAAGTTTTCTTGCTGATCCTTTTTCGCTTTCAAAATCAGTATTTTTGATGTGCGATTAAATACTAGACTAATATTAGTTCGTGTGTCTCTGTTACCAGTTATAAGTAAGTGGAATTGGAAAGGGAAATATTAAACCGCACACCAAAAATACTGATTTACACAGAAAATATCAGGGCAAAATGCTGGGGTAGCTTCGGTGAAGGGTAAAGGCGCTGAGCGAAGCGAAGCCCCCTTTACTCTTTGTGTTAGATTGAACATATAAGAACCAAATAAACATAAAATTATAGTACACATAAAATATTTAAAACAAAAAAAGTATTATTTGAGCAATTTTGCTATGCAAATAGGACATATTTAATGTGCGATTAACGCCTCAGTTACCAACGGACACTTTTCCGTTACAGGTTTTAAATTTTCCATGGCATAGGGTTCAAAATCGCGTTTTTGAGTAGTTAAATAAGTATTACCCAATCGGAAAGGCGGCTCCCAGAGCGCACAGCGGCTGTTATACACATCTGAAAAGGTGGCTCCCAGAGCGCACAGCGGCTGTTATACACATCTGAAAAGGTGGCTCCCAGAGCGCACAGCGGCTGTTATACACATCTGGAAAGGCGGCTCCCAGAGCGCACAGCGGCTGTTATACACATCTGAAAAGGTGGCTCCCAGAATGCACAGCGGCTGTTATACACATCTGAAAAGGTGGCTCCCAGAGCGCACAGCGGCTGTTATACACATCTGAAAAGGTGGCTCCCAGAGCGCACAGCGGCTGTTATACACATCTGGAAAGGCGGCTCCCAGAGCGCACAGCGGCTGTTATACACATCTGAAAAGGTGGCTCCCAGAATGCACAGCGGCTGTTATACACATCTGAAAAGGTGGCTCCCAGAGCGCACAGCGGCTGTTATACACATCTGAAAAGATGATGATGTTGATGATGTCCCATATCTTACCATAACTCAAAAACTATTTGCCCTAACCCAACCCCAAAACCACCACCACAGTGGTCCAATGTAGGGAAGTGGCAAAAAATGACGATTGCTAAGTATATGTAAATATCTACAGTAATATAGATATTTGGAATTTGGAATTTGGACCAGGAAAATCTTCTGGGCCAGAGCCAGAGCATTGAACCAGATGGCGCCGTCGGTGTTAAATTTGTAAATACATGATAATCATAAATTAACAAACATCAACATTGCTTCTGGCCCCACACTAGGATACCCTGTGTCGAGGGAACCAGAAACAGCGACGTCACACACATACATACAATCAAGACCTGGTTATTTTTTTCTTTTATCTCTAGGCGGGGATCGAACCCGAGACCTCTCGCATCGTAGGCAGAGCCATAACCGCGGTGCCACAGAGGTCGTCATTGTCAATCCTAGTACAAGCAGCCATAAGAAAGCAAACTTTTTATTAATTCACGCAACGTATTCGCGACAAACCGGATGTGAACGGGATGCTTCCAGCAAATATGATCTAAGCTTGCTCTGAAGACCAATATTAACCAAAATCAAAGTCAAAATTTCTTTATTAATAACATATGCTTAGTAAACTTATTTTTTTGCCTCTTCTCACATTGGACCACTGTGGGAGAAGACGGGTGAAGAAACTCCTCTTTTTGGATTTCTTTTAAAATAGATCGTGTTTAACTAATACAAATATTACAACAAAAATACAGGCACATACGTTGTTTCTGGCCCCACACTAGGATACCCTGTGTGGTGGAAACCAAAAAACAAGAAATCAGACATAAATAAACATCCAAAACCTGTTTTTTTTTCTTTAACCCCAGCCGAGGATCGAACCAAGCACCTCTAGCGTGGTAAGCAGGAATAGTCACAAAAACATTACTAGTGGCCCTGTGGGCAGTACACCTCGCTAACAGGGGGGACTGTGAACCAATTTATAGGTAAGTATTTTAGATTCAATCAAAATCAATAGTAAAGCAGCCGCACCAATAACTTTGTAAACTACATTTTGCGATTTAAAATACAATCTATTGACTTTTCACGAAAATAGTTATAGTCTATTTCACTCACTCTCATGGTCTGTATAGATCCTCTTTACTAATCCGTCTCCTACTTCGAGGAGTCCAAACTTGGAATGTTTGGTAAAATATTTCTTGGACTAAAAAAAAGTAATGGTGTAGTAAGAACCGACCCATAAAGCCCTTTAATTTGATACCCTACACGATAGGTTTAAAGAAAAAAATACAAAAAATTAATGACGTCATACGTTTTGTGAGGATCGCTTGAAAACTGTGGCCCCTAGACCGGAACTGACAGACCACACTAGAGACAGACGAAAGCAAAATCGGCCTCCTATCTTGTCGAAATGGAGCCCTTCGCTCGCTCGGACAAACAGTGAGTTCTGTGTTAAGTTATAGTAACGGTTACTATGACAAGACCGAATTATATACTTAACTGTAAATGCAATGTATATAAATACATACCTATATATATTCACAATTTTTCCCCTCTTCCCAATTGCTAGATAGCGCTCAATTTTTCATACAGTTAGGCACATTTATTCTACACAATAACCCTTTGTCGAGGGATCCAGAAAGAGCGACGTCACGAACATACAAACATCCGAGACCTGGGGGTAACACTATCTAAGACTAAGTGACTACATGTCTTGAGGGACCATCAAACTATGAGTAATCGGTTGTATGTGTTAGTGTCTGCCCTCGACTCAGTTTAAGCACGTGATTAGCATAGAAAGAAGCGTGTTCCGTGGGCGGGCACTAAGGAGACACTAAAGCTGTGGAGTGGCCTTAAGGCTGCTGCATTGTACATTTTGAGAGCTAATAACTTGACAATGACAGATAAATTTAAGGCGCGGTGGCTGAGCACGCTTAACCCGTCAATTTTGTCTGAAAGGTGGCTAGCCCATCGCCGCAGTCAAGAAGATTTGTTACAACAATGTCATTTGGAAATTTGGACATAACCTTATACAGTTCATAACAGCTCGAAAATTGTGTGTTATTTAGTTATTTCTTCAAAACCACTGATGATTCCGAATTTAAAACACACAGTTTTAAGATATTTTGTTTATACCTATTTTTGACACAAGAAACATTATTTTTTGATCCCAAGAAATAGCATGTTTTAGGTAAAAAAAATACTTTTTTTTTCATGAAGTTTGAAGAAAAGGGTTGTCTTCGTAACATATATTTTTTAGGGATTCGGGAAGTGTCTCCTTTAGCAGGAATAACGCTTCAAAGATTATCATTTGACCGAATGTGACGACGCCCAGCGTCGAATATGGCCGCTCCACAAATAGTCTCACCTCTGCCAGCACTGGCTCCCACCTGCCCGGCATTTGTTAACTTTCCAATGCGACCCTCGCGCCAGTGACAGGTTGGCAATCGTCTCGTGGCACTCATTGTTGTGGGTCACGACTCGTGACAATAGTTGCTGGCAGTGATATAACTTCAAATTGGGTTTTTTGTTTTTCAAAAGTCAAATTCATAAATTAATAAATGTAGCACAAACAAAAAAAACGGTCATTTTTGCAACTTAAATAAACTAAAAAATATATCTTACAGCAATATCTTACTAACACCTTCTTAAGACTTATAAATACAAACTGTAATAAGTAATTTAAATAGGCAACAAATATAATGATCACCAAAATATTTTTTCTACCCAAAATGAATAAATGAACACCAAAAGTTGCAAAAAATATCAGGGCAAAATACTGCGGTAGCTTAGGTGAAGGGTAAAGGGGGTGAGCGAAGCGAAGCCCCCTTTATCCTTCGTGTTAGGTTGAACATGTAAGAACAACAACAAATACTTAAAACATAAACTTAAGTACACAAAACATAAAAAGAAGTTTGATGATCATTTATCCAAACACAATTTGGTGGACATTTATCCATTCTGGCAGTCATTTCGAATTTATTAGTAGTAAAATAGGTGCGTTTTTGGTAGTCGTTTAAACATAAGTAATTTAAATATATACAATCCGTATTTCCTATAACATTCAACACTAAATTGTTTCCTATGCGATCTTTGATAAGTCAAATTCAAATTGGGTAATAAATACAGGGAAGCGCCAATTTTCTTAGTCTCTGAGCGAGCGTGATCTCTCTTTCTCGCTCAGGGCTAAAGAAACGTTGTGAAAACTCTACTCCAGTAAGAAATTACTTACCCTGACAATCCATCCATGACAAACCGTTATTGTGAGCTATCACACGATATATCTCGGCGAAGTGGTGGGTCAGGCAGGTTAGGTGAATTATCCTTCGTGTTAGGTTGACATGTAAGAACAAAAGCAAAATAATGTTTCATATCGAAGTAGTGCCTTGATGGAGAAATGTCCGTACCCGAAGGGTCCAAACGGAGCCCTATTGCTGTCACTCGCGTGTCCGTCCGTCCGTCCGTTGTCTGTCACGCAGGTTGTACAGCCAGACGCTTAAAGCTACAGCCTTCTAATTTTCTCAGTATAAACATATTGTTGATCCAAAGACATAAAAATTGTCAAAAGTATTCTGTGATCTTACTAACAAGTACCAAAATATGAGTAAATCAGATTCTTTTTTCTATTACTTTCCCTGAATTTTAGGCTTTAAATACTCTTTATCACGGAATCCTAAATGTGCGAAGTCCGACAAAAACTTGGCCGATTTTTTTACATTACAAAGAAAATTGGCGCGATCTATAACTGGATAAACGTGGCGCAACTGTGCTACTGCCACCCCGTATCGAAAAATGATTGTTTGTTTGTTCTCTAATTTCTTAAGAAAAAGAAGCGACGATCGAAAGTGACTTCCAAAGTAGGCCGTACGTGCGGCCTACAACCATTTCACGTTGAACTTGGGATGGGCCTTATGGCAATGGCTTTAGGGCTATTTTCTGGGCCGGCTCCTCAAACAATAGGTTCGATTTTGTGATTGGAATGCAGCAAAAGTAAAGGCATCGTCACACAGCGGGGTGGTTGTCAAATACAAGAAACTCTATGAAGCATGTCACACAGAGCGGGCGGGGCCGCTCGAAAGCGTGCCCGCTGTTGTGTGAGGGTGCTATTCCACCAATCGATCGACGGTAGAATGGCTCAGTGGACGACGATCGACAGTTTCTATTACACCAATCGATCGACGTCGATCGATGCCGTCGATCGATGGCAGACTGGAATAGTCAACGACGATCGACAGTTTCTCGATCGATGCCGTCGATATGTATCACCACTGGCCAGATATCTAAGCTTATTAGGAATCGACTTTTAAGTGAAATTGTTTGTCTGTAATTACTATTAAATTTGTAAACTGAAGGGGCAACCATGTTTATAAGATTTTCAATATCACTGTAATTCGTTCGAAAATCATCCAAAAAACCGCTATTAAAATGTCGTGGGAATGAAATGAGCAATCTCTAGCTCAAAAAATGGGACGCATCCAGAATCTTCCGCTATTGCGTCCTCGTAATAATACGAGTAAGGTCGTACAGATCAACAAAAACAACGCTTTGTCTTCGGAATACATTTCTGGTGATACTGACTGATGGAAATAGGCTAGGCACGCGTGGTTCAGTTGACGTTTCATCGACCAGTATCTATCGATCAGCCAAACCTATCACACCGGTCGACCGATATCGATCGACGGTCGATTAAAATTGGATTGGAGCAGTCGACGTTGATCGATAGTTTCTATTACACCAATCGATCGACGGTTGCTCGACGGTAGAATGGATCCGTCGACGTCGATCGAAGTCGATCGATTGGTAGAATAGCACCCTCTAGAGTGGGGGCCATTCACCATACATTTGACAACATTGACAACGGCCCGCCACCGACCCGCCGGCGATCTGCCGAAATTGTGGTATTTTTTTGTTATAAAACAAAGAAATTAAATTTTAAATACCTACCTATTTGTAAAAGATAATTAAATTATCCTAATAACGTTGTTTTACTGAATGTAAGAGGTACATTACTTATATTCTATCCATAGTTGCCTTTGCTTAGTATACTTAAATTTTAACAGCTTATCTCAAAATGACTATCTCCGGACAGTACCGAAATATAACTTGAATTAATTCTAAGAAGAGATGTCTCCAAATATGAAAAAATAATGTTAAAACATTGTTTAGACCTAACTCTATGATGACAGTGGTAAGTTTTTATTGTAAGTATGTGAGATTACACGCGCCATTCCAAAATCAAATATCTAAATCTCTCAAAATCTAGCCAAGTTACATCTCGGCAACTGTACAATTATCACTTCTTAAAATCAAAGCAAACTCAGCAAAACTCCATCAGTAGATAAATCAGTACTAAAAATAAAGAAACACATTCCATCACGCATTATGTCATCCATACATTCTTAGTTTAACACGTTTACATACTGAAGAGCGAAAGTTTTGTTTACCCTACGTTTTAGAACGTGCTTCAACTAATAATCATCTATAACACCCTTATAGCCGATGCGTAAAGGTCTAAACTCGTGTGAGGTTACGGCGTGGGTCGTTCGAAATGTAAAAAATCCAAATGTAGTTTTAAATGTATTTTTAGAGTCTGTGTGGTGTAGTGTTTAGTTTGGTGGTGAGTGCTAATATTGTGAGAATGACTGCATGCTTGACTGTTTGACTGTTGAAAAATTTTAATGGAGGAAAAGAAATCAATAACATTTTACTCTCGTGAGGCGTTTCTGTGATGAGCTGTTGCTGTAACGTAAGTAAAAGGTCGCATTATTAAAAGGCTTGTGTTTAAACGATTACCAATAAATTCGAAATGACTGCCAGAATTAGTAAATGATCACCAAATTGTGTTTGGATAAATGATCACCAAACTTCTTTTTATGTTTTGTGTACTTAAGTTTATGTTTTAAGTATTTTTTGTTGTTCTTATATGTTCAACCTAACACGAAGGATAAAGGGGGCTTCGCTTCGCTCACCTCCTTTATTTACCCTTCACCTAAGTTACCGCTGTATATTGCGGTCCTAAGTTACCCCGATATTTTCTGCAACTTTTGGTGATTTTGGGTAAAAAATATATATTTTGGTGATCATTATATTTGTTGCCTTATTAATATATATATTTTAGTATTTTTATTGTATTACTCTCTGCGTTTATCGGTTATAGAGTACCTAACGATCTTTTATCAATTCTTCAAGTTTTTTTTTAATTTCTGTAAATGAGCAAAATCGCTGGTTCAAACTGACAGTTGACAGTTTGGCGCGAAAACACTCATCGGCGAAGTGACGTCCTGAGAGGGGACAATACTATGACAGGGACAGAGCTATGCGTGGATATATTCTCCTTCTTCCGCTTGGAAAGGTAAGAGAGACTTACACATAGGGTTACCAGACACAACATTTAAAAAGCCTGAGAAAAAGCCTGATTCCCATTGAAAACCCTGAGATTTTCTCGATTTAAGCTTTTTAGTTAAAAAACATGTATTTTTAGGTCTTGTTTATTATTAAAACAAATTATGAGAAGATTATTATTTGTTATTGTAATAAACGAGACCTAAAAAAAAATAAGTACTAGGTATATTTTATTGCAAAATTCAAAAAATCCTGAAATTTTCTAAATCCGGCCAGAATCCTGAGATGAGCCTGAAAAGCCTGAGATCTCAGGCCAAAGTCGGAGATGTGGTAACCCTACTTACACGTAGCTCTGTCCCTTAGATCGAAGTGCCACAATGGCATTCAGGTAACACGAGATAAAATGTATAAAAGAAATTCATTAAGTGACAGCGTTGATTACTTCCACATAAGAATGAAAAGGGAGCGCAAACAATGCGCTCGGCTCAAACTAAAATAATGTAGCGCGAAACCACATAAAAATAGTTTAACAATAAACTAAGCTATTTTGTAAAAAAGATTTTTAAGGAGAGTTTACGAATACATAATATCCACATTTAAAATGCAATTCCGCAATTAAATAAGTTAGGATTTCAGAATTACAGGAAAAAATAAAACAATTTAGAGATATTTTCGTAATTATATTCTGTCGAGAAAATTTCATCCAGTCGCCTTTTCTTTCAGTGAGAATCTTAATCAAATTCTCTATAAACGTTAACCAAAAAAAAATATCTTTAGATGACTTTATCTACACACGTATCATAAACCCTATTTTCTGCGTACAAAAACCGCCCGTTACGATCAGCATATTGTTAAACTACTTGGTAAAAACTCATTTCTTATCTGAAAAATTACATATTATGACCATAATGTGTAATTTTTCTACATATTATGACATTCAAATTTCGAACGCCGACGCCCACCTGCGTGCCGCCCCTACTTTGTTTGTGAAGTTGGTACTATTGAACAAGCTAAACAAGTGCAAAGGAATTATCAATGCCACCATGCCGGTCGAACATGCGGTTCCTGAACACATTAAAGAGAGCTTATGATATGTGTGTAGATAAACTAGTGTATGTAACTGTACATAATTAGGCATTAAAACTCTCGTGTGATATTATTATGAAACTCGCCTTCGGCTCGTTTCATAAACCCACTCTCGAGTATTAATGCCCTCCATTAAGTAGCAGTCACATAAACTACTATTATAGTCGAGTAAATAGATTCCAAAAATACCCCATATTTTTTTCGTATCACCTTCAGAACGTCACTTCCGCTAAACTCTAAATTCGTTCTTAAAAAAACCGACTTCACGTTCAATTCAAGCCTTATTTGTTCCTCCCCGGTCGGTATGCGAATGTAGTCTGTGTACATGAGAAGTCCTCATCAAAACTTTTGCTGCACGGAACCACAAACCAAAACGTCATCTGTGTATATATTTTTTGTATTTGTTGATTTTTCCAAAAAGCGCTAAATATTTTTTTATAAAAACTTGAATGGGACCACCTCTGAAGTATGACCTACCAATCTTAACAAGAATCATCAAAAACGATTCATAATTGACGGAGTCATCGCGTAACAAACATACAAAAAAAAAACAGACGAATTGAAAAGGTTTTTGCAGTCGTTTGAAAATGCAAATATATTAATTAAATGTGATAAATATCTTTACTGAAGCTTCTCTATTGTATAAAGATTCTATTTCAGCCATAGTTAGGTGTTAAACTGTAAATCGAGTACGCGTACCGACCGACATATTTACTTCAACAGTTACTTAAGTTTTGTGTTTGTTCAAAATCAAAATCAAATCAAAATCAAAAATCATTTATTTCCATAGGATGTTGTTACATCACTTAGATCCGTCATTACATTTTTTTGGGTGAGTTCACTAACACAATGGCGGAATCTGTGGAGAAGAGTTCACCGAAGAAACTCCACAGTCGCAGCATCTTTTGCGTTTCCTTTTTTAAATAAAATATTGTCAAATTACAAAATGAATGCTAATTATATATCGAAACAGCCTGTTACTCAAACAACCTATTCCCATGGACATCTGCCCTCTAAGTAATCAGATATCCTATAGTAACCTTTTTTATACAATTTCTGTTTTATTATTATTTTAAACTTGTCTAAAGGTAAGTTTTTAATATCAGTAGGGACCTTATTGTAATAGCGTATACAATTGCTTTTAAAAGAATTACTAATATTATGTAGTCGGCTTACATAAGCAACCAACTTGTCTTTATTTCTAGTATTAAAATTGTGTATATCACTGTACTTCTGAAAATTAGTTATATTTCTTTTTACATACACAAGATTGTCATAGATATATTGAGACACAAATGTCAGAATATTGATTTCTTTAAACTTTTCCCTCAGTGACACTCTAGGCCCTAATCTATAAATTGCACGAACAGCCCGTTTCTGCAGAATAAATATACTATTAGCATTCGCAGCGTGACCCCACAATAAAATACCATAGGTCATTAGACTATGAAAGTAACTAAAGTAGACTAGTCTAGCGGTGTCTACGTCGGTAAGAGCTCTAATTTTTTTAACTGCGAACGCTGCCGAACTCAGTCTGTTCGACAATTTATTTATATGAGGATCCCATTGTAGTTTGGAGTCTAAAGTAATGCCCAAAAAGACAGTCGACTGCACAAGGTCCAATCTCTGTCCTTTTATAAATATGTCTGTAGTTACCGGGTTCACATTGGGTAACACGAATTTAATACATTTAGTTTTCTTTTCATTAAGTAATAAATTGTTAACAGTAAACCAGTTCACTATACTAGAGATAGCATTGTTTACCTCGTCATAATTTGATTGCTGTCTTTTAACTTTAAATATCAAAGAAGTATGATCGGCAAACAATACTAACCCATGTTTTGCTTTAACAAGGTAAGGTAAATCATTAATATATACTAAAAACAAGAAAGGACCAAGAATTGAACCTTGCGGTACGCCCATACTTATTGAAGACCCAGGTGATCTTTTCCCATTAACATCGACCATCTGAACCCTATCTGTTAGATATGACTCCAGAAGGCCAAGGGCCTGATCTTTTACACCAAAATGGCGTAACTTCCTGACAAGAGTGTCATGATGGACGCAATCAAAAGCCTTGGATAGATCGCAGAAGACACCTATTGCATCCATTGCGTCTTCCCAGGCATCAAAAATATTGTCGATTAGTTCAACACCAGCATCGGCTGTTGAACGACCCTTTGTGAAACCAAACTGAGCAATATGAATTAAATTATTGAGATAAAAATGACTTTGCAATTGATTAAGTATGAGTTTTTCAAAGATTTTGCTAAGCGTTGGTAGTATCGATATGGGTCTAAAATTGGTGGGGTCTGATGTACTACCAGCTTTGAATAAAGGTATAACTTTACTTATATGTTGTAATGATATATAAAAAGTTAATTCAACAAGACTACGGTCTCCTCCAATAACATGAAAATAACATAAAGTAGCGTCACGCCTATTCCCATACGGGTTGGCAGAGGCACAATTGCCTATTTAGCCTATTATTCAATACGCCATTTAGCGTGACGGGGGGCTAGCCCATCGCCGCAGCTTTGGAGATATGAAGATTTCGTAAGAGTCGGTACCTTTTCACTTTCACTCAGCTAATCAACTCAGGGGAGTATCTTTCATTAGTTCGGCATTTCTGGCCCAGTGGAGCGTAGCTGTCATCTTAGTAATGACTAATGACACTTTCATCATTTTTGGGGTTCCGTACCTAAAAAGGAATAGTGGATCGAGCGCGGATCGAACCCGCACTCGAAGGGTTCCCAACCATGGTACGAGAAAACTTAACCACTAAAAATAAGAAACAAAAACAATTAGAAAATAATACTATGTCCGAACGTGGATTCGACCCCAGAACCCTTCGGATTGCGAAACCGATGTCAAACCAATTGTGCCACCACAACCAAGTGAGAAGCCACGAATTCTGCGATCATATTTGAATAATGTTATGGTTTGTTAAAACTCATCTCTTATATGGGGAGGCCCCTTTAATTTATACAATATCATGTAGTTAATTTATACAATATCATGTAGTTAATTATGTGTTGCCATAGCGGCAGCAAAAGTACACACTCTGTGACAATTTCGACTGTCTACCTATTTTATATGTAAGAAACTTAGGGCAATATTGTCTCGGTTGCAAATCCTAAAATTTAAAGTACCATTCAACATATTGAGAATGTTGTACCTATCACTTGCAGACTCCATTATAAATTATTGCTTAAGTAGTTAAGGCCGCACATTCAAAACTAACATAAATAAAATTTACGATTTGCAACATAGACTTTTAAAGACCATAGTACCTCTAAAGATAAAACAAAAATTTAACCAGAACGAACCAGGTTTGTTTCACTATTGTAATATACTAACTGTATACGATAAACTGGAATCGTCCATTCTGTGTGAGGAATATGGTCGTATAGATTCATTAACTAGAAAAATTAGACCTAAAAACCTACGAACTTTGTCCTATTTGCCTACCTATGTTATTCCCCGCTATAACAATACATATGGCCAACGGACCTGGGAATACATGCTTCCCAGTATTTTAAATAAGATACCTAAAATAACTATAGACAATTTACTAAATAATATATTCAAGAGAAAATTTATCTTAAAATCATATTACTTTTCCCGTTATGTTTAAAATAAAGTGCAATTTTAGCAATGTATACATAGATAGATATAGTCATAGATAGTAGATATGTAGATATGTATGTAGATATTATGTAGACATTGTTTCTATTGTATCCAAAGTACTTACCGTCGAGTACTTAAGCGATCTCACCATGTCGCACATAAATCTAGTGGTTTCAGCGCATGGTTACTTATTTATTTATTGAATAAACAAAGTTAAAAAAAAAATACGTTTAACCAGATACAGCCGACTGACAGACAGAGTCAGATAGACAAGACGGACAGCGGAGGCTTAGAGCAATAGGGTCCCATTTGGCACCCTTCGGGTACGGAACCCTTAGCGTGGTGGTACAAAGTTGCAATTAATATTAATCATTCAGGTCTGTAGTCCCTTGAAGTTGTACAAACATCAAGCCTCTAAGATGCCGCTTTTTATGCCACAATTTTGCTGAATTCGCTTGGTACTCGCAAGAGAATCAAACCCTACGGTATTTCCCGTTAACTAGAATCATGAAAACTGGCACGAAGCGAAAAAAATCCGAAAACCGTAAATTTATACATCCTTCACCAAAAAATGCGATTACTGCGGAACCCTTGGAGCGTGAGTCCGACTCGCACTTGGCCGGTTTTCGCTAGAGTAATCTATTATCGAACTTCCGTTTTATCAGTTCTTGCGGCTTTTGCTATTTATATGTATATATTTGGATATAGTTTTAATGACATAAAACCCCAATATTCAAATTTTTTTAGGCTCTATTTAATCGCACATCAAAAATACTGATTTTCACAGCAAAAAAGGATCAGCAAAAAATGTTTTTATATTTTAAGTATTTATGTTGTCCTGACATGTTCAACCTTATACTTCACCTAAGCTACCGCAGAATTTTGGCCTGATATTTGCTGTGTCAATCAGTATATTTGCTGTGCAAATCAGTAATATTGATTGTGCAGTTTAATATTTCCGATTGTTTTATGGTAACCATGCTCTTTTGGGACATCAATACATATTTCTGGCTTACGTAAACTAGGTATCAGTTTCTTTATGTAAAAAATATGTCGTTAAAATAGAGTGATGTTGTTGCATAGATATTGAGCTCTTTCGAATGTGAACGCCGCCGCCGCCGCCGCCGCCGCCGCCGCCGATATCAGACGGCGGGCGGTAGCAAAAGTATTGAATATGGAGCCCAGATGAGGTAACTAATCTATGCTATCTCTGTCTTAGCTTCATAGAGAGGTACACTAGCTTAAAAAAATATTTAATTTAATAATAACAATACCTTGGACACTATTTACACACATTTATTTAGCCCCAAACTAGGATTCCCTGTATGTTGGGTACTAGACAACGATACACATACTTATATAGATAAATATTATACTTAGATAGATAAACAACCATGACTAGGGTACAAACAGCCGTTCTCATCAAACAAATATTGGCCCCCACCGGGACTCGAACCCGGGACCCTTGGCTTCGTAGACAGAGTCACTGCCGACTCGGCCATTCTGGTCGTCATACATGCAAACATCTCTGAATCGAATGTACTCATCATTGCATTCAATTATTTTTGATCGATCGATCGATCGATTTTTGGGTAACATCCCTAGTGTTTAAAACGCCACGTGACCTTGCAATGATGTTTAGTTTTTTAGAATGGATTATTGGTCAATTTAAATCGTGAATTCCTTATTTTGTCATTATTATTATAAATATGCATTTATTTCTGAAATTTACTTTGAAACAATAATAGTAGTTTATGTGACTGCTGCATAATGGAGGGCATTAAAACTCGATATCACTCGAGAGTTTTAATGCCTAATTATGTACAGTTACATACACTAGTTTATCTACACACATATCATAAGCTCTCTTTGATGTGTTCAGGAACCGCATGTTTGACCGGCATTGTGGTTCTGCAATTGTTTAGCTTGTTCTTTAGTACCAACTTCACGCAGACGGGCGTCGGCGTTCGAAATTTGAATGTCAGTATCAACTTCACAGACAAACTAGGGACGGCACGCGGATGGGCGTCGGCGTTCGAAATTTGAATGTCATTATATGTAGAAAAACTACACATAATGACCATTATGTGTAGTTTTCCAGATACGAAACGAGTTTTTACCAAGTAGTTTAACATAATGTTGATCGTAACGTGCGGTTTTTGAACGCAGTAAAGAGGGTTTATGATACGTGTGTAGATAAATAATATTGTGTGCCCCCCGTTACAGGGTTATGTTGTTGAATTTTGATGACGTGTCACATGTTACCTCTAATCTTGGCTCCACTATACAACAACATAACTCGTTAGTCTTATACATAGTGATTATATTTTATTTGGTCTTATACAAGTCAGAATAACTGCCATTTTGGCCAATGCCACCATTTTTGACAACCAGTGAATATAACCAGCTTAAGGTGATTAAAAAAAATTGATTTGATTTTCGGTTTAATTTATTGAGTACATGATTAAGATTCTCACTGAAGGAAAACGCGATTGGAAGAAATTTTCTCGATATAATTTAATTACCAAAATACCTCTACATTGTTTTATTTTTTCTTTTATTTCTGAAATGCTAACTAAATTCATTGCGGAAGGGCATTCAAAATTAGGATATCATGTATTTGTGAACTCTCCTTGAAAATCTTTTTGTCAAAATAGCGTAGTTTATTTTTAAACAACTTTTATATGGTTTGGCGCTACGTTATTTCAGTTTGAGTTTTTGCATCGTTTGCGCTCTCTTTTCTTTCTTATGTGGAAGTAATTAACGCTGTCACTTTCGTTTACATTCGTATTCCTCTTATATATACAACATTTACGTATCACCTTAAATACAAAACGGCCATGTTAAGTAGGTACCTGGCCGTGTAACTTGACCATGCTGTATTTAAGTTCAATTCTTTATTGCGCAAAGATAAATAAAAAGTTACATTTGTGTAAAACATGTACAAAGGCGAGCTTATCTCTAATAAATGCTTGTAAAAAGGGATTTCTTCCAGCAAACTAAGCCATGTTGTGTTTAGTTTAAACACAATTTATTTAGCTGTCAAAACTGTGATACAAGTCTTCTTCGTCACCGAGGCGCCCCTCACCCATAATCAACCGATCACCAACAATCACAAGTCATCACATCAGATCACACGTGATGCGTTAACTATCACTTAACTATCGTATGAATTCGTGTGTAAAGGGCGAGATGATTCAAGATTACTTTTGTAATCAACCACTCACTGTGTGTGTTACTGTGTTTGTGAGTTTGTTTCGTCACACCGAAATTCGTGATAAATTTTTCGAATGGAATATTGCTGGCTACTCACTATTATCGAAATCCAGACATACGAAATAATTTTTGCCCAAGCTGAAACGGAGACGCTTCGTTTCAGCTTGGGCAAAAATTTATCACTGACCGTGCGAGGGAAGCGGCTCCGTTTCAGCTTGGGCAAAAATGTATCACTGACCGTACGAAGGAAGCGGCTCCGTTTCAGCTTGGGCAAAAATTTATCACTGACCGTGCGAGGCAAGCGGCTCCGTCTCAGCTTGGGCAAAAATTTATCACTGACCGTGCGAGGGAAGCGGCTCCGTTTCAGCTTGGGCAAAAATTTATCACTGACCATGCGAGGGAAGCGGCTCCGTTTCAGCTTGGGCAAAAATTTATCACTGACCGTGCGAGGGAAGCGGCTCCGTTTCAGCTTGGGCAAAAATTTATCACTGACCGTGCGAGGGAAGCGGCTCCGTTTCAGCTTAGGCAAAAATTTATCACTGACCGTGCGAGGGAAGCGGCTCCGTTCAGCTTGGGCAAAAATTATTTCGTATGTCTGGATTTCCGGCTGTTCTCCTCAAGTGATATACCCACTCTCGAGTTTTAATGCCTAATTATGTACAGTTACATACACTAGTTCATCTACACACATATCATAAGCTCTCTTTGATGTGTTCAGGAACCGCATGTTCGACCGGCACGGTGGCATTAATAATTGCTCTGCACTTGTTTAGCTTGTTCAGTAGTACCAACTTCACAGACAAACTAGGGGCGGAAGTCGGCGGAACGCAGGCGGGCGTCGGCGTTCGAAATTTGAATGTCATATAATTTGTGGAAAATGTATACGTTATGGTCATAATGTATCAATATTCAGAGGAGAAATGAGTTTTTACTTGTTCATCCGATAAACTTCAAGGGGTGTCGGGGGGGGGGGGGGGGTATGAGGGGGTGGAAAATAATGAAAAGAATATGCGAATTTCCTGTGACGCTCGCGAGTTCCACAGCTCACAGAGCCACTAGTATTTCCTGTGACGCTCGCGAGTTCCACAGCTCACAGAGCCACTAGTATTTCCTGTGACGCTCGCGAGTTCCACAGCTCACAGAGCCACTAGTATTTCCTGTGACGCTCGCGAGTTCCACAGCTCACAGAGCCACTAGTATTTCCTGTGACGCTCGCGAGTTCCACAGCTCACAGAGCCACTAGTATTTCCTGTGACGCTCGCGAGTTCCACAGCTCACAGAGCCACTAGTATTTCCTGTGACGCTCGCGAGTTCCACAGCTCACAGAGCCACTAGTATTTCCTGTGACGCTCGCGAGTTCCACAGCTCATAGAGCCACTAGAATTTCCTGTGACGCTCGCGAGTTCCACAGCTCACAGAGCCACTAGAATTTCCTGTGACGCTCGCGAGTTCCACAGCTCACAGAGCCACTAGAATTTCCTGTGACGCTAGCGAGTTTCACAGCTCACAGAGCCACTAGATTTTTTTTAAAGATTTACGAAGACCCTTCCTATTCTTAAATTCATAATAATTATTTTTCTATGCTGTCTCACAACTCTTACAACATTTGATGTCTCTATTATTTTTACGTATCGCCTCGATAGAGAACAGTACACCGCACAATCTTACTCTAAGGGAAGTCAAGGTTTGTCCCGCTCGGTGGGGATTCTAAAAGGCTTCTGTCATCTTATTTGATACACTTTCCTTTCCAAACACCAATTATATTTGATAGTAGCACCACAGAACTTTCTAGAACAGCGAGCAGTATCAAACAATCTACGAAAAGTCCACTTACGCCCCATCTATAATTATTTCACACTCATGTTAATGTTCTATCAATCATTAACTTGGTCATGAATATATGACAAGACTTGTCATAATTATAACTAGCTATAAAACACTGGTCGTATAAAAGTAATCATAAAAACTACGCCAACTCGTAAACATTGGAAAGCGTAGTAACAAATCACAGACCATTCATCGAGACATCAATAAAGCCACAAGTTATTACTATTTTACAAGTCTACAAAGTCAACGCAGCCAGTTTATTTCAATACTTTGCTTCTGGCCCCACACTAGGCTACGCTGTGCCGTCAGCGACATCACACTCATATAGACATCCAAGACCTGGGGTTTTTTTTTTCTTTATCCCCAGCCGGGGATCGAACCCGGGAACTCTCGCATGACAGGCAGATCCACAACCGTAGCGCCAGTCGTCAGATATTCAATTGCTCCATTTAGCGTGACAGGGGGCTAGCCCATCACTGCAGTTATTGTCCCTTCACGATATTGTTGTGGTATCGACCATTGGTGGCAGGAACTCCCGGAAGACAGGGCCACATGTGGACACACGGTGCTCTCACAGATCTTCAATTTCGAGTCCCAACGAAGAGCTACACTTGATGCCAAGCCAGATGAACTGGGAGGCAGTACACCTGCCGCAATACAGTACCACTACCAAGATGGCGGCCTGATGTGAAGCCAGAGTAACCGCAACTATTACCGATATCATTCACCAAGTTAAAAACTTAAAATCTTTGTACATGAAAAGTCCTCATCAAACTCTTGCTGCACGGAACCCAAAACCAAAACGTCATCTGTGAATATAGTTTTTGTTGATTTTTTCAAAAAGCGCTAAATCTATTTTCATAAAATTTATTTGGGACCTCCCCTGAAGTTTGGCCTACCAATCAAAATAAGAATCATCAAAATCGATTCATAATTGACGGAATCGCGTTACAAACATACAAAAAGTTGCACCTTGCACCTTTTTTAAGTCGGTTGAAAATAGGCTACGTGTGCCCTAAGAGGGCAATGAACGATGCCATATACCCAAACCCGGTTGAAGAACATCATCATAATGTACTTGGGATTTTTGGATAAATCACTTATGTCATTGTAAAAATTGTCGTAATTTTACCAATGTTGCATCTTTATATACTTGTGAATTGTAACGTGTAGTTTTAAGAAACTGGCCACTATTGGCGCGTTGACATTAAATTACGATAATTATGCATATCGATTCGTTATCGAGTAATCGAGGCTATCGATTCATTGCATCGAGAATACGAGATCAAACTCGCGACGCGATTAGGTAAATCAAAGATGGCGACACGAATATGTTATGTTATTTATGTAATTTATTAACGCGCTATTGAGTCTTAGCCCATTTGCAAGCGAAGCTACTATGAATAAACTAAACCAGTTGGGAACTCAGGGTACACATATATTAGCCATTTATTTTCAAAACCCGCTGAAGTAAGTTCAGTCAGCCCAAAATGGATTTTTTATCATTACGAGAAAGCGCTTTATTAGAAGTTTTTGTGACTGATACATAATGTAGGTAGGGCATTAATACTCGAGAGATAATATCATTCGAGAGTTTTTATGTACAGTACACACACTAGTTTATCTACACACATATCATAAGCTCTCTTTGATGTGTTCAGGAACCGCATGTTCGACCGACATTGTGGCATTGATAATTGCTCTGCACTTGTTTAGCTTGTTCAGTAGTACCAACTTCACAGACAAACTAGGGGCGGCACACAGGCAGGCGTCGGCGTTCGAAATTTGAATGTCATAATTTGTCGAAAATTAAGATAAGAATTGAGTTTTTACCAAATAGTATTACATTATGCTGGTCGTAACGTGCGATTATTGGACCTAGTAAAGAGGGTTTATGATATGTGTGTAGATATAAGTACTTTAGACCTCTCAGTTAGTGTCGAATCCTCCCAGAACACGCTAAAAATTGTAAATTCAAGGTTTGTAATCAAAACCTAATAAAACCCAAACCCAAAACGACTAACAAAGATTTTAACATTTGAATTGGTAGTGACATATGTATATCTACGCAATGACCCATTTAGGGGTTTGGATTGGCTCTAGATATCGTTCACAATCACACGATTTGCAGGGTTCCGTACCCGAGGGGTGCCAAACGGGACACTATTACTAAGCCTCCGCTGTCCGTCCGTCCGTCCGTCGCCAGGCTGTATCTCATGAACCGTGATAGTTAGACAGCTGAAATTTTCACAGATGATGTATTATGTTGCCAATATAGCAACAAATAAAAAAAAATAGAATAAAATTGCTATTTAAGGGTACTCCCATACAACATACAAACTTATGAATGCACCTGGCTACGTGCATGGAGTGTGAAAGTAGCCGCACCAATAACTTTGTAAACAACGTTTTGCTTTGTAAAATCCAAACTATTCACTCCACACCATCCCTATCATTGCATGGTGGTACGGAACCTGTAGTGCGCGAGTTAGACTCGCACTTGACCGGTTTTTATTGTTCTGTAAATACGGGGGGGTGTCAGGAGCTCCTCTGCCCCCTGTGTAAATGTAAAGTTTTTAAGTTATAAAATTTTTAGGTTATATTTATATAGTATCGCCATGAAAGTGTGAAAGTGGAGATTCATCCGGTTCAATCTGTAAAATGGCGGAATTCAGAACAAATGTATCATTTCTCCGAATTTCTACGAAAATCCGAGTCAGGGCATCCCACTTGCTAGGCAGTCTAGCTCTAGTAGATTTCCTCGCAGAAAAAGCTATACTAGGGGGGCAGGGGAGCTCCCCTCCCATACGCGCCTGTCTCTAACCAGAGATATAGAGAACATGTAAACATAATAACCACAATTTCGTGCGGGTGTATCGACACTATCTTAACGAAAGGACTTTAGCTCCTTGTGTTGTGTACCCCTCGCTAACATATATGGGCTAAGCTTCAATGACAAAATATGATCCCTAAAAAAAAACGTGGCGTCACCCCTTTTTCCATACGTTGCGGAGGAGGCACAGGTATGCCCCACGTTCAGCCAGGGGCCCAATACTGTTATGGAAAGAGTACATCGAGTGCTGCCCAGGGCGCAAAATGCCGCATTTGGCTTTGGTTTGGAGGCTGACTTATACGGCCTTTGCGCACTTCGGAGCATAGCGTTTCCCATAAGAGAGCTGAGCCCCAGTTATTCAATAATAACCAGACGAGAAACCTTTTTTGAACAATAAGAGAAACTTCTGTCTGAAAATGGCGCGCGCGGCGAACGCAATCGGAAAGCGCTCATTCGGAACAATAATAACATCGATTCGAAATGCCGTAATCGAATTAGATAATACGGTACTCCGCGGTTTTGCGGCGATAGCCTAGCCCCCTGTCAGGCAAAACGGAGTGTTGATTGGGAAATATTAAACTGTACATCAAAACTACTGATTTTGATAGCAAATATCACGGCAAAATGCTGCGGTAGAGGTGAAGGGTAAAGGGGGTGATCGAAGCGAAGCCCCCTTTATCCTTCGTGTTAGGTTGAACATGTCAGGACAACAAAAAATACTTAAATCATAAACTTAAACACACATATAAAAGCACACATAAAATATTTAAAACATAAAAAGTGTTTTTGTTGATCCTTTTTTGCTGTGCAAATCAGTATTTTTGATGTGCGATTAAATACTAGCCGCATTGATTGAGCTATACGTAGGCATACCTGTGTTGTTGCCACCCCGTACGGGTAAACGGGTCACGCTTTGTTAGTTAGTTAGTTAGTTAGTTAGTTAGTTAGTTAGTTAGTTACAGCGGCACAGGTACGGGTTTCTGCATCTCTGGCTAGCATATAGGTATAGTAGATTTTTCAGATCTTTTTTATTACCAATGTGAAATAACAATAATAAATGTAGCGCCGTCAATGTCCCCGCCGAGGGGCACCGGCTTTTGCCTGGATACGAGTAAGATCAAGCCATACTCCACCACGCTGGCTTAGTGCGCGTTGATGGAGGGTTTTATTTAAAAAAAAATATATAATTTTCTTTATACATATACAGAAATGATACACCCATCATCAAATACACATACATAGTAAATCTCTCAAATTGTGTATGTTTATGAACAAAAAATATATGCTGCTGTTTTTATAAATGTTGCCGCTGAGTTATTAATTGTTTAGCTTAGGTTAGACTTTTGGTTTGGTTTAGGTGACATTTTAAAATCAGATTTGGTCGTATGAATTGCACAAACAACACCAACACTTATTAATATATATAACCTGCAATTATTTAATCATCAGTTTTATAATTATCATGTTCACTTTGCGATGATACGTTTTATGTAAACTTTTATTTTATCACTGTTCTATAATAGTAGCTAATGTGACTGCTACATAATGGAGGGCATTAATACTCGAGAGTTTTCATAATAATATCACTCGAGAGTTTTAATGCCTAATTATGTACAGTTACGTACACTAGTTTATCTACACACATATCATAAGCTCTCTTTGATGTGTTCAGGAACCGCATGTTTGACCGGCATTGTGGCTCTGCAGTTGTTTAGCTTGTTCTGTAGTACCAACTTCACGCAGACGGGCGTCGGCGTTCGAAATTTGAATGTCATTATATGTAGAAAAATAACAAATTATGGTCATAATGTGTAATTTTTCAGATAAGAAATGAAATTTTACCAAGTAGTTTAATATTATGCTGATCGTAACGTGCGGTTTTTGTACGCAGTAAAGAGAGTTTATGATACGTGTTTAGATAAAATGCTTTGCACGTCAAGCTCTTCAGATTATAGTGTGATTCAGTGATCACACAAAACCACTGAAGAGGCTTTATAAAAAATAAATAAAAAAAAACACTGAATTCATCGGTCTCAAAAAAATATATGTGTAAGAAAGTCCAAACCGTTTGTTGATAAACTAACGCGGTAGTTGATCAACTATAGGCAGATATTACCAAACCAGACCGACAGGGTATAGAATTTACGTTTCCTTTGTTCTTACATGTCATCCTAACACGAAGACTAGACTCTAGACTTCACCTAAGCTACCGCAGTGTTTGCCCTGGTATTTCGTTTGCAATTCAAGTTTAAACCAGTTTACTATTTAACTGTTTTAACCGTTAGTTTATCAACCAACGCGTCATATAGTAAGCAGTACGCTACTGTTTACTATCACATAACAAAGTAACGAGAAAAAAAACGTTAGTTTATCAACTAACACAATCAGGTTTTGACAATCTTTCGGTGACATATGTATACAGTGAGATAATCAAGTTTAAATACTATGTCGTTTTAAGATTGGATTAATTTGCTTCAATCGTAAAAAAACCCGAACATACCTAATCTATATTAAAAAGGAAAAATAATAATTTATATATAAAATTACTGATTTCTCTCATAATATTTATACCTAAATTTTCTTTTTAGAGCTCCTTATCAATCAATCGCCTAATTTTTAACGTCGCCGGGCGGCCCTATGCTATTCCGCGCATTTTTCAATGCAAATCAGGCTATTTCTCCGGTATTTATATTTTTCTGTCTGGTAATAACCCTATTTAGCGTATATCTAAACAAACACTAATTTTAAAATCAATCTTAGAAACAGACTAAAATGGATCTTTTATAACTTCGAACAGTTTTAGACATATTTGAATTATCCAAGAACATCAAATCGCAAAATTAATATTATAAGCCAGCCAACGAAATACAAACCATAAATCTCAGGTAGGTTATATTAGGATGTAGCAAATACCATGGAGTCAGCGTATCATAAACGCATTCTGATTGGCTACGATTGTTAGTACTGTTATACGGATGTTACACGGCCATCAGCAATATTGCATTGATATTGTGAGAGTAATAGCACAGATACTATAATACTATACAGCGTAATAGTGAGACACAGTGTCGGTGGAATTGTATCTAAACAAACTAAACTGCTCATCTGCTCGGAATTAGAAACATATTGTCCAGTTGACTTAAGTAATTTTCATCAGTAATCAGATAACTTCGAAATGAAATTAAACATTGGATCTTACCACAAAAGAATAAACTGCAGTTCAACACTGGTTTTAAATCAAAAATGTATAGGATTTGACGTTTGTTTTGAGGTTAAATCATGTGTAACAATTTTTGTAGTAACACGGTATACATATAAATTGATAAACTTTTTCTAGTGCCGTTTGTCTACGGTACTGTACCATAAAGTACTGCTATCAGGTCACAGATGGCGCTGTTGTGCAATTTCCGCATTCTTAATCGTAATTTGTTGCTGATATGCGGGCTATGCGGCTCCCGTCAATGCGTCACATAGTAACCAACAATGCTAATTAAAATTAATGATGTGATTAGCAGCGCATTAGCAAAAAAAAATGCAAAAATATTTCCGATACCGGGAATCGAACCCGAGCCTCCTGGGTGAGAGCCAGGTATCCTAGCCACTAGACCATATCGGATGCTGAGAATTGTTGCGGAATTCTTGATTATAACCTGAAACCTTAGTGAAAATATTTCAACAATGAAGTAACTGTGGACAGGTGTCACGAACTTTTTTAAATGTTTCCGTAACTTCGATACTTTGAGTCATGTGTTCGCTACCGAAGTTTTGAACTAAAAACAGAACTAGATCACATTGTGAAATAATTAAAATTATAATGTTGTCAGCGCTATTTTCCCATGACAGGCAAAACCATGGGAATTGCTTATTGTGTTGGTTGATATCAAACTAACGGTGGGGTGTCTTGGGAAGTGAATGTTGTAATGTTTGCATTAGGGTGGGGGGGTGTCTGGGGAAGTGAATGTTGTAATGTTTGCATTAGGGTGGGGGGGTGTCTGGGGAAGTGAATGTTGTAATGTTTGCATTAGGGTTTTTTTAATGGTAATACAGTTGTTGTTATCTTGCCATGGGTTTGCCATAATTTTCTTTATCTTGTGTCTTAAATTTAGTTACTGATGGCCAATGAAAAAAATATTTACCGAAAAATTTTGATATTAAAATTTCAATATTGCACATATAATATGAGTAAGAGAATTATATGAATATATTATTTCAAATTTATTTTAATTTGTGTTTTATGATTAAATTATTGTAATTACCTACTGTAATTTGTATCTACATTATGAAAAAAATATACATAAACAACCGAAGAAGATTACATCACATTAATCTCGAAATACTATTAGCTGTAGCAATTACACTATTTGATAACACACTCAATTGAATATTAATAGAAATTGAATATCAAATTGCTTTCGTTACGTAACTGTTACTTATATTATAAGCCTTTTCTTCAGCTAATAGTTATTTGATACGGTGTTTATTGCTTTCAAAGCTGCTTATATACCTACTTAAAATATTGAGAGTTTATTAGGGTTCTGCAGACAGACAACAAAAATACTTTTTAAATAAAAATGGTGTAATAGCCATCTTGTAAGTAATAATTATAATACAGAAGTAATTAATATACTTAAACTATTAAACAATTGCCCGTATCGGTTGGCGGAAGTAAAGTTGTATTGTGGGAGACGCAAACTGTACAAAATAGTCGGCACATGTTTAAGAAGTAAATACAGGAATCATATTATTCACAAATAAAAAGCGAATAAATAACATTTGGCTGTATAAGCTCCGGTGTCACGCTTGCTTCTCACACAGGAGATGCAGGTTCGATTCCTGACCGTGTACCAATGAGATAATTAATTTGTCTTAAGTACATTATACGGGCGTTCTAACGGTGATGGAAAACATCGTGAGGAAACCTTCATTACTGCATAGCTGCGGCGATGGGCTAGCCCCCTGTCACGCAAAAATGGAGTATAGAATAACTGTCTCGAAGTGGGCACAATTGTGCCTCTGCCACCCCGTATGGGATAAGGCGTCACGCTATGTCATAAAGAAATATACAACAGTGTGAAGCTAGTGTTTGGTTTACTGAAGCGGCGGCCATCTTGTGCGTTCCGGAACGCACTGCAGGAAATGACGATGACGACCTCTGTGGCGCAGCGGTTGTGGCTCTGCCTACCATGCGCGAGGTCCCGGGTCTGATCCCCGGCTGTGGATAAAGAAGAAACCCGGTTCTTGAATGTTTATATGTGTGTGATGTCGCTGTTTCTGGTTCCCACGACACAGGTGGGTCCTAGTGTGGGGTCAGAAGCAATGTAGGCGTCTGAATATTTAAAAAAAACTTATAATAACATATAATTATTTTACTTATTTATAGTTTTATTCAGTTTTTCTCCAATTAATAATTAATTCACGTTATTTATTACAACTTTATTATTCATATAACTGGTAAAAGAATATAAAAAAATAAAAGAGTATCTAAAAAGCCACGTTTGTTAAATATTTTATAAATTTTACCACCCCCCCCCCCAACATTCAAAAATCACTTAATAATTTGCTTCAAAAACAAAAATAAAATAAATATCTATGACATTTTGTCAAGGTATCAATCACTGTCAATATTTTATGTAATATTAAACTGTATGTAGCAATATTATTTAAATGTTGGTCTTCTACGGAACCTTGTGAGTTTTCGATTAAATAACATAAAGGCACTATGAAAATAATATTATTACATTACGTAATATGAGATTAAGATCCTATTTTACTAAGTTTAATTGTTTTCTTGGCTAGTGAGGCCTTTGCCCAGTTGTGGACACCGTGTGGGCTCAATATTAATCATAATAGCTATCATAATAGTAAAAAATCTCATTGCTAATGCTGCACAGATAAGATCTTTCTTCAAATAGACTTTTATGATGATGATATATAACCATCTTATCATTGTTTTATGGGAAAATATTTTGCTTTATTTCGCAAATTTTTATGCCACGCTTATTTTTAAGCTTCGTATCTCCATAGTTGCGGAGATGGGCCAGCCCCCTGTCTCGCAAAATATAGAATAACTAGCTAAACGATGCCGCAAAAACGCTGTGTTCGACTGTTTAATATGTATTTGAACGTTCTGCACATTGTACTGAGTACGTGATTGGTCTGTGCGGCTGGCTAGTCTAGCTAGTAAAGACGGAAGCATGTCTTAACTTCATTCGCTTAGATAGTGTCGTATACTCGCAAGCTAATGTGGTTATTATCTATATAAGGACAAGGTTATGAATCCTTCGACAAGAGGCGGCAGCTTCCAAGGCGGAGCGACAGTATCTAAGTGAATAAAGTTTATACAATAATAGCTTAGATCGGCTACTAAAGATTACACTATCCTAAAGGCTTCATTACTTTTACTAAACTTTCGTTCTACGCAAAAACCTCATCATAAGAGAAGGCGTTCTTATAAAAAGAAAAATCATACGTTTTTTCGTATCTTCAATTAACATCTCCGTTACAAAAACTTGTAAATGGCGTCACATAATCACGTTACCGCAGTATATGCAAGAATCAGTGAGAAAGCAACAAGAAACTGTGCCACCGCTGGGCCAGCTGCGAATTGCGATTTTAGTACACTCCGCTTCAGGTATTAGATGGGCCCGGGTCGTTTGTTAATTTATCTACACACGTATCATAAACCCTCTTTACTGTGTACAAAAACCGCACGTTACGACCAGCATAATGATATACTACTTGGTAAAAACTCATTTCTTATCTGAATATCTCGACAATTATGACATTCAAATTTCGAACGCCGACGCCCGCCTGCGTGCCGCCCCTAGTTTGTCTGTGAAGTTGGTACTACTGAACAAGCTAAACAAGTGAAGAGCTTATCAATGCCACAATGCCGGTCGAACACGGTTCCTGAACACATCAAAGAGAGCTTATGATATGTGTGTAGAACTAGTGTATGTAACTGTACATAATTAGGCATTATGTATCAGTTACATAAACTACTATTAGTATGGAGGCCGGCCCTAATGTAACATGTGCCTTCAACAAATACAATACAACAGTAAGATTTATAATGGAGCCGAGGCACTGTTTGAAGGAATCTCAAATGCCTTTGGAATTTCAAACCGTTTTAGTGCATATTTGGGTCAGTGAGTAAGGGCTCAGGTATGGGGTTCGTATCCTTCACAGCAAGGGCCTACAGATTGAAAAAGATAACATTGTGCTTGGCGGGTGTCTCAGTAGTCTGTTTGTGACGGGATATTGCTCAAAATATTGTTTATTCAATGAATAGATAGAGCTCAAACTGGAGCGAATTTGGATAGATTTTTACATTTTTTCTAGGGTTTCGTACCCAAAGGGTAAAAACTGGACCCTATTACTAAGATTCCGCGGTCTGTCCGTCCGTCTGCCACCAGGCTAGTTAGACAGTTGAAATTTCCACGGATGATGTATTTCTGTCGCCGCTATAACAATAAATACTAAAAAAAGGAATGAAATAAATATTTAAGGGGGCTCCCACACAAAAATACTTTCAATACCACATACAAATACACATACTTATCCATGCACCTGATTACGTACATGGAGTGTGAAAGTAGCCGCACCAATAACTTTGTAAACGACATTTTACTATGAAAAATCCAAACTATTCACTCCACACCAACCCTACAATTGTACGGTGGTACGGAACTCTTCGTGCGCGAGTTAGACTCACACTTGACCGGATTTTATTTCAATTTCGATTCTTTCCGATTGTTTTGGTAACATCCCTAGTGTTTAAAAAGTGGATTTTACCATGGACGAATAAAACTAGAGGACTGACAACGTCATACAAAAAAGCGTACCCTGCTAGAAAGCTAAAATCCTGTATTATTTATAGATGTCGCTGTACCATGCAATAGATGCTGGGTGCTTAGGGTGACGGCGTAGTATAATCCATAGTAATATCGACGAAAAATCAGAGATGGCGTAAGCGTAAACCTTGTTTCTTCTTAGGAAAATAACGCTTATACCGCCATCTTTCCTAAATTATGCGCGCCACCACGATACTACCTTTACTAGAAATAACTTTTGAACTAGTAGCTCTATCTAGCAATATACATTTAAACTAAAAATCGAATTACGCTTCAAAGTACTACGGTTGTATGTCCTCTAGTTTTATTCGTCCATGATTTTACGAAGTTTTAGGTTATCTGTCATATCACTTCTAAGATTTTATGAACTGTAATTCTGCAATGCGCAAAGTAATGCCCGATGTGTAACAGAAATAGTGACAGGAAACGACGTGTTTGGCATCCTAGTACAGGTTTAATATTTTAATTGACCGAGCGAGCGAAGGGCTCCATTTCGACAAGATAGGAGGCTGATTTTGCTTTCGTCTGTCTCTATGTCTCTATGTACCTATGTCTGTCAGTTCCGGTCTAGGGGCCACAGTTTTCAAGCGATCCTCACATTCCTCGCATTCCTTGAATTAAAAGTATTTTTTTTGTCGAGAGCTTTTCTCGATTTCCCCTTGGGGGGGGGGGGGGGGAGTTATGACGTCATAAATTTTTTGTATGTTTTTTTTTTTCTGTAACCTATCGTGTAGGGTATCAAATTAAAGGGCTTCATGAGCCGGTTCTAAAAAAATAAAATAGGTGGCCGAAAGGTAATGGTGTAGCATTACCTTTCGGCCGCCTGTTTTCTAAAATCCAACAAATATTTTCAAAACATACCAAGTTTGGACTCCTCGAAGTAGTCTAGATCTCTACAGACCACGAGAGTGAGTGAAATAGACTACAACTATTTTCGTGAAAAGTCAATAGATTGTATTTTAAATCGCAAAGTGTAGTTTACAAAGTTATTGGTGGGTGCGGCGGCTACTTTACTACTTGATTTTGATTGAATCTAAAATACTTACCTATAAATTGGTTCACAGTCCCCCCTGTTAGCGAGGTCTACTGCCCACAGGGCCACTAGTTCATTTAGCACCATGTAAATGTTATCTTAATTGTAAAAAAACTAAAAGTACCTACCTACTTTAGATAGCTTTCACAACTTAACAGCAAGAATCGAATCTGTGTTGTACGTAAAATAATTGAGTATGGAGTCCGGCTCAGATTTCTGTTCCCTAATGTAGGTACTACAAAGGGCCTCACTGTCACGTGGGTGTTGTTTGTTATGACAAGTGGTGATGACCTTTCCGGCTTCGATGGCCGCTGGTCTCTGGTCGCCCCCCGCAGCGAAAATAACGATAAATGGAAGGTGTGAAAAGAAATACGCTTTTAATGAAGCTATTGTGTTGCAAGAATTTAATCTGGCTGGAATGTGACAGTTGTGGGAAGATTAAACTAACTTTAAGGTACTACTATACTAGGATTTTTCATTTGAGGCCAGAAATGTAAACAACGAACTGTCATTTTCCAGTACAAAAAGTTTAATATGAATGTCAAAGTCAACGGTTTTGTTCTAGAAAATGACAGTTGTTTGTTTACACTTCTGGCCTCAAATTAAAAATCCTAGTATAGAGATTCTGTGAGTTTCTAAAAAATAACAAGGAAGAAAAGTTAGTTAAAAAAACAAATCTGTTAACACAATTATTTGAAGCTTTGTTAAAATAATTTGAGGGTTCCGTAATCCGTAGCTCCGTACCTCAAAAGGAGGAACAAAGTCTAAGTCAAAGTACTTTATTCAAAGTCAAAGTACTTTATTACTGTAGATATTTACATATACTTAGCAAACGTCATTTTTTGCCTCTTCTCTACATTGGACCACTGTGGGAGAAGCAGGGCGTAGAAACTCCCACAGATTGATTTTTAGATCTCTTTTAAAAATAGGTTGAGCTTAACTAATACAAATATGTTTTATTTTATTTAACAAGCAGGCAATAATAAATAATTACAAAATTATTAACAGCGAGTTCTGTGTTGAACTAGATTAACCCCATACAGTCCTGTCATTTAAGTAATCTCGAACATTGCAATATCCCTTTTTCGACAAAGTCGCTTTAACATGCTTTTTAAATTGCTCAAATGGCAATTTCAAACCCTTATAGGATCACTCGCCTGTCCGTCCGTCCGTCTGCCACAGGCACTTTTCTCAGGAACTACAAGAGATAGAACCTTATTGAACTTGTTTTAGTTTTGATAACTTCAGAAGTTATCAGAAGTTATGAGCAAAAAAAGTGCCCCCCTTATCTTCGATACTAAAGAGTCTAAAATTATGAAAAAAAATCAGAATATAGTACTAAAGCCAAAGATTACGGGAAAGCCTGCCCACTCCGAATTGCCAAGGGTGTTAATTTATCTGTAAACCACATGCAAACTTATAAATGCACCTGGTTAAGTACTTGGAGTACGAAAGTAGCCGCACCAATAACATTGTAAACAACATTTTGCCATGTAAAATTCAAACTATTCACTCCACACCATACCTACCATTGTACGGTGGTGCGGGACCCTTCGTGCACGAGTCCGACTCGCACTTGACCTTTTTTTACAGATATAAGTTGTCAGAAATCCCCTCATTAACATTGTGTCTCAATTTCAAACACATTTCCACATAATAGAAGCACTTAATCCAAGTCAAGGTTAATTTGATCGGTTAATTGATACATACTTATGTATTTGTCAATACGGATCTGTTTACAAATCTGACAGGTTGGCCAAAGAGATGCAAATGACAAATCATTATCATAATAGGAGCGGTTTATAGTAGTTTATGTGACTGATACATAATGGAGGGCATTAAAACTCGAGAGGGGGTTTATGAAACGAGCCGAAGGCGAATTTCATAATAATATCACTCGAGAGTTTTAATGCCTAATTATGTAAAGTTACATTCACTAGTTTATCTACACACATATCATAAGCTCTCTTTGATGTGTTCAGGAACCGCATGTTCGACCGGCATTGTGGCATTGATAATTGCTCTGCACTTGTTTAGCTTGTTCAGTAGTACCAATTTCACAGAAAAAACTAGGGGCGGCACGCAGGCGGGCGTCGGTGTTCGAAATTAGAATTTCGTAATTTGCCGAAAATTAATGGTCATAATGTATCAATATTCAGATAAGAAATGAGTTTTTACCGAGTAGTATGAGCTGGTCGTAACGTGCGGTTTTTGTAAAGAGGGTTTATGATACGTGTAGATAAAAGATTTGATATTAATAAAAGGGAATATTTTCCCTGCCCTATTTAAATTAAACGATTACCTATTTACATTAAATTAAATAAAAAAAAAATATCCCCTGGGATCGAACCGGGGATCTCTCTCACGGTCGTCAGAGCGACAACCGCAACGCCACAGAGGTAGATAATGAACACAGTTATGGCTTGAAAGGTCATTGAACTTGAAACTATGTTTCGCGGAACTGAATCAGATATATAGATATATAGAATAGACTCAGAGTTATTGATATAATAATAATAATAATACCCGTTGATCTAGCCCCAAACTAGGATTCCCTGTATCTTGGGTACTAGACAACGATACACGTACTTATACAGATAAATATTATACTTAGATAGATAAACAACCACGACTAGGGTACAACCATCTGTTCTCATCAAACAAATATTTGGCCCCACCGGGACTCGAACCCGGGACCCTTGGCTTCGTAGGCGGGGCCACTGCCGACTCGGCCATCCGGGTCGTCAAATATAAAGCCTCCCACTGTGTATAAGAAGCAAACAAAGGACATTTACCGATCGATGCAGAGAACACGCAAATTCTCGCCAACGTCACGCCTATAGTACAATATCAATTTGGAGCAGCAGGTGGCTTGCCCATCGCCTCAGCTATGAAAAACAATATTTATAGGCAGCCGTTGTCTTGCGGTGAAAGTGAAATGTGAGAGTGGCCGCGATGTGTGACGGACAAACAGAAGATAATCTGACTTCATTATTGTAATCACTCGTAACTACCGACCGAGCTGTGCTGGCTGGATGTTTGATTGTAGTGCTTGGCCCTCGGGTGTCAAGTAGTTGAGAGAGTTCCCTCGCCGAGCCTGTTATGTGAATTTCATTCCAAGTCTTTTTTCATTTTTTTCCTTTTGAGCAATAATAATAATAATAATGCCTTGGACACTATTACATACATTGATCTAGCCTCAAACTAGGTTTCCCTGTATCAGGTACTAGACAATGATACACATACTTATATAGATAGATATAATACTTAGATAGATAAACAACCATGTCGGACGGAACGGTCACGCTGGAGTGCGATTGGAGAGGCCTATGTTCAGCAGTGGACGTTAACAGGCTGAAATGATGATGATGAAACAACCATGACTAGGGTACAAACATCCGTTCTCATGAAACAAATATTTGCCCCCACCGGGACTCGAACCCGGGACCCTTGGCTTCTAAGGCAGGGTCACTGCCGACTCGGCCTTTCGGGTCGTCAGCAATTTAAAAACCATGTTAAAGCGACTGTCGAAAAAGGGATATTACAATGTTCAAGGTTTCTTAAATGACGGGACTGTATGGGGTTAATCTGGCTCAACACAGACATTGCTGTTGATAGTTTAGTAATTATTTATAGTTATATTGTTATATTTGTATTAGTTAAGCACAAGCAATTTTTAAAAGAGATCTAAAAATTAATCTGTGGGAGTTTCTACGCCCTTCTCTCCCACAGTGGTCCAATGTAGAGAAGTGGCAAAAAATTACGATAGCTTAAAGATAAAAATTATGTAAATATGTATTAACAGTAATAAAGAGATTTGATTGATTGATTGAGTCGCATATGTTATATTAAAAGTAACACTCAGTAAAACTACATTTTCATCTCAAATTTACTAAATGTTCATCAAATTTGCTAAATGTTTGTCAAAATTGTGCACCTTATTTTGTACTTAACTGCATGGGGTCGCCTCGCTGCTACCCCTTCGCTTTGGCTCTAGGTAGTATTTGCAATATTGGTAGCAATGGGCCAAACTGACCACCGAATGGGTGCCCGCCCAATGATAGAATAGAATAGAAATAAATTTATTCGGACTACAAAACACACACAACATTGCATAAAAAACCGGTCAAGTGCGAGTCTAAATCGCGCACGAAGGGTTCCGTACCACCGTTCAATGGAAGCGATGGTGTGGAGTGAATAGTTTGGATTTTACACAGCAAAATATTGTTTACAAAGTTATTGGTGCGGTTACTTTCACACTCCATGTACGTAACCAGGTGCATCCATAAGTTTGTATGTGGTATTGAAAGAATTGTTGTATGGGAGCCCCCTTAAATATTTATTTTATCCTGTTTTTTAGTATTTGTTGTTATAGCGGCAACAGAAATACATAATCTGTGAAAATTTCAACTCTCTAGCTAGCTAGGTTCTTGAGATACAACCTGGTGACAGACGGACGGACAGCGAAGTCTTAGTAATAGGGTTCCGTTCTTACCCGTTAGGTACGGAACCCTAAAAAGAAACAAAAGAACATAAAACAGGTGAAACATAGAATTAAAGGCAATATTAACAATAACATATAAAACAGAAGAGAATAAAAGCACGCACAACAAAAGTGAAACATATAATGTGTAAAATTAACATTTAATACGCAAAATAACATTGACGTCGTGCAGTGTGTGTCGAAGCAGCGAATAGTTTCGGACTCAGCATGTGTCACAGGGCCTACAGGTCCTGCAACGCTGGTATTCTGTCGGCACCTTATCAAAGAGGGGATGATAATATAAGGGTAGGTGTTAATACTACTTTTTATTAAATCCGAATACATAATCGTAAATAAAAAGACAGTCATAAAAATTAATTAAATAAATAGATTACGAGGAATGTTTATTAAATATGGGGGTAAGGAAGTAATATGCATTAATAAACACTTAACACAAAAATAAAACAATGGCAGAGAATAGAAGGGATATTGAGTAATAATGAATGCTGAATGCATGAAGATTGTTGAATGACTTGACCGCTTCAAAGACGTCCTTCAAAAACTTAGCTTTGGCTTAATAATGGCAAACGCGGGAGCTCTTCATGATGATCCCGAGACGTCGATGGCGGGACGACCTGGACAGGTTTATGCCGGACTGGGTGGAGGCAGCACAGCACAGGGAGGAGTGGTCTGAGATAGGGGAGCCTTTTCCCAGAAGCGGGACACTATGCAGGCTAAAAAAAAAAACTGTAGTATTCGGACAGAAAGTTATGAAGAACAGAATGCCTATTGCAACCAATACTGTTGAAACCGTGAAACTACATGGGAGCACTAAATTTGATGAACATTTAGTAAATTTGGTGGTCAAAACTTATTACCGGTAAACAATATATTGGTTGCCGCGCTAATGTTACGGAGCCGGTGTGGTGTCCCGTTAACGTATTACCTTATCCGTATTGAGTTCGTCACCTCGTCGTGACCAAATCGCCACGGTTATGTTAATTAATTAATGCCCCGTGAGCGCATCGATTTCGTCTCCTCGTGTTGACGAAATCAATACGGCATCATGTGAATATTGTCACACACAATACATACTCGCCCCGCTCGTCAACAGGTGGGGACGAATACTCGCCCCGCTCGTCAACAGGTGGGGACGAATACTCGCCCCGCTCGTCAACAGGTGGGGACGAATACTCGCCCCGCTCGTCAACAGGTGGGGACGAATGCAACACGCTTGTGGTGCAAGTTCCTTAAGGTGATATGAAAAAAAAATTGTTTTTTTTTTAATCCATTTACTTCCACCATGAAGTCATCTACAGATTTGATTTTTGGGTAAGCGTTTATTGAGTATTTGATTAAGATTCTCACTAAAGGAAAACGCGATTGGATGTTTTTTTTTCGATAGAAATTAATTACGAAAACACCTGTAAATTGTTTTATTTTTTCCTGTAATTCTGAAATCCTAATTAATTTCATTGTGGAACTGCGTTCAAAATGTAGATATTATGTATTCGTAAAATCTCCTAAAAAAAACTTTTTAACAAAATAGCGTAGTTTATATTTAAACAATTGTTCTGTGGTTTAGCGCTACGTTATGACCTTTTTCCCCGATTCCGTCCCTCTCACACTGCGGGTCTTTCCGCCTGGAGTAACGGGGACCTTGCACGGACGAGGTATCGCCTTAAGCAGTTTTGCTCGTTCTTAAACGTATCGATTTTGCCCTCTCCTAACTTATTTTCCTTTTTGACTTTAAGGTACCTCTAGAGTATTCTGTGACTCTAGAAAATAACAAGGAAGAGAAGTTAGTCGAAAACCGAATCTGTTAACGCAATTATTTGAAGCTTTGTTATTTTGAGGGTTCCGTACCTCAAAAGGAGGAACCCTTATAGCCTTATAGGATCACTCGCCTGTCCGTCCGTCCGTCTGCCACAGGCACTTTTCTCAGCCACTGCAAGAAATAGTTTATTAATTTTTTGTTGGAGGGGAAAAAAATGGAATTACCCATGGCCAGGAGTCAGACCTCCCTGCTATGTCCGGGTCCCCACATATTGAGCGGGCATCAGCTCATGTGGTGTACGGACTAAAAACAACACCTTTGTGTTTACAGTTATCTGTCTAACCTCCTTAGTCATAAAACTTATGAAACCTATGATAGCTAAAATGTGCTTTGTCCTTTTCTCACCACCTCAAATGTCAAAGTGACAGACGAAGACATACTAATAATAGCGGCATTATAGTTAAAATAAGTTTATCAAACGTTTATGAATAAGGCGGTAAGACTTCACCGTGAGCCATGCGCACTGTGAGCTTTTTTTTGAAGGAAGGAACATGAACTGCACGCCATTGCAATCAAATGGTTATAGAGAAGTAGTGGGATTTAGGCACTATAAATAGATCGTCCGATCGATCCTCAGGGGTCCGGGGGAAGAGGTATCTTCATCTTCATGACTAGACTAGGCTAGATCAGTCGGCAGTGACCCTGCCTACGAAGCCAAGGGTCCCGGGTTCCAGTCCCGGTGGTGGCAAATATTTATTTGATGAGAACGGATGTTTATACCGTAGTCATGGTTGTTTATCTATCTAAGTTTAATATTTATCTATATAAGTGCGTGTATCGTTGTCTAGTACCCAAGATACAGGGATTTCTTTTATTTTTTATTTTTTTAGTTTGGGGCTAGATGAATGTGTGTAAATAGTGTCCAAGGTATTATTTTTATTAGAGATTGCATCGCTTAGGCGCCTAGAAACCTTTATATAGTTATATTTATAATCCAAGACTTTTTAAATTTAATTAAAATTATTTAACCACTCAAAATTCTGAATTTCGAAAACTACATGCAGTCATTATCATCACGGCTTTTCCCGTAATCTATATAAGTACGTGTATCGTTGTCTAGTACCCAAGATACAGTGAATTCTAGTTTGGGGCTAGATCAATGTGTGTAAATAGTGTCCAAGGTATTATTATTTATTTATTATTATGTATTAGATTAATCACTACCTTTTCTTTTGTTGCTTAACATTTTGGAAAGTCCATATCTTGTTTAATACAACTAGCATTTCCAAGAAATGTCTTCTATTTAATTTATCACCTTTAATAACATAGTTAATGAAGAAAATAACGATGTTTCATGCATTAAACAAAACATTGGAGAAATGCTAACAGATGGTTAAGTTTTATAAAAAGGCGATATAGCTTATTTACTAGCAATATGCTGGTTAGTTTAGTATCGTAGTAGTTACAAGTAGTAATTAATACTTAATAGACAACTTTGGAGATAATTAATGTAATTTACGATTAGTACCGTCGTTGGCTCGAATGGAAACATTCATACATTCTAAATTCACTTCTCCGTTTCGAATTTACGCAATTTAATCTTAGAATTTAATTACAGAGTGCCGAAGTACATGCCTAGGTTTATTGAGACTTGAGACAAGTTAAGTTAAGTATTCTATCCTAAAAGATATGGGGGACAAGATATATCTAATACATCAAGATATATCTAGACAAGAAAGATCTATACAGGTGACTTTAATCAGCTGACCATATTTTTGCGAATGATAGTAACCATCATTATGGACAACTTTCCCTAAGAAACATATAGTCGCAAATGAAAAAAAAATCGTCTCTCAGTACATTGACCCGATTAGCTGTAAGGGGAGACCCAAATATTTTTTTCGTTTGCGACCATATGTTTCATGGGAAAAGTTGTTCATAATGTTCCCCACTTTGTTTCCCCAATGTTTCCCATTCATTCCCCAAAATATGGTCATTTAATTAAAAGTTACCCTGTATATAAATGAACTCCGTGGTCTAGTGGACTCTTAACGCAGAAGAAATTAAATTATTTATTTCAATAACATCCCTCTCGCTCGCCCTCATGCACAAGGCACCGACTAACACAGCTATTATCTCATAACTTTCGTCGTTCCCCTGTATTTACGCGTCTTGCGATTGCATCGAGATAGTTTGCTGATAGCTTTGTAGAAAACGAGAGCGCAATTTCGCTGCCCCGACTCTGCTATTAAAATGGCGGTCCACTGGCACTGACGCGGCCATGACGGCCCACTGGGCACCATGGAGTAGGTAGGGTTGGCTCTTATGCTTTTACTTATAAACCAACTGTATCGACTCCAAACTCCCTTCTCATTCCGGCATACATTTTTGGGTAATCCCTGTTTAGGCAAAGGTACAGAAGAGTAATTCCATCATACATAATTCAACAAGTTAAAAACTTATAAAAACCGACTTAAAGTTTAAGCCCTATTTCTCGGGGGATGCCAATGAAGTCTAAGTCGAAGATGACCAAAACGTCATCTGTGTATATATTTTTGTTTTTCTTGATTTTTAAAAAAAGTGCTAAATTGATTTTAATATAAAAATTATGGCACGACTTCAGAAGCAAGTTTCAGCTCAAAAAATAATCATCAAAATCGATTATCGAGTATGTATGTATGTATATAATTTGTATTTGTATGTTATGTGGTATTTATGTATATAATATTATATAAATTAAGTGTAGTAGTAGTAATAGGTATATGTACCTACTTATATTATTATTGTGTATGAATTATTTTGTTGTGCAAATAGGTTTTACTCTCTCAGTCCATTTCCTTCCTATCTGGGTTTGCTGGTAGAAATCTCTTTTATAGAGATAAGCGCGCCTCTTGTACATATATTTTTCTTTTTGTTGTCTCTGTATGTTTGTTTTTGTGCAATAAAGTATTCATTCATTCATTCATTCGATTCATAATGTTTGTTTTTGTGCAATAAAGTATTCATTCATTCATTCATTCGATTAATAATTGACGGAATAATCGCGTTACAATAACCTCCCCCTGTTTAAAGTCGGTTAAAAAGAGTGTTCATCTGGAACTACACTAATACCAGATAATAGATACCATTGTCGTGCCACTGCCATTGTTGCGCTATTGTGTTAGCAGAATCGTAGCATTACTGCCTCAGAAAATTGGAGTAATTTGTGGCTGTTTCTCGTTACTGCTATCACAATGTTTCTAGTTATTCCGACACCGTTATAAAAGTTTGTTGCTGTTATTAGTTTTTTATGTTTCCTGAAATGATAATATGCAACTTTTTTAGATATCTTCTGAGCATTTTTTTGAAATAGGGTTAGAATATATACCTATACATATTTTTTTATATATAGAATGATATTGTATTTGCTGTAGCAGCACACACAATCACACCAAATATGAAAACAATACATAAAAACCGGTCAAGTGCGAGTCTAAATCGCGCACGAAGGGTTCCGTACCACCGTTCAATGGAAGCGATGGTGTGGAGTGAATAGTTTGGATTTTACACAGCAAAATATTGTTTACAAAGTTATTGGTGCGGTTACTTTCACACTCCTACGTAACCAGGTGCATCCATAAGTTTGTATGTGGTATTGAAAGAATTGTTGTATGGGAGCCCCCTTAAATATTTCTTTTATCCTGTTTTTTAGTATTTGTTGTTATAGCGGCAACATAAATACATAATCTGTGAAAATTTCAACTCTCTAGCTAGCTAGGTTCTTGAGATACAGCCTGGTGACAGACGGACGGACGGACGGTCGGACGGACAGCGGAGACTTGGTAATAGGGTCCCGTTTGGAACCCTTCGGGTACGGAACCCTACAAACAAAACTAACTTAAAGTATAAAAAGAAGAAGAAGTTATGAGTGGAGAAGGGCTCAGAAGAGTCAGCATAGTTTCACAAGAAGGCCTGTGACAACCCAGAAAGTCTACGTCAGTTCAAAATGTTGATATTACCCACCTGGTATGGCTAGTGTAATATAACCTAAACTAAATCTAACAGAAATAATGTCGAGGTCTACCAGTTTAAGAAAAAGTTACCGCACTAAGATGGGTGACAGGTCTATAGACGTCATTGTGACACTCCAATCTAGGTTTATATAGCATTGCAGCGAGGTGCATAGATAATGTGATTATGTGACCGCATTGTATAGACTAAATACACTTTTAGCATAGAGTTTTTCTTTTTATTACTTACTAGTTGCCAGTGGCGCGGTTTCGCAACGCGTTTTTATTATTGCAATAGATCCCCGAAGTAAAGTAATAAAACTATTCGTTTATCAATTTATAGGTACCTTCATAGGTTTCTGATATACATAACGACATTAAGGGCTCGTAGTTAAGCTTAATACGCATCAGACCTCAGATTAACTAAACTCTTTGCTTACAATACACTTCATGCATCGCACTGTCAAACATTAGTTCCGCTACCAACAAAGAGGCTGACTTGAATTGAAATTATCAACGACGAAGGAGTGTGAGTGGTGCTAGATCTATGGCTACCAACGCCATCTAGAGAAAGACGCTGTACTTTCCATTCAAAATAATTTTCGATTTTTTGGCTGTTTCTTTGCGTTTTTCGTTATTTTATTTTTATCTAAAGCTCCACTGGACTGAGGAAATAAAGGCCATTTTAGTGATTTAGTAAGACTAACGTACAGCGTTTTTTTTTTTAGTTTTATATATATATAACAGATAGATAGAATAATAGTGACCTAATTGAATAAATATTACCTAACTAACGAATTTAATTCACTTTGTTACAGATACACAAATCGCAGCAGAAGTAACGACATCAGTGTGAAAAGAATAATTAAAATGATCAAAAAATAAAGCAGTGAATTCAATGAAAATTTCATAGTATAACCATAAATATGTGGGTACAGTTTAGAAACTAGCAAAAAAAAGTGAATCCAAAATGGCGTCTTTATTAAAAGTGACGCTGGCCAGTGCAGTGGTGTGTGTGTTGTTTGTGAGTGTGTGCGGACATGTTGCGTTGACGTATCCTCCAGCAAGGAAGTTCGATCTAGACTTTTTGGACAATTCTAGAACAAAGCCGCCATGCGGCATGCCTAAAGGTAAGTGGTATAGTGTTGAACACTGGCTCTATGAAAACTAGGCGCCATTGTGCCATTCATTGGCCTGTCAAGTGCAACTAAGGTTACCATATCTCAGGATTTGGATTGAGATCTCAGGCTTTCAGGCTCATCATATTCTGCTCAGATTTAAGAAATCTTAGGATCTGTAGAATTCTCAATAAAATACAAATGTCTTTATTACTGTAGATATTTACACTTAGCAATCGTCATTTTTTGCCTCTTCTCTACATTGACCCACTGTGGGAGAAGAAGGGCGTAGAAACGCCCACAGATTGATTTCTAGATCTCTTTTAAAAATTGCCTATGCTTAACTAATACAAATATTATAATATCAGTATCATAATTAATAAACAGGATATTTACAAAATTAGGAATAGCAAGGTCTGTGTGGAGCCGGATACAGTCCCGTAGTTTAAGTAATCTTGAACATTGTAATATCCCTTTTTGTAATATCATTAATAAAATACAAATAGTATATTTTTAGATCTTGTTTCTTAAAATAACATAATATAATAATAATAATACCTTGGACACTATTTACACACATTGATCTAGCCCCAAACTAGGATTCCCTGTATCTTGGGTACTAGACAACGATACACATACTTATATAGATAAATATTATACTTATATAGATAAACAACCATGACTTCTCCCTTCTCATCAAACAAATATTGGCCCCCACCGGGAACAAGGCTTTTTGGAAGGCTTTCTAAATTTTATATCTGGTAACCCTAAGGGCAACTAAATATCACCAAAATAATTTATTTAAATTATTTTAGTGATATTTAGATGTACTTAAAATACCTAACCAAACAAAATCAGAATGAAAATTTCTTTATTTGCATATACATATGTACTTAGTAAACGTCATTTTTGCCTCTTCTCTACATTGGACCACTGTAGGAGAGGAGGGCGAACATACTCCCACAGATTGATTTTAGATCTATTTTAAAAATTGCTTGTGTGTTTGTGTAGACGCCAAACGCTGTTTTTCGGGATATTAACGGTTTTAGCACAACTTCAGCAATTATTTTTTAGGCACGACAGCACATCTTTGACACCAAACGCCGAATCACGCTGCCCACAGCAATTGGCCGAATGACCCCATTCTTCTTCTCCAAAGCACAAAGAGAGGCTCCATAGATATAAGGGCACACCTCCCTATTAATCACGCCCTTCAACATGTAGTTTGTCAAGTTACATAGAGAACTCAACAGTGCAACCCCACCATTACCAGCCCCTACAGACGTTAATTCCTTAAGGTGCTCAGGACGCAAACCATCCAACCCACCAGACGAGCCGTTCTTAAAAGAGGCAATTTTAACAAGATAACCTCAAAACATTAAATAATCATATCTCAGCAACTAGGCATTTCCGCGGGGGAGGGGGGAATCTATCCCCCGCGGAAATGCCTAGTTGCTTTCTTCGAAAGGGTAATTTTTCTGCATCGATACCTTTCTCCTCCACAAATGCTCCATAATGCATCAAAATTTACATGAAAAGTAGCCACACTAACCTACTCTAGCCAATCGTTTTTGTTTGCATACGCTGCGCTCCACTCCGCTCCGGTTTAGCTTCTTCAACGTTCTAACATAACCAATAACCCGATTGAAAAGTAGCCACAATAACCTACTCTAGCCAATCGTTTTTGTTTGCATACGCTGCGCTCCGCTCCGCTCCGGTTTAGCTTCTTCAACGTTCTAACATAACCAATAACCCGATTGAAAAGTAGCCACAATAACCTACTCTAGCCAATCGTTTTTGTTTGCATACGCTACGCTCCGCTCCGCTCCGGTTTAGCTTCTTCAACGTTCTAACATAACCAATAACCCGATTGAAAAGTAGCCACAATAACCTACTCTAGCCAATCGTTTTTGTTTGCATACGCTCCGCTCCGGTTTAGCCTCTTCAACGTTGTAACATAACCTATAACCCGATTGAAAAGTAGCCACAATAACCTATTCTAGCCAGTTGTTTTTGCTTGTAGATATCGAGAGAACAAGAAAATAGAACATTCGCGAAATTACTAGAAAAGGGACTACTACTTTGCCGCCCAACCAAAAACGCGGCAAAACGCCCCAACAAAATGCGTTCCGTTTTAAACAAAAATTACAACTTTTTTTATTATCAAAAGTGATATTTTACGAAAGAAATACTTAATTAACTTTGATTGACTTAAATATAAAAAACAAACATAAATTGCAAGTTAAATGAACGTTTTTATTAAAATAGGTATTATTAAAAAACGATTCCACATTTCCTCCTTTTTTTAGAGAATTCTCATCTTTTCAAATATGCGTACAACGAAATGTAGGTAATGTATTTTGAACATAGACAAGATTTAAACATATTATTTGCGTTGCGTTACATCATTTTACAAAGTATTTTCAGATTTTCAAAAAATCATATCTTCAAAACTATTGAATTCCGCACCCTGAAACATTCAGGAAGATGATCAAATGACCCCAACATGATGCTTAAAAAGTTTGGACGCCCCAGCGAGTAGGTCATCCGCTAAAGGTGAGCCCTCCGGCCCACACATTGACTGAGAATTTCCTTTGGAATGACACTCCTTTTTCCAATGTGGATTGTTATGCTTACAGCCCATTTATGCCTATTATGGAATTTCGTGATACCCTCACCATCAAAGAGAGCTTATTATATGTGTGCAGATAAACTAGAGTATCTCTCGAGTCATATTATTATGAAACTTGCCTTCGGCTCGTTTCATAGACCCACTCTCGAGTATTAATGCCCTCCATTATGTAGCAGTCACATAAACTACTATTATTATTATACGCGTTTTATGTAGCAGTCAAATAAACTATGTACTATTATTATTATACGCGTTGTTTATACGGATTTAAATGCACGTTGAGAAAATTCATTTTTGAGCATCAAAAATTCGACGAGTCTATACGAAATGACACTAGCGCAATAAACTGACTCTATATCATATGAAATTGTGACCTTTAATATTAATACTGTTTTATATTTATATAGATTTATTTTATACCTTTAATTAACCTGTTACCTACTATAAAGTCTGAATATTCATGTCTAACTATGTTTCTCTTTTAAAATGTTTTTCCTTCTGCCTGTGTTTATAAATGTTTACACAAAAGTGCACATTGTTGTGCGTGTTGTCACCCGTCGGTCACAACGGAAGACCAGCGCTGATTGTTCGCATTCAGCATATGCTGAGTTGAGGCCGGCTTGTGATAGGAAATATTCTTATGTACCTAGTTGTTCAATATTGATTCCTATTTTTGTTTCCTGTTACAAATAAACTTCTTTCTTTCTTTCTTTCTTCTATTAATTACTAATAATCTATGCATCATTTTAAAGAACGCCAGATTAGGAATTCATTAACACAAGGAAGAGAGAAAGTGCTACTAAAGATCGAATCAGCTAATAAATTAATTATACATCTCATTAAGTTGTTACGTTAATGTTAAATGAAACAACCGGGTTATCGTTGGAATGTGGTTTATGGAACTACTGACTACATAACTTTTTCACACCAATATGCCATTTTATAGATAAAAAAACGAATTTCAACATTGAACTTGATGGCCGTTCTGCCATGGGAATGGGAAATAATAATTCCTTTAAAAATATCAAGTAGCTAGAATTTTGTCGGCAATTGTGAAATTGTTGGGGCTAACAGGGTTTACTAGAGCCTAACAAATAAAAGAGAGAAATTCTCATTATATACAGAATTTATTGAGGCGGCTAGGCGTGGGTTGCGAACTCTTAGAATGACTTCAGGCGTCTGGAGTACGACTCTCCTGGCAAATAATAATAATAATATATAATACCTTGGACACTATTTACACACATTGATCTAGCCCCTAACTAGGATTCCCTGTATCTTGGCTTGGGTACTAGACAACGATACACATACTTATATAGATAAGCAACCATGACTAGGGTACAAACATCCGTTCTCATCAAACATATATTTGCCCCCACCGGGACTCGAACCCGGGATCCTTAGCTTCGTAGGCAGGGTCACTGCCGACTCGGCCATTCGGGTCGTCAAATCTTCATGAAGTACGAAGCAGGATTCGGGATGATGGGACGGGTTCATCGGGTCATGGTGCAGGTAGTGGTAGGGGTAGTCCTGGCCGGCAGTAACACGGGGCGTTAGCCGGCTAGTCGGTGGATCAGCAGCATATAAGCAGACAGTGGTTAGCCGGCTAGTCGGTGGATCAGCAGCATATAAGCAGACAGTGGTTAGCCGGCTAGTCGGTGGATCAGCAGCATATAAGCAGACAGTGGTTAGCCGGCTAGTCGGTGGATCAGCAGCATATAAGCAGACAGTGGTTAGCCGGATATACCCTGTAAAGAACAGTAGTCTGAGTACCGAAAGATGAAGAGGTCCCTGCAAGGCATGCATCTTCGACGTCCAGGCACGACGACACATCGGAGAGCCGCGAAGAAACCTAACTATCGTAGGCATTGTAATCGGAAAGTAGCTGTAGAGAAAAAAACACAGAAATATGCACAAAAAGCAATGAATAACTACAATCTAAACATATAAGTACCCTATATCTAGGGTAATCACAAACGATAGCACTCATTTTCTTTCCCCCATCTGACACCACTCCCATGAAAAGATAATGCACCGTTCTTGAGAAAATTAACTTTTTAACCCCATTTTTGAGGTTATGTTTACATAGTTTTCGCTACAAAGTGACCTATTTCGCATTATTATTTCGAAATCG